>CAJVRI010001029.1:0-600000 GCA_911649635.1 Poeciliopsis gracilis
TTGGTGTTCTTCTCTGGTTGAAACAAAATGATGAAACACTTTGGAGCAAATATACACAGTATGAGTCCAAAACTGGAGGCCAGAATAGCAAATATCTCCACAGCCACAGTAAATTTTCCAGGAGAGCTGACATAAGCTGGGATGAAGGTGATCCAGACGGCACAGAATATCAACATGCTGAAGGTTATCATCTTGGCTTCGTTGAAATTATCAGGTAGTTTCCGAGCTAGAACAGCTAACACAAAGCAAAACACAGCCAGCAGGCCGATGTAGCCGAGCACAGCCCAGAAACCAACAGCAGAGCCTAACGCACATTCCAGGATGATCTTCTCCTTGTAGGTGGTCAGATTTTTCACTGGGAATGGAGGACTCACAACCAACCAAATGATACATATTATAATTTGTATAAAGGTTACAGACACTACAGTCATCCTTTGCTGTACAGGACCAAACCATTTCATGGCATTACTACCAGGAAGTGTAGCTTTAAAGGCCATTAGAACCACTATAGTTTTGCCAAGAACACAGGAGATACAGAGAACAAATGTGATGCCAAACGCTGTGTGGCGCAGCATGCAGGACCACTCAGAGGGGGCTCCAATGAAAGTTAATGAACATAAGAAACACAGAGTCAGAGAGAAGAGCAGCAGGAAGCTCAGCTCAGAGTTGTTGGCTCTGACAATGGGTGTTCTTCTGTGATGGAAGAAAATTAATGACGTAATGATGGCCAGAAAGGCTCCACCAACAGAGAATCCAGCCAGGATGATTGACAGGACTTCATTGAAGGACAGAAACTCCACAGGTTTGGGGAAACAAGCATCTCTCTTTGCATTTGGCCAGAACTCACTGGGACACGGGAAGCAATCAGGAGAATCTAATAAAATAGTAGCATTGAAAAATAATGCTTAATTGATGTTTTTTGAAGATATGGATGCATATAAAATATATTTGATTTTACCTGTCACGTTACTGATCTCTCCTTCAGGACATGGTATACAGTAATAGCAGCAGATTGGTTTTCCTTTCTGCAACACTTTACGAGTTCCTGGAGGACAACTCTCTGAACACACTGACACTGGAACCTAACATTGAAAAAATAAGCATTATTAAATTATTTGAACTTTTTTTGAAAGCAGCTTCCACGAATCTGTTTTCAATCTCGTAATCTAAGAAAATACTGTTTAGGGCTATTACTCGTGTGCCACCTTCCACCCAGCTTATGTTCCTGTTGATATGAAACTCCTGGCCTCTTGGCAGTGATGCATCATAATATCCCACTGTTACCAGTTCAATATCTCCACTCTCACTCTTTTGCCAGTTTACCAGCTCATAAAAAGCTATTGGGTCCCCATTAACATCGAATGACACATGATAGCCATTTTGAGAAAAGTTCACTTTCTTTAGTTCAGTTAAAACCTGTGAACCAAGGAAAGGATACAGTAAGAAATCAATAGCTTGGTTATAAATTAATAAAAAAGAAATTTAGAACTGACTTAAAACTCTGGCATTTACTTATTATTCAAGCTGACCTGTTGGGGCTCCAGTCTGATGTGTTTATCACATTGTGTGGTTGTGTTTGTTTCCTCACATATTACATTGTGAATGGCATGAGCTACAGCATAAACAGCCTTGTACACCATGTTAGAAATCCTTAACTGAGATGTTTCAGTGTACGGGCTTTTAAGGGTTTTAATATCTTCAGAACCGTCACATTTTCTCTTGTCTGAATCAGCAGCTGCAGAGACATACAAAAGCAACAAGTGAAGTTCCATGATTATAAACCTCATAATTAGCTTTTAATTTAACAGTCATTAATCACTTTTGTACTTTTTCCTATGTTGAATTATGTAGGTGCTCTCAATGAGACAAAACAATGTTGATGTCAAAAGCCAAATACCACTAAAAATATATATCTTGGTAGAAAAAGTAACAATTGTTTCATGAAAATTCAAATATATATATATATATATATATATATATATATATATATATATATATATATATATATATATATATATATATATATATATGCTCCAAAATTTACTTAATGAAATACATGGTGAGGATACTCCTCCAGATAATCTTTTTCGAGACATTTTAGGATAAAATGCTTAATTTGAAATGCTTTTAACATGTAAAAACCTACATTTTGGGACTCATAGAAGTAGCTTAATAAATACTTTGTTGATTAAGACCAGATGAAAAAATAACCATATGTATGGGAAACAGAATATATTACCCATGGTGAAATGTCAAAAAATAACAATCTAATAAAGTAACATAGGAAAAATCTTGCTTAAAAAATACAGAAATACATTGATCTTTTTTAATATGTGACTCAATCCTTTTTCGACATTACAGAAAAGTTGAAAACAAATAACGCATCAAAAATTACTGAAAAAAAAAAAAATTAAAAAAAATCATTTCTCACTTTCGGTCAGACTGCAGTTGAATGCATCCTCCCAGAATTCAGTCAGTACCGGAGAGGCAGACACTTTTGACGGAGAAAGATCCAGCAGGAAGTCTCTCAGACCTGGGATGACAGCTTTCTCAATGGCCATACCGACAGCACCGGCACAGAAACTGAAGCTCATCAGGTCTGAATCAGTGATCCAGGCTTCGCTCGCGATCCACTGACGAGGTGAAGGAGGATCTGAGGCCAACTCCTTCAAAAGGACTTTTAAATCACCAACAGCAGTAAATGCCAGAATAACCTTTGCTGTTGATCTGAAGAGACATGAAATATGTAGATTACATTATTTAGTACTTAAACTTAAGCAAATCATTTTGAAGATAAAGACAGTTATGACACTGCTTATCGTCTGTAGTTTCAGGATTCAGTCTATCTGAAAAGACACTAAACAACAGAAAAACACAATTGTTCATGTATTCAAGTGTGAAGGAACCACTGAAGAATCACAGTGTTCATTTATAAACTATTTCTCCGATATTACCTTAAAATTTCTGACACACATGCAAAAATAAACTTACTAACCTACGGATAACATTGGCAACTCTTTGGATCTTGCTCGCTGGATCAGTTCTGAAGAAAGATTCAACGTACTCCACACAGATCCCCTCTCTCAGTGCTGCTTCTAGAAAGGACGCCATGCCATTGTTACCATATTCTGAGTCTGAGTGCAGGGCTCCTATCCAAGTCCAACCAAAGTGTTTCACCAGCTTGGCCAGAGCATCAGCTTGGTAATGGTCACTGGGAATCGTTCTGAAAAAAGTTGGGAATTGTTGTTTGTCTGAAAGGCAGGCACAAGTGGCAAAGCTGCTGACCTATAAAGAAGACCAAAGCCAGGTGAATACTTGCACAGTTATTTAAAAAAATCCAGTTTACAATAAATTTACACAACCTACCAGTGGAATTTTGAAAGATCCCATGATACGTGACATGCTAATGGAAAGAGAGGATCCCAAGTCTCCAACGGAAGCCACCACCACACGAGATTGGGAGCAATTACCATCTTTGTAGAACACTGGGTCCTCACCGTTCAGTAGCTGAAAGGCCACATCCACTGAAACTGGCACTGAGACGCAGGAATCATAGATCCGATATCCAAGATTGATGCCGGGCAGCAGGTCAGTGCTGTTGTTTATTTCCTCAATGGCAAAGATAATAGTGCGAGAGAAACGCAGACCCCTGCCAGCAAGGCTGAACAAAACATGCTGATGCTTAGATTAAATTGGGGAGGAAAAAAAGAGCAAACAGATTTTCTTCTGGGCATTAAGTAATTAGAAGCAATTCATCTGTACATCAAAATATTGAAGTTCTTCCTGTCAGGCAATACCAGGATTTCAAAACAGCAACTTTATTGTTTGTCTCCAACATCACAGCAAAACTTTGCAGCAAACACATACAAGATCATTTTTCTACCTCTCTTTCTTACTGACCTTCTTGAGCATCTCGGAGAGTCGGGCTGGGTGGTGTAATTATAAATCATTGCATAATCTTGGTAATGAACGGTGGAAACACCTCCAATAACAAAGTCCCCATCTCTTGAGAATGCAGGTAAACGAGATTTACCCTGCAGAGTGCATTTCGCAGATGAGGCCTCAGCAGTTACCCCAGAGGTCTTTGACGTTTGTTCGGAAGGAAATTGTTGTTTTAAGCCATTTATATGGCCAGGCAATCCAACCACTAATGTCAGCTCTAACAAACTCAGAGCCAATCTCAAAGCAATAAAAATGGCCCTGATCCCCATTTGTCAAGTGTCTCTACTTGGATCTTACTGTTCTGTTTGTCGATTTATAAATCCCCTCCTCTTTTACGTCAGATGATCTTTCTAAAAGAAAGTTCCCTCCCTTTGTGTTTGTTTATGATTGATTGATTGCTTTATTCAGCACTCGTGGTCCACAAAGAGATGATACACAGCAAAACGACATATAAACGAATAGAACTTCTACTTTATGTGTATTAGAGAGTTTTTACTAGTGCCGGTTCACCACTTAATGTAAAAACACATATGGGACAAAACATATTTGTCCCATATTGTCACATGCTTGTTTTTTCCCATATTTTGTATAGATCATATTTTACATGATCTATAAAAAAAAATAGTTTTTTGTGTTTTTCATAAGTATGTGAACAATAGAGGAAGGTCAGTTTACTACCTTGTATGTTTATCTGAAATGCTTTTTCATATACAAGTTATATATCCATCCATCCATCCATCCATCCATCCATCCATCCATCCATCCATCCATCCATCCATCCATCCATCCATCCATCCATCCATCCATCCATCCATCCATCCATCCATCCATCCATCCATCCATCCATCCAACCAACCAACCAACCAACCAACCAACCAACCAACCAACCAACCAACACCTTTGTCCCGAGTGGATTCTTGAGGTGCCTGGTGCAACTTATATAGAAATATAAATATATCTTCTGCATAAACATGAGTATTTCTTTATATACTGGCAGATATTTTATAAATTATAAAAAGTACTTCCAAATCAAACAGAAACATTTTTCTTCAAAATATAACAGCATTGTACAAAAGTAGTGAATTTAACAATGATTATACAAATGAGAATGCATTAATTCAATATTCTTTTATTGGATGAATGTAAGTAGGCTGAAAACACTTTAATTTCTGTCATGTCACATTTATAGTATGTTTTTGCAATAAAACCTGTTTTTTTTTTTTTTACTTTTTACTCATTAAATATTTCTTGGTGTTCTTCTCTGGCTGAAACAAAATGATGAAACACTTTGGAGCAAATATACACAGTATGAGTCCAAAACTGGAGGCCAGAATAGCAAATATCTCCACAGCCACAGTGAATTTTCCAGGAGAGCTGACATAAGCTGGGATGAAGGTGACCCAGACGGCACAGAATATCAACATGCTGAAGGTTATCATCTTGGCTTCGTTGAAATTATCAGGTAGTTTCCGAGCTAGAACAGCTAACACAAAGCAAAACACAGCCAGCAGGCCGATGTAGCCGAGCACAGCCCAGAAACCAACAGCAGAGCCTAACGCACATTCCAGGATGATCTTCTCCTTGTAGGTGGTCAGATTTTTCACTGGGAATGGAGGACTCACAACCAACCAGATGATACATATTATAACCTGAATAAATGTAAAAGACACTACAGTCATTCTCTGTTGTGGAGGACCAAACCATTTCATTGCATCACTACCAGGAAGTGTAGCTTTAAAGGCCATTAGAACCACTATAGTTTTGCCAAGAACACAGGAGATACAGAGAACAAATGTGATGCCAAACGCTGTGTGGCGCAGCATGCAGGACCACTCAGAGGGGGCTCCAATGAAAGTTAATGAACATAAGAAACACAGAGTCAGAGAGAAGAGCAGCAGGAAGCTCAGCTCAGAGTTGTTGGCTCTGACAATGGGAGTTGTTCTGTGATGGAAGAAAATCACTGCTGTCATGATGGCCAGAAAGGCTCCACTGACGGAAACTACAGCCAGGATGATTGACAGGACTTCATTGAAAGACAGAAACTCCACAGGTTTGGGGAAACAAGCATCTTTGTTTGCATTTGGCCAGAACTCTTTGGGGCACGGGAAACAATCAGGAGAATCTGACAAAATAATAGCATTGAAAAATAATCATTAATTGATGTTTTTTGAAGATATGGATGGATATAAAACATATTTGACTTTACCTGTCATGTTACTGATCTCTCCTTCAGGACATGGTATACAGTCATAGCAGCAGATTGGTTTTCCTTTCTGCAACACTTTATGAGTTCCTGGAGGACAACTCTCTGAACACACTGACACTGGAACCTAACATAAAAAAAGTCAGCAAAATGAAATTATTTGAAGTTTGTTAAGAAAGCATCTTTCACGAATCTGTTTTCAACCTCCTAATCTAAGAAAATACTGTTTTGGGCTATTACTCGTGTGCCACCTTCCACCCAGCTTATATTCCCGTTGATATGAAACTCCTGGCCTCTTGGCAGTGATGCATCATAGTATCCCACTGTTACCAGTTCAATAACTCCACTCTCTCTTTTCTGCCAGTTCACCAGGTCATAAAAAGCCACCGGATCCCCATTAGCATCAAACGACACATGGTAGCCATTCTTTGAGAAGTTTACTTTCTTTAATTCTTTTAAAACCTTCAAAGTAAAATAAAAGAGAAAAACTGGAACAATATTCTAAAATTTTGTTGAAATGAAGTGCTCTTGTCTTTAGTTGCTAATGAAAATTCTGGAGATTTACCAGATGCACTGACTGACCTGTTGGGGCTCCAGTACGATGTGCTTGTCACATTGAATAGTTGCATTTGTTTCTCGACACACAGCACTGTGAATGGCATGTGCTATGGCATAAACAGCCTTGTACAAATTGTTAGTATTTCTTAACTGAGATGTTTCAGTGTACGGACTTTTAAGGGTTTTAATATCTTCAGTTCCGTCACATTTTCTCTTGTCTGTGTCAGCAGCTGCAGAGACATACAAAAGCAACAAGTGAAGTTCCATAATTATAAACCTTTTTAACAGTCATTAATAATTTTTGTACTTTTTACTATGTTGAAATACAAAGGCGCTACCAATGGGGTTTTTAAATGTAAGACAAAACAATGATCAAGACAAAAGCCAAATACCACTGAAAATATATGTATCTTTTCAAAAAATAATAATCTCATAAAGTAACATAATAAAACTTTTCATTAAGAAACATAAATAGATTGAACTGTTTTAATATGTGACTCATGCCTTTTCCGTCATTACAGAAAATCTGAAAACAAAAAAGGCATCGACAATTATTTTTCTAAGAAAGTCATTTCTCACTTTCGGTCAGACTGCAGTTGAATGCGTTCTCCCAGAATTCAGTCAGTACCGGAGAGGCAGACACTTTTGACGGAGAAAGATCTAGCAGGAAGTCTCTCAGACCTGGGATGACAGCTTTCTCAACGGCCATACCGACAGCACCGGCACAGAAACTGAAGCTCATCAGGTCTGAGTCAGTGATCCAGGCTTCGCTCGCGATCCACTGACGAGGTGAAGGAGGATCTGAGGCCAACTCCTCGAAAAGGACTTTAATATCACTAATATCCAGAAATGCCAGAATAACCTTTGCTGTTGATCTGAAGAGACATGAAATATGTAGATTACATTATTTAGTACTTAAACATAAGATTTTGAAGATAAAGACAGTTATGACACTGCTTATCGTCTGTAGTTTCAGGATTCAGTCTATCCGAAAAGACACTAAACAACAGAAAAACACAATTGATCATGTATTCAAGTGTGAAGGAACCACTGAAGAATCAGAGTGTTCATTTATAAACTATTTCTCCGATATTACCTTAAAATTTCTGACATACATGCAAAAATAACAAACTTACTAACCTACGGATAACATTGGCAACTCTTTGGATCTTGCTCGCTGGATCAGTTCTGAAGAAAGATTCAACGTACTCCACACAGATCCCCTCTCTCAGTGCTGCTTCTAGAAAGGACGCCATGCCATTGTTACCATATTCTGAGTCTGAGTGCAGGGCTCCTATCCAAGTCCAACCAAAGTGTTTCACCAGCTTGGCCAGAGCATCAGCTTGGTAATGGTCACTGGGAATCGTTCTGAAAAAAGTCGGGAATTGTTGTTTGTCTGAAAGGCAGGCACAAGTGGCAAAGCTGCTGACCTATAAAGAAGACCA
This sequence comes from Poeciliopsis gracilis, assembly GCA_911649635.1. Taxonomy (NCBI): domain Eukaryota; kingdom Metazoa; phylum Chordata; class Actinopteri; order Cyprinodontiformes; family Poeciliidae; genus Poeciliopsis; species Poeciliopsis gracilis. Next base: position 8,149 of record CAJVRI010001029.1, read on the forward strand.
AAGCCAGGTGAATACTTGCACAGTTATTTTAAAAAATCCAGTTTACAATAAATTTACACAACCTACCAGTGGAATTTTGAAAGATCCCATGATACGTGACATGCTAATGGAAAGAGAGGATCCCGAATCTGCGGCGGAAGCCACCACCGCACGAGATTGGGAGCAATTACCATCTTTGTAGAACACTGGGTCCTCACCATTCAGTAGCTGAAAGGCCACATCCACTGAAACTGGCACTGAGACGCAGGAATCATAGATCCGATATCCAAGATTGATGCCTGGCAGCAGGTCAGAGCTGTTGTTTATTTCCTCGATGGCAAAGATAATAGTGCGAGAGAAACGCAGACCCCTGCCAATAAGGCTGAACAAAACATGCTGATGCTTAGATTAAATAGGGGAGGAAAAAAAGAGCAAACAAATTTTCTTCTGGGCATTAAGTAATTAGAAGCAATTCATCTGTACATCAAAATATTGAAGTATTTCCTGTCAAGGCAATACCAGGATTTCAAAACAGAAAATGCATCCAAAAAACAATCTAGATCAAAAGAAACTTTTTTTTTACTTCAGCTCCAACTTAATCATATTTTCACTGTAATAACAAAAATGTGCAATTTAGCCTTTTGTAATAGAAAACGTTTAAAGCAACGTTATTGTTTGTCTCCAACATCACAGCAAAACTTTGCAGCAAACACATACAAGATCATTTTTCTACCTCTCTTTCTTACTGACCTCCTTGAGCATCTCGGAGAGTCGGGCTGGGTGGTGTAATTATAAACCATTGCATAATCTTTGCTGTGAATGGTGGAAACACCTCCAATAACAAAGTCCCCATCTCTTGAGAATGCAGGTAAACGAGATTTACCCTGCAGAGTGCATTTCGCAGATGAGGCCTCAGCAGTTACCCCAAAGGTCTTTGACGTTTGTTCGGAAGGAAATTGTTGTTTTAAGCCATTTATATGGCCAGGCAATCCAACCACTAATGTCAGCTCTAACAAACTCAGAGCCAATCTCAAAGCAATAAAAATGACCCTGATCCCCATTTGTCAAGTGTCTCTACTTGGATCTTACTGTTCTGTTTGTCGATTTATAAATCCCCTCCTCTTTTACGTCAGATGATCTTTCTAAAAGAAAGTGCCCTCCCTTTGTGTTTGTTTATGATTGATTGATTGCTTTATTCAGCAGACTCGTGGTCCACAAAGAGATCATACACAGCAAAACGACATATAAACGAATAGAACTTCTACTTTATGTGTATTAGAGAGTTTTTACTAGTGCCGGTTCACCACTTAATGTAAAAACAAATATGGGACAAAACATAGGCGATATTTTACATAATCTATACAAAAATAGTTTTTGTGTTTTTCATTCGTATGTGAATAATAGAGGAAAATCAGTTTACTACCTTGTATGCTTATCTGAAATGCTTTTTCATAAACAACTTATATATCCATCCATCCATCCATCCATCCATTTTCTAACACCCTTGTCCCTAGTGGGCTCAGGAGGTGCCTGGTGCAGCTTATATATAAATAAGTTGTACATTTTAACCTGTTACTTTGGATACATATTCAATTTCAAATATGACCCTTTTTATATATCTGTACATATTGGGTAAAATTCCATATAAAGGGTCAGCATTGCATAGCTGCTGAATGAACACTGCATTTGTTTAAATGCAGGGTAAGCTGAAATGTTTTAGCACAACACAATGGGGCCCTAAGCAGATGATGGTAGAGAGGATGTTGGAAGAACTCCAAGATATACGACAAATCCTTGGTCAACACAGAAAGAATTAAGGCAACCTTAATCCCGCCTCGCAGGACGTTTCCGTGTTGAAGCTCATCAACGCAGCAATGAAACCAATGGCTGAATTTACAGATGTCCTCTCAAGGAAAAAATACGCCACAGTGTCGTCAGGTAAACTTATGCTGGAAAGGATAGTAGGCGACTTTTTCTCTCTCTTGGCCCTGATGACAGTCAGTATTAAACAAAGTATATCCAACTGAGAGATACACCTGCAATCCAAGGCCAATATTTGGCCTTGGATCATGGGTACCGTACCAGCATCCAGGAAGCAAGAGCTATTGGACTGAAAAGGGCTAGAAGGAAGTGAAGAAGGTTCAGGTCATGAGACCAAAGCTGCTGGAGGAAATGTGGATAAACCTACTTCTGCCACACCCACCAAGAAAAAGAGTCCAAGGTGGCTTGGTCATGTTCTTCAAAACAGAAGAGCTCCTCTCGCAAGTAAGGCCCAGGCTACATTTTCAAAAAGAGAGCAGGCTGATACAGAGCTGACGACGTTCCTTTATGCAGATGCTCTTGAAGCCTTATGACTTCATTCATTCCAAAGGTACCATGTCAACGTGCATGAGCACTACAAGCAGAGTAGTAATATCTCAAACAATAAGAGTTCATCAAATTGAAGTTCAGTATATAAATATGTTTAAGTGGAAGAAAATTCAGCGCAATTATGTCACTAATCACAAAGTAGATCTTGATGTTCATTTTCGATCTTTGCTGAAATCCATTTTTGAGTGTGTGTTGTTATTCATACTACAAAAGACATGAAACTCCAATCAGACTTCAGTGTAAATGATTTACTACCCCAAAGCGACCCACATATGCAGAAGAATGTAGACACTGCACAACCACACTCTGTTTACAGTATTAGGTAATAATGGATACCGCCGTCTGTGGATCAATTTGAATAGTTATTGAGCAACAAGAGCTGACTGTATCCCAAGATACTAATAGCATTGTCCTTCCACAACGCATTGACTGCAACTTCTGTAGGGTTTGTGATGTGCTTTATTGTCACAGATGTTTTTTTTAATAAATTTTATGGTAACTTTGGAGTGGCTGTGTGGGCCGATCCTGACAGGTTGGGTGGGTCACAGAGGAAGTTGCCCATCCCAGTGTGTGTGCAAACCACCCCTACCAATGAGCCTCTTCCATTTCTGACAAACCGTCATGAGACCTAATACAGACGTTTATAAACCAATAAAAAGCAGCTCACACCCAGATGAAGACACTTGAGGAATGGATATCTGGGATATCTTTATTAAGCAGAGTTTTGTTGTGACTTTATTGGAGCTGATGATCCTTGTTGAGTTGAGTGGCTGTGCCAATGATCTGAAGCTAAGCACTGAGCTGCTAGTGGCTGGTAGAGTCAATCCTGAGGACTCACCAGTGAAATGCACCTTGTTGGGAACCTCGAGTTCGCCTGCTTTCTCAGCAGATGGGGACTTTGTCATTGGAGGTGTATTTTCCTTTCACTACAAACTGTATACTATGATTCATGACTACACTACGAAGCCCGGCCCACCAAGGTGCACTGGGAGGTAAGAGGGAGACAGACTGAAAAGGAATAATAGGAACAGAATTAATGGACTATATATTTGTTATGTATGTATTTGTTATGAAATTTTACTTTTTTGCATAATGTCACTTAGAATATTAGCTGTAGATTGGCACTCTCTTGTTAAACTGAGACTGAAATACTTGAAGGATTTTACTATGCCTTTTGATATATATTTTTGTGAGAAATTTAACGTTTCCAGAGGTGTGGTTCCTTAATTAAACTATTAATGAATTACATTGTGTACATAGTTCCATTTAATTTTTCAATTTACATTATTTTTTGTTTTACATTGTATTTTTCAGCCTTCTAATGTAAAGAACAGCTTAAAGTGATCTGCATTCACTCAGTCGCTCTCGTATTTTCCTCCTTTTGTGAGACTTTTCTATCTTGTTTTGACGTCAGACTTCATGTTCTTTGATTTTGCACAGTTTTAACGCCCGGGATCTACGTTTCTCCCGCACAATGATCTATGCTATTGAGGAGATCAATAACAGCACAGAGCTGCTGCCCGAAATCAAACTTGGATATCAGATCTTTGATTCGTGTGCTTCTGTGCCCATGGCCGTGCACGTGGCATTTCAGCTGGCAAATGGACAGGACTCTGTGTTTCACACAGGGAGCAACTGCTCACAATCCGGAGTTGTAATAGGTGCAGTTGGGGATTCTGGATCGACACCTTCGATTGGGATGTTGCGCATCATCGGATCGTTTAACATTCCACTGGTAAATTTTTGCCCAAAAATTTCTTTTAATATACCTGTGCTTAAGTCTATTGCATTAGAAAACAATTTTTTTTGCTGTGTTGTGTGTTTTTCTTTTTATATCTAGGTGAGCCACTTTGCCACTTGTGCCTGCCTTTCAAATAAACAGGAGTACCCGACTTTTTTCAGAACGATTCCCAGTGACCATTACCAAGCTGACGCCCTGGCCAAGATGGTGAAACACTTTGGTTGGACTTGGATAGGAGCCGTCCATTCAGACTCAGATTACGGAATCAACGGCATGGCGTCATTTCTTGACGCGGCACTTAGAGAGGGGATCTGCGTGGAGTACATTGAATCCTATTTTCGGACTGACCCGCGGAGCAAAATTCAAAGAGTTGCAGATGTTATCCGTCGGTATGTACATGAATAATTTTGATAAATAAATTAACTTCAGACATTTTTCATTAATACTGTGCCTATTTTCTTGCCTCAAGAATGATCAACAAAAACATGTGTAAAGTGTGATGTGTGCTAGTTTACATCAACAGAGTAAAATATCATTCCAGGTCAACTGCAATTGTTGTTGTGGCATTCACGGCCTCTGGTGATATGAGGGCATTATTGGAAGAGCTCGCTCTGGACCCTCCTCCTCCTCGCCAGTGGATTGGAAGTGAGGGCTGGGTCACCGACCCACATTTGATGAGTTTCAGTTTCTGTGCAGGAGCCATTGGAGTTGCCATTCAGCAATCTGTCATCCCAGGACTGAGAGACTTCCTCCTGGATCTCTCTCCCTCTGAAGTGGCAGCGTCCTCAGTGCTGACCGAGTTCTGGGAGGATGCATTCAACTGCAGCCTGACAAAAAGTAAGACATTTTTTTCCTTGAGAAGACAGTAAGATGATTTCATTAGTTGTAAACACAAGGCTCTAAGCATTTAATGTAGCCATTGCCTTTCGTTTACAATTCTGCTTGATTCTCATCCCTTTCTGTGATTTCTTCCATTGAGTTTGATTGGCAACACTTTATTTGAAGGAGAGTGCATAAGACTGGCATGACAATGTCATAAATACAACATGACACATTTTATGAACATGAAGAAGTCTTTATTAATGAAGTGTCATTTGGTAAATAAAGACATTTTCAAAGCAAAGTTGCAAAGATACATTAAAAGTGCCATCTTTGCATGAAAGTGTAGCTATTTACAAAAGAAATTCAAAGTTGTCACTTTCAATGGACTTTTAATGAAACATTTTTCATTTCAGATTTTCTTTTTTCCATAAATTTAGCATTTTTCGTGTTATGTCTCTAGGTTCTGATCAAAGAAACAAAGAATGTGATGGAACAGAAAACGTTCAAAAACTCTCAAGTCCGTACACCGAAACGTCTCAGTTAAGAATCACTAACATGGTGTACAAGGCTGTTTATGCAATAGCACATGCCATTCACAATGCAGTGTGTCATGAAACAAACGTCATCACTAAGTGTCAAAAAAACATCAAACTTGAGTCGAAACAGGTCAGTTTGAATAGAGTGAATCCCAAACTTTTTTTTCTCAGTATGTATGAACAGTTTATTTAATAAAATTTCAACTTCAAAATTTCACATTCCATTGATTGGCTAAAGTATGCTCTGCTTTCCTAGGTTTTTTCAGAGCTGAAGAAAGTCAACTTTTCCAGAAATGGCTACCAGGTGTCATTTGATCCTAACGGTGATCCTGTAGCTTTTTATGAACTGGTCAACTGGCAAAAAAATGAAAATGGAGTTACCAAGCTGGCTAAAGTGGGATACTATGATGCATCCCTGCCTCAGGGCCAGCAGTTTAACATTAACCAGAATATCACATGGTTGGATGGTAGCACTGAAGTAATAAGCAAAAGAAAACCTAATGAACAGATAAAACTTTTGAGAAGTTTTTCACAACTGTAATGTTTCAAAATGTGGTCATATGATTTCCTAACAGGTTCCAGTGTCTGTGTGTTCAGAGAGTTGTCCTCCAGGAACTCGTAAAGTGTTGCAGAAAGGAAAACCAATCTGCTGCTATGACTGTATACCATGTCCTGAAGGAGAGATCAGTAACATGACAGGTAAAATCAAATATGTTTCATATGCATCCATATCTTCAAAAAACATCAATTAAGGATTGTTTTTCAATGATATTATTTTATTAGATTCTCCTGATTGCTTCCCGTGCCCCAAGGAGTTCTGGCCAAATCCAAACAAAGATGCTTGTTTTCCCAAACCTGTGGAGTTTCTGTCCTTCAATGAAGTCCTGTCAATCATCCTGGCTGCAGTCTCAATCACTGGAGCCTTTCTTGCCATCATTACAGCAGTGATTTTCTTCCATCACAGAACAACTCCCATCGTCAGAGCCAACAACTCTGAGCTGAGCTTCCTGCTGCTCTTCTCTCTGACTCTGTGTTTCTTATGTTCATTAACTTTCATTGGAGCCCCCTCTGAGTGGTCCTGCATGCTGCGCCACACAGCGTTTGGCATCACATTTGTTCTCTGTATCTCCTGTGTTCTTGGCAAAACTATAGTGGTTCTAATGGCCTTTAAAGCTACACTTCCTGGTAGTAATGCTATGAAATGGTTTGGTCCAACACAGCAAAGAATGACTGTAGTATCTTTTACATTTATACAAGTTATAATATGTATCATCTGGTTGGTTGTGAGTCCTCCATTCCCAGTGAAAAATCTGACCACCTACAAGGAGAAGATCATCCTGGAATGTGCGTTAGGCTCTGCTGTTGGTTTCTGGGCTGTGCTCGGCTACATCGGCCTGCTGGCTGTGTTTTGCTTTGTGTTAGCTGTTCTGGCTCGGAAACTACCTGATAATTTCAACGAAGCCAAGATGATAACCTTCAGCATGTTGATATTCTGTGCCGTCTGGATCACCTTCATCCCAGCTTATGTCAGCTCTCCTGGAAAATTTACTGTGGCTGTGGAGATATTTGCTATTCTGGCCTCCAGTTTTGGACTCATACTGTGTATATTTGCTCCAAAGTGTTTCATCATTTTGTTTCAGCCAGAGAAAAACACCAAGAAACATTTAATGAATAAAAACTAACATTGGCATAGTACCTGGTGAATATATAACATTTAATCTTACAAAGTTGCTTATTAGATCTTATCAGAATGACACATTGAAACCAGAATAAAAAATAAAAAAACATCCCACTCTCTTTAAATGTCCATATGTCTAGTTCTGAATGCAATGTTACTGATTGTTTTTGATGTTTACTTTGTGAGAAAAAAATGATTGAATTTTCAAAAATAAATAAAATATCTTTCATGCTGTCATTAGTTGGAAGCACTGTTTGAAGTAGTGACTGTTCCTATTTTAAGAACATCTTGCAGATTAGATATTTTAAACTCTTCAGTATTCTCATTCAGCATGCACCTGCTAAGATTTCAGCAGGTGTTCATCATTAATTCCACGGGCCGCCATTATTCCTGTTTTATTCCAGAGGTTTTCTGACTACCTGGAACTTAGCGTTGGTTACCCCGTCCCGGACTCACGCCCTCCGGCCTGCATGAAACGTTTTCTTTAAGGACATTTTCACTCCGTTTCACCCGGCAGCAGCTAATCTGAACTCTTCCTCAATCTGTCCCTGGTCTCTCGTTATCATCCTCCTCCGACGATGATAAAACCCCTGAATTGCCAATTCTCCCTCATTCTCCACTACTGAATCCTACTTTTACTTTTACCAAATTTAATCATGTTTTTTTTCAACTATTTATGTTTATTTAAGCTTTTTCACGTCTTTTACAGATTTCATGAAATTTGTCTTCAAGCTTTTGCCCACATTATGATCAATCTTCCAAAATATAAATAAATTAACATTGGTTGCTCTGGTTGCTAAGCAATTAAGCTTTTAGAATGCTGAGGGTTCCCAAACAAATTCTTCTAGCTTGCTCATATTTCACTCTTTCTGCATACATCACACACAAACATGTAGGTTTCTTCATTGGGAATCAGAAAATCTTTCATAGTACGTCTCTGGACTTGCTTGTACTTTTACTCCTACTCGAACCTTGGGAGTAGGGTTATTATTTCCGAGAATTTCAGCTTAGATACGAAATAACATGGGGAAAAAGAATGAAAGAGAAAAAGAAAAAGACCGGAAGAAGACACGCCTCGAAACGTAAACGCCCAGAGATCATCCAATTAAAACGGTCAATCTCAGGCTGCTGGTAAAGAATCAAATCTCCTCCTCTGACAGAAAAATAAATTATATAAGAAGGATGAGGCACATGTTGCCTGCACATGAGGGATGTGCGTCTCAGCTTTGTTTACGGGCCTGGCATTGGCCCTGTGCCTGGCTGAGGTTAGAGCTGTGGCTGGTTTGGGTGGGTCTGACGGTAACGCTGATGGCGTTAATATTGGGAGGGGTTCATCTTTGAAGTGTACCTTGCAGGGAACTGCTCATTTACCTGCCTTCTCAATGGGGGGCGACTACATCGTTGGAGGAGTTTTCTCAATCCATGCCAACATGCACATGGTAGATAATAACTACACCACAGCTCCCGAGCCTCTGAGGTGCACAGGGAGGTTAGTAAGTGAGTAGAAGGTGGAAATGATGTTGAACTGAAAAGCTGAGCTTTTTTTTTTTATCATTGACATAGGCTGTGATAATATGTCTTAGTTGAATTTTTCTGTTTTAAATTTTTTTTTAAAAAACTCAATAACTTTAAAAGAATGGAAAAAAAAACCCTTTGTAGCCTTAGGTTTATTGAAAAAGATTGTTCCTAATCTTTTACTTTGCACTGATGTGGACTGTGTTGGTCAAGCGACATTTTCTTTTGGATTGCTTTGTAGCAACTCGTCAAATCACTTTGTCTTTTAAATGCATGAGACACACATTCATACTTTGTGCGTGCAGAATAGACCCTCGAGAACTGCGCTTCTCTCGTGCCATGATCTTTGCCATTGAGGAAATAAACAACAGCACAGAGCTGCTGCCCGGTATGAAGCTGGGATATCAGATCCACGATTCTTGTGCGTCTGTGCCTGTCACCGTGCATGCGGCGTTTCAGCTGGTGAACGGCCATGAATCTGTGTCTTACCCAGCTGATGAATGCTCTCAGTCTGGCACGGTAATGGCTGTTATTGGGGAATCTGGCTCCACTCCATCCATCAGCATGTCTCGTGTTATCGGATCCTTCAAGATTCCTCAGGTGAATAGCTTCATGTGTCGTTCTCTGTCGAAGAAAACCATCTCTCCTGCTGAAATTGTTTCGCACATGAGCTTCATTTGTTTTGTCCTTTTTTTTTAGGTGAGCCACTACGCCACTTGTGCCTGCTTGTCGGATAAGAAACAGTATCCAACCTTTTTCAGAACCATCCCCAGTGACCAGTACCAAGCCGATGCCTTGGCCAAGCTGGTGAAACACTTTGGCTGGACTTGGATAGGCGCCGTCCGGTCGGACTCGGACTATGGAAATAACGGCATGGCAGCTTTTCTTGAGGTGGCTCTCAGAGAGGGGATCTGCGTGGAGTACTCTGAATCCTTCTACCGGACCAACCCGCGGAGCAAAATCCAAAGGGTCGCTGACGTTATCCGGAGGTTTCTGTATCTGCTGCATGTATACTTTGCATCGAAGTGTTTAAGCAAATCAGACAAATATTCATTTAAAGAAACTGATTTGCCTCATATGATTGCAAAAAAAAAACAACTGCTATATGTTATAGCATCATTAATATTCATTAATATTTTCTCCTCAGATCAACATCAACTGTAGTTGTGGCATTTGCAGCTCCAGGCGACATGAAATTTCTCCTAGAGGAGCTGGCAGAAGACCCCCCTCCACCTCGCCAGTGGATTGGAAGTGAGGCTTGGGTAACGGACCCGCACCTGATGAGTTTCAGTTTCTGTGCGGGGGCAGTCGGCGTTGCCATTCAGCAGTCAGTCATTCCCGGTCTAAGAGACTTCCTTCTCGACCTTTCTCTCCCACAAGTGGCAGCCTCGTCAGTGCTCTCTGAGTTCTGGGAGGATTCGTTCAACTGCAGGCTGAAAAGTGAGACGGTTTACGCGCATTTTCCTGAAAAGTAAAAGTACGAAGTGAAAAAAATGCACCTAAAGTGATGACCTGTTTCAATAGTCTAATTACTTTTAAAACAATACCTTATTGTTATTTTTTCTATTGAAAAAAAACTTTGAATGTTCTTCCATAATAATTCAACAAAACATTTTTAACTACTCAGAATGACATTTTTCTTACGTGTATAGGGATTAAGTCCACCTTTTAAACCTCACAAGATCTTTCTTGACTCCCTCCGAAAGTTTTGTTGCATTTTTGATAAGCTTTGGTTTCATCATCCCGTGTCGTTAGGTTCTGATCGAGACAAAAGGACCTGTGACGGAACGGAAGACATTAAAAAACTCTCTAATCCGTACACGGAGACATCTCAGTTAAGAATCACCAACATGGCATATAAGGCTGTTTATGCAATAGCGCATGCTATTCACAATGCAGTTTGCCTGAAAACAAATGAAACCATACACTGTGACAAAAACATTAAACTGGAGCCAAACCAGGTCTGTTTGAGTAGAGAGTGATGTTAAACAATTTCTTTGACAATACATCCATCATTATTTACGTGCCATTTAAATTTAAATTGTCTGTTTATTTCCCTTAATGCTTTGTTGCTTCACAGGTTTTCTCAGAACTAAAGAAAGTAAATTTTTTCAGAAATGGTTATCATGTGTCTTTTGACCATAATGGGGATCCGGAGGCTTTTTATGAGCTGGTAAACTGGCAGAAGAGTGACAGAGGAGTTATTGAACTGGTAAAAGTGGGATATTATGACGCTTCACTGCCAAGAGGCCTTCAGTTCCACATCAATCAGAACATAACCTGGTCGGAGGATAGAGCTCAAGTAATGGGACAAGAGAGAAACCTTTACACCTTTGCTTCATTGTTGCTACTTGAGAACATCATTTGTTATGTGATACAGGTTCCAGTGTCAGTGTGTTCAGAGAGTTGTCTTCCAGGAAGTCGTAAAGTGTTGCAGAAAGGAAAACCAATCTGCTGCTATGACTGTATACCATGTCCTGAAGGAGAGATCAGTAACATGACAGGTAATGTTAAACATTTCAAAACACCAGGTGGACAAAAAAATATCAATGCGTTAAAAAACTGTGTTTGCTTTATATTTATTTATTTATATTTGCTTTATATTTTAGATTCTCCTGATTGCTTCCCGTGTCCCAGTGAGTTCTGGCCAAATTCAAACAGAGATGCTTGTTTCCACAAACCTGTGGAGTTTCTGTCCTTCAATGAAGTCCTGTCAATCATCCTGGCTGTAGTTTCCGTCAGTGGAGCCTTTCTGACCATCATTACAGCAGTGATTTTCTTCCATCACAGAACAACTCCCATTGTCAGAGCCAACAACTCTGAGCTGAGCTTCCTGCTGCTCTTCTCTCTGACTCTGTGTTTCTTATGTTCATTAACTTTCATTGGAGCCCCCTCTGAGTGGTCCTGCATGCTGCGCCACACAGCGTTTGGCATCACATTTGTTCTCTGTATCTCCTGTGTTCTTGGCAAAACTATAGTGGTTCTAATGGCCTTTAAAGCTACACTTCCTGGTAGTAATGCTATGAAATGGTTTGGTCCAACACAGCAAAGAATGACTGTAGTGTCTTTTACATTTATTCAAGTTATCATATGTATCATCTGGTTGGTTGTGAGTCCTCCATTCCCAGTGAAAAATCTGACCACCTACAAGGAGAAGATCATCCTGGAATGTGCGTTAGGCTCTGCTGTTGGTTTCTGGGCTGTGCTCGGCTACATCGGCCTGCTGGCTGTGTTTTGCTTTGTGTTAGCTGTTCTGGCTCGGAAACTACCTGATAATTTCAACGAAGCCAAGATGATAACCTTCAGCATGTTGATATTCTGTGCCGTCTGGATCACCTTCATCCCAGCTTATGTCAGCTCTCCTGGAAAATTTACTGTGGCTGTGGAGATATTTGCTATTCTGGCCTCCAGTTTTGGACTCATACTGTGTATATTTGCTCCAAAGTGTTTCATCATTTTGTTTCAGCCAGAGAAAAACACCAAGAAACATTTAATGAACAAACGTTAAGTATCCCTTTTAAATTGTTTGGAAACAATATGGTTTAGTTGTTTATTTTATGATATTTCATGGCAATATATCAACTAGCATTTTCATTTGTAAGCAATGTAAATATCAATATCTTTTTTTTTTCTCCATATATGTCTGAATTTACTGCTGTTAATCATAACTTATACTTGAAAAAACAAACACTCGTGTACAAAATGTACCAAGGCTAAACATCAGTTGTTTGCTTAAAACATTGAGCCATAATCATCAGAACTACAATAAAGACTCGACGTTGTCACTACGTGGAATGACTCTGCACAATTTATGACTTTTTGAAATAGGTGAATATTTTTACAATATTTTGACTCTTTTGCTTTATTTCTGTAAGTCTTTGAATTTGGAACACTGGAAATTTTTCATTATTAAATAAAAAGGTTCTTGTCTGAAATTTTAACAAAAGTTTCAGTAAGAATAAACGTTTTGATTTCTTCTAAAAGAACAAACCTTAATCTGCCTCTTGCTCTTTGACATTTCAAATTTTAACCCTGAAAAGGTACATTTGGCACTTAATAGTTTATCAAAATTAAAGCAAAAAAAACTCTCAATAGTCTGAAAATGAGCAATGCACACAAAACAGTAGGTACATGCAGTAATTTCCATCTGCTTTTTAAACCAACAATGTGAAGCACATGAAAAAAATAAAATAGCTTCACAACTTTTCAGAAAACCAGAGTTTAGTTTCCTTTGCACTGCCAGACTGAAAGCTTTATGCTACGAATCTTAAACCTCACAAAGCAGCGATATGTTCCTAAAACTAAGGTCCAGAAACGTTGCGGATTTGATCAGTGTTAATATTTCAACCACAAAACAAGGACGTACGCAGAAAAAACTTAAACATGAAGGTCATCCAATTAAAAGCCTTGATCTCAGCCTATTCTGTGCGTCGACATTCACTCTTGTCTCCTGTGACAGACAACAAATGCTATAAAGAAAAGCTGAAACACATCTTCATGCTCTTCAGGGATGGGAGTCTCAGCTGTGTGTCTTGGCCTGGCATTGGCTCTAAGTCTGCTTGATGTGAATATGATTGTTGGTCTTGTTCAATCTGCCAGCAGCCCGGAGACATCAGTGGGTCTTCCATCCAGCGATGCTGGTTCGATGGCTTCGCGGTCTCCAGCATGCGCCCTGCAGGGTGTTGCTCATACGCCTGCATTCTCTGTGGATGGGGATTTCATCATTGGAGGCGTTTACTCCATCCACCACAACATGCACACAGTGGACAACAACTACAACACGGCGCCTCAGACTCAAAACTGCACAGGGAGGTTAGTAAGTGAGGAAGTGGAAATGATGTTAAATTCTGGTTAAATGATTTTTTTTCTCCCCCATTTAGTATCAGCTATTATTTATTTTATACTGCATAAAAATGCATCACGTGTTTTCCTATTTTAATATGACGGCTGTCCTGTCAGAGCGAAATCATCACTTGTAAAGCTGCGCTTTTCTTCCTTTAAAACAAAGTGCTGAACAACATTTATTTTAAATGAAATAAACGCATCACGATTGATTATTGGACTGTTTACATCGTTTTGAACTTTGCAATGACACGCATTGGCCAGGCAACAGTTGTAGCATGATGTTTGGTAACAATGTACTAATTATTATCCTCGTTATTTCTGTTGCTTGTGCAGGGCGGACCCCCGTGGCGTGCGCCTCACTCGAGCAATGATCTTTGCCATCGAGGAGATCAATAACAGCACGGCGCTGCTGCCAGGAGTCAAACTCGGATATCAGATCCACGACTCGTGCGCCTCCGTTCCCGTGGCCATGCATGCAGCGATTCAGCTGCTAAACGGCAATGACTCTGTGTTTGATTCAGGCGACAACTGTTCCCACTCTGGTGTGGTGACGGCTGTCGTTGGCGAGTTTGGATCCACGTCGTCCATGAGCATATCGCGTGTTCTGGGACCGTTTAACATTCCTCTGGTAAATAAATGCAATTTGTGCAAAATGAAATATTCCGCTTCTTTGATTATCTTTATAGGCTTCATTGTTTTCTTTTTTGCTGTTGTTTTGTTTTCGTTTTTTTTAGGTGAGTCCCTACTCCACGTGTGCCTGCCTTTCGGATAAGAAACAGTATCCGACGTTTTTCAGAACCATCCCCAGTGACCAGTTCCAAGCTGACGCTCTGGCCAAGCTGGTGAAACACTTTGGCTGGACTTGGATAGGCGCCGTCCGGTCGGACTCAGACTATGGAAATAACGGCATGGCAGCCTTTCTAGACGTCGCACTCCGACAGGGGATCTGCGTGGAGTACTCTGAGGCCTTTTATCGGACCAACCCGCGCAGCAAAATCAAAAGAGTCGCTGATATTATCAGGAGGTTTCTGTGTGGCCTACAAATGTTACTTGCATTAATGTGCATCATCAAATCAGAAAAATGTTCTATTACACCAAATTATTTATTTTATTATGATTGATTAAAAATAAGCTATATCTTAGTTTGCCTTAATGCATTTTATGTCTCGCCAGGTCAACATCCAAAGTTGTGGTGGCTTTTGCAGCAATTGGAGACATGAAGATCCTGTTAGAGGAGCTGGCTCAGGGGCCTCCTCCGCCTCGTCAGTGGGTTGGAAGTGAGGCCTGGATAACCGAAGCGCAGCTGCTGAAATACACTTTCTGTGCGGGGGCCATCGGAGTTGCCATCCAGAAGTCTGTCATCCCTGGCTTCAGAGACTTCCTCCTGGATCTCTCTCCCTCAGAAGTGCGTGGCTCTTCAGTGCTGACCGAGTTCTGGGAGGACGCGTTCAACTGCAGCCTGACAGAAAGTGAGTTGTTGTCATTTTTGTTGTTGCTGTTTTGGTAAATGAGCATATTTGAAACCCCAAAAAGGTCCATATGTTGCTTGCTTCTGATTTAAAACTGTGGCTCATCTGTGTTGGAAAGACATAGCATAACATAAATGAAGCGTAAGAATGTAAAATAAGGCATGTCAATGCAAAAGTTGTAACCTGAGTGGAAAAGCTTTCATGTCGAGTTCAAGCACTTTGTGAGACGGTGAAGAACCGTGCAGAGCAAGAATCTAAAACTATGTGTCTCGCTCTCTGAATCAGGTTCATATAGTAAATGCAAATACTATAAATGCAAGAAATATAGAGCAAGTCATCCTGCAAGAAATTATGTGACCTACATATGCAACAAATCACAAGGAAGTCACTTTTGTGTCATGAGTATATGAATTCTTTCGATTTCATACTTAGGTATATTCAACTATGCATAACAATAAAAAGACACAAACTCTTATTTAAGAGTCATTATTCTGGATCTTTTTCTGTATTTTTAGCCAACCGTCCATCCAAAAGAATGTGTGATGGAAAAGAGGACTTGACGACACTCCAGAGTCCGTACACTGATACATCTGAGCTGAGGATAACGAACATGATGTACAAGGCTGTTTACGCAATAGCACATGCTATTCATAATGGATTGTTTCAAAAAGTCAATTTCACGCTTCTTCAAACCCAAAGGCTGGAGTCAAAAGAGGTTTGGGAATCAAACACTGTACTGAATTGAAATGTCAATCTGATGAAAAATGCTTTACTTGAAATTTTCTAATCTTTATCGCTTTGTAAATCAACAGGTTTTTACTGAGCTTAAGCAAGTTAACTTTTCCCAAAATGGCTACCATGTGTCATTTGATGGGAACGGGGATCCAGTGGCTTTTTATGAACTGGTGAACTGGCAGAAGAGTGAGAGTGGAACAATCGATCCTTTAACGGTGGGGTTTTATGACGCATCTCTGCCAGAAGGAAAGAAGTTCAGAATCGACAGGGAAATAACCTGGGTCGAAGGTGGCACTCAGGTAATGATGAATCTTCAAGTTGCGCTACTTCTGGAATTATTTTGCTCAAATTTGCGCATTTTTCTGTTTCAGGTACCAGTGTCAGTGTGTTCAGAGAGTTGTCCTCCAGGAACTCGTAAAGTGTTGCAGAAAGGAAAACCAATCTGCTGCTATGACTGTATACCATGTCCTGAAGGAGAGATCAGTAACATGACAGGTTAATTTATTTTTTATCATTCAGATCTTAACCATGACATACTTAAATACTAACAACATATTATAATGTATTTGTTAGATTCTCCTGATTGCTTCCCGTGTCCCAGTGAGTTCTGGCCAAATTCAAACAGAGACGCTTGTTTTCCCAAACCTGTGGAGTTTCTTTCCTTTGATGAAATCCTCTCAATCATCCTGGCTACATTCTCCGTTGGTGGAGCCTTTCTGGCTATAATTACAGGAATGCTTTTCTTCCATCACAGAACAACTCCCATTGTCAGAGCCAACAACTCTGAGCTGAGCTTCCTGCTGCTCTTCTCTCTGACTCTGTGTTTCTTATGTTCATTAACTTTCATTGGAGCCCCCTCTGAGTGGTCCTGCATGCTGCGCCACACAGCGTTTGGCATCACATTTGTTCTCTGTATCTCCTGTGTTCTTGGCAAAACTATAGTGGTTCTAATGGCCTTTAAAGCTACACTTCCTGGTAACAATGTCATGAAATGGTTTGGTCCTGTACAACAGAGAATGACTGTAGTATCTTTTACATTTATTCAGGTTATAATATGTATCATCTGGTTGGTTGTGAGTCCTCCATTCCCAGTGAAAAATCTGACCACCTACAAGGAGAAGATCATCCTGGAATGTGCGTTAGGCTCTGCTGTTGGTTTCTGGGCTGTGCTCGGCTACATCGGCCTGCTGGCTGTGTTTTGCTTTGTGTTAGCTGTTCTGGCTCGGAAACTACCTGATAATTTCAACGAAGCCAAGATGATAACCTTCAGCATGTTGATATTCTGTGCCGTCTGGATCACCTTCATCCCAGCTTATGTCAGCTCTCCTGGAAAATTTACTGTGGCTGTGGAGATATTTGCTATTCTGGCCTCCAGTTTTGGACTCATACTGTGTATATTTGCTCCAAAGTGTTTCATCATTTTGTTTCAGCCAGAGAAGAACACCAAGAAATATTTAATGAATAAAAACCAACAGTAACTTGGCACAAAAAAATGTTTTAACTGTTAGCATTTGTTCTTCCACATAATGTTACAGAAATTAGATTTTTTTTTTTATCATAGTGGATATTGTTGTTGTGTTTTTCACACTAAAATGTTTCAGATGATCAAAAATAATGATAGTTTCAAACAAACATAATAACAATTTGTTTGAAACTATCATTGACAAAATACAATCGTCAATTCTAAGTTAATTTAGGTTTAAATTAAATTAAACCTAAATTAGGTCAATTTAATTTAACCTAAGAACACGTGATAAAATGTGTTGAATTCACCCAGGAGGTCACAAAAGAACACAAAACAGCATTTAAAAGTTTCCAAGCCTAAGTTGCCTTATTTAAATTATGGGTTTGTAATCAAGCTATATATATATATAAAAAAAAACATTTGGCCAAAAATGGTCTCCATGAAAAAGTTTCAATTTGAAAAGCATTGATATGAAACGTTGAAGTGTGAAAATCCAACCAAGCGTCAAGAAATATATAAGGGGATGAATACTTTTCTCACAGGGCTGAAGTCATTCAGTCTTAATAGAGTCAAATATGTTAGACCAGATATTGTCAGTTGTCATATTTATCTCTATTTGTAAGTAGTTTAAGATGTTATCATTGTCAGGTCCTGGTCTTTTATTGGATATGTTTGTGTGAAGCAATGAAAACAAAATAAAAATGACACATTTAAAACTAATTCAACTTTTCTCTGTTGCATCACTTCATTGAAACTTTGCACAGGTTATCAATATTTGTGTAAATAGAGGACGTAGATCTTCAGATGTAGAAGATCTACCAAAGGACCAAAGGTGAATAGAGAACCAAACTTAGTACGTCTTACGCAAGTAAAAGTAAAAATAGATGTCTAAGAAAATACACAGAAAGGGTAAAGTACTTCCACTGGCAAAATATACGATCTAAATTATATCCAGTGGTTTCCAGGGAAATGTTAGAAAGAGGCAAAATAAGCAGGATACAGATGCGAACGGGGAAGTAAACACATGAAGGACGCCCAATTAAAAGACTTGTTGTGGAGCCGCTGTGTGACGGCATCCCTTCTCAGGAAAGAAGGTGCATAAAAAAGACAGAGCCCTCCTTCCTGCACTTGAGGGATGGGGATGCTAGCTCTGCTTATTGTTCTGGGTCTGTTGGAGGTGAAGTCAACAGTGGCTCAGAAAAATCCAGCTGCTCTTCCAGATAAATGTAGCCTGCAGGGCACTGCTCGTTCACCCGCCTTCTCCGTGGACGGGGACTACGTTATCGGCGGTGTCTTCTCCATCCACAACAGCATGCACACGGTGGAGAACAACTACACCACCGCACCCGAGCCTCCCAGCTGCTCAGGGAGGTCAGTGTTTGAGACCAAGTGGATTCTGAAGTTAAGGTCTTGGCGAACTAGAAATGCTGCAAATGCTTCAGTGCTTTCAAGAGACGTGATTTAAATCCCCCTCTCTCCCTATTTTTTTTTAAGATATTGACTTTTACATCAGAATCAAATAAGATTGAACTGTTGTATGTATATTTAAAGCATTGCTTAATGACAGTAACTACTAAAACTAGGCATTAGCAGTAACTGATTAATGTTTTTTATGTTTGCATTTTGTGAAGTGACTTTAAATTCGATTGGTCAGAGAGTCTTTTCCTGTCTTTTGCTTAGGTTTTATAGACACATGTTGAACATTGTTTTTCTGTGCAGAATAGACCCCCGTGAAGTGCGCTTTGCTCGTGCAATGATCTTCGCCATCGAAGAAATAAATAACAGCACAGAGCTTCTGCCCGACGTCAGTCTCGGATATCAGATCCACGACTCGTGCGCCTCTGTGCCTGTGGCTGTGCACGCAGCATTCCAGCTGTCAAACGGCCAAGATCCTGTGTTTTATCGGGGTGGCAATTGTTCTCAGTCTGGAGTGGTGACGGCTGTTGTGGCTGAGTCCGGGTCCACGCCGTCCATCAGCATATCACGTATCATTGGGTCTTTTAACATTCCACAGGTAAACTGTTTGTATTCTCGGACACATGCACGAAGCTTGTGCTGCTTTATTCGTCACATTTCAGAATTTGGAAAGCTTTTTAAATTTTTTTTGTCTTGTTTGTTTTGCTTTAGGTGAGCCACTATGCCACGTGTGCCTGCCTATCGAACAAGCAGCAGTACCCAACTTTTTTCAGAACCATCCCCAGTGATCAGTTCCAAGCTGACGCTCTGGCCAAGCTGGTGAAACACTTCGGTTGGACTTGGATCGGAGCCGTCCGGTCGGACTCAGATTATGGAAATAACGGCATGGCAGCCTTTCTAGACGTCGCACTCCGAGAGGGGATCTGCGTGGAGTACTCTGAGGCCTTTTATCGGACCAACCCGCGCAGCAAAATCCAAAGAGTCGCTGATATTATCAGAAGGTTTCTGGAATCCCTGCATGTATACATGGCATTCATGTCCATCAGCGACATTTTTGAACGTTCTTCCAAATACAAGTGGCCTATCTTATTGTTTAATAAAAGGTGTGACGTGTTAGTTAAACATGATGCGTTTAATGTCCCTCCAGGTCCACAGCAACAGTTGTGGTGGCATTTGCAGCCATCGGAGAGATGAAGATCCTGTTGGAAGAACTGTCACGAGATCCATCTCCGCCTCGTCAGTGGATCGGAAGCGAGGCCTGGTTCACTGACATGGACATGTTAAGTTTCACTTCCTGCGCTGGGGCCATCGGCGTGGCCATTCAGCAATCTGTCATCCCTGGATTTAGAAATTTCCTTCTGGATCTCTCGCCCTCTGAAGTGGCTGCTTCCCCTGTACTCTCTGAGTTCTGGGAGGATGCGTTCAATTGCACACTAAGAAAAAGTGAGATTTTTCAGGTCAATTGTTACATTTTTTTTCAACTGACTAACAGTATTTATTGTTGTGTTAGTCATAAATCATAGCTTTCATTCTCCATGAAGGCTAAACAGATGAACAGAATGTTATTAGTTTATAAAGACAAAAGAACAAGAGCAAAAGGACACTGATGAAAATGAGCTTCAGCATTTTCCTTCCCTTTTTTTTCTACTTATAGGTGGAGGTACACAAAAGAGAATGTGTAACGGACAAGAGGATCTAAAGACACTTAAAAGCCCGTACACTGAAACATCGCAGTTGAGAATTACTAACATGGTGTACAAGGCTGTCTATGCAATAGCACATGCTATTCAAACCACACGGTTTAAAAAAACTAATTTCACTGCTGACGAATCCATCAGGCTGGAATATGAAGAGGTTGGGGAATTTTCAACGTTTACCAGTGACTTAGCTTTTCTGAATTGAAATATCATAATTGACGTGATACATTTACCTCTAAATCTTTCCGTCCTTATTTCTTTGAATCACACTCACAGGTTTTAACTGAGCTCAAGAAAGTCAACTTTTCCCAAAATGGTTATCATGTGTCATTTGATGCGAATGGGGATCCAGTGGCTTTTTATGAACTGGTGAACTGGCAGAAGAATGAGAGAGGAGCCATTGAGCCAGTGACAGTGGGGTTTTATGATGCATCGCTGCCAGAAGGCCAGAAGTTCAACATCAATAGAAACATAACTTGGATGGAAGGCAGCTTAGAAGTAATGACAAAAGTTTAGCTATTTAAATGTTGTCTAGTTGTTTAACCAAAGTTGCATTACAGAAATATTCACTTGAATTTTGCTTGTATCTCTGTTCCAGGTTCCAGTGTCAGTGTGTTCAGAGAGTTGTCCTCCAGGAACTCGTAAAGTGTTGCAGAAAGGAAAACCAATCTGCTGCTATGACTGTATACCATGTCCTGAAGGAGAGATCAGTAACATGACAGGTAAAATCAATTGGTTTAATGCATCAAATAAAAATATTTCAGTAGTAAGTCAATTTTCTGCATGTCTTTTAGATTCTCCTGATTGCTTCCCGTGTCCCAGTGAGTTCTGGCCAAATACCAGGAGAGATGCTTGTTTCCCCAAACCTGTGGAGTTTCTTTCCTTTGATGAAGTTTTGGGAATTATTCTGGAAGCGGTCTCCATCAGTGGAGCCTTTCTGACCATCATTACGGCATTAATTTTCTTCTATCACAGAACAACTCCCATTGTCAGAGCCAACAACTCTGAGCTGAGTTTCCTGCTGCTCTTCTCTCTGACTCTGTGTTTCTTATGTTCATTAACTTTCATTGGAGCCCCCTCTGAGTGGTCCTGCATGCTGCGCCACACAGCGTTTGGCATCACATTTGTTCTCTGTATCTCCTGTGTTCTTGGCAAAACTATAGTGGTTCTAATGGCCTTTAAAGCTACACTTCCTGGTAGTAATGCTATGAAATGGTTTGGTCCAACACAACAAAGAATGACTGTAGTATCTTTTACATTTATTCAGGTTATAATATGTATCATCTGGTTGGTTGTGAGTCCTCCATTCCCAGTGAAAAATCTGACCACCTACAAGGAGAAGATCATCCTGGAATGTGCGTTAGGCTCTGCTGTTGGTTTCTGGGCTGTGCTCGGCTACATCGGCCTGCTGGCTGTGTTTTGCTTTGTGTTAGCTGTTCTGGCTCGGAAACTACCTGATAATTTCAACGAAGCCAAGATGATAACCTTCAGCATGTTGATATTCTGTGCCGTCTGGATCACCTTCATCCCAGCTTATGTCAGCTCTCCTGGAAAATTTACTGTGGCTGTGGAGATATTTGCTATTCTGGCCTCCAGTTTTGGACTCATACTGTGTATATTTGCTCCAAAGTGTTTCATCATTTTGTTTCAGCCAGAGAAAAACACCAAGAAACATTTAATGAACAAAAATTAATTGTATCATATTTTTTCACACAACATAAAAAACTGGGTGTACTATATTTATTTCTTCCTTACTGGTCACTCAACTTCAATAAATATTAAAACCAAAGGGGTTTGCCTCGGTCATTTCTTCATGTAATTTTATGAATTTCATAATAGTATAACAAGAAAGTTTTCCATACAAATAAGGAAATTGATGTTCAAATTTGGCTCATTGATCTTGGCCAAAATATTTATTTGTAATTTGCATCACAAATTCCCCTAAAATGCATATAAAAATTAGCATTTGAGGAAATGATCAACATATGTCTAAAAACAAAATCAGCTGTTATCGTGATAAACCATTAAAAATCAGACTGAAAAGCAAGGACACTCACCCACTTATCACATCAGGTAGAGTAGAAAGTTTTCAGCTTTAATTTTTTGCAAATGCTTCTTATTTTGTTGTAAAATTGTGTGAATCACTTCATTTTACCTCCAGAATGTGGTCATTTCTTGTGTTTTGAGTGTTAATTTTATTTGTTTTGATAGTTAAAACTGTTTAAATTCAAATTGAAAACATCTTTTCCAAAACAGGTCTTTTAATTTGAATTTAAATATGTCTTTTTTCTCCTTATCCTGGTATCTACATGACAAAAGGTCATTTACTTTTCTCCATGCTGTTTCTGTTCACTGTGATTGGTTGAACTGGCGATGACTGAGTTTGCTAATGAAATGCAGCTCTCATAATAACACTATGTAATTTATCCTGACCCAGTCGTCTGTCGGTCGTCGTCAGGTGATCAAGAGTCTTTATGGGGTCGTCATGGGGAATCCATTAAACTTTTCTCAGGTGCTGCATCTTTGGGTTTTATTTATCATTCCTTTCATTGCATTGTCAGGTTTTAGCCATTCTGTGGAAAAGAGAAACACTTTGAGTGCAGAGGAAAGAGCAGAGGAAAGAGACGGTACTTTAATGGAGAAGATGAATAATCTGCAGACGGAGGAAACGAGGGCTTTTGAATCTGCTTCATCTCGGTGCGTGAAAGTAGGAGACGACGATCCTCTCGCCTTGCGGATGGACGGGGATGTCCTCATAGGGGGATTCTTCCCTTTGCACTTCCTGGCCTCTGAGCTTCAGCACAGCTACCAAAGCAAACCCCAGGTCACACCTTGCAGCGGGTAAATATGACGACGTCAGATGTATGCGGGTTCAATATATTTCGACCAAACATTCACAGTGTATTTTGGCAGATTTGACCACAGAGCCTTCCGCTGGATGATGACGATGGCGTTTGCTGTGGAGGAAATAAACAACAAGTCCAGCCTCCTACCTGGCGTCAAGCTCGGCTATCGCATCTTGGACAGCTGTGACAACGTCCACAGCAGCCTGCGGGCTCTTTTCTCTTTGGTCACTTTCTCAGAGTCTGCGGCTGGTGACGAGCAAATGTTGGGAAGGAAAAGCGCGACAGACCTGACGGGCGAAAAGGCACAAACATTGTTAACGACGCAGGATGATGAAACTCCCAGCTGCCTGTCTGGCTCTCCCATCCCCGCTGTCATCGGTCTCGCGTCGTCTTCCCCTACAAGGGCTGTAGCTCAAGTTCTTGGCCCTTTCAACATCCCGCTGGTGAGAAAAGCACGAAGTCGGCATTTTGTGCAAAGATGTTTTTAAGTGTTTTGCTGTAAATAAAACAAAATAACTCTTATCTCGTCTCAGGTGAGTTATTTTGCCACCTGCACCTGCCTTAGCGACAAGCACGTGTATCCGACATTTTTGCGGACTGTGCCGAGCGACCTGTTTCAGGTCGGAGGTCTCGTGCAGCTGGTCACATTCTTAGGATGGCGGTGGGTGGGCACCATGGGGACGACAGTAAGATCAGGCTTGTTTGTTCTTACTCAATAAATCAAAGTCTTTATTTCGTTTCACTGACTCCGTTCAATGCTCATTCCAGGATGACTACAGTCAGTACGGCATCCAGGAGTTCTCCAATCGCCTCAGACACAGCGGCGGCTGCGTGGCTTTTCACCTGACCATTCCGAAATCACCGACAGCGGCCGAGATTCGGGACATGGCGGACATGCTGCAGATTTCCACCGCAAACGTGGTGGTGGCTTTTGCGGCCGAGGGACAACTTTTGGATTTGTTCCTAGAAGTGAGCGTCTCTGTTTACGTGCGGAGACACTCAGAGAAGATGTGCAGCTTTTACTATGCTTTATATTAGTATCTTGTCAAAGTTCAGATCATGAGAAGGACTTTTTTTTTGTTGTTTGTTTGTGCTAATCGGTACGTTTCTGTGTTTTTTGTTTGTTTTTTTTTCACCAGCTTTCTCGTAGAAATGTAACAGGGATCCAGTGGGTGGCTAGTGAAGCCTGGGTGACGGCCGGCCTTCTGACTATTCCGAACTTCCACGACCTTTTAGAAGGAACGCTCGGCTTCTCTTTCCCCGGAGTCAATATCCCTGGGCTGAAAGAGTTCCTCCTTAATGTCCGTCCGTCTCCCGAACCGGGAATGGAGTTCATCAACATGTTCTGGGAGGAGCAGTTTGGATGTCAGCTCCGGTTCGACCTAAATGTAACTAATGACAACGAGGCGGACACACTGGATCACAGATTCAGTCTGGACTCTCAAAACATGTCTGTTGTGACAAAGAAAAGGGATTCCAATGAACGTGTAAACGCTGATCCGAAGCCTGTATGCACAGGCTCGGAAGACCTGAGTCTCACGTCAAGCAGCTACACTGACGTGTCCCGGGTCAGAATATCCTACAATGTGTATAAAGCTGTGTTTGCCATCGCCCACGCTCTCCACAACTTGTTGAACTGTGGCTCTGCAGGAATAAATGAGGGTATGTGTGACAAAAGCACAGCATTCACTGCAGAACAGGTTTGTGAAACAGCTACTGAAAACCAAATCTCTGCTCATTTTTCAAAGATTTAAAAAAAATGTTTTGTGATGTTTCTGCCTTCCTTTCAAGCAGCTCCTGGACCATCTGAAGAAAGTAAATTTCACAAATCAGTTTCAGGAGAGAGTTTACTTTGACACTAACGGGGAGCCGGTCCCTTTATATGACATCATTAACTGGCAGAAGGACAGCGAGGGGAAAATCAGGTCAAATGTCAAACTTGTTTTGCAGCAGAAATGCTCTTTGCAGGCTCTGACTTCATTATTTGGCCATTGCTGTTACGTCACTTCCTTGTTTATTATTCTATTTTAATGTATTGTTCTCATTGTTGTATTACAGCCTGACTAATAAATGATCTTATCTTATCTTATCTTATCTTATCTTATCTTATCTTATCTTATCTTATCTTATCTTATCTCATGCCTGATGCACGTTCCTGAACCCCAGCTTGATTTCATTTAGTCTTTTCATGTCATCAACAGATTTGTTAAAGTGGGAGGCTATGATGGTTCGGCTCCACTGGGGCAACAGCTGAAGATAAATGGCAGCTCTATCGTATGGACAGGAGGCCAGTCACAGGTGCAGAAAATGTGATGTCTGAATTAAATTTCAGCTTTTTTAGTCAACAAACCAGCTGTGTCTCGTTTCTGTGGTGCTTTTCTGATCAACCTCTAGGTGCCTGTCTCTCAGTGCAGCGCTCCGTGTCGCCCTGGCAGCCGACAGGCCAGACGTCCAGGAAAGCCTGAGTGTTGCTTTGACTGCCTGCCTTGTGCAGATGGAGAGATCAGCAACCAGACAGGTCTCCGGTTCTTCTTTTTTTTTTTCCTCTCAATTCACAAGGCTAAAGCCACGTTATTTGTGCACTTGCCAGATTTTAAGTTACTTCCCGTTCAAAAAAGACGTTTGGTCAGGATTTGAAAAGGACGGGGTGAATCTTCAATTACAAACATGAACCATTTAAATGCTTTTAATGCAATTTTATTCAAAACGAAAAGTTACAAAGTATTACACCTTTTATGTGACCAGTGGAAAAATATGTATGTAATGTCATTAGAGCTGCAATCAATGATTAGTTTAGTAATTCATTGCTCCATAAATCATTTTGATAAATCAATTAGTCAGATAAATAAAATTGGGCACATTCTGCATATTGTTTATGTTATTTCATACACTGTTGGAAGTAGATGAAAATATAAATAAACAAATAATTCACTTCCTCATTTAAATAAGGTCTGTAGATATGTTGCTGAAATTAAAAGATTATTTCAAAGCCTCGTCAGCTGAGGGTCTGAATAATTTTATCATTTTTATCATTGCTTTGTTGTAAATCACTAATGATACAAAAGTTGTGTGGAACAGTGAAAGTTTCAAATTTTACTAGATTTTTTATTTTCTTCTTTCCTTTGAATGTGTTTCTGTGTCCCCACAGGCTCCACCGAGTGCATTAAATGCCCGGACTCCTACTGGTCCGACAAGGACAAGGTGAAATGCGTCGCCGGGGTTGAAGAGTTCCTGTCTTTCAGCGAGACCCTGGGCATCGTCCTGGTTCTGCTGACCTTGCTCGGCGTCGTCCTGACAGCCGTCATTACTGCCATCTTCCACCGTTTTCGCACCACGCCCATCGTCAAGGCCAACAACTCCGAAATAAGTTTCTTGCTTCTTCTGTCGCTGAAGCTTTGCTTCCTCTGTTCCCTGGTGTTCATCGGCCAACCCTCGGTGTGGACCTGCATGCTGCGCCAGGCGGCGTTTGGGATTAGCTTTGTCATCTGCCTGTCCTGTCTCCTGGTGAAGACTGTTGTGGTTCTTCTGGCTTTTCGGGCTCACATACCGAGCTCCGGGGGCCAGAAACTGTTTGGTCCAACCCAACAGAGGACTATGATCTTCTGCACGACGACTCCTCAGGTGGAAGAAAACCTGCTGTGGTGCCAACCCTACACGGTTTTCAATTATTATTATTATTGCCATGTACTATTACATTTTATTGTTCTTTGTTCTCTCAGATTTGTCTGTGTGTTGGCTGGCTCTTGGGTGCGCCTCCATTCCCCGTCAGGAGCCCCGCATACCAAGCTTCATATGGAAAAGTAAGAAAAGCGAGTCTTGAAGCTCGTCCTGTCCAATTCAATCACCACATTGTTCCACGCACAAAAAAAAAGAACAAGGTTACGACATTGTGTTCCTCGCCCCGATCAGATTGTTTTGGAGTGTAAGGAGCCATGGCCACTCGGGTTTTACCTGCTGCTAAGCTACATCGGCCTGCTCGCGTTTGTGTGCCTCCTGCTGGCGTTCCTCGGACGGAAGCTGCCAGACACGTTCAACGAAGCCAAGCTCATCACCTTCAGCATGCTGATTTTCTGGGCGGTGTGGATCTGCTTCATCCCTGCTTACGTCAGTTCACCCGGAAAGTTCTCGGTAGCCGTGGAGATATTTGCAATATTGGCTTCCAGTTTTGGTCTTTTGTTGTGCATCTTTGTACCCAAATGTTACATCATCCTTCTTCACCCTGAAAGGAACATTAGAAAAGGTATGACTGGAAAATATAGATAGAAGTCTTTCTTTCTTTTTTAAATGAAGCAAACACAATTTTTTTTTTCTTCTTTGTTGCCGTCCCTATTAAAATGCCTTTTTAAAGCAAGGAATTGTATGCAAATTGTCCTTGGATCATAATAAAAATAAGGCATCTGTTTCAACAATTTGTTTGCATTTCTTTTTTCAGAGGAATGGTTCCTCACTCATGATAATTCACGTTGTCAGGTGTGATCGGAGACGCGGCTGAAAGTTGCGGGACGTCGGCCCTCGAGGTCTGAATGGGTTTAGTGGCACTGAGCATCAATCTGAGGCTTAAATAACCAAAACAACAGATTAAAAACAGTAAACATATTTGCTGCTGAGCTCATAATCTGTTTATTCGCTGACTTTAGCAAGTCAAAATGATGCTTATTTTTAGTTTTTGATTATATTGTGATTAGTTGTGATTAAAGAAATCAAAACCTATCCTTGTGCATTTCTAAGCTGAATCGTAACGCACAGTTTAGTCTTAAATTAGAACAAACTCAAAATTGCGAGAAACTCCCATTTTTTTGTCTAGAGAAACTGCTCATTATTCAGATCAACATTTATCAACATTAAACCTTTAATACCGGAGTAAGATCGACAGAAACTCATATTAGTTTATAATTTATGGACTTCTTATTAAACATGGGGAACTAATGTGTTGTTTTAAAGTTCATTGTTTTTTCTTTCTTTTACTGTTTCCTTTAGCTTGGTGTTTAGTTGCATTTCCTTCTAATTCATGTAAAGCTGTTTGATCTGCCTTGCTGCTGATAATGTGCTACATCAATAAAATACTTGAACTTATCTAAAATAATGTAAGAACAACAACAGCAAAAAAAAAAAAAAACATTCCTCAAAGCAATGGAGGAGACTCTTTTTATTTTAGATACACAAAATTGACGTGACTTTGTCATTTACTTCCTCGCTCGCAGGAATTTGCACTACCTTACAAAAGCAGAAACATACATTGCAAAGATCAATAAAAAGCAGTAAAAAAACCCAAAAAACACCAGAATGAAATAAATTCCTTCAGAGGAATGGTTCCTCATTCATATTAAGTTAATAGAAATATGAGCAATTTATGAAAAAAATAAATAAAAAGTTACCGTTTTTCTTTACCCATGAGGTGCTGCTTTGTATTTTTCTCTGGCTTTAGCAAAATAATGTAACATTTTGGGGCAAACAGACAAAACAACAACCCAAAGCTGGAGGCCAAAATGGCGAAGGACTCAACTGCACCTGCATAGTTTCCGGGGGCGCTTACGTAAGCCGGGACGAAAGCAAGCCACACAGCGGAGAAGATCAGCATGCTGAAGGTGATGTACTTGGCCTCATTGAAGTTTCCGGGCAATTTTCGAGCCAGGAATGCCAGCACAAAGCAGAGACACGCTTGGAGGCCAATGTATCCTAAAACGCACCAGAATGCAAGACTCGACCCGACGCTGCACTCCAGTATGATCTTTGAGCGTTCGTATTTGGTGTTTCGAATTGGAGAAGGTGGGGCGTCAATTAGCCAGGCGGCGCAGATCGCCACCTGGACGAGAGTGCAGCTGAAAATAATGGCTCGCTGCTGCTTGGGCCCGAGCCACTTCATGATGTTGTCCCCCGGCCTGGTGGCCGTGAACGCAGCCAAAACGACCAGAGTCTTTCCCAGGATGCAGGAGATGCAGAGTGAAAACGTGATGCTGAAGGCGGTGTGACGGAGCATGCAGGACCAAACGGTGGGCTCCCCGATAAAAACGACAGAACACAGGAAGCAAAGCGTTAGAGCAAACAGGATGAAAAAGCTGAGTTCGGAGTTGTTCACTCGCACGACTGCCGTGCTTCTGTGGTAGAAAAACACAACCAAAACACCAATAGTGAGAGAGGCGCCCACTACTGAAATGACTGTCAGGGGGATGCCCAAGGCATCGTAGGCCAAAAACTCCACCTTCTTGGGGATGCAGCTCGTTCTGTCTTGGTTTGACCAGAAGTCCTCCGGACAAAATGTGCATTCTAGTGAGTCTAGCGAAAAGAGAATGGCAAAGGAAAAGACAGATAAACGTGATGGCACTATGATCAATGCTTAAATTGCATTGATTTTCAGTCTCACTTGTCTGATTGCTAATTTTGCCGCTGTCACATGGTACACAGTCAAAGCAGCATACAGGCTCCCCACGACGGACAGCTTTCCTGGAGCCTGGAGGGCAGCTGGGACTGCATACAGACCCTGGCACCTTTACAGGGACAATATGGATTCTGTCAGCAAATCTGCTTTTTTAACAATCTGTCATGACAGAAATAAAACGAGACTTCAATTCCCTATTCCATGACGGGACCTTTCAGTTGAAACTGAGGAATATCAATACCATCTTTACTCCCTAACGGACAACGTGATGGACAATAATGGGATCAAATCAGATCCAAACCGTCCTACTCGCCCTACTTACCTCCATCTTAACCTACAGAACTTCAACAGTTGGCATCTGATGAAGGTAAAAACACAGTGTGAGCAGCTTGCCTCACTCTGATGACCTGCCCACATTATTCTCTCCTCCTGGATCACCAGCTCCTCTCCACCAGGCTTAGTCCCGTCGAACAACCCCACGTTGACAAACTCAATACTTCCAGTCGTGCCTCTCTGCCAGTTGATGATGTCATAGTACGGCACCGAGTCGCCCTTCAGGTCGAAATTGACCTCCTCCCCGGCCATGTTGAACTTCACTTCTTGCAGGTAGTACTGAAGCTAATGGGGGAGCGGGGAGGAAAGATTTACAACAGAACAAACAAAAGCAATGATTCACTCCTCAAACAACAAATCTTCATACCTGCCAGGGGAGGATCTGGTTGCTTTGAGCACATGAATCGTTTTCAAAAGGCCCGTTGCCGGGTTGACAAAGAAGGAGGTTGTGCAGTGAATGGGCGACTGCGTACACAGCCTTGTAGACATTGTAGGCCACCCTGGGGCTGGATGTGTTCATGTAGGCTGAGTGCTGCTCCAGCAGCGCCTCCTGCCCCGAACAAACTGGGAAATGGTTGTCAGAGGACGGAAAAGGGCTGCAGCCATACAGAGCCTCCCACAGCTCGCCCACCAGAACATTGTTGGGGTATCGCTGAGGGTTGACTTTCTGCAGGTAGTCACTGAGTTGAGCAATGCGACCTTTTCTGATGCCAAAGCCAATGGTGCCCCCCAGGTAGGGGTAAAACTCCCTTCCTGTAAAGACAGACGCCGTGACCCAGGCTTCACTCGCCACCCACTGGATCCCGGTGATGTTCTGCTTCATGTAGTCCCTGAGGAACGGCGTCATTTCCCCTTCGGCTGAGAATACCACCACTACTTTTGCTGTAGAGCGCCGCATGACCTTTTTTTTTTCAAAATGGAAGGTCAAGAAGTCAAAACAAAAAACACAATAAAATTTGTTAACTTTTCAACTTGTCACTCTTTGCATGTTTAGATCACTGCCATTAATTTTACCTAAAATATTTAGACCATATTAAAATCTGTGTAAATGTATCACAGTCATTCTTCACCGAAGCCAAACTATCGTAGGATAATTTGAGTACATTAATTACGACTTTTAATTGGTTGCATGTAGTCATGTAGTAAATCCACATGTCGTCAAAATTCAATTGCAAATGTAATGAAAAAAAAAACTCTTAAAGTTATAGATGTTCAGAAAAGAAACCCTTCAGATAGCCTCGCTATCATAACTGCAGATATATGGGGTCAAATTTGTCACTTGTGCTGTAAGAGTGCAATACACAGATAATAGCTGTGTAAATATTTGGCTTTAAAAGTCATTTTCATTATCATTCACTAAAGAAAAATCAAGAAAATTATGAATTATGTTTACTAGAGTCAGCAGAAAAACTAATAATCCATATTAGTTTCTCAAATTAATTCACTTTTTTATTTTGTTCAAAAACTTAAAGGAACTAAAAACCAACTAAAGGGAGATTTAGTTGGATTTTTATTTTACCATGACTAACTATTAAATATGGCTGCCCCCATATTTAAGCATAAACAGTTTCAAATCACTTTGCAGTTGTTTTCCATCATGACTGAATAGGTGCTTCTTTAAAAACGTGCCTGCATAATCTCCAGTGCCCGCTGTGTGTTGTAGAGTAGGGGGATCATTTCTTGGTAAGCCACACACACACTGCTGCCCTGCAACTCCCTCAGTAAACCCTGCACCGCAAAACGCCCGTATTCATGGTCTCCTCGAAGAAGCCCGACCCAAGTCCAGTTGAAGTGCAGCAGAAGTTGAGCAATGGCCTTCACCTTTTTTCAGCAAGAAGCGAAAGGAAGGCAAGGCAAATTTCAAATGACGTTTGAAAATTACATGTTAAAGACGTCAAAATCCACATCTTATGTCTTCACAATGTATGACTACGGCAAGTGGTTACATTTGTAAGTTTTTAAGATGTAAAATTTATGACTTCCTCTTTTACATGACACATTAACATGCAGTCATACCTGGTAGTCATCATTAGGAATCACTCTGAAAAATGTGGGATAATTTCTTCTGTCGGTGAAGCAGGCGCACGATGAGAAGTAGCTGATCTGAGGGTAAAGGTCGGGGTTAGGCTTAAGATGCTGAAGTGGCCGCATAGAAAAGGAGATGCCGTTACCATGGGGATCCTGAATGGTCGCAGGAGTCTGGAAACAACGATGGACTGAGCGGATCCTGACTCCCCGACCACAGCCAGCATCGGAGAGGCTCCAGAGCACATGGGAGAGTCGGCCTCACTCAGGCCGTTCAGCACAGCCAGAGCGGCCCTCTGACCGGTCAGCGGGTACGCACAAGAGTCAAAGATTTTGTAACCCAGGGTGTGATTCGGCAGCAGCTGTGTGCTCTCGTTTATCTCCTCCACTGCTAGCCTCATGGTCTGAACCCAGCGGAAAGCTCTGGGATCAAACCTGTGGCTCAGCAAAGGTGCAAACACACAAACACACAAACACACACACACGCGCACACACACATATTTAACAAAGTAGTTAGAGACAGAAATGTTGCCGGTACTGAAAAAAACTGTATTTTTATCTTTTACTTTTAAAGAACTAAATAGTTTTCTTTGTCCATATTGTCTGGTTTAAGTCTTAGAAAACATCTCATCATATTTACAGTCATGTTCTATAAATATAGAAACATAAATTGCTTAATTTCTACAATCTCAGATAATTAGATCGCTCAGTGAATCAGTCAAACGAGCATTGATTAATCTAGTAGTAAGACTGACATGGCAAATAATCAGACACAAAAAGAACCTAAAACATTTTTTTTTTGCTCCATAAAGCAAACATTCTTTACCTCCTGAAACAGAAATGCAATCTCTGCAGCTCAACTGGTTTAACTCCCAGCAGGAGCATTTACATCCCAACTTATTCTAAACAACGGAGAACAAAATTCCCCCTGATTTCAGCAGGAAAAAAACCCCCCAACATTTCTCCATGAGGCTCACCCATTACACTTCACTGGTGGTGGTGTGTAGGTGTAGTTCTGATCAGGCATTTCCTGGTTATAATGAAGAGGAAAAATCCCTCCGATTATAAAGTCGCCTTCTGCAACGAAGCCCGGCTGGAAGCTGTTTCGGAGAACGCAGTCTTCAGCTGCAGTTGTAGCTGTGGATCTAGAAACAGGGGAGAGTGTGAAAGACAAGACACTGACATAGAAAATCAAAGGAAATGAAGCAAGCAGAGGCATGCTGATCGTCACGGTCAAAACCTCCAGAGCTTGGAATTAGGCAGCTTATATACAGAAAGCCACCTTGTTATCTATTGACACAGTGTGACATCATTGGATATTTAGCAGCCTTGCATAGTTTACCAAAAGTGATGGGAGCAAATGGAAAAATTTCATATGAGGAAAAATTAAAATAAGCCAGTTGAGTTATTTATTTTTTTTTAAAAATGAGAAAAAAAAACATGTATTTACGGTTCTTTGTGACACATGTTTATTTTTATTTTTTTCTTTGTGGCCGGTGCGTGTTAATTCTGGGCAAATATTGTTTTTGTTTTAACTTGACTGATGACACATATCAGTAGTAGACTATCGTATGTTTTCTGATGGGTCTTTATCAACTCTCTTTTGGTTTAGAAAAAAACTCTACAAAATGCTGCCGCCACAACACTTAATAACTGGAACGGTGTGTCCAACTTACCACTTTTCTTACAGATGTAAATATGATCTATATGGTTTAATGCTTTTATATTCTCCAGTGCCATGTTACCGTACATGTTTGTGTATGTTACCGTACATATCAAACGTGACAACTATTGCGGTGCCTCAAAATTGGGTCTCTGTCTCTTTAAGAAGCTCCTGCTCTTTCTGAGACTCCACCTTCAGTATATCAGCACAACAACGTTTGCTAAATGCTGCTGCTAGTCTGAAGGAGCTGTGTGCTGATTTGACAGGAACATTGTGAAAAATCCTCCTGCAAGCACTGAAATCTGAACAGATACATTTTTGGATGTGAAGTTAAAGTCACTTCAACCACTGTACAAAAATAAACAAAAAAAAAAATAAAATAAAAAAATAATAATAACAATAATAATAATAATTCACCATATAAGTACTTATAGATGTAAATGGGTCTTCCTAAACACCTTTTGACTGTTCAGCTCCAACAAACTTAAAAGCTTAAAAATGAATAAAACGTAATCAGTTTCAACAACAACAACAAAGTTTAAATACGAATAGCAATTCTGTCAACATTATTCATTGGAAAAAAGTTATGTCACCACCAACTATGTCACCATCACTGGGTCTGGGCGGCACCCTCTGATTATTTGTGTGGCATCTACAGCATAAAAATCAGGCGTGCCTAACTATATTGTAATCGTCTCCGTGTGTGAAAACTGGGGGAGGCTTTTTGATTTTCCCTGAGGCAAACATGCGACTGCTGGATGTGTTTCTCCTTCTCTTTCTGTCTCTGCTTAGAGGAAGTCATGGCTCATCTGCTCCTCTTGACAGTTGTGCTTTCCTGGGAGAAGAGGAGAGAAAAAGTCTTTATGAGGATGGCGATGTGGTTATCGGGGGCCTGTTCCCTTTGCATTACAGTCCTGTGTCATCTCCTCTCACATACAACGTAAAGCCTACACCTAACACTTACAGCTAGTAAGTTCAACGCAATGGCTTGAACTGTTAGAAATGCGCTTGTCTGATTTTGTTGTGCCACTTTTTTATAAGAAGCCTGTGATTATCTTTGTCCACAGCTTCAGCGCTCGCGCCCTGCGCTGGATGCAGACCATGACTTTTGCGATCAAAGAGATAAACGGACGCACGGATCTCCTGCCGCGACTCAAGCTGGGTTTCCACATCCGTGACAGCTGCGACGATATACCCGTTTCCCTGAAAGCGTCCTTCCTGCTGGCGAACGGACAGCCAGAGGGCTTGAAGGGAAATGCGAGTCAGGATGAAGCCTCCGGTTTAGGATGCGAGGCTGTCAACAGGACGGTGTCCTCTGTGATCATAGGAGACGCCGGCTCTGGTGTCTCTATGGCTCTGCTACGAAGTCTGGGTTCTTTCCATATTCCACTGGTGCGGCTGCTTGGGCTTCTTTTTGTTAATATAATTTACCTGCTGCTCCATTACAGTCAATGAGTAACCACAATAATCTTCTATGCCTTCAGTTTTAAGTTTGGGTCTCTGCCTGCATTGCTGTCTGTCATTTGATGCTTTCTCCACAAGCAACAAAAGTCAACCATTGTTTGCTGTAATTCTAGGTGAGCTACTTTGCTTCCTGCAGCTGCCTGAGCAATCAAAGGGAATTCCCCACGTTCATGAGGACAATGCCCAGCGACGCCTTCCAGATAAAAGCCCTGGCCCAGCTGGTCCGCTACTTTGGCTGGACTTGGGTGGGAGTAATCGGTGTGGAATCCGATTATGCTCGCTTCGCCATCCAGCTTTTCCTCCAGGAATCGGTGCGCTACGGTGTGTGTGCTGCCTACACACATTTCTACCCCGTAGGCCTAAGCCACCGGGACATTGACAAGCTTCTGAATGTTATTCAGGTGTGTGGTGTGTGCTGCAACTACTACAATTTACCCGCTGAAAAGTCCAAACAGTGACAGGTTCCTGTTTTTTATTTAATGCTAAAATATGCTGTTTAATGCTGGCTACAAGATAAGTCATTTATTTCTCCTTTCTTGTTAGAGACAAGATTATGTTACACTAAACAAAGTAGTGTTTGGTATCATTATTGAAGTCATTTCATGTATAACTCATCCTAATTTAGTGAATTTTGATTAAATACTCCCTCTAACTTTCCCGTCACCAGATGACTTCTTCAAAAGTCATCATTAATTTTTCCGGCGAGGCAGAGATGCAGGACATCCTCCGAGAGATGCAACGGCGAAATCTGTCCGGCTTTCAGTGGATCGCCAGCGAGGCCTGGGCGACCTCCAAATCGCTGTGGGAAAACTCAGCCCATCTCCTGAAGGGAACTCTCGGATTTGCCATACAGAGAGCCGCTGTGATTCCCGGGCTGCAGGAGCATCTCGCGGCTCTCGCGCCGTCAGCTATTCGTCGAATCGCTTTCCTGGCAGAATTTTGGGAGGAAACGTTCAGCTGTCGGCTGAACGGCTCTGCGAACGCTCACGATCACGGGTTGGGAAGCAGAATGCCGTGCAAGGGGACTGAAGTCTTACGTGACGTTTACTCTCCGTATTCTGACGTGACACAACTACGAGTTTCATACAACGTCTACAAAGCTGTGTATCTCGTAGCCTACGCCTTGCAAGATATGAGTAATTGTAAAGCTGGAGAGGGGCCGTTTGTCAAAAACACTTGTGCAGATCCAAAGAATTTTAAACCCTGGCAGGTGAGAATGGTTACAAGTAGTCATTCATAGTAATATTTCAGAAACCGAAGTTTGACACCTCATGCTTTCATTCCCTCAGCTTCTCCACTACATGAAGCTCGCAAATTTTTCCACACTGGGGGAGGAAGTCAACTTTGATCAGAATGGCGACCCAATTGCTTATTATGATCTGATGAACTGGCAGACGGGGCCTGACGGCTCTCTAGATTTGGTAAAAGTTGGTTTTTATGACGCCTCTCTTCCCGCTGGAAGCAGCTTGGTCATAAACGACTCGGTGATCATGTGGCCGGTTGGAAAGCAGGTGCGTTTTCCACAAACAGGGATGAGGCCGTGTTCACCGCTCAGACTCTTCTGCGCCCTGTTGATTGACACATCATTTAAATTGCTGCTATTTATGTGCAGCATGCTTTGTTAAATTATTCTTATTCGTCTCCTTTCAAATGTCAAAATGACCTGTTGCAGTTTGTTAGAAAACTGCCAACCTTCAAATATTCTGGAACGATATTGGTATTATTATCAAAGTATTTAAAAGTCAAGATTTTTTATGTTTTTGTTTGTTTGTTCGTTTGTTTTTTTACAAATATTGGTCTGACATTTTTGTTAAAAACTTGACAAATCAATTACCTTTATGAAACACTTTTGATTAAATAAATATTGCACTGAAAAATGCGTGAATTTTTAATAATGAATTAAAAGCTGGGGGAAAAATAAAATCTTGACATTAATTTGTTATGAATATACTACTTGAATCCATGCCAAATCTCAATACTTTTCAAAGATACAATTATGTGTTCAGCTTTTAAAAAAAAATATGTCCTAACATTTTATAAACGCGTTTTGCATTTTTGATAAAATATGTGCACATTAGAGAAGAAAGCTTCCCGTTTAGTCGTCTTTCTGAGTGCGTGAACTTTGCCTCTCAGGCTCTCCGGTCTGTGTGCAGCAGCAGCTGTCCTCCAGGTTCTCGTATTGCCAGGAGAAAAGGGGAACCGATCTGCTGTTATGATTGTGTGCCCTGTGCCGAAGGACAATTTAGTAATACAACCGGTATGTCCTCTTTCCCACACTTTGTCACCACTTTGTTTAATCATAAACTTCCTTGTTTATCCTTAAATTTGCTCACATTAGTTAATTTACCCGGGTATCGAACTAAAACAAAGCGGCGGGTGGAGTTGGCATTTCCTCCAGCTGTATAAAAGCAGGAACTGAACAGGCCCATTACTGTTTCTCTTGTGTTTTTCTGTGTGACCCACTTGTTGGTTGTCATCCCCTGAAGAGTCAGGCACTTGCCCTCCTGCATGCCTGCAATGATAAAGTGTGCATAGAAAAAGGATGAAAGAATATGAGTGGACAATAATAACCTTTTTGACACAAAAGCGACTGTAATAGCAGCTATTTCAATTTACCTAAAGTTAAACAAGCACAATCTCCAATGTTATTGATATGTTGTTGTCAGTAGAAAACATTTGGAGACAGAGCAGAGAATGAAGGGGAAGGAAACTTCATTCAGATTGTCAAATTGAAGCTCCGTCAGATTTTTTTCTTTATCTTGCCGTCTGTGTCGGCTTTTTGCAAAAACATGTATTACACAGCAATAAGCATAAAGAAATGAAGCCGATGTTGTGAAATAAAATCCTGACGTCTGAGAATGAGTTCAAACTAATTAACGTGTGGGTATCTTTCAGCATCAACCCCTCAGCTTTTTGTTTTTTTATCTTCAGGGATCAGCTGACTGAAAAATAAAATGTCAAAGGACGAGTAATATCCTGAAGTGGTCAGATAATTATTAGCCACAAATAATTAGAAAGTAGCACGACCTCAAATGCTGGACATTTCGAGCAATTGTCATGCTGAGGGGACTGACTCTGAGACGGTGTAGCCGGACTAGCAAGATGTGACATAATTGAGTTGCATTAGCGTTAATTCTTGAGTAGCGGTACAAATGTACAACCCAGAACGTCAGGGCTTATGTTGTGGCAACTTTCAGTCTATCTGAATGAATTGTGAATACATGGCAAATGTGTAGTATAGTGTTATTTTCCAAGGTCATGTGAATTTCTATGAAGCGACAGGCAGATGTGCAACAGCGCAAAAGCACAGTTATTCTCAGGGTTATCTTGTGTAAGGTTTCTCTTCTCTCTCCATATTCAGATTCGTTAGATTGCTCGCGCTGCTCCGGGGACACGTGGCCCAACAAAGCCAGAGATCTCTGCGTCCCCAAAAGAGTGGAGTATCTGTCTTACCATGAGTTCATGGGGGTTCTGCTGTGCGCCGCCTCAGTTCTGGGAGCTGGCGTTTCCCTGCTGATCATTGCCATTTTCTACACACATAAGGACACAGCTCTCGTTCGAGCAAATAACATGGAGTTGAGCTTCCTCCTTTTGGTGTTTCTCACCATATGCTTCCTTGTCGGTCTGCTGTTCGTCGGCAAGCCTTCAGAGTGGCTATGTCGGATCAGGTATCCAGCTTTTGGGATCAGTTTTGCACTCTGCCTGTCTTGCCTTCTGGCCAAGACAGTGGTGGTACTAATGGCGTTCAGGTCCAGGTTACCAGGAAGTCCTGTCATGAAATGGTTTGGAACCAAACAACAGAGAGCCAGTGTGCTTTTGGGAACCACTGTCCAGGTACTAAAACATTTCTACTAGAGCAATCATTTTTCATCTCCGTCTGCGAAAACTACCACCTTCATATCTTGCTATCTGTTGTTTTTTTTTAAGGTTATTGTCTGTTTCATTTGGTTGCTTACCAGCCCGCCTCATGCCAATCACAATACCGACTACCACAGCTCTACAATCATCGTCGAATGTGCGACTGGTTCAGACGTCGGCTTCTGGCTCGTTCTCGGATACATCGGAGTCCTGGCTTGCATGTGCCTCGTTTTGGCCTTTTTGGCACGAAAGCTGCCTGATAATTTTAACGAGGCGAAGTTCATCACCTTCAGCATCCTCATTTTCTTTGTCGTTTGGGTTACTTTTATACCAGTTTACATGAGCACTGCTGGGAAATACATTGTCGCTGTCCATGTTTTTGCTATTTTAACCTCGGCCTCAGGACTTCTCCTTTGCATTTTTGCCCCAAAGTGCTACATCATTTTGCTTAAGCCTGAAAAGAACAGTAAAAAATTTCTAATGCAAAGGTAGAACAAAACAACTGCGACACAGTTCAACAAAGAAACAAACAAACTGTAAATGGGCCATAAATTTCAAGCTGAAAACAGGGATTATAAGAAGAGTACCAGCATCCTGAAACTGAGCCTGAGCCTCAGCGTCACATCCACAGCTTTTCTTTTGAAAATAGACATATGAGCGAAAAACTATTTGTGGATTTTTTTCCCCTTAAATAATTAAACGACATATAATGAAATATCTGATTTGTGTTTTTTCTCCTTCAGTAAATCGCCCAAGAAAACAACTTACCACAACAAGGCTCAATCAAGAGGAGCTCAAGTCTTTCACCGATTATCTGCCTCATATTCTCGTGGCATTGACAGTTTCAAGAAATGTGAAGAAGAAAAAAAACATTTTGTTTGTAAAAGACGCATACTGCGTTTTTAATTGATGAGAAGCATGAAGGCCCAGCTTGGTGAAAACCACTAAATAACCATTAAATTATTGACAAGGTCTCTTTCGTCTCATAATACAAATATAGTCAACAGTTAAACGCTGTGCATGCACATATAATCCCAAAAAAAAAACAACACAATTTTATTTCCAAATAATTATTTTTATTTGTAGTGAAAATATCCTCATTGAGAGCAAAATTGGAACCAAAGTCGAATTTCTTATTTCACAAACTTGACAAATAAGGTGATTTTGTTTTTAAATTTTAAAATGTTAATTTCCATTTTTTATCAGCAAGTCAATTTAGGTTTTGTTAAAACATTAATACACATCATGTGATATTTTTTCTTTATTGTGAAATAAGTCATTGACAGTTAATAAATTATCAATTATTATCAGAGCAGTGAGAAATAAAGAAAATAGATTTTTTTTACAATGAACAATAAAATATTAAACGCGTCAAAAATACCTGTTTTAGACATTTTTACCACTGTACATATTGCAACTCATTATGGGACATTTGTATAGTTTTGACAGCATAATGCAGTGATTTATTTACAGCAAGTGCCTCCGTGTGTTAATGTTCTGCTTTCATCCAGAATACTTCACTCATTCACTGGAATCGTGAACACATTGTGAATTTGATATTTTCTTTCCAAATCATATTTTCTGCTAGCATTTAATCTCATAACATACTTTTTTGTGTTTTTCTCTGGCCTCAGCAAGATAATGTAACATTTAGGCGCGAAATTGCTTATTAATAAACCAAATGCAGATGACAGGATTGCAAATATCTCCACAGCTACTGTGAACTTTCCAGGAGAGCTGACGTACGCGGGGATGAAAGTGATCCAGACGGCGCAGAATATCAGCATGCTGAACGTGATGCACTTGGCTTCGTTAAAGTTATCGGGCAGTTTTCTTGCTAGAAACGCAAGGATTAAACATATCACTGAAAGAATCCCGATGTATCCCAGAACTGCGTAGAACGCGACCTCTGACCCCGTGTTGCATTCCAGCACAATCTTCTTGTTGCTGTATTTAAAAACCCTGTCAGGAAACGGTGGATTTAGCTTCAGCCACAGTATGCAGATCATTACTTGAATCAAAGTGCAGGAACAAACTATTATTCTTTGCTGGATCGGACCAAACTGCCCCACTGCGGGTTTGTTGCTGGGGTGTACGACTTTGAACGCTGTCACGACAACGATGGTCTTCCCCAGCACACAGGAAATGCAAAGTGCGAACGTCACTCCGAAAGCGGTGTGGCGCAGCATGCAGGTCCAGACGGTGGGTCTGCCGATGAAGGTCAGAGGGCAGAGGAAGCACAGGAAGAGAGAAAGCAGCAAGAAGCAGCTCAGCTCTGAGTTGCTGGCTTTTATGACAGGAGTTTCTCTGTAGTGGATGAAAACCGTCATCGTGAGCAGAGACAGGGAGGCGCCGAGCAAGGCCACGACGGTGAGCGCCACTCCCATGGGCTCATGATACGCCAGGAACTCGATTTCTCTTGGAACGCACTCGCTTCGTTTATCATTGGACCAGTATTCCTGTGGACAGGCCACACACTCTGTTGCACCTGTTAATGGAAAAAAAAGAAACACAAATAAAATGGAATGCATTTTTAGCAAGCAAAATTAAACTAAAACACACATTAGACTTTGTTTCTGCGAGGTAGTGTGTATGTAAATGTGTTTCTACCTGTGAAGTTGGCTATTGTTCCTTCTGCACATGGAACGCAATCAAAGCAACACACCGGTTTCCCTCTGATTTGAGCTCTCCTCGTCCCTGTTGGACAGACATTAGAGCACAGTGACGTAGGAACCTGAAGAGGAAAAGAAAAAAAAGAAGAAAAACCATGTAACACTATAGTATAAGTCATTTCTGAGAGACTTATGCTAAAGAAAAACAAATGTTACATTTCTTCCTGTCCTCCACACTATGTTGTCTTCCTGTATGCTCAGTGTGTACTCTCCGTTTTTAGTGGATGTGAAGTGACCCAGGGTCACATGCTGAACCTGCCCGTTGCTGAGCTGCCAGTTGATGACGTCGTAGGAAGCAGGAGGGTTGCCGTTCTCGTCAAAAAACACGTCATCTCCAAACTGG
Organism: Poeciliopsis gracilis; assembly: GCA_911649635.1. Classification (NCBI taxonomy): domain Eukaryota; kingdom Metazoa; phylum Chordata; class Actinopteri; order Cyprinodontiformes; family Poeciliidae; genus Poeciliopsis; species Poeciliopsis gracilis. Next base: position 49,997 of record CAJVRI010001029.1, read on the forward strand.
TTCCTGAAGTTCACTCTTTGTAGATGATAGGAAACCTCAGAAGGAGAACAAAATGTCATGTTAAAGCTTAAAACTATTTGCTAAAAACAAGGAGCACTGTTGAACATTTTTGTTTTTTAAATCATTGCTCACCTCTTTCGGATGAATCTGAGACACATTCAAACATGGCTCGACATTTTTCTCTCCTGCTGGTCGGCAGAACACCAGCTGGTGAAGAGCATGTGCAATAGCATAAACAGCTTTGTACACGTTATAGGTCACTCTGAGCTGTGAGACATTGAAGAACACGTCCTGGGTGTGATCCAGCAACGTCTCATTGCCTGCGCACGTGTTAGCCGCACCAGCGTCCGACGCATCTGAAGAAGGTCTACAGCCAACCATTACCTCCCAGAAGTCCTTCACAAAAGGCTCACTAGGATCTCTGTAAGGGTTAATATTTGTAAGAAATGGATTCAGATTTGGAACGTTCATCTTCTGAACGACAAATCCCAACGCTCCGCCGAAAGCTCGGTACATTTCAGGCGTGGAGGGCCGTGCAGCTGTTATCCACGCCTCACTGGCGATCCACTGGATTCCTGTGATGTTCTTCTTCACTATCTCCTTCATCAAAGGGTAAAAGTCGCCCTCAGGAACAAAAGCCAGAATGACTTTGACGCTTGACTGTTTGATCATTTCTACAACTTTCAGAATTTTATCCAGAGGATAAGTTCGAAGAACCGTACCGATGAAAGAGATGCAAATCTTTAGTTTTTTAACCTCCTCGGCGAATGCAAGAACCCCGTTTCGTCCATAGTCGTTGTCTGACTGTATGGCTCCAATCCACTCCCAGCCAAAGTGTTTAACCAGAGCTGCCAAGGCTTTTGCCTGGAAGTAGTCGCTGGGAATCGTTCGGAAAAAAGTTGGATATTTAGCTCTGTTACTGAGACAGGCGCATGTTGAGAAGTAACTCACCTACAACAAGAAGAACAAAACGACCTTATTTTCAATCACACAAAACATTTCACAAATCAGATCAGCTGTGTTGTTTTCTCTCATACTACTGGCACTTTAAATGGTCCAAGAGTTTCAGCAACCGCTAAGGACTGAGATGATCCGGACTCTGCGATGAGGGCAGATACTGCTGGAGGACAAGGCGAAGTGGCCTCCATCCCGTCTGGTTCACTTCCCAGTGTTAAAGCAGCACGAACGGTGTTAGTAGGAGAGGCACACGAGTCAAGGATCCGGTAGCCAAGAGAAATGTTTGGAAGGAGAGCGGGATCTTTGTTGATCTCGTCAATTGCGAATATCATCATCTGGGTCCATCGAAAAGCCCGCAGATCAAATCTAAACAAACAAAAAAGAAACACAGGAAGGGTCAAAGATGAGATTAAAGCACAAAACATGTGGAAAGTTAACATGGAAAAGCAAATGACTGTTACCCTTCACACATGACTTCAGGAGGCTCCACCTTAAATGAAGAAGTGTTCGTTACTTCTTTGTTGAAAACTGGAAAAATCCCCCCGATCATTATGTCGCCTCGCTTAAACATGTACGGCATGTCGAATTTTCCCGTCACCTCACAGTCATGAACTTGGCCGATGCAGAGAGCACACAGAATGACAAGAGTCGCTTCCTGCATGTTTATGCTGCGTTGTCAAACGGAGACGAGGACTGAGCTCTTATAACTGAGCTGGATACGAGAAGAAATCCCTCAGGACTTTCTCAGTCGGGCAAAGTCTGCACAGGAAGAAGCGACCAGAGGACTTAAATCTGCGTTCAAACTTAAGTCACAAAAAAAATTATTAATTAAGACTTTGGTCGTTGTTTTTATGACTAAATGCTCCAGTCTATGATCAGTGACATTGTGACAATAATCCCCTGTAGAAACAACTGAAAACAAGTACATCACTTTTCCTCCTAAAATTACTACAACTACTGCATTACTTTGTCCAATGTGTCAAATGATGCACTAAGAGTTTACTTTTTTCATTAAAGTGGAGAATTCACACAGTGAGGTTATTTTGCTTTAAGTCAGAACAAAGACTCATCATTGTCTTACATCTCACACATTTTTATTTTCACTTCCAGACTCCAGACACTTCACATGTTGCTCAGAATAACAAAGAGTTGATAAGATAAAATTATAATTTTTAAAATGAACATCTTAATAGTCATTGGGGAACCTGTGCGACAAACAAAAAAAAAAGCATTGTGGGGATGACAATTAGGGAATTAAGGTCTGTATTTGTAAGAGGCGAATGTGAGATCTTGATTTTGAGGCATTTTGACATCATTTCTTTGATACACTTGTCTGTATTCAACTTCCCAAAACAACACACCATTAGATAACCAACGCGGATGAGGAATCTAACAAATCTTTTTTCTGGCACAGAAACAGTTTGCAATTATTATTATTTTTTAATCAGTTGTAATTGATCATGTGTTTTAAGTTAAAGTCAGACAGAAAAAATAAGTCTTATTTAGCTGTTTAAAAAAGCTAAAGCTGTGTCACATTTATGTTTCTGCATCAGTGCTGCACAGTGGAGCAGTTAGAGGCAACGCTGCCTCACAGGAAGAGGATACAGACAATATAATTTTACAAAAAAGTTAAATTGGGTTTAGTCAGCTTACACATACTTAAAAATCTGATTTAATTCACAAAAGATTGTGTCAGGATTAACCACTTAAGTCAGCATTTATCATCCATACACTATAAACATTATTTATTCTGCCATTTTAGACTCTACAGACCCAATGTATGTTATGTTTTCAAAATAACAAATTTCATCTTAAAAGTTGATTATTTTTTCCCCATGACATGTTTCCTTGTGTTTTTCTCTGGCTTTATGAAGATGATGTAACATTTCGGTGCAAAAATACTTATTAATAAACCAAATGCCGATGACAGGATTGCAAATATCTCCACAGCAACGGTGAACTTTCCAGGAGAGCTGACGTACGCGGGGATGAAAGTGATCCAGACGGCGCAGAATATCAGCATGCTGAACGTGATGAACTTGGCTTCGTTAAAGTTATCGGGCAGTTTTCTCGCTAAAAATGCAAGAACCAAACACACCACTGCAAGAAAGCCTATGTAACCCAAAACCACATAAAAGGCGACCTCTGACCCCGTGTTGCATTCCAACACGATTTTCCTGTTGCTGTATTTAAAAACCCGATCTGGAAAGGGGGGATTTAACTTGAGCCACAGTATGCAGATCACTATTTGAATTAACGTGCAGGAGCAAACGATGACCCTTTGCTGTGTGGGGCCAAACTTTACTGCGACGTTATTACTGGGATGCGTGGCTTTGAAGGCAGTTACAACCACGATGGTCTTCCCCAGCACACAGGAAATGCAAAGTGCGAACGTCACTCCGAAAGCGGTGTGGCGCAGCATGCAGGTCCAGACGGTGGGTCTGCCGATGAAGGTCAGAGGGCAGAGGAAGCACAGGAAGAGAGAAAGCAGCAAGAAGCAGCTCAGCTCTGAGTTGCTGGCTTTTATGACAGGAGTTTCTCTGTAGTGGATGAAAACCGTCATCGTGAGCAGAGACAGGGAGGCGCCGAGCAAGGCCACAACGGTGAGCGCCACTCCCATGGGCTCATGATACGCCAGGAACTCGATTTCTCTTGGAACGCACTCGCTTCGTTTATCGTTGGACCAGTATTCCTGTGGACAGGCCACACACTCTGTTGCACCTGTAAATGGAAAAGAAAAAGATTTATTGATATTTTACAGGCTTTTAAAAAGAGAGAAAACGTCATTGTCATAGTGATAATTCTTTGTCAGACAAGGGATAAATTAGTTTAGCACAAAAACACATAATACTCATCTGTATTGATTGGCTTTAGAAGTAAGATATTAACTCAAATCATTTCTGATTGAATCACCTGTTGAATTGGCGATAGATCCTTCTGCGCATGGAATGCAATCAAAACAACAGACCGGTTTCCCCTTGATCTGAGCCTTCCTGGTTCCTGCTGGACAAGCGTTTGAGCACACTGATGATGGAACCTGAAGAGGTAAAAAATAAAAGAAAGAAGAAAAACCATGTAACACTATATTATAAGTCATTTCTGAGAGACTTATGTTAAAGAAAAAACAAATGTTACATTTCTTCCTGTCCTCCACACTATGTTGTCTTCCTGTATGCTCAGTGTGTACTCTCCGTTTTTAGTGGATGTGAAGTGACCCAGGGTCACATGCTGAACCTGCCCGTTGCTGAGCTGCCAGTTGATGACGTCGTAGGAAGCAGGAGGGTTGCCGTTCTCGTCAAAAAACACGTCATCTCCAAACTGGTTCCTGAAGTTCACTCTTTGTAGATGATAGGAAACCTCAGAAGGAGAACAAAATGTCATGTTAAAGCTTAAAACTATTTGCTAAAAACAAGGAGCATTGTTGAACATTTTTTCTTCTTTAAATCATTGCTCACCTCTTTCGGATGAATCTGAGACACATTCAGACATGGCTCGACATTTTTCTCTCCTGCTGGTCGGCAGAACACCAGCTGGTGAAGAGCATGTGCAATAGCATAAACAGCTTTGTACACGTTATAGGTCACTCTGAGCTGTGAGACATTGAAGAACACGTCCTGGGTGTGATCCAGCAACGTCTCATTGCCTGCGCACGTGTTAGCCGCACCAGCGTCCGACGCATCTGAAGAAGGTCTACAGCCAACCATTACCTCCCAGAAATCCTTCACAAAAGGCTCACTAGGATCTCTGTAAGGGTTAATATTTGTAAGAAATGGATTCAGATTTGGAACGTTCATCTTCTGAACGACAAATCCCAACGCTCCGCCGAAAGCTCGGTACATTTCCGGTGTTGAAGGCTGAGGTGCTGTTATCCATGCTTCACTGGCGAGCCACTGTATTCCAGTGATGTTCTGCTTCACGACCTCTCTCATCAAAGGAGAAAAGTCGCCCTCAGGAGTAAAAGCCAGGATCACTTTGACGGTTGACTGTTTGATCATTTCTACAACTTTCAGGATCTTTTCCTGAGGGTACGTTCGCATAACTGTCCCAACAAAAGCAATGCAAATCCCAAACTTTTCAACCTCCTCTTTAAAAGCCAGAACCCCGTTTCGTCCGTAGTCGTTGTCTGACTGTATGGCTCCAATCCACTCCCAGCCAAAGTGTTTAACCAGAGCTGCCAAGGCTTTTGCCTGGAAGTAGTCGCTGGGAATCGTTCGGAAAAAAGTTGGATATTTAGCTCTGTTACTGAGACAGGCGCATGTTGAGAAGTAACTCACCTAGGAAAAGGACCCAAGTTATTAGCTTTGGAGCAGAATTAGATGTGATTTCCTACAATAGAGGACAAATTCAGAAACGGTTTTGTCTCTTACGACTGGGACTTGAAAAGGTCCAAGGATTCCGGCGACTGCCAGGGACTGAGACGATCCTGCCTCTGCGATGACCGCAGATACAGCTGGAGAACAGCCGGAAGCCGTTTCTTTTTCATTTTGACTATTTGCCAGCGTCAGCGCAGCTCGTAAAGTATTTGTAGGAGACGAACAGGAATTGAGAATCCTGTAACCCAGAGAGATGTTAGGCAGGAGAGCAGGATCTGCGTTGATCTCTCCTATCGCAAACTTCATCATTTGTGCCCATCGAAAAGCCCGAAGGTCAAACCTGCAAAGACATCTGGCCATTTTTTTAACAAGCTACAAAAAGAATGTGATGTTGCTGCAAAGAAGATGGTCTTCACCTCATAATGCAGGAATGAACAAACAGAAACAGTCACACTTACAGAGCACACATCACAGCAGGAGGCTCCCCGTCAAACGTAGCAATGTTGCTGACATCCTTGTTGAAAACTGGGAAAATCCCCCCTATCATTACGTCGCCTTCTTTAAACACACTCGGCATGTCAAAACTGCCTAAGAGCTTGCAGCCAAAACCTGTGTTCATGCAGAGAACACATAGATACACAAGAGCCCGTTTTTGCATGTTTGTGTTGCCTTGTCAGGCTTGGATCGACGCGTGCTTCTTAAGATCTGATGGATGCAGGAAAATGTGTCGTCATTGAGGGTTAATTTGTTTCCCACAAGGCAAAGCAGTTACGGATTGGTGGGTAGCAGAACAGGGAGGTGATTTCTGAACTGATGGTCCATGCGCAATGTGTGAAAAAAACATTAGCCTGTTGCTAATTTAAATGTTAGCTAAACTTATGCAGTGGGAATAGACAATGGAAGAATAGTTTCAAGGAACACAACTCCTTTTGTGAACAAGAATACTTCCTTATATGAGTACTTTAGTTGGAGGATTATCTCTGAAATCAAACTTTCCTGACAGGAGTATCCCTCATGTCTGATTAAAACAAATTTAAACAAAAATCATAATCTGCTAATAATGAAGGACTTTAAGAAAACGACAAACAGAAAAGGTGAATAGTCAGACTTTAGTTCAGCATCATCTCTTAAAGTTGATCTGTTATGCTATTTTCTAAACTCATTCAATGCTCTATCAATGCAGTCAGAGAAAGTGTTAGTTGTGCTGAAAATGTTGTAAACTTCCTATTGCTCTTTAAGTTGTTATGTTTGATATCTAAAAATCACGTCAGAAATTGGATATATTTCGGTGGATATAATATTTTCCACCGACCGAGGCCGGCATTTTTATTTTCTTTTTCCCAAATGTGCATCGCATGTCGGGCCGACAATGTGGGTTGGTTGAAACGGACGGTAACGCTTCATTTGACAGGGTGTGCAGAAGACTGACTCTCATAAACATGACATAATACCTATCATGAACATAAAGGAGCCTTCATGAATGTCTATGACCTGTTGTCATGAGGTGTCATTTGGTAAATGACATTTTTAAAGCAAAGTTGCTTTAAAAGTTGCATTAAAAGTCCATTGAAAATCTCAAATTTGCATTAAAAGTGTCATTATTTACCAAATGACGTTAGCAGGCGCTAATACAGAATCAAAACAAAGTGGAAGATAATAGATGAATAATATGCATTATTTAAACCTCAGGATCTAAGAAGGTTATAATTATGCGAGCATCAATAACTTTGATCTGTATATCCATTTTCTTTGCTTAATGCTCAAAGTTGAAATGTTTAATTTGAATTTCATTAAAGCTATTTGAAAACCAAAACAAACAAGTTTATTTAAACATACATGGAGAACACCAACAGCTGGAAACACAGAAATACAAAGGACAAGACAATGCTTGCTATTTAATCAAAGACTAAATACATATAAATGAATCAACTCTGGACAGATCTGCTTAAATTAGTGTATGTAACATTTGTGAATAACTCTACAGCATCAAGAAACTTTGTTTTAGAAAAATCTACGACTAGCACAAGTTAAAGTGTTTACATCTTACCCATTATTTGCTTTTTTGAGTTTTGCTCCGGCCTCAGTAGAATAATATAGCATTTTGGGGCAAATATACAAAGCAGCAAACCAAAACTGGAGGCCAGAATAGCAAATATCTCCACAGCCACGGTGAATTTTCCAGGAGAGCTGACATAAGCTGGGATGAAGGTGATCCAGACGGCACAGAATATCAACATGCTGAATGTGATTAGCTTGGCTTCATTGAAGCTGTCTGGAAGTTTCCTAGCAAGAAAAGCAAGAACAAAGCATAAGGTAGCAAGGACTCCAATATAAGTCAGCACCGCCCAGAACCCAATCGCTGAACCCAGGGCACACTCTAAGATTATTCGGTCTCTGTAGTACTGCATGTTCCTCTTTGGGAAAGGGGGGTTCCTTGTTAGCCAAATTATACAAATGACAACCTGAACCAGAGTCAAAATGAGAACACTGACTCTTTGCTGTGCGGGTCCAAACCACTTTGTGATGTTGCTCCCTGGCCGTCTCGCTCTGAAGGCCATCAGGACCACGACTGTTTTCCCCAGAACACACGAAATGCAGAGAACGAACGTGATGCTGAACGCGGTGTGTCGAAGCATGCAAGACCACTGAGTGGGCCGACCGATGAAGGTCAGTGAGCAGAGGAAACACAGTTTCAGTGAAAACAGAAGCAGGAAGCTCAGCTCAGAGTTGTTTGCTCTTACAATGGGAGTCTCTTTATGAGTAAAAAATATTATTGTTATGAGAAGGGATAGGAATACACCGAAGGTGCCAAAACCAGTAAGAAGTGTCCCCAGGGTCTCCGTGTAGGAGAGGTATTCGGTGGGTTTTGGAACGCAGTTGTCTCTCATCTCGTTTGGCCAAACTTCAGGTGGACAGGGTGAGCAGTCGAGAGAATCTGCACGAAATAAAACATTCCAGAGAAACATAAGCATCGTGCCAAAGTCAGTGTCAAGAAATAGTTTCGCAAGTTTGTTGTTTTATTTATTTGTTGTTTAAAAGGCTGCTTGTTAAAGTTTCCACTCACTTGTCTCATTACTAATTGTTCCTTCAGAACATTGAAAACAATCAAAGCAGCACACAGGCTTGTTCTTGTTTATTGCCTTTCGAGTCCCTGGTGGACACGGTTCTCTGCAGACAGACCTCACCGCCTGATTGCACGAAAACAGGATGCAAGAAACTTAATAGCAAATGAAAAATGTTCAAATGATCCAATATCGTGACAAAGTTTTGCATAGTTACCACGTTATTATAGCCGCCCCAAACTATTTTGGCATTGTCTTTTAGTTCCAGTTTCTTCCCCTCTGGTGAGGAATTGTCAAACTGGCCAATGATGACCACGTCTGCTGAACCGTCCTCTTTCATCTGCCAGTTCACAAGGTCGTACTTGGCAATCGAGTCGCCATTTTCGTCAAAGAAAACTCTGGCCCCGTTTTTAGTGGTGAAGTTTAAACGCTTCATGGCATCCAACACCTTCAAAGAGACAATTTTACCAGTTACACGAGCACTCCCTTCCAAAACATGTAATGAATTAGGATCTCCGTCAGTTTATGTCCTTGAAACTTACCAGCTTTGGCTGGACTTCATCCTTGGTCAGACACGGATTTCCCATTGTTGGGTTTGAGCCGTTTTCGCACTGCAAAAGCACATGCAGAGCAAATGCCACAGAATACACAGCTGTGTAAACGTTGTTTTCTTCTCTGAATTTTGCTACGTCTGTGTAGTCACTCAAGACGGTCCGCAGATCTTCTGCGCCGGTACACAACGTGGAGGTATTCGATGGGGTGAAGCTGCAATCGAAAAACTCCTCCCAGATATTTTTAATTAGAGCACTGTGTGGTTCATCAGATGGTTTCAGGCTGAGGAGGAATTTTCCAAGGCCTGGGATGGACATTTGAGGAATGGCATAGCCTAATGCTCCATGCAAAATGGGCTTTCTCTCTGCAGCAGCAATGTATGAAGCTGAGATCCACGATTCACTGCCAATCCACTGCTTTCCAGTAATGTTATACTTCTCCGTTTGAGAAAGAAACTCTTTGGCATCAGTCAGGGACATAAACATTAACACCACGTTGGATGAGGACTTCATCAGAGTGCTTACTATTCCTCTTAACCTTGACCTGGATGTTTTCAGGTAAACCATCGTGTATTCCACACATACGCCTTCCTTTCGTGCTTCCTTAACAAATTCAGATACACCTTCTTCCGCGTACGTACCGAGAGAACGAATTATTCCCACCCATCGCCAGTCGAAGTATTTCATAAGTTGCACCAGAGCTGTAATCTGAAATTTGTCACTTGGTACGGTTCTGAAGAACGTCGGGTATCGAACTTTGTCACTTAAGCAAGCGCAAGTAGACAGGTGACTGATCTTGAAAGAAGAAAAAAAAAAAAAAACAACTAAAAATAATAATCAACAAGTTTACATTTCAATTGAGAATGTGATCAATTCTTCTCACCTGTGGCACAGACACTGCACTGATAAAGGTGTTTATGTCGACACTCACGCCAGAGGCTGAATGACCTAAGACAGCCAACGCCTGACCGCCGCAGGCGAGCGGATCGTTTCCATTTATGGCTTCAACAGCTGCTCGAATCAGGTTCTCGTTCCCACATCCATTGTACACCCTGTAACCCAACCTTAATCCTGGGAGGAGGGAAGGATCCCTGTTGATCTCCTCCACAGTAAAAATCATTGTCCTGGCAAACTTCAGCTCTCTGTGATTATAACTACAAACACAGGATGAGGAGCCACACAAAAACATTGAGGATTTAACCACTGATCACAACGGCATAAAAGCAGCAGTTCACATAAAAGCCCCACATTTAACATTGTCTAACCTTTTGCAGTAAGAATATGGAATTGCCTCGTAGCCGTTATCTACCAATTCTCTTGTACTTGTTATAGAGAAAACTCCCGCAATATTCAGATCTCCGTCTTTGGAAAACTCCATTAATTCCGTCTTTTCCATCACTTTGCATGTCTGGTTTTCCTGCTTTGTTCCTGCAAGCAGAGTGAGGAAGAGGATGATGATCAAACCCATGCTAAACCAGCCTCCTCTCTGCTGAAGCACCGCTGACCTCAGAGCTGACCTTTATAGTTTGTTTCCACCGTGAGAGAAATGTCCCCAGGCGGAAAAACGCACACCAGGAATTCTCACAAGACCTGAACTCGCATCACTGACACACATCCCGACATTCAAGTGTTTGACACTCTGCATTGTTGTAAGCAAGTGCAGTTATCCCATTATTTTTATCATGATAGCTTGACAGACATACAGTACAGATCAAAAGTTTGGACACAAACTTCTCATTCAATGGGTTTCCTTTATTTTCATGACTATTTATAAGGCAAGAAAGCCACTTATTAACCTGACAGGGCACAGCTGTGAAGTGAAAACCATTTCAGGTGACGACCTGTTGAAGCTCATCAAGAGAATGCAGAGTGTGTGCAAAGCAGTAATCACAGCAAAAGGTTGCTACTTTGAAGAAACTACAATATAAGGCACATTTTCAGTTGTTTTACACTTTTTTGTTTAGTACATATTTCCACATGTGTTAATAAATAGTTTGATGCCTTCAGTGTGAATCTACAATGTCAATAGTCATGGAAATAAAGGAAACTCATTAAATGAAAAGGTTGTGTCCAAACTTTTGGTCTGTACTGTAATTTCATGTTTTAGCAAATTAGAAAAGAAATGCCTAACACGTTAACAACTATAATGCTTAGCATGTTTTATATTCATGTGATATAAATTTTAAATTGCATTTATTGTGAAGGATTAAATTTACCGTGACAGTGGGTTGCCTTAATGAAAGGTATCTAAAGCACTTTGTATTTTTAATATATTTTAAAGTCAGCACAGAGCTCAGTTATCACAACTAGAAAACAGCCATCATACCCGAAATCTGGGTGTAGTGTGGACTCTTACCTTAACCTCCAGAGCCACATAAAGACAGTTACAAAGTCAGTCTTCTATCACCTGATTCACTTTTCCAGGATCAAAGAACTAGTGAGATCTAGAGAAATGCATCAGTGCGTCACATTGATTAATGCATAAAAAAAACTAGACACCTCCTTTTTCACGTCAGTTATTAGAATGACCAAAATTATTTCTATATGCTAAATGCCACAATGAGGATTCAAAAGGTGAATTAATTTTTTATTAATTTATACGTTCAAAACCAGAAAGTTTTCACACAGTATTATCATAATCTATTAAAACAATGGGGCGAAGTCCAGATGACTGTCATGACTATTGAGGTAATTGTGAATAATTGTATACATACTGTATGGCTGATACACTGTATTTTCCTTACTATAGAGCGCACCTTGCTATAGGCTGCTAATACATTAAAAAAAAAACAAACAAACAAACTGGAAACGTACATATATAAGCCGCTATATTTCTGCTGCTCTCAAAGCGCAACAAAAGACGCATATTAAGGTCGCAGCCCAGGATTCGTTCAAGCCACGTTTACGTGCAGCGGCTTTATTTCCCTCCTTTACTGCCAGATTAACAGACCTCAACTTAAAAGCTGCGTCATACGAGTTTGAATATACGTCTCCATCGTGCCTGCTGCTAGTATGTGCTTGATCTAAATGAAAAGCAGCACTTTCTTCTTTGATTCCCAAGTTTGACTTCCAATGATTCACTTCTTGCTAAAGAGCCCCCTGGTGGTTGAAGAAAGATCCACAGAAACAAGCCACATGGTTCAAAGCGTGGGGAAAAAAGTAGCGGCTTATTTTGAGAAAAATACGGTATATTGTTTGTGATACTGGAAAATAATCAAATTTAAATTTACAGTTTAAAGAGCTTTTTTTCGCTTCTTTTTTTACCGTTATGAATCATTTCTGCTTTTCCACAAAATAGTCTATGTTTAAGATTCTGGGGCCTTTTCTAATGGAGCTTCACCATCCTGATCTAAGCCAGTCCATTGCAGCTTTGATTGGTTAATGTTATCTTGGATTTGTAGAAAACGAATTAAACCGTGAAATTAAAACCATTTAAACTGTGACTTTAAACTTTTATTCTGTGTCATAGCTACGCATTACATTGTGTCACATGCAATCCAGATGAAATATGTCGATTTCAGACATTCTCCATGTAACATAATAACGCAATTTTGAATCCTGATCAGGTCCTGACTTCTGAGGATCCACAAACCTTAAAAAAATCGTCTGATTACCTTTGATTTGACTGTTATGCCAATGTGCATTGAGGAACAGTACTGAAGCGGTTGCTTCAAAATACATTATAAAGGTATGCCTCTATTTAACTTGAATTCTTCAAATTAAGGATATTTGCAAGCCATGATATGTTTTCAAAAAGAAAAAAAAACAACTATATGTATGACATTTGTCCAAAATCACGTTGATGATTGACATATTTTGTAGACTTGCAGGGTAGAACAATTACTTTCTGGAGTGTGTGTGTGATGTGAAATGAATGCAGGATTTCAGAAAATCCTTTTGCAATACTCCATTTCCAATAGTCAAACATGGTGGTGGGAGTATAATGGTCTGAGACTGATTTGCATCTGCAGGACTAATTAATAGTCCTAATTAATACACAGAGAGTATTTTCACTTCAGTTTTTGCAAAGGAGGAAGCGTCTCAGTGGTGCCCCAGGACAACTCCAACTTGTCTCCGTGCAGCAGCCTGGTTTCATTGAAAGCGGGGTGGGAGTCGGTCATAAAACAGAAACTTAAAGGAGTAGAGGGGTTTCTCTGAACTAGCTGAAACCGGTTTCTCCAAGAACAGGATGATCCACATCACCGTGTTTCCAGCTTAGAGTAGAGAGACAAACTTATTCATGAGATAACTATTTGCAAAACTCTGACAGTCCAGAGAGAAAATCCAGCCGTCAGTTCATGACCGTAATAAAGCTCAGCTGGATTTCGCACCGGTAGGTTTATCTCTGTGATGGTCAAACGTAAATCTGTTCTAAATCTATATTCCTCTTATTCATTAAAACTTAATTTTAAAACTACGTTCTGCTACCAACATAAAAAAAATGGTTGATAATCTAAAATATGAATGTATGAGAACAGCAGTAAACAAGAGGAGTGAAATACTTTTTCACAGCAATGTGAATGCTTGAAACACAAAATGACCAGATTGTAGAAAAAGCAAAAAAGGAAAAAGAAATCAATTTATTATTTCAATTTCAATGTTTATTCAGTTGGTAGAAAAAAGTAAAATTGGCCTAAGAATTAAATAAACCTGTATATTCTTACAAAAAGCACATACTTTCTTGGTGTTCTTAAGTGTTGTGGGTATGTCATCAGACGGAGATGAAGAAGGACATATGAACAGTTCAGCTTAGTGAGGATGAATTGAACCAAGAAGGGAAGCAGAGCAAATAAACAACAGAAACAAGCCAGAAACTCAAACTGCGCTAAAACAACCCGTGGTCTCAGTGATGATTCAACTCTGCCCTCCATACTGACGTCTGAAGACCAGTGTCTCCAGTTTTTATTCAGCAAAGTAGCGTTACAAGTCATCAAAAAAATCAACACAGTGACCGATATGGGCATTGACTTCAGCCGTAAATTTATAAATCTGTTCAGGACCAAATGCACGGCCTTGCAAACCATTAAAACATTCATTGTTTTTGCTAGAACACAAACGAGGTGAGAAGCCGTCATGGACCAATCAGAGGAGCGACGCGCTGCTGCTGTGAACAGCATCCCCACCGAGTTTGTTTTCAGTCTGTTTGTGTAGATTAGCATCAAAAGGCCTGTGGCCAGGAAAAATCTTCCCACACATCTGCTGCAGACTGAATGTACAAACCATAGTTTTGTGCAAACATGAAAGCTGAACATTTCTGCAAAAGAGGAAAAACGTTGCCAGGTTGTTAGGCAGATGCAGGGAAAAGTGAAAATGGCATATTATTATCAGGACCAGTGAGAGGAAAAACATTATTACCTTCTTGGAGCGTGCATGCTTCTTTTGAGCAGGATGTTGGAAATAACATTGAAAAGATCTGGAAAAGAAATAAAAGAATGTCACTCCTACACACACTGCATAAACACACAATCTTGCAAAGTATTTTTGGTGTATTCTCTAGTGCAAATATTTTTGTACACTTGAAATAAGACAAAACAAGCATGCAAGAAACTTTTCAGAAAATGAATGAGCTTTTGTTAAGTCAATAATACCTTCACACATAGACAGAAATATTACTAACAGATTATTTAACTTATAACTAGAAGTTTTTCCATCAATATTATGGAAAAAGATTTAAACAAGACCTTATTTCTTGCCAAAAAGTTTTTTGTATGTCAGATTTCAAGTGTACTAAGGTTATTTATTTATTATTTAATGTAGTCCAAAAAACTTTTTGCACCAACAGACAAGCTACTTACTCCTTCCTGATCCTTGTTCAGAACTACTTGGATTTGTTTGAACAACCACTTTCTGTTAGTGCTGCTAACAGAAAGATGAAAAGCTTCATGAACGCACCTTACAGCAGCAGACTCTGTCTGCTACACCAGAGGACGCCAATTTAAGGATTTGGCGTTTCAGCGATCCAGTTTTAAAGTCTGCACCCACAGAATCCTGCAAAATTTTGTTTTTAGGATTACCCTCCTTGAAAATGCTAAAACTACGATCAGTTCTCCGCTGATGCAGTTGAACAAAGCTGGTGGTTCGGGTACACTGAATGTCTGCTTCCACCTGATGAGAAAAAACAAGACATTTCTGTCATTAAGTGTTTGCTCTGAGCTGATTTTTGTTTAAAAAGTTGCACAAAACAGAAACAAGAAAGAAAAAAAAATCAAGGTGAGAAATTGATGTTACATGACATTCATTTGATCAGCCGTATAATTTCATGTCACGTGTCAAACCACGAGTTGATATTTTTCCAATCTTAGAATAATGTAGATGTTGCACTCACCTCCATCTTATGTAAATGACAGACAGTCTTAGTGAGAAAATGCACCTTAAACTGTAGAACCTCACATTTACACATTTCTCTCTTTTCCTCTGTATCATTCACATTGTGCAACAGGTGCGACCATGAATCATAGAGCACGCATAACAAGGACGCCGCGCATCTCTCGCAAGCCAAAATCACACGGAAGGCCACAACCCTTTCAGAAGATCTAAAATCACAAACAACATTTTATTATATAACCTCCTGCATCCTGCTTTTCACGTGAAAACCATGTACTTGCAGCAGTTTTCTGTCTCTTCACCGTCATAAAACGCGACAGCACATCAAAACCTTAATCACACAGCAGGGATTTCTGTTTATAATTACAATAAATGTACTTAAATTTCATTCTCCTGCTTGTCTTCTCAAGAGATTATCTAATTGTCTTTGGAGGGGCTTTCTAATGCAGTGTGAAGACCTTCTGAGTTTTAGCCGATTCCCTGCAGGGGATTTCATTAAATTACTGCCAAATTGGACCTAAATATGTGGAAACATACACACCTGGGTATTCGGATTGCCAACATTATTGTGCATGTCAACAGGCAAGATGCAAGTGAAGAGAAAAAGTCAGCAATTCTACCTGCAAGTTACTTACCCCTGAAAAGCCACAGTTGGTTTTGTTTTGTTACTGACGCGGATGACAGAACATTTACATGATATGCTTAAAGTCTCGTTTTCTCGGTAATGCTCATCCTGGCAAAATTCGGTCGGCTGGTCCCGGCCAGACCAGGAGCCAGATGATATTATCCATGTACAGAGAGTTAAGAAGCCAAATGTGAACGTTGTCATTGCAGAGGTTCGCCTGCAGCGTACGTGCTGCATGCAAAGATGTCTTCTTAAAGCGTCTGTGGCGTAGGAGGCAACTTGTTGGACCACTCTCAGTGGAACATGCAAATTTTATTTTTGCATTTCGTCGATTAAGGCGGAAAGATTACAATGTATGGACATTAGACACAATCGCAAGACTTATGGGATTGTCCTATACAAATCATCTCAGTTTTGATTAAAAGTGCTGGTGCAGAAGTCACTTTTATTAGTCTTTTGATAAGCAGCAAAGTGTGCATATAAGCACTTTTTACGCTTTCCACAAAACAAAGATTTTCCCATTGACTCTTCAGATAATATTCAGCATGTATTTTGTTTTAGTAAAATTATAAAGGGGAGGTAAATGTATGATTTCCTAACAGAAATAAACTTGGGAATATGAAAACTAATTTTACATTGAAATTCTCAGTTTTATGTTGTAGCATGTTTTAATGTGACTTCACTGTGTTTTTTTGTTCTTTTTTTCATATTTAATGATGAACATGATTATACTGGGATTTAAGTTCCATTTTCTTTCTATGAGTACACTCGTGATTAGATAATGACTAGCTGAAGTCGGCCACTTCCAGCATGCAGCATGCAGAGGTGAGCGTCTGCGTCTGTGAACAATCAATTTCACTAAGATCTGGATTTTAGCTTTGCTATTCTAACATATCAAAATTCTTTAAAATTAACTTATGTATTCATGGCCATTACTGTAACATTTCTGTCAAGCTGGAAAGTGAATCTGTGCCCCTGTAGCAAGTCGTGCTGCTACCAATGTGTTTTCTTCCAAGGCTGTTCTGTATTCAGCTTCATCCATCTTTGCATCAATAGTTCCCAATGTCCTTCCTGTCCCTGCTGAACAAGAGCGTCACCAAGAGATGATTTCTAGAATCGGTAACAATACAACAGATAACAGATTTATAGAACCGTGGCAGCATGTTGGAGTAGCTCTATTTTTTTTTTCTTTTTCTATGCTATTGAGCCGCTGCATGTTTGGAGAATTATTTCGTCTGGTTTTGGACACTGTGGAGCTGGAAGGATATATGCATTTTTTTGTTCACGACAGTCACGATCTGTCATACAGCAACAGCCTTCAGTCAGAGGTCTCTTCAGCTTTGTTGCAGTTTTGACTGCTACCTTAGATCCTTCATGCCCACACCGTCACCATCTTACAACAACTGAAGATACGTGACTCATATTTAATTTCTCATTGGGACAAATTAAGTATTTTTGAACATGCAGCTGTTTGAGTGGTGTAGCATGTTGTTTTCCCTCCAGACATAATGTTACCCAGCCACCATGATGCTGTTTGATCACTAATGTTGTCTATCAAACCTTCATGTGGCCTTCGTGGAAAAGATGCTTTTATTTAAACTAAGTTACACACAGGTGGGCTCTAATTACATTGTAATAGATACATGAGGGGCGAAGGAAAATAGCAAATAGCACATCTTCCTGAAGTAAGTTTGTAAATAATATTATGTGCTGTCTTATGTTGGTATATCTAATATAAAAAAAATACAATGAAGTTTGGGAAAACATTTTAAAAAGGTTTAAAAGTATTTCTAATGAGGAACTGTGCAATGCGAGGCAATTATAGTAAGAACTCTGCAGTGGCTTATATTTCATTTTGGCGAGATGGGACAGTAGAGTTCAGGGTGAAGAAGTGAAGAGGCCATGGAAATAAATTATTTGATGATTTATAATTTTAATACTCAATACTGATCTCCAAAATCTGAAAAATCCATTTTGTCACTATCTGGAGTTAAATAAAGCACAAAATGTATTATGACTGTACATCCGAATCAGAAGGTGTAAATGAATAAAAGACAGGGTCTCTTTCTTGTCAGGGTTTCTGCATCCTCCTGTTCAATTTGGACAGGCGACAGTTTCCACGGTGTGCTGAGCCTCGTCCATCCAGAGATCGGTTTCTTCCACCCTGAACGGTAAAACGTTTGTACACAATGTGACATTGAAAAGCCGCATCATAATGTTCGGAGAACTCCAAAAGTTCAAAAACTTTCAGCTCCTACACCAAGAAAGTTACATTTAACAGTAATACAGCAAACTGAGACTTCATAGAAAAACAAACAAGGATAAAAATAAAAAAAAACCTCTATCAAAACATGTTAACTTAATGAAGAACCACTGATTAGTTATTATGACAGAGTTGCTAATTAACAACCACTGTATTTTTTTGCTTGAAGCAACATGCCACCTGTTGTTCAGCTTGTTGTGTAAGAGGACAAAGCAACATGTTGCAATGTTTTAATCCCAGGTGTGCGCTGTTTGTCACCCTGCTGCAGCTGGTCTGTCCTATTAGAGAAAACCCCTGGGTAATGAAGCCATGTGTCGGACAGATGGGAACTTATTTACTTTACACTGTTTTTCCTGTTTGTGTGTGTTCATGTGTGCATGTTGGAGGGGAGAGTGAGGAGCCTGTTTCCCAGGGTACACTCGTTTTTTTTTTATATTGTTACCTTTTGTGTCGCATTACTGTTAGTTACAAAATAGCCCAACTTTAAGGCCAAATGCATTGTAGATCAACTTTTAGAGTTATTTTATTGTTCAAGTGATCTGTAATCTGAGTCTGAAATACTAAAATAACTCTTCTTAGAGATATTCATTTAATTTTACGTCACAACACATTTGAGTTTCCTTCCTAGTCTCTAATCTTCAGTGCCAACAGGAAATTTAAACAAAATGTAAATTTGTCAGACCTCAGCCAAAGTGAGGCAAAGTCCTGACTGATGAAATAAGTACTTTAGATAGAGTACATCTATTGCAAGTTATTAAAAGAGTGGAAATAAAAAGGCTAAAAAAAGGCCAATCACAGAGGCAGAAATATATTCTTGTCCATGTTTCCCTTTTTCCCCATTTACAATAAAGACAATTTTGATTATTGCAGAATATTTTAAGTTGTAAAAAGTACACATTTTAAAGTAAAAGATGTTTCTTCACTACAAGTCTGTTTTACTTTAAATTAATATATTAAATTATTATGAAATTATATTATCCTATTCAGTTCCCTGTTTCTTGACCAGAGTATGCTTTTTTTCAATGACTTCACAGTTTTATGTTGTAATTTTGCTCTTACTAGACTATATTATTCTTAATTTTGTTTTTACATTGTTCTTTTCCTTTTACATAATTTTTATTTTGGTGTAAATCTACAATGTCTTCCAGTTTGCTGCTGTTGTACCTAAATTTCTCCACTGTGGGGAAGCATATATTCTTTTTATTTTCATAGATTTTATTTCATTTTCTAAAAAAATACAATAAATATTTTTATTATATTTTCCAAGTGTTTCGTTTTTTGTTTTTTTAAGTGATTCTGATTTTTTTTTTTAAATGGTTCATGACTATTTGATATAAATATTTCAACTTTTTTATAACTAGTCTAAAAAAAAGAAGCATTTCCACCACCACAGATACCAGTGAAATCAAAACTTTATATTACAGTTTTATTTCCATGACAACACAACATTGAAAAACCTTTTTCTTAAACAGTTTCTCAGTAAGAACCTGTTAATATTGAATATCCGTTTTGACTGTCTTTCCCATAACATGTTTCTTGGTATTCTGTTCGGGTTTGAATAATATTATCCAGCATTTCGGCAGAAAAATGCAAAACAGGACCCCATAAGCAGAGGCAAGAATAGCAAATATTTCCACAGCGTCGCTTAGCTTACCAGGAGAGCTGACGTATGCTGGGATAAACGTAATCCAGACTGAGGTGAATATCAACATGCTAAAGGTAATAAACTTCGCTTCATTGAAGTTATCAGGCAGCTTTCGAGCCAAAAACGCAAGTGCAAAACATAACACGGCCAAAAACCCTATGTACCCCAGAACAGCGTAGAACCCGATGGCTGAACCGAGATCGCACTGCAAAACGATTCTTTCCTCAAACAGCACAAAATTCATGAAGGGGAACGGAGGACTTATAGTTAACCAAAGTAGGCAAATCAAAACCTGTATGAGCGTGAAGGCTAACACGCTGAGTCTCTGCTGCGCTGGTCCAAACCATTTCATTATGTTGACGCCTGGACGTGTGGCCCTGAAGGCTATTAAAACCACCACAGTTTTCCCGAGAACACAGGAAATGCAGAGGACAAAGGTCATGCCGAATGCCGTGTGTCGCAGCATGCAGGACCACTCGGTGGGCCGGCCGATGAAGGTTAGCGAACACAGGAAGCAGAGAGTCAAGGACACGAGGAGCAGGAAGCTCAGCTCTGAGTTGTTGGCTCGTACGATCGGAGTCTCTTTGTGGGTGAAGAAGATCAGCGTCGCGATCGCAGTCAAAAAGATTCCAAGGAGCGAACACATCGCCAACACCATCCCGAGGATTTCATTGTACGACAGAAACTCAACTGGTTTTGGGATGCAGGAATCTCTTTGGCTGTTTGACCAGTAGTCCAGAGGGCATTTAAAACACTGCAATGATTCTGTAAAACAAAGGGGGACAAAACATCTGGTCAGCGCTTGACTCAAAAAACTGAATCTGTACACTGTAAGATTACCGGTTATATTTGTAATTTCTCCTGCTGGACAAGGTATGCAGTCGTGGCAGCAGATTGGCTTTCCTTTCTGGAGGACCTTATAAGTTCCAGGGAGACATTTCTTGCTGCACTCTGACACAGGAGCCTTGACAAAAAGATTATTGCAACATTATATTGTATTTCACAAAAAGCGATTGTGTTCAATAAAAATTGTTTGAAACGACAACAAAACAGCTCATAACCTCCAACAGGCCATTTGCCCAGACCACAGAGATGTTGTTCATGGTGAACTGTTGGTCATCTGGGAAAGAAGCATCATAAATGCCAACAGTTTCTCCTTCCATGATCCCTCTTGTTGTCATTTGTAAATTTACAAGTTCATATCTTGCTGGTGAGTCTCCATTTCTGTCGAAATAAACTCTTTGCCCATTCACAGTGGTGAAATTTACTCTTTGGAGACTTTGCAAAATCTGCAAAAGACAAATTTAAATCAAATCATAGACATCCCTATTTCACAATAAACTCTGAGTTTCTCACCTGCCATGGCTTTATGTGTTTGGAGTCAAAACAGCTCCTACTGGACGAGGGGGCTTCGTTATCGCCACATTTAATTATGAGGTCAAGTGCATGAGCTACTGCAAAAACGGACTTGTAGACATTATTGGTAAATCTGAGCTCAGACACATCGGCGAATTGGGATTCAACACTCTGCAAGCTCTCTGTGCCACTACAGGGCCGTCTTTGTGAGTTCACGGTATCATTTAGAGAACAATTAAACACTTCTTCCCAGAAATCTTTGACAAACTGGCTGTTGGGGAACTGCGAAGGGTGCAGCTGCCTCAAATGCTCTTCTAGTCCAGGGATTTTAGCTTTGGGCACAGTGAAACCAAGTGAGCCCTGCAGGATGGAGAGTCCTTCGCCATCTGCGAGGGATGAATCTGTGATCCACGCATCACTGCCAATCCACTGCAGTCCTGTGATGTTCTGCTTGTGCAACTCGGAAGCGAGTATTTTAATTTCCCTATGAGACATAAAAGCCACGATGACCTTTGAAGTGGACTGCTTAATGGTTTCTGTTATTCTCTGCACGACGTGGGGTGGGTCAGAAGATGAAAACGCCTCAGAGTACTCTATACAGACTCCATATTCTCCTGCAGCTTGGATGAATCCTGCAATTCCATCCAAGCCATATTCATTATCCACGGCTACGGCCCCAACCCACGTCCACCCAAAATGCCTGACCAGCTTTGCCAGAGCTTTGCTTTGGTAGTAGTCGCTGGGAATAGTTCTGAAAAAAGTCGGATGTTCTCTCCTATTGCTCAGGCAGGAACAAGTTGCAAAATGGCTGATCTATAACAGGACAACAAAACACCTTATATGAGCTTTCAAGAGATTATTATAGAAATTAACTCACCAATCTGAACACTAAGAGAATGCCTCAACACTTCACTGATAGTTTGTCGACCTCTCGTCTGTAACTTACCACAGGTATGTGAAATCTTCCAACAATCTGTGAAAATGCGATGGTTGGACTTGATCCTGAATGGCCTAGGATAGCGCGCACCGCCTCTGTGTCCGGGCAGCCGACATCACCGACGTCCTCTCGGAGCCCACTCACCAGCGCCAACGCAGCCCTCAGTATGTCCATCGTGCCACAGTTGTCGTAGATCTTGTAGCCAAGCCTCACACCGGAAAGCATTTCAGGGTTTTTGTTGATCTCATTTATAGCAAAGATCATTGTTTGGGCAAATTTGAATTCTCTGAAGTTGAAACTGGAAACGCACACCACAAATGGAAATCTGAGTCACAACAATGTACATGTAAAATAAACCACACACGACGCCATGAATCATTTAAAAAGATAATAATAAGGTAATTATTAAATTAATGTGAACTGAAATACAAGCCCAGCCATACTTGTTGCATTTTCGGAAGCCTGGGACTGACTGAAAAGTGTCGGTAAAATAATTCTGGCCTGTGCGAAATGAAAAAATGCCTCCAATGATGAGATCCCCATCCTGGGCTAATTCAGGCGGTTGTGTTCCTCCTAGCAGTCGGCATCCAGTCCTTCCTGTTTTTGTTAGCACAGAGATTAGGAGCAACCTGAACAGCAGCATGGCTCCTCTCTGTTAGATGTCAGATCTGCTCGTCTTCTCAGGGCTTTATACGTTGGAGGTGTGTTTGTCAAAATTCATCTCAATCTCCAGAGGCAGCAACAGACCAGTAAGACAAGCACAATTTTATATACTTCCTTTTAATTCCATGTAGTCCAAACTTTGCACAAAATGAAACGCTTGATAAATTTCTCTCTTACAGTTCAGCTCAACATTATTCACACCACTTTCAACCAAGAAGTGTGTGGTTATTGTCTTTTAAAAGATAATACAATCTAAAGGGGAATTCTTTAAGAAATAATTTCTATCTACGTACATCCATTTGAAAAAGGGAATGCTAAAAAGTATTCATAACCTTTTTAATAAGCAAAGCAATCAATCCCTTATATTCAGAACTCTTTTGCACATTTCCATTGGTACGTTGACGATTCATCAATGTTGACGAGCTTCAGGTCTTTGAGGTTGATCCTCACACTAATCTTTAGCTTCTCCTTCAAATTTAGGTCAGGATTTGAGATTATGAAAACAGCAACAGTATATGAGAGTGGGATTGAGGAAATAGAGTTGCCTGCATGATGTGTACCATATGTATGTGTTTGTACTCTTCATTACTGGGTTGTTAAAATGGACGAAGTTTATGTCAGTCGATCCTGTTCGAGATGGCTAATCTCATTTGGGACAGAAGATGCACTTGTGTGTTTTTTTTTTTATGTCATGAAAGAAAATTAATAGATTAAGTTGTCTGAAGCAGTCCACACCAAACTAATGCAAATGTGGCTGACAATAGTGACATGAAGTTGACTGAAAACCAACCTGTTGGTTTTAGGGATCCAACAGGGACCAATAGACTTCCTGCAAGACCTATTGGGTATTCATGTTTGGAGTTTATATGTAGTATTATTGTGATTATGACCAAAATACATCACCAGACAAATATATATGCAAACTGGTTCCTAAGCAGACCCACTTCAGTGTCACAATAGGAAGGTATTGCTAACTGCTTTAGTCTGACATAGTTATTTATTTTGAAAGAAGTTAAGGGAAAAATTGTTACTTTATGTTTCAGTTCTGGGCCTAATGAAGTGATCTGCTTTAATTCAAACTTGATGAGGTTTTACATTTATTCTGCTATTAGAAAATCACCAACTTACTGTGTTTGGGTTTTTTTTTTTCTTTGTAAGTTATTTATTTTTTGCTGTGGGTTTGTACATGTGTAAAAACAACGCTTTGTTTTTTTTTTTATGTTTTTCTTGACCCTTTCCCCATCATATTTTTCTTTGTATTTTTCTCTGGTTTTAGTAAAATGATGTAGCACTTTGGTATGAAAATGCAAATCAGCAGTCCAAAACTGGAGGCCAGAATAGCAAATATCTCCACAGCAACACTGAACTTTCCAGGAGAGCTGACATAAGCTGGGATGAAAGTGATCCAGACGGCGCAGAATATCAACATGCTGAAGGTTATCATTTTAGCTTCATTGAAATTATCTGGTAACTTTCGAGCCAGAAAAGCAAAAAGAAAACATATCATGGCGAGGAGACCTATGTATCCAAGCACAGACCAGAAACCAATGGTGGAGCCCAAATTACACTCCAAAACGATTTTATCTTTGAATTCCTTAAAGTTCTTGATTGGAAGTGGAGGAGCCATCGTTAACCAGATGACACAAATCATAACCTGTATCAGAGTAAAACCCAGAACACTGACTCTCTGCTGCGTAGGCCCGAACCATTTTGTGATATTTCTCCCTGGCAGCGAAGCTTTGAAGGCCATTAGAACCACTATGGTTTTGCCCAGGACGCAGGAGATGCAGAGGACGAAGGTGATGCCGAAGGCCGTGTGCCGCAGCATGCAGGACCACTCGGTGGGTGGCCGATGAACGTCAGAGAGCAGAGGAAACACAGAGTCAAGGAGAAGAGCAGCAGGAAGCTCAGCTCTGAATTGTTTGCCCTCACAAGAGGAGTTTTGCGATGTCTGAAAAAAATGACCGCAACAAGAGCAGTCATGCATGTTCCAAATAAGGAAGCTGCTGATAGTAACGCCCCCATAATCTCCTCATATGAAAGGAACAGCTCCTCTTTCTTTATGCAGGCATCTCGTCCCTCATTTGACCAGAACTCTGGGAAGCATTTCAAACAGGAGACAGAATCTGCAAAGAATAATATCAAAGTGCATCATTTGCTGGGGATCTGTCATTTCGGGGAGACGAAACTCAACACATGCTCTACCTGATACAAATCCCAACTAGCCTGGGTGATACTGAACCTGTGGTGTTGCTCATTTCTCCTTCTGCACATCGCACACAGTCGTAACAGCAAACAGGTTTCCCCTTCTGGAGGACCTTATGAGTACCATGAGGACACGTCTCACTGCAAACTGACACAGGGACCTGCAAAAGCAAAAACATACGTCTAAATATAAGAGGTCTAACTTTACTTCTGATGCAACAAGGTGACAAATAAAATATGTACTTTTTACACTGTTAGTTGTTTACCTGCAGCGAGTTTTTCGCCCAGATTAAAGACATGTTTTTCACACTCAGTTGTCTACCTTCAGGTAAAGATGCATCATATATTCCAACACTGACAAATTCAACTGTGTCGTTTTCTCCCGGCTGCCAGTTTATTATTTCATATTTTGCTGGTGGGTCTCCATTGTCATTGAAATAGACGAAGTCTCCTTCCTTTGTCTTGAAGTGGATCTTTTGTAATTGCTGCAAAATCTGACGGAGCAAAAACCACTATTAAGATGAAGCAAAGCACACACTGGGAAACGTTCTTTAGAATTTTATTTTTTGGTATCATGTTCTACTAAAACACAAGGTAAACTTACTGTGTATGGATCTAGCTGGATGTTCTTGTCACATGTTTTATTGCAGTTGAGAATTTCATGCAGAGCGTGAGCCACTGCATAAACCCCTTTATAAACGTTGTAAAATATCGGCATGAGTGACATATCCGTGAAGCTGTTTCCTACTCCAGTTAGATCTTCCTCTCCGGTGCATTCCTTCTGAGTCTCTGCCGAGTTTGACTGATTGAACTTACAGCTGAACAGCGCCTCCCAGAACTCTCTGAATAAGACGCTGTTTGAGGAATTCAGAGGCTTAACATTAAACATGAACTTTTTGATTCCGCTCACATGCGCTTTGGGGACAGAAAGGCCTACAGCTCCGTCCAGAATATGACTTTTATCCATCGCTGCAATTTGAGAATCAGAAATCCAGCCTTCGGTTCCCACCCACTGGTAGCCAGTCAAATTGTTTCTAGAAAATTCATGCAGCAGCACGTCCCAATCCATGTTGGAGAGAAAAGTTACAATGACCTTTGAGGTAGACGTCTTAATAATCTCGATTATTTTTTGTATTTTCTCCAATGGATCAGTTCTAAAGAACGATATGGAGTACTCCACACATACACCCAGCTGCTGCGCGGTGGATATGAACGTCGCCATGCCATTATTTCCGTAGTCGTCGTTGGTTCTGACGGCACCGATCCAAGTCCATCCAAAGTGTTTGACCAGTTGGGCCAGGGCTCTGCTCTGGTAATAGTCGCTGGGAATTGTTCTGAGAAATGACGGGTACTTGGTTTTATCACTGAGACAAGCACAGGTGGCAAAGTGGCTGATCTATTAAGATAAAGACAAACATTTTAAAAAAAGTGCTAAACAAAGATTTTTTTTTGTTTTCCACTTAAATTTTTATCTTTTTCACCCACCATTGGGATGTGAAAGGGTCCAACAGCAGTCGCTATGGCTGCTGTAGGGGAGGAAGACGTTTCTCCCATTATCACCTGAACCTGTGCAGGTCTGGTACATGATTCTGCAGGTAAAGCCTCCATTTCATTACCGTTGAGCAAGGCCAAGGCGACTCTCACACTTCTGGCAATGGAGCCACAGGTGTCGTACATTTTATAGCCCAGAGTAACTCCAGGAAGTAGATCTGAACTGTTGTTAATTTCCTCAATGGCAAAAAGCATGGCTTGAGCAAACTGGAAGTCTCTGAAATTTAAGCTTAAACACAATTTTGAATAATGAAAACAGATCCAATTTAAGTCTTTAAGTTGACATAAATTAAAAAAATATATATATATACATATATATATACAAACAAAATCAGTCAAAAGAATGAATGATCTTTACCGAATTAGCTTTGTAATTCACCTGGTGCATTGCAGCCTCAGAGGGTTTTTTTCATAGTTATCTTGGCTGTTTTTCCAGCTGCTGTGGAAAGAGAAGATTCCTCCCAACATTATGTCCCCATTCCCAATGAGCTGGGCGTCCTCCAGATCCCCTATTTGTGTGCAGGCTGGTTCCTTTGCGTGAGAGGAGGACGCCACTACCAGCCAATAAAAAATGGTCCACCTTCGCCGTGGCCATGTCTGCGCGGACGCCATCCTGACACAAAGAAACAAGCTGGAAACCCTCACCTGAATATTTATACGCTGTGAATTTGCATGAGCTTCGATGACGAAACCCGCAGGTTGGAGCGAGGAAAAGGGAAAACCCAAATATGTCTGCAGGTACAGAAACACTTTACAGCAGCTTCCGTTCCTATAAGGTTTCTATGGCAATATTTGCACATTTTTTAATGCTGTCTACATAACATGCAAACATTTTATTTACAACATAGCGTAAGTCTAATAATAATTGCTTTTTAAAGTGTTTATTGAATAGGATTTAGGTTTGAATGACTTTCCCAGCCTTTCCTTTCCTCTAGTTTTGTGTAAGTTGGCAAAGTGACAGAGCCGTGCACAGCAAATAGAAGAAAATATTAAACATAAAAGCAGACATAAATAGTGCAATAAAATCAAGTGGCACTTTGTGACATGTTAGAAGATTGGACTATTGTCTCATAATCTATTAGCCTTTTCACAACCTTGTCCCAGGAGACAAGTCGTCACAATTTACTATTGAAGTGACGACTGCATGCAATGAACTCGACTGGACTCGATTTTATTTAGAAACATTCCAAGTGAAAGAAGAAAAACCAAATACATTCAACACTTTTCAGGTTTTTATTTGTAAAACAGCTTTTAAACCGTGCATCCTTTAACTTTATCATATGTATTATGTATTCCTGATGGGAAGTTCGGCCTTTTTCATGTTAATAAATCCCTTTGAATCCATAGTTTTTATGAGAAATCTTACACTTGCCAGAATTTATTATTTTGCTCTGTTACGAAAGCAGGCGTTCTTGTTTTTGTGCAATATTTTAATCAAATCTTTAGTTTTTATTTAACAACAACAACAACAAAAAAACAATTAACCAAAGCATTCCTAGCAAACCTACTGAAGAGAACCATTGTAGAGACAGAACCAAACTGTAGCCAAGCCTCAGTGCAGGTTGGAATTTAAAAAAATATCCATTGCCCCAACTATTATTTGGTTTCTCATCTGAGTTAGTATTTGTCCTGTTTTTGAGAACACTCTCCAAAGAAGACAAGCTTCCATGATGCCAATCAAAACAATCAAAAACAACCTGCTGCGAGCAGGTCGGAGCCACTGAGAGTGAGAGCTGAGCAGCTAAAGTAACAAAAAGTGCAAGAGCTGGGTCTCACATGATGGGAGTGATTGTTTAATTTCACTGAGTGTCTTCTAAACTCAATGGACCTGCCCCAAAACAAGTAACCAAATTATTTTGGGGCACCCTTCCCCATCATGTTCTTTTTGGTGTTTTTTTCTGGTTTCATCACCATGATGTAGCATTTTGGAATAAAGATACAAAACAATAATCCAAAACTGGAGGCCAGGATTGCAAAGATCTCTACAGCGACACTGAACTTCCCGGGAGAGCTGACGTACGCCGGGATGAAAGTGATCCAGACGGCGCAGAATATCAGCATGCTGAAGGTGATGAATTTGGCTTCGTTGAAATTATCGGGCAGCTTACGTGCCAAAAAAGCACAAACAAAACACAACATAGCGAGGAGTCCAATATACCCGAGCACGGCCCAGAAACCCACAGCTGAACCCAACGAACACTCCAAGATGATTTTATCTTTAAACTCTTTAAAATTCTTGGATGGAAATGGAGGAGAAGTTGTTAACCAGACGACACAGATGATCACTTGTATGAGAGTAAACCCAAGAACACTGACTCTCTGCTGGGCAGGCCCAAACCATTTCATCATGTTTCTCCCAGGAAGTGTAGCTTTAAATGCCATTAACACCACTATAGTTTTTCCAAGAACACAGGAGATACAGAGGACGAATGTGATGCCGAAGGCCGTGTGCCGCAGCATGCAGGACCACTCCGAGGGCTGGCCGATGAACGTCAGAGAGCAGAGGAAACACAGCTTCAAGGAGAAGAGCAGCAGGAAGCTCAGCTCAGAGTTGTTTGCTCTGACAAGAGGAGTGTTCCTGTATTTAATAAAAATGACTGCGACGACGACAGTCATGCATGTTCCAAACAAAGAAGCCGCAGTGAGCAACGATCCCATCATTTCTTTATATGAAAGAAACTCAGCTTTCTTCTTTACGCAGGCGGTTCGATTTCCATTTGACCAGGATTCGAGAGGGCATCTCACACAGGTGACAGAATCTGTGAAATTATGGCAAAACAGATGATGAGCTGAACTGGTCTTGATCTTAGAACTGCATAAAGAATACATGTGGATATTTGTCATCAATGACCTATATTTAACTAAAACAATGATACATGATACACATGGACATATAAATGCTGACTAACCTGTGCTGTTGCTAATTTCTCCTTCTGCACATCTTATACAGTCAAAACAGCAAACAGGTCGACCTTTCTGCAGGACTTTCTGTGTTCCTGGGGGACACTTCTCACTGCAAACTGAAACTGGCAGCTGCAGAAACATGCAGTTCAATGACAAAAATATCACAGATTGTGGTGACTATTTAATCATGTTAGTTTTTAATCATGTGGCAACTTACCTGGCGTGAGTTTTTAGCCCAAACTATTGACCCAATTTCCACATTTAGCTGTTTATCCGCTGGCAACGATGCATCGTAAAGACCGACAGCCGCAAAGTTCAACAAGCCATTTTCACCCCGCTGCCAGTTTATGATCTCATATTTTGCTGGCGGATCTCCGTTCTCATTAAAATAAACCTCGTCTCCTTCCTTTGTCCTAAAGCGAATCCTTTGTATGTGCTGCAAAATCTAACATAAAATGAGTCAGGATTAATAACAAATATGGCATAAGGGCCGAGTTTTGATCAATAAAATGTCCTGTAGGCGTCATATCAGTTCTAACATTAAACTTACTGTGTATGGATCGAGCTGCACATTGATGTCACATGTTTTATTGCAGTTCAGAATTTCATGCAGAGCGTGAGCCACTGCATAAACCCCTTTATAAACGTTGTAAAATATCGGCATGAGTGACATATCCGTGAAGCTGTTTTCTACTCCAGTTAGATCTTCCTCTCCGGTGCATTCCTTCTGAGTCTCTGCCGAGTTTGATTGCTTGAACTTACAGCTGAACAGCGCCTCCCAAAGCTTTGTAAATAACTCGCTATTTGATGAGTTCAGGGGCTTAACGTTAAACATGAACTCTCTGAGTCCACCGAGGTGCGCTTTGGGGATGGAAAGGCCTACAGCTCCATCCAGAATGCGATTTTTATCCATCGCGGCAATCTGAGAATCAAACATCCAGCCTTCGGTTCCCACCCACTGGTAGCCAGTCAAATTGTTCGCAGAAAACACATTTAACAACACGTCTAAGTCCATGTGGGAGAGGAAGGCGACGACGACCTTTGAGTTGGACGACTTGATGACCTCGATAATCTTCTGTATTTTATCAGATGGATCAGTTCTAAAGAATGATACAGAATATTCCAGACAGATGCCCAGCTGCTCTGCGGTTTCTGTGAACGTCGCCATGCCGTTGTTTCCGTAGTCGTCATTGGATCGAACAGCTCCGATCCAAGTCCATCCGAAGTGTTTGACCAGCTGGGCCAGGGCTCTGCTCTGGTAATAGTCGCTGGGAATTGTTCTGAGAAATGACGGGTACTTGGTTTTATCACTGAGACAAGCACACGTGGAAAAATGGCTGATCTGATGAAGAAGGAACATACAGCTTTTTTTTTTTTTTTTTTTACAAATTATTTTCCATAAGAAAATGCTCAGCAAACTGAATACATGGTCATTTTCACCCACCATTGGGATGTGAAAGGGCCCAACAGCAGTGGCAATGGCTGCACTAGGGGAGGAAGACGTTTCTCCCATTATCACCTGAACCTGTGCAGGTCTGGTACATGCCTCTGCAGGAAAAGCCTCCATTTCATTACCGTTGAGCAAGGCCAGCGAAACTTTGACACTTCTGGCAATGAAACCACAAGCATCGTACATTTTATAGCCCAGAGTAACTCCCGGAAGTAGATCAGAGCTGTTGTTAATTTCTTCAATGGCAAAAAGCATGGCTTGAGCAAACTGGAAGTCTCTGAAATTTAAACTTGAAAACAAATTATTACCAATTTAATCTTTATTTCAACAACATGCAGAATAACCGAGTCACTTTCATACCAGCGTAGAACTGTAATTCACCTGGTGCATTGCAGTTGCTGAGGTTTTTGTTCATAGTTGTCTTGACTGTTCCTCCAGTTGCTGTGAAATGAGAAAACTCCTCCCAGCATTATGTCACCTTTCTTTATTAGCTGGGCGTCCTCCAGATCGCCTCTGTGCGTGCAGGCTTGCTCCTCGGCCAGAGACAAAGACGACACCAACAACAAATAAAAAAGCTTCAGTTGCCGGTCCGGCCGCCTCCCAGCAGACATTGTGCTGAGTGAAAGAACCGCGTTTAAAAACCTGCACGAATATTTATACTTTATCTACCCACTGAATAAACAATACCCACTGGGCGGGGTGAGGAAAAGGGAAGGCCCTAGAAAATATGACTAAAACTACAGAATGATTTTTATTTTTTTGCAGGACAGAAGTTTCATTTTCAAACTTTTTTTAGCACAATATTTACCTCAAACTTCTGCAATTTCAAAAATGTTTGCTGTTAATTTTTTTCAAAATCTGTGCAGTTTCTAATAGCTAGGAAAAGGTGATTTCTGTTTGGTTGCCACAGTTAAATCAATGGCATTTGGACTGCGTGAAAGCAAAGTAGAGATCTGTCATCACGTTGTGACGGTTTAGCATGAGTAATCTTTGAATAAAAAAAATAATCATGCTCCTCCATCTCGTCTTTAAGATATTATTACCATGTACAGAAATTCACTGTTCCTGGTGAGAAACAACTAGTCACAGTCAGGGGGAAGGTCTTAGCGCCGTCCATCATGTCTGCGCAAGATGCAAATGGGAGAGAAAGAACTTACTGTTTGAGGAAAACTGTTTATCCGCTGGTATTTATCATGGGTGGCCATGCTAACTAGCCTCTGCTACGCTGCAGAAGCTGCTGTGCAAAAGAGAGCAGGGATGAGGGTGTGAGCGGCGCGTACACATAGACAAAAAAACAAACAGATAATAAAAACATTTACTTTACAGCTTTATTTATACAGGTTGTCCTATTGACATTGAAGCATATGAAGTGAGGCATAGACATATTTTAAATCATACAGTTATTTCAGGGCACCCTTCCCCATCATGTTCTTTTTGGTGTTTTTTTCTGGTTTCATCACCATGATGTAGCATTTTGGGATAAAAATACAAATTAATAGCCCAAAAGTGGAGGCCAGGATAGCAAAGATCTCTACAGCGACACTGAACTTCCCGGGAGAGCTGACGTACGCCGGGATGAAAGTGATCCAGACGGCGCAGAATATCAGCATGCTGAAGGTGATGAATTTGGCTTCGTTGAAATTATCGGGCAGCTTACGTGCCAAAAAAGCACAAATAAAACACAAGACGGCAAGAAATCCTATATACCCGAGCACGGCCCAGAAACCCACAGCTGAACCCAGAGCGCACTCCAAGATGATTTTATCTTTGAATCCTTCAAAGTTTTTGGATGGAAACGGTGGCGAGATGGTTAACCACAGAATACAGATGATCACTTGTATGAGAGTAAACCCAAGAACACTGACTCTCTGCTGTGCAGGCCCAAACCATTTCATCATGTTTCTCCCAGGAAGTGTAGCTTTAAATGCCATTAACACCACTATAGTTTTTCCAAGAACACAGGAGATACAGAGGACGAATGTGATGCCGAAGGCCGTGTGCCGCAGCATGCAGGACCACTCCGAGGGCTGGCCGATGAACGTCAGAGAGCAGAGGAAACACAGCTTCAAGGAGAAGAGCAGCAGGAAGCTCAGCTCAGAGTTGTTTGCTCTGACAAGAGGAGTGTTCCTGTATTTAATAAAAATGACTGCGACGACGACAGTCATGCATGTTCCAAACAAAGAAGCCGCAGTGAGCAACGATCCCATCATTTCTTTATATGAAAGAAACTCTGTCTCCTTTTTTGTACAAGCATCTCTATTTTCGTTCGACCAGGAGTCAAGAGGGCATCTCACACAGGTGACAGAATCTGTGAAATCAACAGACATGCAGAGTTAAATGTACGGGCTTGTTTGTGTTGCACAATTTTAATTTTTTTTTCTTTCCAATTAGCATTTTCTCTGTTACAAGTTCTGTCTTCAGCTCTGACTTGCCTGTGCTGTTGCTTATTTCTCCTTCAGCACAGTGTAAACAGTCATAACAACAAATAGGTTTTCCTTTCTGGAGGACTTTTCGTGTTCCAGGTGGACACTTCTCACTGCAAACTGAGACAGGCATCTGCACAACAAAACACCACGTGTTAAAATAAATACATAAATAAAAAAATATTTTTGCCATTTTTGATAGAAGCTCACCATCAGTGAGTTTTGAGCCCAAATGATTGACTCAATATGCACATCCATCTGTCTGTCCTCTGCCAACGACGCATCATACAGACCCACTATTGCAAACTCCACGGGGCCTTTGTCTCTTCTTTGCCAGTTTATAATTTCATATTTTGCGGCTGGGTCTCCGTTTTCATTAAAGTACACTTCATCCCCTTCCTTTGTTTTGAAATAAATCTCTTTTATGTGCTGTAAAATCTAAAGAAATGTGTAAAATCAACACTCGGTCATCACTTTTTGCCGTACTGACGACTTTAACAGTTGGCTCACTTCCGTGTAGCGCTTCATCGGCGACTTTGATCACAGCATATTTACTGCGTCCTACAAATGACGTAAGTGCAACAAAAACAAGGAAGAGCTCACCGTGAGCGGACGCAGCTGTGCATTGCCGTCACATGTTTGGTTACAGCGGAGGATATTGTGCAGAGCGTGGGCAACGGCATACACCCCTTTATACATGTTGTTAAATATGGGCATGAGCGACATGTCGGTGAAGGTGTTTTCGACTCCTGTCAGATCCTCCTGTCCTGTGCATTGCGCCTTAAGCTCCACCGAGTATGTCTGCTTAAACTGGCAGCTGAATAATGTCTCCCAGAACTCTGTGAACAAGTCGTCGTTTGATGAAAACAACGGCTCCACATTCAGTATGAACTCTTGAAGGCCGCTGACGTGCGCTTTGGGGATGGAGAGGCCAACGGCTCCGTCCAGGATGTGGTTCCTGTCTCCTGCCGCTGTCTGGAAATCAAATATCCAGGCCTCAGTTCCCACCCACTGGTAGCCGGTCAGGTTGTGGCTGGAGAACTCGTGTATAATCACGTCCATGTCGGCTTGGGAGAGGAAAGCGACTATCACCTTTGAAGTCGAAGCCTTGATGATGTTAATTATTTTTTGGATTTTGTCGGCTGGGTCCGTCCGGAAGAAAGACACGGAATACTCCAGGCAGATGCCCAGATGCTGCGCGGTTTCTGTGAACGTCGCCATGCCGCTGTTGCCGTAATCATCATTCGTTCTGACAGCTCCGACCCAAGTCCATCCAAAGTGCTTCACTAACTGGGCCAGAGCTCTGCTCTGATAGTAGTCGCTGGGTATTGTTCGGAGAAATGAGGGATATTTGGATTTGTCACTGAGACAAGCGCATGTGGCAAAGTGGCTGATCTACAGCAGAAAAATACATAAACAAATTGCATTATGCTGAAAAATACAGTATAAACATTCAAAACTGATATATTAAAAATGATAACTCGTTTACGAAAAGGCAGCGGTGTCCAGTTTCACCCACCATTGGGATAAAAAATGGTCCGATGACAGTGGCTATCGCTGTGCTCGGAGAGGAAGAGGCTTCTCCCATTATGGCCTGCACTTGAGCAGGTCTTCCACATTCCTTGGAAGGAGCAGACACATTTTCATAACCGTTAAGCAAGGCCAACGCAACCTTCACGCTTCTGGCGTTGAAGCCACACGTGTCATAGATTTTGTAGCCCAGAGAAATCCCCGGCAGCAGGTCTGAGCTGTTGTTGATCTCCTCGATGGCAAAAAGCATCGCTTGGGCTAACTGGAACTCTCTGAAATTCAAGCTTCATTCAAGACAGCGATTAATCATTTGCAACATGTTCAGTTTCTTCTGGAAAATCAGCATGACAGAAACAGGTAACAAAACCACACTGCTGTTTAGTTTCTAAGTGTTGAACACTCTTGATTTATTTCAACATATCTTATGAAAACACTTATTGGATAGAATTACCTGGTACATTGCAGTGGGAGAGGTTTTGCAGTGTAAGTCTCCTCTCTTTCTTTCCAGTTATTGTGGAAGGAAAAAAGCCCCCCCAACATGATGTCTCCATGCTTCACTAGCTGAGGGCTTTCTAAATCGCCGCTCTGACTGCATACAAGCTCTTCGGCCTGAGAAAAACATGCGATCAACAAGAACTGCAATAGTAACCAACTCTGAAATAACTTTCTCTTAGCAGACGTCATGCTGAGCAGTAGCTACACTGCGCAACGACAAGGGCAGGCTCGTATTTATGCTTCTGTGAGCAGCGAACGCTGCATTGGACAAGGGACTTTTCATCTCTGTGGACCTGGAAGGCGGGGACCGAATGAAGAAGTCCGAAAGCAGTGAAATTAAATGAAAATGGACGGTAAAAACGATGAGGTTGCAGAATGATTTCAAACGTTAGCGGTCAGAAGCACGAACCCAGCCTTACGCTAAACTCCTGACAGCAAAAATGTCAATACAAAATCAGGAAAACTCAGCAAAACAAACAGAAAGTAAATAAATAAATAAATAAATCCCTGGGATTTTAAAATACTCCAAAAAAAAAACAACAACCCTGATGCTCTCCTACAGATAAACAATGTTCTTAATTTGGTTAAGAGTTGTATTTTTTGACCCAAACTTGGTTTTTATACACCTCTAGATGACAAAGAAAATGTATTTATGGGTTTTATTCTAGAACAATGAAAAATTGCTTTCTGATCTTCCAGCTTCAGAGCAGTCTGAAGCTGGAACAACGACAATCTGTTCAGTCTTTGCCATCAACAGGTGGCCAGTTGTCAATTGCTGACAATCAGGCCTTGCTAGTCATTTTAACGAAGATCATTAAAATGATTTAATGAGGCTTTGGTTCAAACCAGATACTGCAAGCAACTCAACTAATCCACACATACAAAACAAATTAGTTGGTAGTAAACAAACTTGCCTAAATGTATTTAATACTTTTTTTTTTTTTTTTTTAATTACAGCTATAATCAGTGATGGCATAGTTACTTTGAAAAAAGTAACTTTAATTGAATTACTGATTACTCCTTGAAAATATAACTGATTACTTGATTTAGAAAGTAAATTGTTTGTTTCTGTCGCATAGAAACAACGACGCATAGCGGAAATAAAATTAAATTACAAAAGATAGTAATGCAAAGTGATTTTGTAACTGTAGTCTGACTCCTGGATTCGAAACAGGAACGTGTGAGATTACTTGTTAAAGTGGTCCGACGTTAGTAACGCGTTACTAAGTGACATCACTGCCTATCACAAACATAGACCAACTGAGTTGATACGGTTCTTCATTCAAATTGATTTTAAGTCTTTGGGAGCTGATCTGTGCCCAGTGATCCTCAGACTTGATGGAGTGAAGTCAGGTGACTGACTGGACCAAAATGGCAATTTCATTTTCTTTTTCTGAAATTCTTAGGCTGTGTGTTTGGGATGATTGTCTTGCTGACAAACACTTGTCTTCCCCTCATGTTCATGTGATGAATGTCTAAGTTCATTTTCCTTCTTTCAATTCTCAACTTCAATCTTTCACTGTTACCATGGTGATTTAGAGGCGAAGTGCAGTGCCCTTTGTCCTTGAAGAGTAGCGTGTCAACAATTACGATGAAACCAGATAATATATATTGTGCATCTAAAGGAGGATTTCTGTCTAAATACCTTTAGATTTAATCTAATTTCTCAGTAAAATGTCCTCTAAAACACACAATTCTGTTCTGGAAATCGCTATTAGCAACTTTTACTCTTCGGATTCTTTGAGAATACGGGTCTGGGTTTATAGTGATGGCTGATAGAAATATAATTTGCTTTCTTAGACATTTATAATGAATGAATAAAGAAAAACTCTTCGAAAATATACAGACAAATTTATAAAAACACTCCATCATACATTATGTTCCTGACTTATTTGATGGCTCCGGTCCCATCGTATACTTTTTTGTATTTTTTTTTCCAGTTTCATCAACATGACGCGCATCAACACAGGTTGATGTGTCGATGCGACGTGTCGCCGGACCCATCACTAACATGTACTCTTATTGTGATTAAAAGATGCATAAATTCTCATTATATACGAGCGGAAGGTCCGACAAAGAACATATGTACAAGATAATTTAGTTATTTCTGTTTATTGTAAAAGACTGAAACAGACATTTATCTCCTGCGGAACAGGCAGAAAGTAAAGAGGTCTGGTCATGTGACCAATCACACTAGATACATGAAATTGATATTTTTTAAAACAGACATCCTATTATTTTATTTTGAAATTTTCAATTAACTACCAAAAGCTAAAACAACACATTTTGAGCATGCAAAAGTGGCTTTATTCGCTCTAAACAAAGTAGATGATTTGCCAGTGAGCTCTATATAATTACATATGTCACAGTAATAAAGCTGTAGATATTATCTGTACTCTGTCCCTGGGAGAAACAAACAACTTTAACTTGTCATTTAAGTTCTAACATCAACATAGGATCTGTTTTTTTTCCTGACTGTATCACAATATAGTTTATTATTATTATTGCTTTTTCTTTCAGAAAAGAAGTTGCTTTTCTCAAACATCAATACAAAGGGAAGACATTCAATTTTATTACATTATTAACCATCATAACAAATGAAAAAATAAGCATTTCTAGTGGGAGTTACAATGTCAGTGTCAAATTTATTTCCATAGCATTTTAAAAACTGGTGTAAAATGGCACCACAGTGCTGTACAAGAACGACAATAACACAGATTGATAAAACCCGAGTATCAGAACAAATAAATGGCAAAGAATAAAAATGGCAAAACAAACAACAAAGCACTATAGGCACATTTATTTCTCTTGGACATTTGCGAGGGTCCCTCCTTGACATTTTAACTAAACGATATTAATATAAAATGCTTGCATTATATTTGAAGACTTAAGATTATAAAATGTCTTGACTTATCAAGATGGTTTTCAAGCCCCCTTTCCCATCATGCTCTTTTTAGTATTTTTCTCTGGTTTCATTAATATGACATAACATTTGGGGATGAAGATACAGAAAAGCAAGCCAAACGTGGAGGCAAGAATAGCAAAGATCTCTACGGCGACGCTGAACTTCCCGGGAGAGCTGACGTACGCCGGGATGAAAGTGATCCAGACGGCGCAGAATATCAGCATGCTGAAGGTGATGAATTTGGCTTCGTTGAAGTTGTCAGGCAGCTTACGAGCTAAAAAAGCACAAATGAAACACATCGTGGCGAGAAACCCAATGTAGCCAAGCACAGCCCAGAAACCCACAGAAGAGCCCAGAGAACACTCCAGGCTTATTCTGTCTTTAAATTCTTTAAAATTCTTGGACGGAAACGGAGGAGAAGTTGT
Organism: Poeciliopsis gracilis; assembly: GCA_911649635.1. Taxonomy (NCBI): domain Eukaryota; kingdom Metazoa; phylum Chordata; class Actinopteri; order Cyprinodontiformes; family Poeciliidae; genus Poeciliopsis; species Poeciliopsis gracilis. Next base: position 88,581 of record CAJVRI010001029.1, read on the forward strand.
TAACCAGACGACACAGATGATCACTTGTATGAGAGTAAACCCAAGAACGCTGACTCTCTGCTGCGTAGGCCCGAACCACTTCATCACGTTTCTCCCAGGAAGTGTAGCTTTGAACGCCATTAAAACCACCATGGTTTTCCCCAGGACGCAGGAAATGCAGAGGACGAACGCGATGCCAAACGACGTGTGCCGCAGCATGCAGGACCACTCGGTGGGCTGGCCGATGAACGTCAGAGAGCAGAGGAAGCACAGCTTCAAGGAGAAGAGCAGCAGGAAGCTCAGCTCAGCGTTGTTTGCCCTGACAAGAGGAGTGTTCCTGTACGTGACAAAAATGTACGCCACGGCAGAAGTCATGCACGTTCCGAATAGAGACGCTGCGGTGAGCAACACTCCCATGATTTCCTCGTATGAGAGAAACACGGCCTCCTTCTTTACGCAAGCGTCTCTCTTCTCGTTCGGCCAGGATTCGAGGGGGCATCTCACACAGCTGACAGAATCTGGAAAAAATTAAGTCAAATATGAACCAAGGCTGTGAAAAAAACTTTCCAGTTAGATTACAACACAGTTTTCTAAAGCAACTTGAAAAAATGCTGATTGCAACAAAAATGTGGCTCAAAAATGTTGATTTATTTAGTCCTAATGATAAACGGCTTGTACAAATATTAAAATGACCATCAAAAGCATATATTCATGTGGAAACATCAGTATTTTTATCAGGCACCCTTGATACTAAACAGTAGATCAATATTTTGTTGAATTTCTAAAACATTAGACATTTAATTCACTATAAAGAACTTTTTATACATAAAAAAGCACACATTAACCAATGGTAAACCTGTGCTGTTGCTTATTTCACCCTCTGCACACTTTATACAGTCATAGCAGCACACGGGTTTCCCCTTCTGTAAAACCTTGCGTGTTCCTGGTGGACATCTCTCATTGCAAACAGATGCAGGCACCTAAACAGGCAAAAGTGAATAAGGAAGCGTAAAAACATCTCTAAAGAGAAAAGGACGAACGTTGAAAAGTGCAATTTTTAGTTGCAGTTTTAAAGTTACCTCTTTAGAGTTCTGTGCCCAAACTAAAGACTCGTTTTGTAGATTCATCTGTTTGTCTGGCGGCAGTGAGGCGTCGTAGAGACCCACAGTGACAAAGTCCACAATGCCATTCTCTTTCCTCTGCCAGTTTATGATTTCGTATTTTGCGGCCGGGTCTCCGTTCTCGTTAAAGTAAACCTCATCTCCTTCCTTTGTTTTGAAGTGAATGTTTTTGATGTGGCGTAAAATCTGCAGAGACAAGCAAACCGTGGCTCGAGCATTTCAGACGCCAGCTCCTCCAAAGCATTCTCTACTTACTGTTAACGGATCGAGCTTCCTGTTCATGTCGCATGTTCGATTGCAGCCCAGCACCGTGTGCAGGGCGTGAGCCACAGCGTACACGCCTTTGTACATGTTGTTGAAGATGGACATGTGGGACATGTCGGTGAAAATGTTTTCCACTCCCGTCAGATCTTCGTGTCCGGTGCACTCTTTCTGCTTGTCTGGCGATTCCGACGGCTTAAACTCGCAGCTAAACAATCCCTCCCAGAACTCTGTGAACAAGTCGGTGTTGGACGAGTTCAGTGGCCTCACGTCAAACATGAACTCTCTGAGACCGGATACGTGCGCTTTGGGGATGAAAAGGCCTATGGCTCCGTCCAGAATGCGATTCTTATCTCTGGATGCGGTTTGGGAATCAAAGATCCAGGCCTCTGTGCCCACCCACTGGTACCCGGTCAAGTTGTGTTTCGACAAGTGTTGTATGAGCACATCCATGTCCATGTGAGAGAGGAAACCAACAACCACCCTCGACGTCGAGCCCTTGATCATTTCTATCAGTCGTTGTATTTTGTCTGACGAATCGGTTCTGAAGAAAGTCAGGGAATATTCCACACATATACCCAGCTGCTGTGCAGTTTCTGTAAATATAGCCATGCCGTTATTGCCATAATCTTCATTTGATCGAATAGCTCCGACCCAAGTCCATCCAAAGTGCTTCACTAACTGGGCCAGAGCTCTGCTCTGATAGGAGTCGCTGGGTATTGTTCGGAGAAACGAGGGATATTTGGATTTATCACTGAGACAAGCGCATGTGGCATAGTGGCTGATCTGAAAGCACATACACATATAAAACATTTTAAATGCCTCGTGTAACTGAGATGAATCGGTATTCGTCGTTATTGTAGTGTGTGTCAGCCCTGCTCACCAGTGGGATGTGAAACGGTCCGATGACAGTAGCTATAGCCATACTCGGAGATGAAGACGCTTCTCCCATTATGGCCTGCACGTTTGCGGGTTTGGTGCATGCCTTCGACGTGTCGGACACATCTTCGTTCCCGTTAAGCAAACCCAGTGCACCTTGGATGCTTCTAGCAATGGAGCCACAGGAATCATAAATCCTGTATCCCAGAGAAATGCCTGGCAGCAGCTCTGATCGGTTATTGATCTCCTCAATGGCGAACAGCATAGCCTGGGCTAACTGGAATTCTCTGAAATTCAAACTTCATGCACACAGTTGCAAATCGTTGGTGCGGTAATCAATATCTCATAGAATAATTATATACCTAAGCAATTACATCAATCCCAGATGAACCCAGTATATATACAGGTGAACATGTTACCTAGCGCATTGCAAAGGTGGAGGTTTTTCCATGTAGGTGTTCTCTCTTTCTTTCCAGCTTGTGTGGAAAGAGAAGAGTCCTCCCAACAAAATGTCTCCGTCCATAACCAGCTGAGGGTCTTCAGGCTCTCCTCTCAGTCTGCATCCCTGCTCCTCCGCCTGGGAGAACGACGTCACCAAGAACAGGTGCAGCAGTGCCCAGCCCTGCTCCGGCCACTTCTGTATGAACGTCATGTTGAGTCAAACCGCTCAACAACGTCGCACGCCGTCCCCCCCCCCCCACTGACAGGCTCACACTGATATTTATGCAGTTTGGAGCAGTAAGATTATGTCAGTGGTTCTCTCTGGAGCTGAAAGGTGGGGCGAGTGGACAGAGGTGTGACTTGTGATTCAAACCTCACATGCTCTGTTACGCTCTATGTGTTTAATATTGTTGTCTCTTCTTTTAGGAAACTTTATTGTTATTGTTATTATTGATGCTTTTATTACTAATTCTGCAGAGAGCATTATGCACCAGTGAAATGTAGCATCTTCTGTGCACAAACCCTAATCTGTCCTTTCATCGAAGCACATCCCAATAAAACTGCCTCTTTGCTCAAAGAAGTTTTACTTTTCAACACAGAATGACAAAAATACATATAGGAATTATACAGGAAGATTTATTTTGTGCGTATAAATTAGAAAATGTGAGAGACCACTTAATCTTTACACCATCTGTTTAATGTCAGACAATACATAATCAATTTCATAACCCACAGAGACAAAAAAAACCATACAATATACAGCCTATATACAATATATTCTGTGTTTGATAATATTTAATCACTTTGTTACCTTCCGTCGTCAGAATGACTTTGATTGCCCTTTCCCCATCATGTTCTTTTTTGTGTTTTTTTCCGGTTTTAGTAGCATTACGTAACATTTAGGGATGAAGATACAAAACAGCAAACCAAAAGTGGAGGCTAAAATGGCGAAAATTTCCACCGCAACGCTCAACTTCCCCGGCGAGCTGACGTACGCTGGGATGAAGGTGATCCACACGGCGCAGAATATCAGCATGCTGAACGTGATGAACTTAGCTTCGTTGAAATTATCAGGAAGTTTCCGAGCCAAAAAAGCCAAAGTGAAGCACAACACAGCGAGGAGTCCTATGTACCCGAGCACCGACCAGAAGCCCACCGCCGACCCCAGGGAACACTCCAAGATGATTTTGTCTTTGATCGCTTTGAAATTCCTAAATGGGAAAGGAGGTGAAATGGTCAACCAGAGGATACAGATGATCACTTGCACAGCAGTGAAAGTGAGAACGCTGAGCCTCTGCTGCGTCGGTCCGAACCACTTCATCACATCTCTTCCTGGTAGGGTGGCTTTGAACGCCATCAAAACCACGATGGTTTTCCCCAGGACACAAGAGAGGCAGAGCACAAAGGTGATGCCGAACGCCGTGTGCCGCAGCATGCAGGACCACTCCGAGGGTTCACCGATGAAGGTCAGAGAGCAGAGGAAACACAGAGTCAGGGAGAAGAGCAGCAGGAAGCTCAGCTCAGAGTTGTTAGCCCTCACCAGAGGAGTTTTTCTGTATCGGAAGAAGATGACGGTGACGATGGCAGTCAAGCATGTTCCAAACAGAGACGCTGCAGTGAGCAGCGCTCCCATGATCTCCCCATATGACAGAAACACGGCCTCCTTCTTTACACAGGCGTCTCTTGCCTCATTTGACCAGGTTTCAACGGGGCATCGCACACAGCTGACTGAATCTGCAGAAATCATAATGCACAAAAATGTTACATTTACAAAGAAGAGTATATTTTTTTTCATGCGAGTTTGTTAAAAATCTTATATCTTTACTTCTAAAATAGTTTCTTATGGTCCTTTCCATTTTTTTCTAAGAAATACATGATATTTTCTGACTTATGAACAAAAGAAATCCTGTTTACATCTAGATTTTTCTCCAATACCTTTTTTTTGTTTTCTTGCTGTGTATGCAAATGCCAGTAAAAAATGTTCGTTTTCATTAACCAAAATAAAAATCACAAATAAAATCTTGAACGTAATACAGAGCGATTAAGTTTCACAGTGTCGAGTATCCAGCAGCATTTGTGTTTTGATTGCTAACATGTTGGCTTTTGCGTTACATTATCATTTGCAAACATGCACCTTTAATGTAAAATAGTTTGAGAGCAATCTCTTTTTCCCTTTGTGAAATCTATGAGAGGAAAGTAATTTAGTTAAAAGTTTAATGAAAGATTTTTCAGTTTTATTTAAATAACATTTTGCACTGGAAACCTTTAATCAAAGTAACTGTATTTTTAGCGCAATTACAATTTTAGTTAAGCTACTTTTTATGCAAGTGACACAAGTCAAACAACAGCTGGACATAATCACATGTCTTATTTTTAACTTTAATGTAAATGAAAATACTGATAAAACTTTCTAACTTCTCATACTTCTTCCCATTTCTTATATTATTTTTTAGGGCTGAAGTAAATATTATTTTCTTAAGGATTCTTCATAAATGTACTTTGGAAATGTTTCGACAGTATTGTCATTCTCAAAACATGTCATCTCGACAGATTTTCTTTTTTTAATGGAAATGTAAAACGTTGCATTACAAAGTTTTTCCACCTGTGGCGTTGCTTATTTCTCCTTCTGCACATTTGACACAGTCGTGGCAGCAAACAGGTTTTCCTTTCTGCAGGACTTTGCGTGTTCCTGGTGGACATTTCTCACTGCAAACCGACACAGGAACCTGCACAGAAAACACAGCAGCACAACAAATTTCTCAAGCATTGTGTAATGACCCTGACGAATCGATTCGTTTTAGGATGAAGCTATAAAAAGCCGCGCACGGCTGAATACCTCCAGCGACCTCTGTGCCCAAATTAGAGCGTCGTTTGTCAAATTGAGCTTTTCGTCTGCAGGCAGTGATGCATCATACAGACCAACAGTGACAAAATCCACCAAGCCGTTTTCTCCTGGCTGCCAGTTTATTATTTCGTAAGTTGCTGCTGGATCTCCGTTCTCATTAAAATACACCTCATCACCTTCCTTTGTTTCAAAACGAATTTTCTTCAGGTGCTGTAAAATCTAACACAACATCAAGTTGACATGATGAACATCTTAAGATGTCTATTTTCTTGAGGATCCTGTATTGTTTTGTCGTGAGTTAAATTAGAAATTAAATGCTCACCATCGTCGGGTCGAGCCGCACATTTTCATTGCATGTTTTATTGCAGCCGAGAATGTCATGCAGAGCGTGAGCCACTGCATACACTCCCTTATAGACGTTGTTAAAAATGGGCATGAGGGACATGTCGGTGAAGCTGTTCTCCACTTCTGTGAGATCCTCATGCCCTGTACACTTTCTCTGAAACTCAGCCGACTCTGACTCCTCGAACCTGCAGCTGAACAACGCCTCCCAGAACTCGGTAAATAACTCACTATTGGACGAATTCAGGGGCTCGACATTAAACATGAACTCTCTGAGTCCACCGACTTGCGCCTTAGGAACGGAAAGGCCGATCGCTCCGTCCAGTATGTGATTCTTATCCATTGCTGCGATTTGAGAGTCAAAGATCCAGGACTCGCTGCCGACCCACTGATGCCCGGTCAAATTGTGAGGCGTCAGCTCGTGCATGAGCACGTCCATGTCCATGTGGGAAAGGAAAGCGACAATAACCTTTGAGGTGGACGACTTCATCATTTCTATGATCTTTTGTATTTTCTCTAAAGGATCCGTTCTGAAGAAAGAGACAGAATACTCCAGACAGATGCCCAGCTGCTCTGCAGTTTCTGTGAACGTCGCCATGCCGTTGTTGCCGTAGTCGTCGTTGGTTCTGACGGCTCCGACCCAAGTCCAGCCGAAATGTTTGACCAGATGAGCCAGAGCTCTGCTCTGATAGTAGTCACTGGGTACGGTTCTTAGAAAGGATGGATACTTGGTTTTATCACTGAGACAGGCGCATGTGGCAAAGTGGCTGATCTATAAAAAAAAAAGGAAAGATGAAACAAAAAAACAACAAAAAACCCATGAAACATTCAAAAATTACTGTTTTCTTCCTGTACTTTACAAAACGTGACAATATTTATTAATATGATTGATAAAACTGATGAAGAAGTATTTAACATAAACATTAGAGATGCCATCAATGCTACCCACCAGTGGGATATTAAATGGGCCGATGACAGTGGCTATCGCCGTGCTTGGAGAGGAGGATGTTTCTCCCATGATTCCCTGCACCTGTGCTGCTTTCAAACATGGACGCTCAGAGGTTGGGGTCACATCGCCGTCGTTATTCGTCAAGGCAAGTGCGACTTTTACACTTCTGGCGATGGAGCCGCAAGTGTCGTAGATGTCGTAACCGAGTGACAAGCCCGGCAGCAGGTCTGTGCTGTTGTTGATCTCCTCGATGGCAAAAAGCATGGACTGAGCAAACTGGAACTCTCTGAAATTCAAGCTTCACATTCAGCGTTCAGAGTTGGCACGAACCAGGAAGACAGCAGCAAAGCCAGATGAAAACACACATGTGCATATATGTTTTTGCTCGACATGGATTTCGGTGGTGTCATTTACCTGATGCATTCCAGTGGCAGTGGCTTTTGTGTGTAAGTGTTTTCTCTGTTCTTCCAGCTGCTGTGAAAAGAAAAGATGCCACCCAAAATAATGTCCCCTTCCTTGGACAGCTGAGGGGTCTCCAGGTCCCCCAGCTGCCTGCAGAACGGCACCTGGCTGTGTGAGAAAGACACTAAGAGCAGCAGCTGTAAAAACGTGCAGCCATGCTCTGCCCACCTCTGTGCAGACGCCATGTTGTCCGGAAAGGCGAAGTCGGCGAGCGGCATCTCATGAATGTGGCTCTAACGGCAGACCCGCGTTGGTCCTTATAAACGCTTCGACTAGCAGTGATGGTTTGTCTCTGTGGGACAATAAGGTGGAGCAAGAAGTGGCGACATGTTGTAAGCCTCATAGTTTACAACATGTATATTTTTGTTTATATCTTTCAGTGCTGTTTTTTCCCCCCAGTGTTTGTAAGTTTCTTTATTTTGAAAGTTATTAACTACCCCGCAATTTATCTTAAAAAAAAACAACTGCTTTCTTGCAAAAGTTTAATCAAATAACATACCACCAAAAATAAACTAAGAGCTCATATGTTTTACAATCACCATCTGACATTTGATGCATATTCCATATAATGAGCACAACAAAATGTAAAAGGCTTGAAGCATTTATTTTTATTCTCAACCTTTGCAAATAACTACATCGCAATGTTAAACGCACCGTTGGCAAATGCAACAAACGACACGGGGCAAGAAGTTTATATTACATGCATGATCCGAGAAAATACATTTCTGGAAAATATTTTCAGATAATAATAATGATAATCCACAATAAAAGCTGGCATATAATCTGAACATAATATAAAGTGATAAATGCTTTTAGTTTTTTTGCAATCATTTTGCTGCTCCCTTCCCCATGATATGTTTTTTAGTGTTTCTGTCTGGTTTCAGTAGCATCACGTAGCATTTCGGAATAAAAATACAAATCAGCAGTCCAAAGGTGGAGGCAAGGATTGCAAAGATCTCTACGGCAACGCTGAACTTCCCGGGAGAGCTGACGTACGCCGGGATGAAAGTGATCCAGACGGCGCAGAATATCAGCATGCTGAAGGTGATGAATTTGGCTTCGTTGAAATTATCGGGCAGCTTACGAGCCAGAAACGCACAAATGAAACACAACATGGCGAGAAGTCCTATGTACCCGAGCACGGCCCAGAATCCCACAGCCGAGCCCAGAGCACACTCCAAGATGAATTTATCCTTATACTCTTTAAAGTTCTTGGACGGAAACGGAGGGGAAATGGTTAACCAGAGGACGCAGATGATGACCTGCACCAGAGTGAAACTCATAACACTGAGTCTCTGCTGCGTAGGTCCAAACCACTTCATCACGTTTCTCCCAGGAAGTGTGGCTTTGAACGCCATTAAAACCACCATAGTTTTGCCCAAGACGCAGGAAATGCAGAGGACGAAGGTGATGCCGAACGCCGTGTGCCGCAGCATGCAGGACCACTCGGACGGCCGACCGATGAAGGTCAGAGAGCAGAGGAAGCACAGAGTCAAAGAGAAGAGCAGCAGGAAGCTCAGCTCAGAATTGTTTGCTCTCACAAGAGGAGTTTTCCTGTGTCTGTAGAAAATAAACGCTACGAAAGAAGTTATGCATGCTCCGAATAAGGAGGCGGCTGTGAGCAATATTCCCATAATTTCATCGTAAGATAGAAATTCAGCTTCTTTCTTTACACAGACGTCTCTTCTGTCATTTGACCAGGATTCAGGGGGGCATCTCACACAGGTGATAGCATCTGGAAAGTCATAACAAAAGAGAGTTAAACCAGAGATTTACATTCATCTGTTTTTTGTCGTTTTAGGGTTTGTTTGTTTTTTTTATTTTGATCTAATAATATGGCTACTTAATACAAGTTGTTCTACTGTTGATTAAAGATGGGCTGGTTATACGTCTTTCATACCCTCTGTTGCCACGGCTACAGTCATGCTCCATGCAGTTTCATACAATCTCGTCCTTACATAACGTTCCACATTTTGTCCTACTATAAGCACAAAACTACAACTTATTTTCCTCCAGTTTTACATGTCACACCAACACGAAGTAGTCTTTATTTTTAAGATTGGGAAATGGGTGCATTGTTTATAAACCTTATTATGGATGAACCATTTAAAAAAAAAAAAAAAAATCCACTTCTGCTGGACCCTAATGAGCTCTGCACCTCTTGGTAAGTTGGATGATGAGCATCTGTCAGTTTGTAATCTGAAAATTGAGCGAAGCCAAACTATCGTAGGTTTGCCTTCATATTTTCTCTGTCATATTTATGACTTGATCTATGAACAGGACTTGCTTCGTCCTCCTCAGCTCACACTGAGGCTTTTCAGACGATTTATGAAGGTGCTTAGTTGGACTTTCTTGTTTTAATTTATTTATTTTTTTATTTTTGTGGGGTTATGAGATTAAATGTGGGATGTGTAAGTGTATCTTCCACACGACAGAGTTTGACTTGCAAGACATTTTCAAACTCCGTGTAAAGCCACTCCATTTAATAAAAATCTCATTTTAATTCAGTGGATATTTCAAGTGTATTGTGAGGAGAAAATGTGAACCAGAGGTAGGCTAAAGTTACTTTTAGAACCTCTTTTTTTTTAACTAAAACCTGAAGCAAACATTTCTCTCCATTTGCAGTTTCCTCAAAACAGGCCTTGATCATTTATCTGTCTGGGTGCTTTCTTCACAAGTAATTCACACTCAGCGCTAATGACTGAATGCTAGATAACAGGAGGCTAAGAGAAATGTTAAAAAAATAATAATTAAAAAAACACCAACAAAGCCACTCGGTGTGGTCTTATCAGCTGAAAATGAGCTTACGCTTATTGCGTCATAATCAAAAAATTCATCAGAGGTCAGATCAGGTCACTGCCTTTTAAAGCTGTTCATGTGGGGCATTCACAGTGTATTTTTGCATTTGTTTTTGTTCAGAGGGTTGCGTAAATACTACTAAACCTGGGCTGTTGCTGATTTCTCCTTCTGCACAACTTATGCAGTCGTAGCAGCACACAGGCTTCCCTTTCTGGAGGACCTTCCGGGTTCCTGGGGGACACGTCTCGCTGCAAACCGACACTGGGACCTGAAAAACAGGAAGCTGCTTCAGCAAACAGAAGAAAGAAGTTTAACTTTACATTTTGCATCTGTAAAAAGATATCTCTATTGCTCTTCTTACCTTTGGTGAATTTTGTGTCCAAATGATGGACTTATTTTGCAGATTCATTTGTTTGTTGGCCGGCAGCGTTGCGTCATAAAGGCCAACCGTGACAAAGTTCACGACGCCATTTTCTCCTGGCTGCCAGTTTATAATTTCGTACTTCGCAGCAGGGTCTCCGTTCTCGTTAAAGAAAACCCGATCCCCTTCCTTTGTAGTGAAATTACTCCTTTGTATGTGCTGTAAAATCTGCAACAACACGTCGCATCAAAGTTAGCAGTCTGACGAAGGCGTCTGCAGACATTGTAGTAAAAAAAAACAAAAAAACAAACAAACAAGAATTTGTCATTAACATCTCACCGTGAACGGATCTAGCTGCTTATTTTTGTCGCATGTTTTGTTACAGCCCAGGATGTCGTGCAGAGCGTGAGCCACTGCATACACTCCCTTATAGACATTGTTAAAAATAGGCATGAGTGACATGTCAGTGAAGCTGTTCTCCACTCCGTTTATGTCTTCCTCCCCGGTGCATTCTCTCTGGATCTCTGTTGATTTGGACAGTTTGAACTTGCAGCTGAACAACGCCTCCCAGAACTCGGTGAACAAGTCTGCGTTGGACGAATTCAGAGGCCTCACGTCCAGCATGAACTCTCTCAGTCCCGTCACGTATGCCTGGGGAATGGAAAGGCCTATCGCTCCGTCTAAAATGTGGTTGACGTCGCCTTCGGCGGTTTGAGAATCAAATATCCAAGCCTCGGTCCCCACCCACTGGTAGCCGGTCAGGTTGTGGCCCGACAGCTCGTGCAACAACACGTCCAAATCCATGTGGGAGAGGAAAGTGACAATCACTTTAGAAGTAGAAGCTTTGATAACGTCTATTATTTTTTGTATCTTGTCCGATGGGTCCGTTCTAAAGAAAGAGACGGAATATTCCACACAGATGCCCAGATGCTGCGCAGTTTCAATGAACGTGGCCATCCCATTGTTTCCATAATCTTCATTTGACCTCACGGCTCCGACCCAAGTCCAACCAAAGTGCTGCACCAGGTGCGCCAGGGCTCTGCTCTGGTAATAGTCGCTGGGGATTGTTCTGAGGAATGACGGGTACTTGATTTTGTCGCTGAGACAAGCACACGTGGCAAAGTGGCTGATCTATAAGCAAAGTTTGGTTGTATATTTTGATTAGAAGAAACAGACGTGTTTTTCCTCAACAAAAAGTAATAATAATAGTAAAAGATTGCAAATAAAACTATTTTTGCTCATATTGATAGAATCTATACCCACCAGTGGGATATGAAATGGACCCATGACGGTGGCTATCGCCGTGCAAGGAGAGGAAGACGTTTCCCCCATTATGGCCTGCACCTGTGCAGGTCTTGTGCATTCTTCTGCAGGCGACGCCACCATTTCATTACTGTTAACCAAGGACAGTGCAACTCTCACACTCCTAGCGATGGATCCACAAGTGTCGTATATTTTGTAGCCCAGAGAGATGCCCGGCAGCAGGTCTGAGCTGTTGTTGATCTCCTCGATGGCAAAAAGCATCGCCTGGGCTAACTGGAACTCTCTGAAATTCAAGCTTCATCCAGACAATTTCAAAGAGTTGGCGTAATCAGCAGAAATTCAAAATCCTTTTTGTATTTGTACAAACGGAGGGAAATGTTCTAAATGTAAAAATTGCACATTAAGTTGTTTCTTTTTCTTTTTTATTTCTTCCGTGATACGTACCTCGTGCACTGCAGCGGCAGGGGCTTATCCGTGTAGGTGTTCTCTCTTTCTTTCCAGTTGGTGTGGAAAGAGAAGAGTCCTCCTAACATAATGTCTCCGTTCTTAACTAGCTGAGGGTTTTCAGGGTCTCCTCTCTGAGTGCACACCTGCTCCTCTGCCTGAGTGAAAGTTGCCACCAGGAGCAAATGTAAAAGTGCCCAGCCCTGCTCTGGCCACCTCTGGGTCGACGTCATGGCGAATGACAAACACGAGTCGACCGGTGGCATTACATGTGCCTCGATGTAGATGGCATGATTGCACTGATATTTATGCCATTTGGAGCAGCAAAAGGTATAATAATAGAGCAGTGATTAATCATCTCTATGGGACTACAAGGTGTGGTTAAATCATGAAGATAGCCATAAAAATACGCATCAGGCATGACTTGTTTTTGTGGGCCATGTCAAAATGATTTATGTTTTTATTTTTTTATTTTAACAAGCAGAAGTAGAAAATTCATGCCACCCCTTATGAATTATTCCAGATACAAGTGTGTGTTCTGGCTGCCCTTCCTAAGAACGAGAGCGAGGCCAGAGAGCCGTCAATGGAGGTGAAAACTTATTACAATTTTTACAGACAAATGTCAATAGTTTCATTTTAAGCATCAATCTGTTTGTTTATGTTTGTTGAGACACAGTTTTCGTTTTCATTTTAATGCTATCATTACAAAAATTGAAAACTGCAAGTTTGTCGTATCATAAAGAGCAAAACGTATTTTTTTTTAATGTTATTTTTGCTATTACTCTTTATGGCAAAAAAAAAAAAACAACGAAAAACCTAAAATACTTATTTTAATTTATATTAATTCATTTTTATTTTGTTAAATGGGTAAAGATAACATTTAAAATAAAATTATTTTACCATTTTTAATATTACACAAGGAAACCAGTGATAGCAACAATTGTAACCCAATTTAGAGTTTTGTTAATTTCTCAAGTGAGGAGGGGAAAGTCAGGGGAAGCATTAACACAAAGAAGAAGAAAAAGCCAGATGAAATCTTGTCTGAACTTGGATACCTAGTAAACCCACATCCTACCCAGGGTTTTAAAAGTCCCTGCTGTTGGGTCCTGTACACACAGGCATACGACGTCTTTTGACAAATAGTTATTTATATATAAGGGCCACTCAATCTAAAACAAAAAGGTCCTTTCTTTTTTCTTTTTTTAAATGAAAACTGGAATTTGGGTCTGTGGGATGGAAAAAAATAAAAAATAATCAACCATTCAACTGTGAGGGCAAGTTACCCAGAAACGAGTCAGGGAAGATTTAACTCTACCAAACTGTCTGTAAAAGATGTTTGAACTCTAATTAAAAACGTTCAAAAACATTTCAGCACTTTTATTTTATGAAATGTGAATCCATCTGCTCAATCCAAACTGAATCCATGAAAAATATATCACTATGAAAAAAGAGGAAAAAAAAAGAAACAAATTCATGTTTCAAATTGCTGATGTAAATAATTTATTTCAAAAATAAAAATATGTATTTAGACTCTCTAAAAGCTGAAGGTGATCTAAAATGTATGTGTTGAGCCTTCAATACGCTGAATAACTAACACACATATAGAATCATAACAATATGACTATTTTTTAACAAAAATAATGATTTCGATCTTAAGCCACTGCTTTGTCTCTTTACTCAGAATTCCCTTGGAACCCGATTCCCCATCATGTTCTTCTTTGTGTTTTTCTCTGGTTTTAGCAACATGACGTAGCATTTTGGAATGAAGATACAAATCAGCAGCCCAAAGCTAGAGGCCAGAATAGCAAAGATCTCTACAGCAACACTAAATTTTCCAGGAGAGCTGACGTACGCTGGGATGAACGCGATCCACACGGCGCAGAATATCAGCATGCTGAAGGTGATGAATTTGGCTTCGTTGAAATTGTCCGGCAGCTTACGAGCCAAAAAGGCGAACGTGAAACACAGCAAGGCGAGAAGTCCAATGTAGCCCAGCACGGCCCAGAAACCCACAGCTGAGCCGAGAGAACACTCCAAGATGATTTTGTCTTTAAATTCTTTGAAATTCTTGGATAGAAAAGGAGGAGAGATGCTCAACCAGAGGATGCAGATGATCACTTGAACAAGGGTAAAACCCAGAACGCTCAGCCTCTGCTGCGTAGGTCCAAACCATTTCATCACATTTCTGCCTGGAAGTGTAGCTTTAAACGCCATTAAAACCACCATAGTTTTCCCCAGGACACAGGAGATGCAGAGGACGAAGGTGATGCCGAACGCCGTGTGGCGCAGCATGCAGGACCAGTCAGACGGGCGACCGATGAACGTCAGAGAGCAGAGGAAACACAGGGTCAAGGAGAAAAGCAGCAGGAAGCTCAGCTCAGAGTTGTTTGCTCTGACAAGAGCAGTTTTCCTGTGTCTGTAGAAAACAAGCGCGACAGCCGCAGTTAGGGACATTCCAAGTAAAGCTGCAGAGGTCAGCAAGATTCCCATGAGTTCTTCAAATGACAGAAACTCAGCCTCCTTCTTTACACACGCATCTCTCCTGGCATTCGACCAGGACTCGTGGGGACATCTGACACAGGAAACAGCATCTGCAAATTCATAATCACATTCAGGATGTATCTCTGACATTTGGTTTTGAGATGTTTCTTATGATACATCATTAAATTCAGTTTCAGCTTCTGCAACAACTTTTTGCTGTTTAGACTGGTTTTGCTTCTCTCCAAACCTTTTAGTTCTTTATTCTCTGAAAAAACTGAGGCATAAGGTCTGGATTTTTCTTGCGTCGATATGCTGGGTGTTTGAACATGACAAATATCCTAATCAATCACAATTGAACTCTTTAAACTTTACTATTTAATTTATTCTGCGCATTTTCAGCAGAAGCAGAAAAGACCCAAAACATTCTTTAGATATAATTCAAATGTATCAGTTCTTTAGAACTTTTTTATTTTTTTGTTTTTAACTACCTCAATTTTTAAACTTAGTTTTTAATAAAGTGGTTGGCAAGAACACCGAACCTGTATTGTTGCTGATTTCTCCTTCGGCACATCTTATGCAGTCGTAGCAGCAGACAGGCTTTCCTTTCTGGAGAACCTTACGAGTTCCCGGGCGACATTTCTCACTGCAGACCGACACCGGCACCTTAAAAAAAACAACAACAACAAAAAATCATTAAATAGAATAAAAATTAAATTGAAGTTTTTTTTTATTTATTTTCTAAATTAAACATAAATGTAATGCAAATCAGTGAAAATCTATACCTGTGGTGAGCTCTGTGACCAGGTTATGGACGTATTTTGAAAGTTTAGCTGTGTGCCTGCAGGAAATGACGCATCATAAACACCAACCGTCACAAAGCTCACAATGTCATTTTCTCTTGGCTGCCAGTTTATAATTTCATACTTTGCAGCTGGATCTCCGTTCTCGGTAAAGTAAACCTCGTCCCCTTCTTTTGTCCGGAAGCGAATCTTTTGGATGTGCTGCAAAATCTAGGACAAAGGCATTCATTTAAACGCTTACGTCGTCTCACAATACATCCCTTAAGCCTAGCCGGTGCTCACCGTGTACGGATCAAGCTGCACTTTGCTGCTACACGTTTTGTTACAGCTCAGGACCTTGTGCAGAGCGTGAGCCACTGCATACACTCCCTTATAGACGTTGTTAAAAATGGGCATGAGGGACATGTCAGTGAAGCTGTTCTCCACTCCAGCCAGATCTTCATTTCCTGTACACTCTTTCTGAAATTCTGTCAACTGCGCCTTCTTGAACTTACATTGAAACAACGCCTCCCAGAACTTGGTGAACAAAGCATTATTTGACGAAATGAGCGGTCTCACGTCCAGCATGAACTCTCTAAGGCCGCTGACTTGCGCTTTGGGGATGGACAGACCGATCGCTCCGTCCAGTATGTGTTTCTCATCTATTGCTGCAATTTGCGAATCAAAGATCCAGGACTCACTGCCGACCCACTGATACCCTGTCAGGTTGTGGTTGGACAACTCGTGTATAAGTACTTCCATGTCTCTGTGCGAAAGAAAAGCAACGATCACTTTCGCAGTCGACTCCTTCACCGTTTTGATGACCCTTTGTATTTTCTCTAAAGGATCCGTTCTGAAGAAAGAGACAGAATACTCCAGACAGATGCCCAGCTGCTCTGCAGTTTCTGTGAACGTCGCCATGCCGTTATTGCCGTAGTCGTCGTTGGTTCTGACAGCTCCAACCCAAGTCCAGCCGAAATGTTTGACCAGATGAGCCAGAGCTCTGCTCTGATAGTAGTCACTGGGTATTGTTCTTAGAAAGGATGGATACTTGGCTTTATCACTGAGACAGGCGCATGTGGCAAAGTGGCTGATCTACGAGAAAAGTGTGAATATTTCACTTTTTTGTATGTAAGAATAAAGTCCCCATTCACAAGCTCATATTATCTCTGAAACATTTAGAAAAATAAGAACATGTCAGTGGCCATGCTCACCTGTGGTATATGGAAAGCTCCAATGACGGTGGCCAGGGCGGTGCTGGGAGAGGACGAGGTTTCTCCCATCACGGCCTGGACCTGCACCGGTCTGGAGCACCGACCCCCAGAGGCCAAAGACACACTTTCATCGCCGTCGTTCAGCGCGAGAGCAACCTTTATGCTTCTGGTAATGGCGCCGCAAGTGTCGTAGATCTTGTAGCCCAGAGAAATCCCAGGAAGCAACTCTGTGCTGTTGTTCACTTCCTCGATGGCAAAAAGCATGGCCTGAGCAAACTGGAACTCTCTGAAATTTAAACTTCATTTTGAAGCGGGGGAGCAAAAAAAAAAAAAAAGAAAATCACAGCATGAAACCCAGACTAAACAACACCTGAGAGCATTCGCTTGCTCTGTCGTTCTGAAACAGAGGTACATAATACATAACTAGTTTACCTGATGCACTCCAGTGGTGGTGGTTTTTGGGTGTAATTATTTTCTCTGCTCTTCCAGCTGCTGTGGAAATAGAAGATGCCCCCCAGAATAATGTCCCCATCTCTGGACAGCTGGGGGATTTCAGGATCCCCTATCTGCCTGCACAGAGGCTCCTGTGTCAGAGAGAAAGACACCCACAGAAACAGCTGCAGAAGAGCAAAGCTCTGCTCCGGCCACCTTTGCGTGGACATCGTCATATCGGAATAATCCAAAGACTCTGGGTGCCGTCCAATGAGAAATTATGGAAGTGGCACGCTCGAACCGGCATTTATAAATGTAGGGGCAGGTGATGAATAATCATAACTTTAATTTCTGTGGGACCAGCATGTAGGGTAGGGGAGGAGGGATGAGATGGTGAGCTCTCATCTTGAGTTTGTATTATTTTATTTGTGTATGTAAGTCTGCTACATTAAAAGAAAAAAAAAATCATTTTGGACAGTACAGCTCTCGCTAACAGGACCTGAGAAAACTCCTGACATCAGCAAAATATTAACACATTTTCTACACTTTTAGTTACGCATTACTGATACTTCAATAAATGGAACTATGTTTTTTTTTTTTCAAGCGCTTGACATCTACATTTGAAATTTCACCAACTTTAGTCAAAGCAGCATTTGCTTTTATAAAAAAAATTGAATAAAATATTGCACTTGAAGTAGGATAAGGCTAAAAATGTGCAAATGTGAGCAGTTTCTGTTGGAACTTGGATCAAATTAAATTGTGGATTAAATGAGCAAAAATTAAAAATCTGGAGGCAAATTAAACTGATCATATTTACGATGTTATCATAAATATGATGATGTCAGTGTGCTGGTTGGAGCAACATGTCATGATCTATTGCCCTTTAAACTTTATTCCTCACAACTATTCATAGATGCACCAGAACCAGATTGAAAATGGGGCTAGAAATCTGATTTAGGATGTTGAGATGATAGACTTTGGACGTGAAATGATGTCATTTCCAACTCGGTTCGTTTTTGTTATGGGTACTCTCGCACATCAATGATATCAGCAAAGGGAAATCTTGTGATTATTATCTTTAATTCTTGTTTTTTACTTAAATGAGAAGAAAATAATTTGAAGCCAAACCAAACAGGCTTCTCATTTGAACTTCTTGGCTTGAAACTGAATGATGATCTATAACTCTGACAGTGCCTTGGGAGGAATGTTTTAGGATTGTTTAGGTTTTCATCTGTTCTGGCAAACCGTTTCTTTGGTTGCCCAGAAAAGGAGGAGATGGACCCAGATTGTATTTGGGTTCATGGAGGCTGCGTACTTAACGGTGCGTTCAGGGAGAGGAGTCAACGCTTTAGGGAATCTCTTCATTCTCAGTTGTTGTCTGATAAGATGAGCAGCTCTATTTTCATGAAACCAACTTGAAGCTTATAGCCGCTGCACCTTCACACCTTACAAGCTGGGAGTTATTTGACCTTCTTCGTTTGGAGATTTTCCCAAAGTGCCAGGCACTTAGAGAGTTTGCTAGCAGACTCGAGAAAGGCCTTGGAATCTTCCAGGATGACCCAGAGGGTGTTGATGGAGAGATTTGTTTCCATGTGGAACTAATGTCGTTGCAAACTGACCTCAGATAAGTGAATAAATGAACCTGCACACAGGATCTAAAGTGATTAAAGAGAGATCATAGAACATCATTCTTCATTACATTTTTCTTACACAACAGAACATCTACATAAATTTAAGAGAAGCTTTTATTTTTTTTTTAAACTACTAAATAAGTTAAAGCTTTTACTTACATTATATTATATGTTACATTGTTACAAAGATTTACTCTTCAGAATGACTTTTGTGGCCCTTTCCCCATCATGTGCTTTTTTGTGTTTTTCTCTGGTTTCAGTAACATGATATAACATTTTGGGATGAAAATACAAATTAATAGCCCAAAAGTGGAGGCAAGAATAGCAAAGATCTCTACGGCAACACTGAAATTCCCGGGAGAGCTGACGTACGCCGGGATGAAAGTGATCCACACAGCGCAGAATATCAGCATGCTGAAGGTGATGAATTTGGCTTCGTTGAAATTATCGGGCAACTTCCGAGCTAAAAAAGCAAAAATAAAACACAAGACGGCAAGAAGTCCTATGTAACCGAGAACGGACCAGAAACCCACAGCAGAGCCCAGGGCGCACTCCAGGATGATTTTCTCTTTGAATTCCTCAAAATTTTTAGATGGAAAAGGAGGAGAGATGCTCAACCAGAGGATGCAGATGATCACTTGTACGAGAGTGAAACCCAGAACGCTCAGCCTCTGCTGCGTAGGCCCGAACCATTTCATTAAATTTCTCCCAGGAAGTGTGGCTTTGAACGCCATTAAAACCACCATAGTTTTCCCCAGAACACAGGAGAGGCAGAGCACAAAGGTGATGCCGAAGGCCGTGTGCCGCAGCATGCAGGACCACTTAGAGGGCTGGCCGATGAACGTCAGAGAGCAGAGGAAGCACAGAGTCAGAGAGAAGAGCAGCAGGAAGCTCAGCTCAGAGTTGTTTGCCCTGACGAGAGGAGTTTTTCTGTTTCTGTAGAAAATGATCGTCACAATGGCTGTTACACATGTTCCAAATAAAGCCGCAGCAGTGAGGAGTATGCCCATAATTTCATTGTATGATAAAAAGACTGCTTCCTTTTTAATACAGGCATCTCTTCTCTTGTTTGACCAGGATTCAGGGGGGCATCTCACACAGGTGACAGCATCTGCAAAACATGGCATTAGTCTTAGAGAACACATATTTTTTTTTTGTCTTTTGATGCCAAAATGTATCAGATTATGGAAAGGAAGAAGCAATGAGTCTCCTTCAAACTTGGTTTTCTAGCTGAAGTGTCTTAAAGATTCCTGAGAATCTTAAAAAAAAATAACTTTGCAAACAATTTAGTATCGTTAAAAAAAAAACATTTCTATCAGGTCAACTTTGAAAACATTTTCTACCAACAGATGTTTTGCAATTTGTTGCAAAAAATCCAAAGAGCAATTTATATGGCATTGAAAACATTCCTTGATGACAAAATGTTGACATCTGTCTTGTAATGATCTTTGCTCCTCAATGTTTTTGAGTTTTTCATACTCTAATTAACAAACTATGACACTTTCACTGTGACAAAAAAAAAAGTCCAAAAGTTGTGTTAAAATGTTCTAAACCTGTAATGTTGCTCATTTCTCCTTCTGCACATCTTATACAGTCATGGCAGCAAACAGGTTTTCCTTTCTGGAGGACCTTCCGGGTCCCTGGGGGACACTTCTCACTGCAGACCGACACGGGGACCTGCAGAAGCAAAAGCTTCAGAAATTAAAAGATTCCTTTTCCAAGAAGTTAAAAATAACAAAGCAGTAACAAATATTTATTATGTCAGTTATAAATATGAATTACCATTTACAGTTGTTTGTACCTGTTTCGAGCTCTGTGACCACAGTATTGACTTGTTTTGCAGTTTTAGCTGCTCATCAAATGGTAGTGAAGCATCATAAACACCAACTGTGACGAAGTCCACAATGCCGTTTTCTCTTGCTTGCCAGTTTATAACTTCATACTTTGCAGCTGGATCTCCGTTCTCGTTAAAGTAAACTTCTTCCCCCTCCTTTGTCTTGAAGTGAATCTTTTGAATGTGCTGCAAAATCTAAGGAATATAGTCTTTTCTTAATTGCATAACTCAAAGGATAACTGTATCACATGCACACTTCTCAGCATTCTTTCCCTTTGCTCTTTTTGATGTATGTATGTGGAAAAACCCTGACATTATATCTGCTCACCGTGAATGGGTCGAGCTGCACATTGTTGTTGCAGGTTTTATCACATCCGAGAATGTCATGCAGAGCGTGAGCCACTGCGTACACTGCCTTGTACACATTGTTAAAAATGGGCATGAGGGACATGTCAGTGAAGCTGTTCTCCACTCCAGTCAGATCCTCATGTCCAGTACATTCTCTGTCATTTTCATCTGATTTCTCCCGCTTGAACTTGCAGCTAAACAACGTTTCCCAGAACTCTGTGTACAAGTCGCTGTTCAAGGATCTGAGTGGCCTCATGTCTAGTATGAACTCTCTGAGACCAGTCACATGCGTATTGGGGATGGAGACGCCGATCGCTCCGTCCAGCATGCGATTCTTATCCACGGCCGCAATTTGAGAATCGAAGATCCACGACTCACTTCCCACCCACTGGTACCCGGTCAGGTTATAGTGGGACATCTCGTGTATAAGCACGTCCATGTCCAAGTGTGATACGAAAGCAACGATCACTTTGGAGGTCGAAGCCTGTATCGTTTCGATCACCTTCTGGATTTTTTCCGTTGAATCCGTTCTGAAGAAAGAGACAGAATACTCCAGACAGATGCCCAGCTGCTCTGCGATTTCTGTGAACGTCGCCATGCCATTGTTGCCGTAGTCGTCGTTGGTTCTGACGGCTCCGACCCAAGTCCATCCGAAATGTTTGACCAGTTGAGCCAGAGCTCTGCTCTGATAGTAGTCACTGGGTATTGTTCTGAGAAACGACGGATACTTGGTTTTATCACTGAGACAGGCACATGTGGCAAAGTGGCTGATCTAAAAAAAAATCAGATATTTATTTTGAAAATATAAACAGATGCTTTTAATTAAATTTGGATAATTTTTTAGAAAAAAAAAATAGATTTAACAGCTCTACTTACCAATGGTATGTGAAACGGCCCAATGAGAGTACCTATTGCAGTGCTGGGAGATGAAGAAGTTTCCCCCACTATAGCCTGCACTTGTACTGGTCTGGTACACGGTGTGTCAGAGTTTGAAGATGTATTCACATTGTTATTGTTCAAAGCCAGAGCAACTTTTATTGTTTTGGGAATTGAACCACAAGTGTCGTAGATGCTGTAGCCCAGAGAAACGCCCGGCAGTAGGTCTGTACTGTTGTTTATTTCCTCAATGGCAAAGAGCATAGTCTGTGCAAACTGGAACTCTCTGAAATTCAAGCTTGATTGAAGATTAACAAAAGGTCGGCATGACAAATGGTAACACAATGGTAAGCTATAATTAAGCGTTTCTGGTGATAGTTACCTAATGCATTGCAGAGCCAAAGGCTTTTGCGTGTACATGTCCTCTCTGTTCTTCCAGCTGCTGTGGAAGTAGAAGATCCCACCCAACACAATGTCCCCATCCTGGGACAGCTGAGCCATCTCAGGGTCTCCTATCTGCACGCACAAGGGCTCCTCCGTCTGTGACAGAGACACCAGAAAAACGAGCTGCAGAAGAGCAGATCCCAGCTCAGACCATCCCTGCATGAATCTCATGTTTTCTGAAACGTGCAAATCACTGGGTGGTGTTTCATAAACCATAATATAAACTAACACTCCGACAGACACTTATGAAGGGATCTGCGTAAAAGTGACATGGTGTCTCTGTGGGACTACAAAAAGGAAAAAATGGGAGGGACTTAGTGACCAACTGTTATTGTGCTTGAAATATGATTTATATGATTTAAATGTGTATCATGATTCATATCTTGACCACTTTCCTTAAAAGTTATTTTACATTCAAATTCATTTTTCTTGGTATGTATTTTTACGATTATTGAGGCTTTTGGTAAACTTTTTTTCACTGCAGTGCAAAAATGAAACAAAAATGAATTCAGTGTGGTAACAATCACACCAACACAATAATCACATTAAAGTTCAATTTGTAAAAGTGTTTCCATCCACAGATACATGATACAAGTTTTTGCTCTCTTAAATAATCAGTCAATCAAGATTATGTGTACAGAACAATTCAGCAACAGGGTCGTTCAAAGAGCTTCCTTTCTTTAAAACACGACAAGGTATGTATACAAAAAACACACCATATGTTCAACGGTTAAGACAAAGCAGAGTGGCGCAGCGGAAGCGTGCTGGGCCCATAACCCAGAGGTCGATGGATCGAAACCATCCTCTGCTATGCTGAACTTTTCACAATACATTCAAAGTGTCTGATTGACCTTTCCATCTCATTCCTGCTCTTGTCTCTGTGCTCCTTTGTCAAGAAGCAAAACAGTCTTTTCTAAAATCTTTGTTCTGAGCTGCATCGGAACATTGTCTACAAATGAATCCTCCTTACATCCTGTTAGTGGAAGGATTCTTCCAAAGACCTGACTCACGTAAATGATGACTATTGCTCCAACCTCTTCTCCTCCATTGTTTACTTTGCTCTTCATCAATAAACAGGTGGCGTCAAGTGGACTTCCTCTCAGAGGTTTGGGACGGAGCTGATGCTGATGACTCTGCAAGAGCAAGCAGCTGGTGTGGAGGACATAAAGAAAGTTGCTTGAGCTAGCCAGGAGTCGAACCTGGACTCTTCTGATCCATAGTCAGACGGGTTATCCATTGCGCCACTAGCCCATCTGGCTGAGAGGAGCTCCTTGTCATCGTGTCGGACCACAACTGACTGGTCCCAGTGAGCGGTAAAGAAATTGTACTAATCACAGCACATGCATCATGGGAGGGTTGAAATCATGATCTTCAGATTTTGAGACTGCCGCGCTGCCAACTGCGCCAACTAGGATCTATAAACACTGTGCAGAAGAAAGACTTGTGCTGTCTAATGCAGCTGTGTAGAGGCATGTGACCGCTTCTTACCAGTGTGAATCGGCACCTTAGATAGGTCATTTGGCAGAGCGGACGACTGTAGAATACAAGGTGGACATCCTTAGGTCATTGGTTCAACTCCGGCTTGAAGGACTCCTTTTCTCTTTTTTCCATATGTTCAGTGGAAAGGTTTGTTAGGAGTGGCTGACGAATGACACATTCTTTCCAAAAGCCATCATTGTATATCTGTTAGTTCACTGCACTGTGGCCACAGCAACCCCGGTTTGTATCCGGGTTACAGCAGGGCGACTAAAAGCAGAGTGGCGCAGCGGAAGCGTGCTGGGCCCATAACCCAGAGGTCGATGGATCGAAACCATCCTCTGCTATGCTGAACTTTTCACAATACATTCAACGTGTCTGATTGACCTTTCCATCTCATTCCTGCTCTTGTCTCTGTGCTCCTTTGTCAAGACTCTAACTTCTGCTCCTCCATTGTTTAGCAAAGGACTATAGATTACAAAGGTGGACATCCTTAGGTCACAGGTTCAACTCCGGAACAAAGGACTCCATTTTTCTTTTCTCCAAATCTTCAGTGGAAAGGTTTGTTAGGGGTGGCTGACGTACTATACATTGTCGCGAAAAGCTGTCATCGTATAGTGGTTAGTGCTCTACGCTGTGGCCGCAGAATACTACAGGTATTCTCCATCGGCACAAAATAATTGTATTAATCAAAACGCATGCCTTGTGTGAGGGTTGGACTCACGACCTTCAGATTATGCGACTGACGCAGTGCATACTGCACCATCTAGGCTGAAAACTTCCAATTTTGTTTTCGTTCATCTGGAGGAAGCACATAAACACACTTTTCTGTTCCAAGGATTTATTCTGCGATTGGATTGGTTCTGAGTCACCTAGTGTCAGATATATATCATGTGTATCATCTGTGTGGCTATGCAAGCTAATCTTTATCTTTGACTATGTCTATGCCTTTGAAAAGATACAACAAATCTTGTAGATTACAGTTTTATAGAAGATCCAGGTTTAGAGTTGCTTGTTTTAAATGTTTTACTGTTTATTTGTACAAGTTGTAGGACACATATGAATTTATTCGTGATGAAAAATTTACATAAAGTAAACATCACATTCATATTTTAATGGTGGTGAAGCTTTTTCTTCAGAATGACTTTTGTGGCCCTTTCCCCATCATGTGCTTTTTTGTGTTTTTCTCTGGTTTCAGTAACATGATATAACATTTTGGGATGAAAATACAAATTAATAGTCCAAAAGTGGAGGCAAGAATAGCAAAGATCTCTACGGCAACACTGAAATTCCCGGGAGAGCTGACGTACGCCGGGATGAAAGTGATCCACACAGCGCAGAATATCAGCATGCTGAAGGTGATGAATTTGGCTTCGTTGAAATTATCGGGCAACTTCCGAGCTAAAAAAGCAAAAATAAAACACAAGACGGCAAGAAGTCCTATGTAACCGAGAACGGACCAGAAACCCACAGCAGAGCCCAGGGCGCACTCCAGGATGATTTTCTCTTTGAATTCCTCAAAATTTTTGTTGGGAAAAGGAGGAGAGATGCTCAACCAGAGGATGCAGATGATCACTTGTACGAGAGTGAAACCCAGAACACTCAGCCTCTGCTGCGTAGCTCCAAACCATTTGAGCATGGTATTTCCAGGAAGTGTAGCTTTGAACGCCATTAAAACCACCATGGTTTTCCCCAGAACACAGGAGAGGCAGAGCACAAAGGTGATGCCGAAGGCCGTGTGCCGCAGCATGCAGGACCACTTAGAGGGCTGGCCGATGAACGTCAGAGAGCAGAGGAAGCACAGAGTCAGAGAGAAGAGCAGCAGGAAGCTCAGCTCAGAGTTGTTTGCTCTGACAAGAGGAGTTTTTCTGTATCTGAAAAAAATTACTATGACAATGGCTGTTACACATGTTCCAAATAAGGCTGCAGTGGTGAGCAGTATGCCCATCATTTCATCGTATGACAGAAAAACAGCTTCCTTTTTAAGACAGGCATCTCTTCTCTCGTTTGGCCACAATTCAGGGGGGCATCTCACACAAATTACAGCGTCTGCAAATTTAACAAATTAAATGTACATATATATACAGTATACAGTCTACAGTACATAGTATGTCTTCAAACTTTTATTTCTGCCATAAAGACTGGGCCAAAAACTAACTACAACTTTTCAGCTCAGATCTCATTTTGAGATTATTCAGAATTTTTTTGACGTTCACAGAATTTTATCTTACATATTTATCATATAGCAAATACTCTTAACTTACAAAACTATTAATAAGTTTGTTCTCTTAAGATTTAGTTAATTTTTTTAAATCAGTTTTCACTAGCTGATACTGCAACAAATTCTATATGACTGTGAGCGCATTTTCAATAAATAATACTCTTGGAAAATTTCTTCATTTCAACAACTTAATTTACCAACGGAAACAAATGATATAGATTAACTTTACTCACACTGATGTTTTAGAGCCTATGCTAAAATATATATATACATATATATATATATATATATATATATATATATATATATATATATATATATATATATATATATATATATATATATATATATACATATATATATATATATAATATACATTGTTTTTGTTTGCAAGTGAAGTTATGTTAGTAAATTATGTTTACCTATAAGGAATAAAAATAGTAGGTTCCATTTCCTTTTTGCAACTCTTTGAGTTTGGAACTTCTTTTGTTCAGTATTAACATTTTTTAAATATTGCAATAAATTCTTCTATACCTGTAACATTGCTTATTTCTCCATCGGCACATCTTATACAGTCATGGCAGCAAACAGGTTTTCCTTTCTGGAGAACCTTCCGGGTCCCTGGGGGACACTTCTCACTGCAGACCGACACAGGGACCTGCAAAAATCACCTTCACAATATCATACATTGTTCTCACAGGTCTTTATGGCTGTTTTCGAATATAT
Source organism: Poeciliopsis gracilis (assembly GCA_911649635.1). Classification (NCBI taxonomy): domain Eukaryota; kingdom Metazoa; phylum Chordata; class Actinopteri; order Cyprinodontiformes; family Poeciliidae; genus Poeciliopsis; species Poeciliopsis gracilis. The sequence goes on from CAJVRI010001029.1 coordinate 115,189, forward strand.
ATAAATATGAAATATAACGTAAAAATATTTACACACTGAAAAACACGCACTTAGCAACTGCAGCAGTTTTTACCTTTGTTGAGCCCTGCGCCCATTTTAAGGACTTATTTTGAAGACTCAGCTGTTTGTCAAATGGTAATGATGCATCATAGACACCAACTATGACAAAGTCCAAAGTGCCATTTTCTGTTGGCTGCCAGTGCATAATTTCATACTTTGCAGCTGGATCTCCGTTCTCGTTAAAGTAAACCTCTTCTCCCTCCTTTGTCTTGAAGTGAATCTTTTGAATGTGCTGCAAAATCTAAGACACAAGTTTTGTTTTGTTTTTTTTAATTGCACACCTCAATGGACGCAATACATGGATATCTGCCGTAGTGCACGTCTCTGTGACCTTTGTCTTTACTTATGTCTTTTATTCTCACCGTGAATGGGTCGAGCTGCACATTGTTGTTGCAGGTTTTATCACATCCGAGAATGTCATGCAGAGCGTGAGCCACTGCGTACACTGCCTTGTACACATTGTTAAAAATGGGCATGAGGGACATGTCAGTGAAGCTGTTCTCCACTCCAGTCAGATCCTCATGTCCAGTACATTCTCTGTCATTTTCATCTGGTTTCTCCCGCTTGAACTTGCAGCTAAACAACGTCTCCCAGAACTCTGTGTACAAGTCGCTGTTCAAGGATCTGAGTGGCCTCACGTCAAACATGAACTCTTCGAGGCCGCTCACATGAGCTTTAGGAATGGAAACTCCGATCGCTCCGTCCAGGATGCGATTCTTATCCACTGCTGCAAACTGAGAATCAGAGATCCACCCCTCACTTCCCACCCACTGGTACCCGGTCATGTTGTGGTTTGACAACTCATGTATGAGCACGTCCATGTCCAAGTGTGCGACGAAGGCGATAATCACCTTTGAGGTGGACGTCTTTATAGTGTTGATCACCTTTTGCATTTTTTCTGTTGAATCTGTTCTAAAGAAAGAGACAGAATATTCCAAGCAGATGCCCAGCTGCTCTGCAGTTTCTGTGAATGCAGCGATGCCGTTATTGCCATAATCGTCATTGCTTCGGACGGCTCCGACCCAAGTCCAGCCAAAGTGTTTGACCAGCTGAGCCAGAGCTCTGCTCTGATAGTAGTCACTGGGTACGGTTCTTAGAAAGGATGGATACTTGGCTTTATCACTGAGACAGGCGCATGTGGCAAAGTGGCTGATCTGCAAAAGGATGACAAAATAAAGCTCATAATCATATTTCTATCTTAAGTATAATTTTAATTGTACCAGTTTCACATACCAGTGGTATGTGAAATGGTCCGATGAGAGTCGATATTGCAGTGCTAGGAGATGACGAAGTTTCTCCCACTATCGCCTGAACTTGCACAGGTTTGGTGCATGGAGTGTCAGAGCTCGAAGACGCACTTTCGTTGCGATTGTTCAAGGCAAGCGCAACTTTTATGCTTCTGGGAATGGAACCACAAGTGTCATATATGCTGTATCCGAGAGAAATACCTGGCAGTAGGTCCGTTCTGTTATTTATCTCCTCAATGGCAAAGAGCATGGTCTGGGCAAACTGGATTTCTCTGAAATTTATGCTTGATTCAAACGACAACAAGAGATAATTGCACATGAAGCATCCACTTACACGATAACAGAAAACAACGATAAGTTGTAAACAGCGTTTATAAGATATAATTTACCTGATGCATTGCAGTGGCAACGGCTTTTGTTCATAGGTTTTCTCTATGTTCCTCCAGCTGCTGTGAAAGTAGAAGATTCCTCCCAGCTTTATGTCGCCATCCCTGTGCAGCTGAGGGGTCTCAGAATCTCCTAGCTGCCTACATAATGGCTCCTCGGTCCGAGAGAAAGACACAGATAACAACAGCTGTAAAAGCACACAGCCCAACTCAGGCCAACTGTGCGTGAACGTCATGTCTGCAGAAGCCAAATCACCAAGCAGCATTTCATAAACCTTCGGGCAAACCAACGCTTGGAAAAGGTACTTTATGAATTCTGGATCAGCTCATATATGAGGGACAGCCACGTTTTCTCTCGTGGGACAACAAGGCGGAGAAAAGGGAGGAGGAACTTTACAGGGTTTGGTTTCTCTTAAAAATAAATTGAATATATGTAATTAAGGAAGATAGTTTCACTTCTGAACGTGAATTCATAACAGATGTGACATTAATCCAGCAAAGTTTAAAATAATGCATTCTCCTAACCAACAACATTTTTTACAGACGTTTGTTGTTTCCAAATGCAATAAATGGTAACAGTGATGAATAAACAACTAAATATTTTTATAGTTATCTGTACATCATAGAAAACCATCTGGTCACAGTTATCTTCTCCTTTTGCTTTGAAATATCACTCAATAGTTAATGATTTTTTTTTTCTTAGTTTACTATGTTTGTCTCGCATTATATTATGCATAACCTCTTCATATGCTCAAATACTCATATTCCAGACGTGGTGTTGCTGCCAATTTTATTGGAAGGGTTTAATTATAAGCAAAAAAAAAAAAAAAAAAGTTGTCGTCTAGTAAATGTTTTCTTTTTTTGTGGCAATAGGTGTGTGTGTGGGTGTGTGTGGGTGTGTGTGTGGGTGGGTGGGTGTGTGTGGGTGGGTGGGTGCTGTGACACAAAAAAGCCACACTGCAAGTTTTTTCTGCTTTATTTTAGTCAAGCTTTTATTAGCGACAAGACAAGCTTGGACACATGTTGATGTATGGAAACTGTAAGACTTTTATCCTTGTTTCATTTAGAGTTCCTGGCATACCAACATGCTGTGTTCATTTTTTTCTTATCTGGCACCACAGTGACATTTTCATCAGAGAGAGAAATCCAGTGACATTTGTCGAATTAACCACTGTAATTTATAAAAAATGTATCGCTCTTTTTTAATGAGATACAACATTAATATTTTCTCCATGAGAAAAATCACAATAGTATAATTTTTCTTCGTTTTTTTTTTCATTTAAAGTATACATCTTAAAGTGTGCTTTTATTCATCAGGTGCTTCTTTGTATTGTTTTGGGGTTTAAATAAAATGATGTAACACTTAGGCAAAAAAATACAGAGCAGCATCCCATAACTTGAAGCCAGAATGGCAAATATCTCCACCGCCACACTGAATTTCCCAGGAGAGCTCACATAAGCTGGGATGAAAGTGATCCACACGGCGCAGAATATCAGCATGCTGAAAGTGATGAACCTGGCTTCATTGAACTTGTCAGGAAGCTTTCTGGCTAAGAAGGCCAATCCAAAGCACAACATCGCTAAAACCCCAATATATCCCAACACGGCCCAGAAGCCCAAAGGTGATCCAAGTGCACACTCTAGAATTATCTTCTCGCTGTAATCTTGAGTGTTTTTGAATGGATGGGGAGGGCTGACTGTTAGCCATATTATACAAATCAAAACCTGCACAAGTGTGAGAGCTAGGACACCGACTCTCTGCTGTGGAGGGCCAAACCATTTCATCACATTGCTGCCAGGAATGGTAGCCCGAAAGGCCAACAAAACCACCGTCGTTTTCCCCAGAATACAGGACACACAGAGGACGAAGGTGATGCCAAAAGCTGTGTGGCGCAGCATGCAGGACCAATCAGAGGGTCGGCCGATGAAGGTCAGAGAACACAGAAAGCACAAACCCAGGGAGAACAGCAGCAGGAAACTCAACTCGGAGTTGTTGGCTCGGACAATGGGCGTGTGTCTTTGGCAGAAAAATATCAGGCTTACAGCCACTGTTGAGATTGCACCAACGAACGATAAGGTGACCAGCGTTACGCCCATTAGTTCTGTGAAGGTGAGGAACTCAACCGATTTTAAGTCGCATCGGTTCCTCTCTTCACTGGACTTGAACTCAGGAGGACATTTTTCACATTTCACTGCATCTGAAAGGATAAATACGTTTAGGCTGTACAGAGAACACATCTTCAAGTATAGCAGTAAAGTGCTGGCAGTGATTTTACCCAGCAGGAACACAATGAGCACCAGGGTAAAGGCTACAAATCCCACCGCCTCACTTGTGCTGTTGCTGAACTCCCCCTCAGCACAGACGATGCAGTCGAAGCAGCAGACGGGTTTGCCTTTAATGAACGCCCGACGAGTGCCAGGCAAACAGCCGTCACTGCAGATGGATGTCGGTACCTGGGTCACAGAGACAATATTTAAAGGTGAAACGGTGTAAAAACAAACCCCACATTGAACACAGAGTATAAATTGACTCACATCAGGACTTTCTCCTGCCCAGACGGCTCTCACTCCAACTTCCATCTCAAACTGCTGACCTTCAGGTCTGGAGGCGTCGTAATAACCAATAGTTTCAAACTGTATGTACCCTGTCTTGTCCAGTTGCCAGTTCACCAGTGCGTAACGTGCAACGGGGTCACCAAACTCGTCGAAGAAAACATTTTCACCAGTTTTAGTGGTGAAATTTACCTGCGTTATGTAGTGTAACACCTGAGAACACAGGTGGAAAACATGACTGTTTCATGATTACAATATTATTGCTGTTTAGATTTGAGCACATTGTTGTTTTTTGTTTCTGTTTACCTGCCATGGTTGAAAATTGTGCCTGTCAGCACAAGTATTGTTCTCAAAGGGCCCCTCTCCATCTTTGCAATTAAGCAGCATGCTCAAAGCATGAGCAACAGCGTATGTGGCTTTGTAGACATTATTCAACAGGCTGGCGTCTGAAACATCAGTAAATCGCGTCGTTACATCCCGCAGAGTCTCTGCGCCGCTGCAGGCTGAAATGCCATCCTTTGAGTAAATCTCTGTTTTGGGTGACAGGGTGCAGTCAAAGAGTGTTTCCCACAACTCAACCAGTCCCCGATTTCCCGGTGCGGTGGACGGTCTGCTATTGGTGAGAAACTCCTGCAGTCCAGGGATGTGAGCATTCAGTGCTGCGAAGCCCACAGCGCCCTGAACCACGGCGTAGTTCGCCTCAGAGGCAAAGTAACGATACGTGATCCAGCCTTCGCTTCCCACCCACTGCAGGCCTGTCACATTCTGAGCATGAAGCTCTTTCATGAGCACATCAAGATCTGTTGCGTCTGCAAAAGCAACTATGACCTTAGAGGTGGATTTTCTGATGATATCCACGACTTGCAGGAACGACTTCCTGGGGTCGGTTCGGTAGATGGCGACTGAATACTCAACGCACACGCCTTCCTTTGTTGCCGCTTCCAAGAAGCTGGCCATGCCGCCATTTCCATAGTCACTGTTAGTTCGGATTGCTCCCACCCAAGTCCAGCCAAAGTGTTTCACGAGCTTTGCCAGTGCTTGGCTTTGATGAATATCACTCGGTATGGTTCGAAAGAAGGACGGATAGATTCTCTTGTCGCTAAGACATGCACAAGTGGCCGAATGACTGATCTGAAAAGAAAAACAGGAAAATAAAGTCGCATCATTCTCTCCAGTCAGTCAGAATGCACGAATGCCACTCACCACAGGTACACTGAAGGGACCCAGCGAACGTGCTATGCCTATCGTCGAGGTGGAGGTTGTGTCCCCAATGACAGCATACACGTTGGAGAGGTTGCTACACAACCCTTCTCCGTTTTCATATGGATTCATTAGATTCAGCGATGACCTGACAGACAGAGGTATGCTTGGACAGGAGTCAAAGATCCTATAACCGAGTGTCACACCTGGCAGCAGTTCAGTGCTGTTGTTAATTTCATCTATCACAAACATCATGGTGTACGCGTACTGAAGCTCGCCTATTTCCAGCCTGTAAAAAAAAATGAGAAAGGGACATGAAAATCACACAATGACAAAAGGTTCATCCTTAACCTGTAACTGTCTTACCCTTTACACTGGATTGCTCCCGGGTTGACTGTGAGTGCTGGACTGACTGTGACCGGGTTCTGGTGGAAGGAGAAAATGCCTCCGATGATGATATCTCCCTCCTTAGAAAACTGCGACAGTTCTTTTGTCCCGTATATTCGACATGAAGGGTTTTCCCCTCTTACATCATCCGCGAGACAGAAAAGCAACAGGCCCACAACAGGCAGCATAATTCCTCACCTGAGTACTTAGCACATAAATACTAAGTGAAAGAGCAGGCAGAGTCTGACTGCTTTATAGGAGAGCATCATACCCCAGCAGGGTTGTTTCTGAATATTTTCATTGTCTCCACCAATAGCGTTGCTTGTTTTGTCACGGACAGGGAAGCAGACCTTTAAGTCCTGCACGCTCTCCTGTAAATGGTTCTATAAATTGGTTTTATCATAAAAACATAATTTTAACAATACAAAAGGATGCTTGAATACATTCTTTCAAAAATGTTTGCCAATTTTTTTTAAGAGGCCACAATCGCTCTCGTTCATTCACTTTAGCAGTCTATGTTTGCCACAATGTGCTAAAATGTCTCACCTGAACACTGTTCGACTGTATTTTTGTTATTATTATTTATATTATACAGTATATTTGCCTGGACACAGACATGTGCAGTCATCAATAATTAATCTGTTTTAGATGCTAGGATTGTTTTATGCAGTTAACTGAAGAAACAAATGTATGTTCACTCAGTTTTATTATGACAATTTAAGCTTCTTTTCCTTTTTTTTATTCTTTCGTGAAACTTTGCTTTGGATGACTTAAAATTTTATGATTAATTTTCTAGCTCCTCTTTTCCAGAAAGCAGAGGAAGTCAGAGGAAATGTCATTGCAAAAGAAGAAGACTTTTAAGACTGAGTGAGAAATTAGTGTGAAGAGCCAATAGAACAGCTTTGCAAGACATCACAATAAAAAAAACAAAACAAAACAAAAATAAAACAACACAAGGAGTTTTTCTTTAAAACTCCTCCACTAGACGCAGCCAAAGAGTCACAGCAACACATCGTGGGATTTGAGTGTCAGACATTTTTAACTCTTTGATCAAGATTTCTGCTGTAAACTGGGATCAGAAATTTCGACGACACAGTTGTCTCCTATTCCATTCATCAGCGCTTACTTGGAGACAAGAGCTTCAAAAAGATCACAAAGATGCAGTTCTTCTTTTTATGACTGTTTAATAAGTAAAGCAGAGTTTACACCTGGGACAGGAACTGCAGCTCAAAGGACCCACCAACACAAAAACTGTCAAGCCCCAAAAAACAAATCAAGTTTTTCAATTAATCTGTCCTTAATGTTGTGAAATTATCACACTGACTGTCCTGCCTGAATTCTGTTTTGTATTTTAACAGGTATATCAGCAAGTCATGATTAAATGCACACTGGATGGTGAATGCATTTTTCTCATTGAGATGAATAATTAGAGAAAAGTAAACACAAAGAAACGAAGAAATTATGAAAGCCTTCAGAAATGTGGACTGTGTTACCACTGTATTATTTTTCCTAAGGATTGTGTCGTCCCATCAAATGTTTTTTAGTATTCCTCTCAGGTTTCAGTAGTAAAATGTAACATTTTGGCGCAAAAATGCAAAAAAGCAAGCCAAAGCTGGAGGCCAGGATTGCAAATATCTCTACCGCTACAGTAAACTTACCAGGAGAGCTGACATATGCTGGGATGAATGTGAGCCAGACAGCACTAAATATCAGCATGCTGAAGGTGATGAATTTAGCTTCATTAAAGTTATCAGGTAACTTGCGGCCTAAAAAAGCCAAGAAAAAGCACAGCAGGGCCAGAAATCCTATATATGCCATCACAACCCAAAACGCCACAGCCGATCCTAAATCACACTCTAGAATAATCTTTTCTCTGGCGTAAACTGTGTTCTTGTGTGGAAATGGCGGAGCAAAAGCTAACCATGTCACACAAATAAACACCTGAATTAAAGTGCACCCAATGACGCTCGTTCTCTGAAGCGGAGCTGAACACTGAGGAAACGCGTTTGCTGGTCGTTTAGCTTTAAAGGCCATCATCACGGTTATGGTTTTAGCAAGAATACATGAGATGCACAGAGCAAAAGCCACGCCAAAGGCTGTATGACGGAGCATGCAGGACCACTCGGTGGGCTGGCCGATGAAAGCCAGAGAGCAGAGGAAACACAGCGTCAAGGAGAAGAGGAGCAGGAAGCTCAGCTCGGAATTACTGGCTTTGACGAGCGGCGTGTGCCGAAAGCGGAGAAACACACACAAGACCACGAGTGTTAAACTGGCTCCGCACAGCGAGAAGGCAGTGAGGAGGGCCCCCATAGTCTCTCCATATGACAGGAACTCAATCACCTTTGGGACACATTTGCTGTGGTCGACATTCGACCAGTACTCCGCCGGACACTGTGAGCACTCTGCAGAATCTGATCAGGAAAAACGAAAGCCGGAATGGGTTGGGTGTTCAGCTACGAACATTTGCACTATTCATAGTTGCAATATGGAGGAGTACACTCGTTTTACTCACTGCTTGTGTTGCTGATCTCTCCAGCAGCGCATGGGACACAGGAGAAGCAGCAGATGGGTTTGCCTTTCATGATTGCTTTCCGGAAGCCTGGCAGGCAGTTCTCACTGCAGACAGACAGCGGCTTCTAAAACACCAGATCGATTCAACAATCAGTTCCCCAAAAATACATGAGCTGTGTGAATGAACAGATTTTAAAATACACTTGCTGAAAGCAATAACTTGTCATCTGTACCATGTTACAATTGCTTCGTTACATGAAGTTTAACTTTCAGAAATACTCATTTGTTTACACCTCCGCAGACTCTGGGGCCCAGGTGATGTCGACTCCATTCATGGTCAACTGGTTTCCATCTGGATGTGACGCGTCGTAATTTCCCACCGTCGCGAACACAACATCTCCTGCAGGGTTTCTCTGCCAGTTCACGAGCTCATAAATTGCTGCGGGGTCTCCGTTCACATCAAAATACACGTTCTCTCCTGACTCCACAGTAAAATTAATGTCCTGGAGATATTTCACAACCTATCAATGTTGGAAAGAGGTTCATAAGCAGAATTTGAGATGTATTTTAAAACAACAGACATTTATGTAAAATGTTAAATAAATTTTTAACCTGTCGTGGCTCTGGACGGTCTCTTAATTCGCAAGGGTGAGTCACATTTTCACCACCTTGCTTACATTTCAACATGCTATGCAAGGCATGAGCAACGGCATACACAGCCTTGTACACGTTGTTGGATATCCTCAGCTCTGACACATCTGTGAAAGCGTTATCTACATCTCGAAGACTTTCGGAGCCAGAACATAATTTGGTGTCAGGCGTACTGGACTGGAAACTGCACTCAAATGTTGCCTCCCAGAACTCTTTCAGCAAATTGCTCTGGGGTGCCTGACTTGGGTTCACCCGTAAAAGAAAATCCTGCAGGCCTGTGATTTTTGCCTTTCTTATTGCAAAGCCCAGCGACCCGCTTAGTATGCCAGAGTACCGTTTCTTAGCCAGATGAGCTGATGTAATCCAGGATTCACTGCCGACCCACTGTAACTCTGTCAGGTTTTGACTCAAAGCTTCCTCCAGCAAAACATCCATCTCATCATAAGCCAGGAATGCCACTAAAACACTCGCCGTGCCTCTGCGGATCACTCTGACAACCCTCTCCACGTTCTCTCTGGAGCCAGTCCTCGAGACGGACTCAGAGTATTCGACACAAATCCCCTCCTGACTCGCGGCTTCGATGAACGTCGCCATCCCATTGTTACCGTAGTCATTATCACTTCTTACTGCCCCGACCCACGTCCAGCCAAAGTGTTTTACCAGTTTGGCCAGCGCTCTGCTCTGGTAGTAGTCACTGGGAATGGTTCTGAAAAAGGAGGGATACTCTCTTCTATTGCTGAGACAAGCACATGTTGCAAAGTGACTAATCTAGAGGAAAAGAGAGTGACACAAAAACATTAGCAAGTGCAGTGATGCTTCCTCACCTGTAATATTGTTACATGTATTTGTTATGCCTGCAGATCTTGTGAAATATGTGTTACCACAATCTCATTTATTTGATAAGTTAATTTTGAACTTTCTTGAGTTGAGTCCCACTAAGCTAAATAAGTGTCAGCATTTACCACTGGTATTTGGAAAATCCCCAAAATTTGCAACATCACAATGGTGGTAGAAGACTCGGAGGTTCCAACTACGGCTTGAACGGACGATTGGCCGGAGCAGTTTTTTCCAAAAGTCCTTCCCTCTCCGTTCATCAAACCCATTCCTGCACGTGTCGTAGGCAACGTGGAAGCGCAGCTGTCGAATATCTTATAACCAAGTGAGACATTAGGCAGCAGGGAGCTGCTATTGTTAATTTCCTCAATGGCAAACACCATCGTTTGAGCAAAACGGAATTCCCTTAAGTTAATTCTGTAAAAAGACATGTTGAAGTTTGTGCATTTCGTCAGAGTTCAAACAGCCAGTAAAAACAAAAGAACAGGAATCAGCGTACCAGTACCTGGAGCACGTTAGAGGTTCTGGTGACTCAGTCCAGGAGAGTAAAAGCTTTGAGATTTGGCTGTGTAGGGAAAAAGCTCCACCTATAACAATATCTCCCTCCTCAGACATCAGAGGAAGCTCTCGGCTCCCCAGCATTTCACAGAAAGCTGTTTCATCCTGTGCAAATCCTCTAGTACAAACTACAAGCATCAGCATTAGGCAGATGTTTTTCCACATGTTGGAAAAAAAAAAGGAAAAGACACAACATACAATCGCCTTTTCTCTCCGATTCACTGAAAATTGGGTTCTCTATGAGATTGTGCTTTATACTGGTGGAGATGATGATGGCGAAGGTCCTCTAAACCAATCAGAGTGACGATGATGCAAGCAACTTTCAATTCACTTGTTTTTTTGGGGGGGTTTTTTAGTGTTCATAATTTTTTCTATAATGTAGACACAGATTTTAATCTTATTTCTAAATGTTTTTTATATGTTGTCTTTCAGGATCTTTTAGATTCGATGCCTTTTGCACCATTTGTATTTAATTACTTGAATGAATCATTTTGAAAGCAATATTTTTCTACTAACAGTGCTTGGATAGGTTGGATTTAGGATCATATAAAAGTAACTTAAAATACAGAAGCCCACTCACCACAGATTCCTCCATGTAAATGAAGATAAAAATTTTTTTTAAAATATTTATTTATATAACTACAGAAAGCGTTTAAGACATAAAATACTTAAAACTAATTTCATATGATCTAACGTTTATGCTAATCTGAACATAATTCCTCAGCATTTTCTGGTGATTCATGGACATGTCACTGTTTCTGTCGTTTTAGTTTATTTTATGTAAACAAAATGTTGTGTTCATTTTACATAAACTTTTATCTGTGCATTCATGTCGAACAAAAAGCCTGACTGCTGCTGCCACCCAAAAAAAAAAAAAAAAGACCAGGAGCCTGGTCTGCTATCAACTGTGCCACTGTGTGTATCATATTAGAAAATTCATACAAGACTGAAATTTCAAATTGATAACGTCCCCAAACTTTGTGGAATATTAATTGGCTGAAGTAATTAATTAGATAATTAAATATGAGATTATATACATGTCTTTCTGTTAGATTATGCCGCAGCAATAAAATTTAAACATATTAATCTTTCATTGTATGGATGCAATGTACTTAATATAATGTTATAGTCCAGAGTTAAAGTCAATCTAAGTTGTTGGTATTTATGTAAAGTTTACTAAATTAACTCTTTTGTTTGTAACACTCCAAATATTCTTTCATTGCGCTTTTGACTGATGCCGTCCCATCAAATGTTTTTTAGTATTCCTCTCAGGTTTCAGTAGTAAAATGTAACATTTTGGTGCAAAAATGCAAAAAAGCAAGCCAAAGCTGGAGGCCAGGATTGCAAATATCTCTACCGCTACAGTAAACTTACCAGGAGAGCTGACATATGCTGGGATGAATGTGAGCCAGACAGCACTAAATATCAGCATGCTGAAGGTGATGAATTTAGCTTCATTAAAGTTATCAGGTAACTTGCGGCCTAAAAAAGCCAAGAAAAAGCACAGCAGGGCCAGAAATCCTATATATGCCATCACAACCCAAAACGCTACAGCCGATCCTAAATCACACTCTAGAATAATCTTTTCTCTGGCGTAAACTGTGTTCTTGTGTGGAAATGGCGGAGCAAAAAGCTAACCATGTCACACAAATAAACACCTGAATTAAAGTGCACCCAATGACGCTCGTTCTCTGAAGCGGAGCTGAACACTGAGGAAAGCAGCGTTTGCTGGTCGTTTAGCTTTAAAGGCCATCATCACGGTTATGGTTTTAGCAAGAATACATGAGATGCACAGAGCAAAAGCCACGCCAAAGGCTGTATGACGGAGCATGCAGGACCACTCGGTGGGCTGGCCGATGAAAGCCAGAGAGCAGAGGAAACACAGCGTCAAGGAGAAGAGGAGCAGGAAGCTCAGCTCGGAATTACTGGCTTTGACGAGCGGCGTGTGCCGAAAGCGGAGAAACACACACAAGACCACGAGTGTTAAACTGGCTCCGCACAGCGAGAAGGCAGTGAGGAGGGCCCCCATAGTCTCTCCATATGACAGGAACTCAATCACCTTTGGGACACATTTGCTGTGGTCGGCATTCGACCAGTACTCCGCCGGACACTGTGAGCACTCTGCAGAATCTGATCAGGAAAAATGAAAAGAAAGAAAACAGGTTGACTCTGTAAAACGCTTCATTTGTAAAATAAGTAGCGGACGATAGAGCGCACCTCGCTATAAGTCGCACCCACAAAGTTAATAAAAACAAACTGGAAATGCACAAATATAAGCCGCACCAGGCTACAATTCAGCTGGTTCAAAAAGTGGGAAAAAAAGTAGCGGCTTACTTTCTGCAATTAAATTAAAAGCAGAAAGTAGAAATTGATTTTGTCGCTCACTGTTGATGTTGCTGATTTCTCCACCAGCGCAGGGAACACAGGAGAAGCAGCAGATGGGTTTGCCTTTGATTATCGCCTGACGGAAACCTGGCAGACAGTTTTCACTGCAGACAGACTGCGGCCTCTGGAACGAAAGCAAAAATTCAACCTGAAATAAGAATAACTGACATGAACTTAGATTCATATGTAGTGTTTAATCAAATATGTTGATACGTCGAGGTTTGCACAATTAACAAAGGACGGGAAAGTCTATAAAAGTTATGTAAAAGTGAATTTGTTTTTTTAACACTAGCTAAACTGCTAGACAATTTTGGGGATATTTTGTCTTTTTCCAGTTGATATCAATCATTGCTTCAATTCGTAATCACCAAACACCGATATTCAAGATTTATATTAGTTCATTCGGTAAATGATGACACTTTAAATGCAAAGTTGTGTTAAAAGTCCATTAAAAGTGTAAACTCTTCATTATTTGGTCAACATTTACCCTTTGAATGCAAACTTCTATTAAAATTTGCACTAAAAGCCCATTAAAAGTATCACCTCTGCAAGAAAAGTGTCGTTATGTACCGAATAACCCGTCAAGACAACAGTCATAAACATTCATGAAGACTCCTTCATGTTCATGTCTGTCTAATGCACACCCCTTCGAATCAAGTGTTACCAAACAATATTCAATAGATTGATTTCTACCTCCCAGGACTCTGCGGCCCATGTTATTTTCACTTTGTTCATGGTAAACTGGTTCCAGTTTGGTTGTGAGGCATCATAGTTCCCTACAGTCGTGAACACAATGTCTCCTGCATGGTTTCTCTGCCAGTTCACCAGATCATATGTTGCTGCTGGATCCCCATTGTCATCGAAGTACACTTGCTCCCCAGACTGTAGTGTAAAATTTACCTTCTGGAGCTGTTCTGCAACCTGTCCACAGAGAAGAAAAAAGAAACAGCACACGAACTTACAAAAAACTAACAAACAAAAAACCTGATATTTCAACTAAATAACACAAGTAAACTAAATAAAACAACAAAACAAAAGCAGCCATTCATTTTCCAAGGTAAGCTTTCACCTGTCTTTGTTCTGAATGATCTTTTAAGAGGCACGAGTGCGACACTGAGTCACCACTTGGTCCACATTTTAGCAAACTATGAAAGGCATGAGCAACGGCATACACAGCCTTGTACACGTTGTTGGATATCCTCAGCTCTGACACATCTGTGAAAGCGTTGTCTGCATCTCGAAGACTTTCGGAGCCAGAACATAATTTTGTCCCAGCTGCACTGGACCGGAAACTGCATCCAAATGTAGTTTCCCAGAACTCTCTCAGCAGGCTGCTCCGGGGTGCCTGACTTGGGTTCACCTTCAGGAGGAAATCTCGCAACCCTGTGATTTTTGCCTTTCTTATCGCAAAGCCCAGCGACCCAATCAAAATCCCAGCGTACCTCTTCTTAGCCAAGTAATGTGCTGTGATCCAGGATTCACTGCCGACCCACTGCAACCCAGTTAAATTTTGCGTCAGAACTTCCTCGAGCAGAACGTCCATTTCACCCTGGGCCAGGAATGCCACTAAAACACTCGCCGTGCCTCTGCGGATCACTCTGACAACCCTCTCCACGTTCTCTCTGGAGCCAGTCCTCGAGACGGACTCAGAGTATTCGACACAAATCCCCTCCTGACTCGCGGCTTCGATGAAAGTCGCCATCCCGTTGTTACCGTAGTCATTATCACTTCTTACTGCCCCGACCCACGTCCAGCCAAAGTGTTTTATCAGTTTGGCCAGCGCTCTGCTCTGGTAGTAGTCACTGGGAATGGTTCTGAAGAAAAAGGGATACTCTCTTCTGTTGCTGAGGCAAGCACATGTTGCAAAGTGGCTGATCTATTGGAAACAAAACAGAGACAAATCAGAAACCATAAGAATTAAAGCAACAGATTTTGTGTCAGGTTTATTTGGCTTGATAAAAGCTCTGAAACTTCAAGCTTAAATCTTACGTTCTTCACAACAAACAGCCGTAGCCGTACCAAAATTACATCTGAGAGCAGCTGTCTTAGAATTTTTATTTCCATGATATAAAATGTCATAAAAATCAATTAGATTTACCATAGGTATTTGGAAAACCCCGGAAATCTGTTGCATTGCAATTGTTGAGGAGGATTCAGAGGCTCCGATGATGGCATGAACAGAAGAGCAGTTTTTCCTCCAGGTGTTTTCCTCTCCGTTCATCAGACCCATCACTGCCCATGTTGAAGGAAGCGTTGAACCGCAGCTGTCAAATATCCTGTACCCAACTGTGACATCGGGAAGCAGTTCGCTGCTGTTGTTAATTTCTTCAATGGCAAATATCATCGTTTGCACAAAACGAAATTCTCTGAGACTGATCCTGAAAAAAAGAGTGTTTTACGTTCGTCGACATGAAATCAAATTGCAGAATTAAAGTTTGCTTTACCTGGAGCATTTGAAAGGTTCTGGTGTTTCAAATTCAGAGAGTGAGGACACTGAGATTTGACTGTAGATGGAAAAAGCCCCACCAATAATGATATCGCCTTCCTTCGATAAGAGAGAAACCTCTGGGCTTCCGTACATCTCACAGGTACTGTCGTTCTCCGCCTTAAAGAATCGCAGGATGACAATCAAAAGTGATATTATGCAAATCCAATCACCCATCTTTGTTCAGACTTCTATTGGTGTCGAGGTGATTTCTTTCTGTAAGAGGATGGGCTTTGTGCTTATACACATGATGATGATGATGATGATGATGATGATGATGATGATGATGATGATGATGATGATGATGATGATGATGATCCTCATCAAATCATGTATGTCATAATTCATTTACATTTGATTAGACATTAAATATTTCCAAGGTGCTAAATCAAGAATAGCATTACTTGTTATAGAGAGCAATTTTTCCATTACAACCTGCTGTGATTCAGTCATGACTCTATGAGTCATTGCAAAGAGATATTTCGAAAAACATGCTTTCTTTTAGACATACGTACAAGTCTTTTAAAACATATTTGAGGAGGGGGGGGTTTGTTGCTGTTTGTACTTTTCTTAAGCTTTTCCACTTTGCCTCCATCACACATTGTAACATTAACAGATTTAGTCGATTGGATTGAGTACAGGTGTGTTGTGAAGTCAGGGACTTTACAGAAAGTGTGCTTTTCGCATTGACTGTGTCCTTAACTAAACATGGTGAAGCAGCTTTTAGTTTTTATGCTCCAACACTATGGAATAAACTTCCTGCCCCTACCTTGAGTTTATTTAAAACAAGGTTAAAAACTTTCTTATTTGAAGTTGTCTATTCTTAATTTTTTAATCCCACTCACCTACTATAATTACAAGTTTCATATTTACTTTGTCTATTTTTTTTATCTGCTTGCTCTTCTAACAGTATGTAGTTTTATTTTTCTTGTACAAGCACTTTGAATTGTCTTTGGCTGAAAGGTGCTATATAAATAAAGTTGCCTTGCCTTATCAGAAACAATTAAAACCCTAGCTGACTAAATGAATAGCTTAAATGCAGGGGCTCTGGAAAAACTAAAACAAAAACAGAACACAGAGCTATTTTTTAAATCTACTGACCTATCCAGGTTCCCCTGAGAAAACAAAATCAAAATTAACAGTTTGACATGCAACCCTCCACCCCTTCCACGTCCCAAAATATGATAAAAGGATGCCAAAGGACTCTTTGTTTAAAAAGATTTTAATCATTTTCATCTACTTTTTATTGACAGGCAAAACATTTTTAAACTCTTTTTTTCTGATGAGCGAAAAAGTCTTTGATAATTATTGACCAGCTTCTTAAAATGTTCCATTGATGTCATTCAGATGTATTTTTTTCTGGTGAATCCTACGTCATTGTAAAGTTTCAAGGTATTCTTTTCAGATTATTCCCTCAACAGATTCTCCATCAGATTCATGTCAGGACTTTGTTTAGGCCACTCCAAGACACTGCTATTACTTCTAGTCGGAGGAAATATCTTTTTGTAAAATGAAAACATTCGTTCAACCTAATTTTGCCAGGAGTGTGTATTTTTTCTGGCTTGGTGTATCTATTATCCTCTTTGTGTAACTCTCTGTGGCTGTGAGAAAGTCAGAGTTAATCAGCAAAAGCAAATAGTTACCCATCATCACTCCATGCTGTAGTTAAATAAAGGAACAAAAAAAAAAAAACTTACTGTGTTGTTTTATATTTGACACTGGTTTTGTACAATATTCAGATCTATTGAGGCTTTAAGGTTGATTATAATATATATATATATATATATATATATATATATATATATATATATATATATATATATATATATATATATATATATATATATATATATAGTTTACATTTTAATAATATTTTTTTCCAAAACAGACAGAGAGATACGAAGTTTTTTTTTTTATAATGAAGGACATTCAACTGCAGCCAACTGTGAAATAATAATAATAAAAAAGAAAATGTTGTGTACATTAGAAAATATATTTGTAGCATTACAGTACATTCAACATTACATAAAAGAGATCAATTCATCTTTTTTGTGAAAAGATTTACAGTCCCTATATAACATAAAGAAACGGCCAAATTCGTAAAAGCTAAGAAAAAACTGCAAATCATCAGAAAATGACTAGTGTTGTGTTTTTCCCAGCAGGTGTTTCTTTGTGTTCAGCTCAGGCCTCAGGACAAGGATAAAACATTTTGGTGCAAATATACAAAACAGTATCCCATAACTTGACGCTAGAATAGCAAATATCTCCACGGCTACCGTGAGATTTCCAGGAGAGCTGACATAAGCTGGGATGAAGGTGATCCAGACGGCACAGAAAATTAACATACTGAAGGTGATGTGTTTGGCCTCATTGAAGGTATCTGGCAGCTTTCTGGCTAAGAAAGCAAGGACAAAACATAGCAAGGCCAGGAGTCCAACGTATCCCAACACAGCCCAAAAGCCAACAGGTGATCCCAGAGCGCATTCGAGGATGATTTTCTCCTTATAGTAATTCATATTTTTGTAAGGAAAGGGGGGATTTATTGTTAACCACAGGATGCAAATTAAGACCTGTATAAATGTGAAAAACAAAACAGTGAGTCTCTGCTGCGCAGGCCCAAACCATTTCATCACATTGTTGCCAGGAAGTGTGGCTTTAAAGGCCATTAGAACCACGATAGTTTTCCCAAGAATACAAGAGATGCAGAGGACGAAGGTGATGCCGAACGCTGTGTGCCGCAGCATGCAGGACCACTCAGTGGGCTGGCCAATAAAGGTTAAAGAACACAAGAAACACAGAGACAAGGAGAACAGCAACAGGAAGCTGAGCTCAGAGTTGTTTGCTTTCACCAGTGGAGTGTCCTTGTTGACTAAAAACAGCGTTGCTACCATTAAAGTTAGCAACAAACCAAACATAGTACAAACCACCAGTATCTTGCCCATAACCTCAGTGAAAGAGAGAAACTCAATGTTTTTGGCTATACATGCATCTCTGTTCTGATTGGACCAAAATGCTTCAGGGCACTTTTTGCAGTCAATTGAATCTGTAATAAAAATAATGGGTTTTTTTGGTTATTGCAGTTCAATCAATCGTATTCTAACAATATTCACAAATGACTGAATCATTGCTAGTTTCAACATAATACACACACTGTGGCAGGCAATTTGTGTGCATATATTACTGTAACTCATGTATGTGGTACCTGTCGTGTTGCTAAATTCTCCAACTGGACACGGCACACAGTCAAAGCAGCACACAGGTTTTCCTTTTTGAAGGACTTTATGGGTTCCTGGACGACAGCTTTCGCTGCAAACTGACACAGGTGGCTGTAATAATAAACATGATTAAAAAAAGGATTTTGTGAAAAGTGTGATCAGATTTTATTGTCAGGAAAAATCTTTACCTGTTTTGTCCCCCCTGGCCACATTATAGCGTCTGTGTTTAGAATAAACCTCTTCCCAGAAGGTAGCGACGCATCATAATAGCCAACAGGTCTGAACTGAACAGATCCATCTGTTCCACGTTGCCAGTTCACCACCTCATACCTGGCAACGGCAGCTCCAGTTTGATCAAACCGCACTCTGTCCCCGTTCTTGACAGTGAAGTTCACGCTCTTTAGAGCCTCTACTACCTAAAGAGCAATCGACACTGCTTATTTCAACATTGTAGTTTTACACCAAGAATCCAAACAGTACAAGAGTAATGATTTATTTTTTATACCTCCCATGGCTTAATTTCCATTGTTTTTTGACATCCTTGTCTCTCTGAACATTTCAAGATGCTGTGCAGAGAATGTGATATGGCATAGACGGCTTTGTAGATGTTAGTGGAGTACCTGAGCTCTTCCACATCATCATCATTATCACTGAGCTCCATTAAATCCTGATTGGCTTTGCAAGGGTTTTGACTGGTCTCCATGTTTGTCTCATTGCACAGAAATTCTGTTTCCCAGAAATCTCGAACTAGAAAATCCTCCAGGCCACTGATATTGGCCTTTTGCACTGCAAAGCCGAGTGCACCTCCCAGCACACTAAAGCTAGTGGGAGTCACAAGGCTGTCCGCAGTGATCCAGGCCTCCACGCCGATGAACTGCCGTCCCGTGATGTTGTGGAGACTCAACTGCTCTAGCAAGTTATTCATTTCCAGATGGGCAAGAAAACCAACAATCACTCGAGCTGTGCTCTTTCTGATCACTTCTACCACCTTCAGGAGTTTCTCTGGCTCTGCTCTGTCGAATTTCTCTGTGTACTCCACACAAACTCCTTCCTGTTGGGCCGCAGAAAGGAAGATGGCCATCCCATTGTTGCCATAATCGCTGTCACTGTTGACAGCTCCGACCCACGTCCAGCCAAACAGTTTGACCAGCTGTGCAAGGGCACGGCTTTGATGAATATCACTTGCAATGGTTCGAAAAAAAGAGGGATACTCCTTCCTACTGCTCAAACACTCGCATGTGGCAGAATGACTTATCTGTTGACAGATAAAAAGAACAGAAAACTGCACAATAAAGAGCAAAAAGACACAAAAACTGATTGGCATCACTCTTACCACTGGAATTTGAAATGGTCCAGTAGTGCGAGAAAGGACAATGGTTGAAGACGATTCAGACTCTCCAATAATAGCATGAACCGCCGACTGACCAGAGCAGCTTTTTCCCAAAGTCAGCTCATGGCCGTTTATCAGAGCCATCGCTGCACGCATTGAGGATAATGTTGACGCACAGTTGTCATAAATTCTGTATCCAATTGATATATTTCCAAGAATATTCTCATTTTTATTAATTTCTTGAATAGCAAATATCATTGTCTGAGCAAAGCGAAATCCCCTTAGGTCAACACTGAGAATAGAAAATGCAAAACTGTTCACAAAGACAAAAAACTGATGCAATATTTTCTACACAGTTCAGAATTACCAAGTGCACTCCAGTGTTGTTGGTCTCTCTATAAAGGAAAGTGAAGGTTGTGTGATTTTTTTATGGAGTGAAAAAACTCCTCCAATCGTCACATCTCCATCTTGAGACAGAAGAGGAAATTCTGGACGTCCCCGTATCTGGCAGAGAGAATCAGGCTCCCAGATGGCTTTGGATGCAAACAGGAGGCTGATAAAAGTAAAGACTCCTAATATGCAGTACATGTTTATCTTGGTGTTTCCTTTCTGGGAAGAGTCTCACAAGTCAATTTGGTTGCTTATTAAAGTAGCTGGTGACAAGAATCTATTTTTTCATCGTCCAATGAAAAAGAAATGTGGGACGGCTGTGATTGGAGCTCGTCATTGTGTTATCGTCTGAGAATATTGTGTTTTGATAGACAGCGCATAGAAATTTGGTCGTTTTTAAAATAGGCTATCATATAAGACAGAGTTGAATGAAATGAATGCAATTGAAGCAATATTTTAGTTTTCATTTTATTGTCTTAATGTACGCTTTCTGATAAATTAATTCTCACACAGAAAGTGTTAAAAATCAACTTCAGTGAATGACTCTGATCCTTCTGCATCCATAAAAAAACCAGATGTGTTGTATGCTTCAAAGTGTTGAAGTGGTTATGCTTTGGGAAGAAAAGCTCTGCATGCCAGACTTAAGTTGAACAGTTAAGATTTTATTTCAAACATCAGCCAAACTCAGCGCCACTGAATCTTGAGAAAATCGTGTCCCAATCGTAAAAGATTACATGTCGACCTCTAGAAGCCCCTCTTTTTTTTTTTTTTAGGGAACTGGATAACAGGACACAATACCATATCTGGTCCCCCAAACTCTACATATGCATTGTACGGTATTATTATTACATGCTTGCTTTCCTCCTCAGTTCCTCTTCATTACCTGGTACCGCCTCAGTGTGTCCAGATTATCTCCCAAGCAAACCCCAAAATCCTATTGTGTGGTCAGAAACTACACAGATTTTCCAACTCCAGAGTGAAAAGCATTATTGACTATTTACAATATGAATCTTTGCCAAGGGGGTAATAATCAAAAAACCTGTTTTCAAAGAATCACAGAAATGTATTATGACATTATGTTGACTTCAGTGTATCTTAAGGTTTTTATTTATTTTCAAAGATACTTGCACCTGTGAAAATATGCTACATTTTTACATGAAAATTAGTCATATTGTTTACATTTTGTGAATAAATATACAAGGTCTAAGACATAAATGAATAAAGTGGATTTTTTTAAGCTAAGAAAAAACTGCAAATCATCAGAAAATGACTAGTGTTGTGTTTTTCCCAGCAGGTGTTTCTTTGTGTTCAGCTCAGGCCTCAGGACAAGGATAAAACATTTTGGTGCAAATATACAAAACAGTATCCCATAACTTGACGCTAGAATAGCAAATATCTCCACGGCTACCGTGAGATTTCCAGGAGAGCTGACATAAGCTGGGATGAAGGTGATCCAGACGGCACAGAAAATTAACATACTGAAGGTGATGTGTTTGGCCTCATTGAAGGTATCTGGCAGCTTTCTGGCTAAGAAAGCAAGGACAAAACATAGCAAGGCCAGGAGTCCAACGTATCCCAACACAGCCCAAAAGCCAACAGGTGATCCCAGAGCGCATTCGAGGATGATTTTCTCCATATAGTACTTGAAGTTTTTTAAAGGAAAGGGAGGATTTATTGTTAACCACAGGATACAAATTATGACCTGTATAAACGTGAAAAACAAAACAGTGAGTCTCTGCTGCGCAGGCCCAAACCATTTCATCACATTGCTGCCAGGAAGTGTGGCTTTAAAGGCCATTAGAACCACGATAGTTTTCCCAAGAATACAAGAGATGCAAAGGACGAAGGTGATGCCGAACGCTGTGTGCCGCAGCATGCAGGACCACTCAGTGGGCTGGCCAATAAAGGTTAAAGAACACAAGAAACACAGAGACAAGGAGAACAGCAACAGGAAGCTGAGCTCAGAGTTGTTTGCTTTCACCAGTGGAGTGTCCTTGTTGACTAAAAACAGCGTTGCTACTATTAAAGTTAGCACAACACCGAACAAAGTGAAAAATATCAGTATCTTGCCCATAACTTCAGTAAAAGAGAGAAACTCAATTTCTTTTGGTAAACATGCATCTCTGTTCTGATTGGACCAAAATGCTTCAGGGCACTTTTTGCAGTCAATTGAATCTGTAATAAAAATAATGGGTTTTTTTGGTTATTGCAGTTCAATCAGTCGTATTCTAACAATATTCACAAATGACTGTATCATTGCTAGTTTCAACATAATACACACACTGTGGCAGGCAATTTGTGTGCACATATTACTGTAACTCATGTATGTGGTACCTGTCGTGTTGCTAAATTCTCCAACTGGACACGGCACACAGTCAAAGCAGCACACAGGTTTTCCTTTTTGAAGGACTTTATGGGTTCCTGGACGACAGCTTTCACTGCAAACTGACACAGGTGGCTGTAATAATAAACATGATTAAAAAAAGGATTTTGTGAAAAGTGTGATCAGATTTTATTGTCAGGAAAAATCTTTACCTCTTTTGTCCCCCCTGGCCACATTATAGCGTCTGTGTTTAGAATAAACCTCTTGCCAGAAGGTAGCGACGCATCATAGTAGCCAACAGGTCTGAACTGAACAGATCCATCTGTTCCACGTTGCCAGTTCACCACCTCATACCTGGCAACGGCAGCTCCAGTTTGATCAAACCGCACTCTGTCCCCGTTCTTGACAGTGAAGTTCACGCTCTTTAGAGCCTCTACTACCTAAAGAGCAATCGACACTGCTTATTTCAACATTGTAGTTTTACACCAAGAATCCAAACAGTACAAGAGTAATGATTTATTTTCATACCTCCCATGGCTTAATTTCCATCGTTTTTTGACATCCTCGTCCCTCTGAACATTTCAAGATGCTGTGCAGAGAATGTGATATGGCATAGACGGCTTTGTAGATGTTAGTGGAGTACCTGAGCTCTTCCACATCATCATCATTATCACTGAGCTCCATTAAATCCTGATTGGCTTTGCAAGGGTTTTGACTGGTCTCCATGTTTGTCTCATTGCACAGAAATTCTGTTTCCCAGAAATCTCGAACTAGAAAATCCTCCAGGCCACTGATATTGGCCTTTTGCACTGCAAAGCCGAGTGCACCTCCCAGCACACTAAAGCTAGTGGGAGTCACAAGGCTGTCCGCAGTGATCCAGGCCTCCACGCCGATGAACTGCCGTCCCGTGATGTTGTGGAGACTCAACTGCTCTAGCAAGTTATTCATTTCCACATGGGCAAGAAAACCAACAATCACTCGAGCTGTGCTCTTTCTGATCACTTCTACCACCTTCAGGAGTTTCTCTGGCTCTGCTCTGTCGAATTTCTCTGTGTACTCCACACAAACTCCTTCCTGTTGGGCCGCAGAAAGGAAGATGGCCATCCCATTGTTGCCATAATCGCTGTCACTGTTGACAGCTCCGACCCACGTCCAGCCAAAGTGTTTGACCAGCTGTGCAAGGGCACGGCTTTGATGAAGATCACTTGCAATGGTTCGAAAAAAAGAGGGATACTCCTTCCTACTGCTCAAACACTCGCATGTGGCAGAATGACTTATCTGTTGACAGATAAAAAGAACAGAAAACTGCACAATAAAGAGCAAAAAGACACAAAAACTGATTGGCATCACTCTTACCACTGGAATTTGAAATGGTCCAGTAGTGCGAGAAAGGACAATGGTTGAAGACGATTCAGACTCTCCAATAATAGCATGAACCGCCGAATGACCAGAGCAGCTTTTTCCCAAAGTCAGCTCATGGCCGTTTATCAGAGCCATCGCTGCACGCATTGAGGATAATGTTGACGCACAGTTGTCATAAATTCTGTATCCAATTGATATATTTCCAAGAATATTCTCATTTTTATTAATTTCTTGAATAGCAAATATCATTGTCTGAGCAAATCGAAACTCTCTTAGGTTAATCCTGAGAATAGAAAGCATAATGCAAAACTGTTCACAAAGACAAAAGATTGATTCCATATTTTCTACACAGTTCAGAATTACCCAGTGCACTCTAGTGTTGTTGGTCTCTCTGTAAAGGAAAGTGAAGGTTGTGTGATTTTGCTGTGGATTGAAAAAACTCCTCCAATCGTCACATCTCCATCTTGAGACAGAAGAGGAAATTCTGGACGTCCCCGTATCTGGCAGAGAGAATCAGGCTCCCAGATGGCTTTGGATGCAAACAGGAGGCTGATAAAAGTAAAGACTCCTAATACGCAGTACATGTTTATCTTGGTGTTTCCTTTCTGGGAAGAGTCTCACATGTCAATTTGGTTGCTTATTAAAGTAGCTGGTGACAAGAATCTATTTTTTCATCGTCCAATCAAAAAAAAATGTGGGACGGCTGTGATTGGAGCTCGTCATTGTGTTATTGTCTGAGAATATTGTGCTTTGATAGACAGCGCATAGAAATTTGGACGTTTCTAAAATAGGCTATCATATAAGACAGAGTTGAATGAAATGAATGCAACTGAAGCAATATTTTAGTTTTTATTTAATTATTTTAATGTAAATTAAATGATAAATTAACAGAACATAACACCATATCTGGGTCCCCCAAACTCAACATATGCATTGTACGGTATTATTATTACATGCATGCTTTCCTCCTCAGTTCCTCTTCAGTACCTGGTACCGCCTCAGGGTGTCCAGATTATCTCCCAAGCAAACCCCAAAGTCCTATTGTGTGGTCAGAAACTACACAGATTTCCAACTCCAGAGTGAAAAGCATTATTGACTATTTACAATATGATTCTCTGCCAAGGGAGTAATAATAAAAAAACCTGTTTTCAAAGAATCACAGAAATGTATTATGACCTTATGTTGACTTCAATGTATCTTAAGGTTTTTATTTATTTTCAAAGATAGTTGTACCTGTGAAAATATGCTACATTTTTACATGAAAATTAGTTATATTGTTTACATTTTGTGAATAAATATACAAGGTCTAAGACATAAATGAATAAAGTGGATTTTTTTAAGCTAAGAAAAAACTGCAAATCATCAGAAAATGACTAGTGTTGTGTTTTTCCCAGCAGGTGTTTCTTTGTGTTCAGCTCAGGCCTCAGGACAAGGATAAAGCATTTTGGTGCAAATATACAAAACAGTATCCCATAACTTGACGCTAGAATAGCAAATATCTCCACGGCTACCGTGAGATTTCCAGGAGAGCTGACATAAGCTGGGATGAAGGTGATCCAGACGGCACAGAAAATTAACATACTGAAGGTGATGTGTTTGGCCTCATTGAAGGTATCTGGCAGCTTTCTGGCTAAGAAAGCAAGGACAAAACATAGCAAGGCCAGAAGTCCAACGTATCCCAACACAGCCCAAAAGCCAACAGGTGATCCCAGAGCGCATTCGAGGATGATTTTCTCCTTATAGTAATTCATATTTTTGTAAGGAAAGGGGGGATTTATTGTTGACCATAGGATACAAATTATGACCTGTATAACTGTGAAAAACAAAACAGTGAGTCTCTGCTGCGCAGGCCCAAACCATTTCATCACATTGCTGCCAGGAAGTGTGGCTTTAAAGGCCATTAGAACCACGATAGTTTTCCCAAGAATACAAGAGATGCAGAGGACGAAGGTGATGCCGAACGCTGTGTGCCGCAGCATGCAGGACCACTCAGTGGGCTGGCCAATAAAGGTTAAAGAACACAAGAAACACAGAGACAAGGAGAACAGCAACAGGAAGCTGAGCTCAGAGTTGTTTGCTTTCACCAGTGGAGTGTCCTTGTTGACTAAAAACAGCGTTGCTACCATTAAAGTTAGCAACAAACCAAACATAGTACAAACCACCAGTATCTTGCCCATAACCTCAGTGAAAGAGAGAAACTCAATGTTTTTGGCTATACATGCATCTCTGTTCTGATTGGACCAAAATGCTTCAGGGCACTTTTTGCAGTCAATAGAATCTGTAACAAGAAGTGATATTATCATTCAGTTTACATCAGATATATTCTAATAACATTAATAGCTGATTGTATAGCAGTTAATTTGAACATGAGAAACACGCTCAAGCAGGTGAAGTGTGTACGAATGTTGGTGTGAATTAGGACTGTGGTACCTGTCGTGTTGCTAAATTCTCCAACTGGACACGGCACACAGTCAAAGCAGCACACATGCTTTCCTTTTTGAAGGACTTTATGGGTTCCTGGACGACAGCTTTCGCTGCAAACTGACACAGGTAGCTTCAAACAAACAAACAAACAAAAAATGTTACTCGCGATTATACTTTGTTCAAATTTTCTAACATGTATTGTACTGTCAGATCTTTACCTCTTTTCCTCCTCCAGACCATATAATGGCCTCTGTGTTAAGAGAAAACCCTTGGTCAGAGGGCAGCGAGGCATCGTAGTAACCAACGGGTTTAAACAGAATGGATCCGTCTGATCCAAGCTGCCAGTTCACCAATTCGTATTTGTTGACAGCTGCTCCAGTGTTATCAAACCACACTCTTTCTCCATTCTTAATGGTGAAGTTCACATGCTTCAGTGCCTCCACCACCTAAAATGCAGTAGACATCACTTTTTGTCAGAATTACTTTCTTTACATGTATGTAAAGACACTCATTCCAGTCTCCAGTGTTTTTATTAGTTTTATTTTTTTTACCTCCCGTGGCTTGATCTCCGGTGCCTTATTACACCCTTTTTTGTCTGAACACTTCAATATGCTGTGGAGGGAATGAGCTACTGCATAGATGGCTTTGTAAATATTAGTGGGGTATCTCAACATCTCCAAATCATCATCTTGACCTTCAAGCTGAAACAGATCTGGATACTCTTTGCAAGTTCTCGAAACACTTTCTCTGTTTGTCTCATTGCACAGAAATTCTGTTTTCCAGAAATCTCGAACTAGAAAATCCTCCAGGCCACTGATATTGGCCTTTTGCACTGCAAAGCCAAGTGCACCTCCCAGCACATTAAAGCTAGTGGGAGTCACAAGGCTGTCCGCAGTGATCCAGGCCTCCACGCCGATGAACTGCCGTCCCGTGATGTTGTGGAGACTCAACTGCTCTAGCAAGTTATTCATTTCCACATGGGAAAGAAAGCCAACAATCACTCGAGCTGTGCTCTTTTTTATGACTTCTATCACTTTCAGGAGTCTTTCTGGTTCTGCTCTGTCAAATTTCTCTGTGTACTCCACACAAACTCCTTCCTGTTGGGCTGCAGAAAGGAAGATGGCCATCCCATTGTTGCCATAATCGTTGTCGCTGTTGACAGCGCCGACCCACGTCCAGCCAAAGTGTTTGACCAGCTGTGCAAGGGCACGGCTTTGATAAAGATCACTGATAATAGTTCGAAAAAAAGAGGGATACTCCTTCCTACTGCTCAAACACTCGCATGTGGCAGAATGACTTATCTGTTGAGAGACAAACAGAACAGAAAACTGCACAATAAAGAGCAAAAAGACATAAAAACTGATTGGCATCACTCTTACCACTGGAATTTGAAATGGTCCAGTAGTGCGAGAAAGGACAATGGTTGAAGACGATTCAGACTCTCCAATAATAGCATGAACCGCCGACTGACCAGAGCAGCTATTTCCCAAAGTCAGCTCATGGCCGTTCATCAGAGCCATCGCTGCACGCATTGAGGATAATGTTGACGCACAGTTGTCATAAATCCGATACCCGATAGAAATGTTGGGAAGGAGATCCTTTTTGTTGTTTATTTCCTCAATTGCAAATATCATTGACTGGGCAAATCGAAACTCCCTTAGGTTAATGCTGAAAGGAAAACAGCAAAGTACAACATTCTGTTTACTTAAGAGAACAAAATCATGTAACATATTGCTTAGAGCTCAAAATCACCTGCTACATTTATAAGCTGTCGGTCTCTCTGTAAAGGAAAATGAAGGCTGCGTGATTTTGCTGTGGATGGAAAAGGCACCTCCGATCATCACGTCTCCTTCTTTAGACAGTACAGGAAACTCTGGACTTCCCCGTATCTGGCAGAGAGAAGCTGGCTCCCCCACTGTGACACATGCTTCTATTAGCCCTATCAGAGTAAGTACTGTTGTACCTCGTGACATTTTTATTTGGCTGGATACAGCGAGAGAAGAGTCACCCCACAAACCGGTTTTGTTCATGAATATAACCCACACTCGGGTAGCCTACCATCATATTGACCAATCAGACATGTGGGACGGCCCTTGTTGGAGCTAACAACATTTAAAAAATACAAACATACAAACAAAAAAAACAACATATTGTGCTTATAGGGATAACACAATTGAGATTTAGTTATTTATACAAAAAATAACACATTGCCAGGGAGGCAAGAAAATAGATAATTCAACATGAATTCAGCCATCCTAATCTGGTCCCAGAACAGAGGTGCCCAAAAGCACTCTATTGTTTCTAACTTAATGCTTTTGCTATAACAATGTCAGCTGAATTGTGTTTCAGGAGATTTTGAGAGGAAATAAATGTACAATTTAAAGCACTGAATACCCATGTTTGAGCTACTGGATAGGCTATACAAGATCTATTAAGATATTTATCATGTGATTAGCCAAAAAATATATTTTGTCAGGTTTATGCATGTCCTTTTCTGGAGACTGCAGAGTAGCGGAGCTAGACGGCTGACTCAAAGAAAGAGAGTGGGAATAAACCGCACAACAAGGAAAAAAGCTCTAACAAACAAATCCAAGCCTGGTGAATTTGCAGTTAAAGTTTATTTTTAGCTTTTCTCTTGCCTCCAGCATGCATGCCCAGCATCACTTAATGACTTTCTTTAAGATATTTTTATTGCTTTTCTGCACTTCTTGATGGTTTTGTCTGTGAAACATGCTTCATAAAAAAGACTTTGCTGGAACAATTTTTGTGTCCTGGGTCCGAATCCCGGACCAAGTTCTTTCTGCATGGAGTTTGCAGGTTCTACATGTGCATGAGTGGGTTCTCTCCAGGTACCCACAGTCCAAAATCATGACTGTCTGTTGGATTGATCTCCTTAAGTATGTGTATGTGCACGTTTCATTGTTTGCCCTGTCTATCTCTGTTGCCCTTGTGATGGACTGGCAACCTATGTAGGGTGTACCCTGCTTCTCGCCCGTTGACCGCTGCAGGTAGCCATCAGCATCCCTGGTGACCCCACCATGGATAAGAGACTTGGGCAATGGGTGGATGGACTGATGAACATTTTTCTTCCTCACACGCAATTTGTTTCTGGGATCATTTGAAATGAGCTAGTTGAGACATACAAAACATTATATCAGAACTGAGATCTTTTAATTTCTCTGGCTGGAAGAACACCTAAAACTCATATAGTTCCTGTAGAAAGAGAGACAATAGCTTGTTCCCATGATGGATGTCATAAAAAACGACCCCTGGAGCAGATAAACATTTGAGATGTTTCAACACTTTCTGATAGAGAAGTTTTCACATTAAAATGCAATAAAAAAAGGTATATATATATATATATAGTTCTATGTTTTAACTCATAAATAATCATGAAGGTTTCAATGGGGTTAAATGCAGTGGTCTTTTTTTTTTGGAGTTCAAAGGTTACAAAAAAAGTTTGTCAATAACAACAATCTTGCTTTTATTATTTATTATCTTGCAGTTATTAATAGCTTTTCAATGGATGCTAGTTTATCAATAATGAATTCTTTTGAATAAAAATGCACATATATCTTATTTTAAAATTCTAGTAAAGTGTATTCCTGTGCTCATCCACTTGCATTTACAAGCATTTAAGTTGGTCTTGTTATATCACATTATATTTGTAGATTTCCAACAGTATATTTGGTCAATGCAGTTCACATGTAGCAGATAAACCTCTTATTGTACTTATGAGGCCTAATATTAGTTTTCTTTAAATGTGGATTTCCACCTATGTAAAAAGTTTATTTCTCACTACTTCACCCAACATGTCACTTCACTTTGAAAGTTGGGCAGTGACAAGGGACTTAAAGTTGCACATCTGTCAATTGATCAAAATAAAACAGTTAAACGCAGTTGTTAAGCAGTGAGCCATGTGACATTTAATTTGATGTTTTTCTCTCTTACCAGCCTGCGGGGTGTTTAGAGGTCATCCTATGTGCCTTTCAGTCCCTTCATTAATTAAAAAGGAAATTGTTGTTTGAATATTTTTAGAAAGGCCTAATTTATGAGACGCCTTAGACCCGCTTTGTTAGGTCTTTTGGGAACTGATTTAGAAAAACAAATGGTACCTGTGCCTTGGGCATGGTTGTGACTTCCATGCACTTTCCAATAACAAGCCTAGAAACCCTCTGTAGAGTTCACGGTTCCATCCCAACAACATGATCTTCTTAAAGTTTGACTGGGAAACTTTCCTTCAGAGAGGTTGCATCATAGTTTAATAATGACTATAGAGACACTTTGTCTGTACACAGCTGTTGTTCACTACAAAGTTGCTTTGTGACCAAGTAGTGTAAATAGGTTTCTATTTGGTTGGTATTAGGGATAATTGACTTTTAAATTGTATGACTTCATTCAACCTTTTGGGTTTGAAAAAATGTGTGTCTTTCTACATAGCTTCTGTAAATATATGTTGTCAATTGTATGTTATTGAGTTGCTAAAATAATGTTGAAAGTTTAAATCAGGATTAAAAGGCCAAAAGGAACAATTGCAAAGCCGGTTCTGTTTACGCATGGCCTGTTGTGTTCATTTCAATGTGTAACACCAGTTCTTCTTCAATATGCTTACTACCAATTTAAGATGGTAACTAAGCAATGTCAGACAAATTCATCCATCCCTTCCTCCGAATGTAAAACTTCCTCACCAGAATTTGAATTCAGGTTTCACATTATTATCATTCGTCAGAGATAAACTACAGTCAGAGACAATAGATCCCTCTATCTATTTGTTCAAAAACTAGTTTTCACTCTTTGGATTGTGATCTAAGCTGCTGTTTCTTCATTTGCTTGAGTGGGACTGGAAATATCCCCGCCAGTGCACAGACCAATTATCAGTTGTAGAAATAATTTAAAAGGGATGATGGCCTCCTCAATGCTTCAATAACTGGGTTTTGTTGGACAGCTAGATGAAACATATTTATAATTAGTTGACTCTGAAAACCTGAAAGCAACTTTTAAACGACTTCATATGTCCATGAAGTGTCCAGCTTTAAATACCTTCTTACCGCAATGTTCATGCAACTCGCTGAGCTGCTCATAGAAATGTTGAATGAAACTCTAAGTATCTTTGACAATATGAGCCTTTATAAAATCCTGTAGGATGTGGAAATTGGCTCAACAATTGTCTATAATGTCAATGAATACAAGAGTAAAAGTTTTCACTGAATTCACAAGAAAAAAAAAGAAAAAAATAACAATAGGTGCAATAATAAAGTACTGAAAACAAATAAATTCCCACATCCCAGATCAGGCCAATATGGATTTAGATGAGTTGAAAGACAAACCATCCTATGTTTAAGGGTATTAGACAGAAATATAGCAGAGACAATGCTGCCACCTCCAGACCGTATTGTGCTACTGCTGACAACTGCGTACAATTAAACTGAAAAAGTGAGGCAGAAAGATAAACACAATAAGAAAGCACATGTCGTCTCCTAAAAAGGTTATGTGGTTAAACAGAGCATAAAAATCTAAATATATTTATTTATTGGTTGATAATCCATGAAATTAAATTCAAGAAATTGATGACATAGTTCAAAATAGAAGGATTTCCCTGTGTACATTGCCCAGGGACATCTCGACATGTGGCAGGAGGACGCTGGAATTGAACCTACGACTTTCCGATCACATGACTGCAATGGTGGACCATTGTGCCAACATAAAACTCCAGAACGAGTAATCCAGGTGAACATAGATCTAACAAAGGTTAGATGTGTGAACTGACTAGATGTGAGCTCAGTTCTCAAGTCTTGTTTAATAACAAAAACACAACATGTAATTTTATTGCATGGTTTCTTGTCATCAACAAGATTATTATTGGTTATTATTTTTACACACAAAAAAACTAAATTTTGTCGTTTTTATCTTGCTAACCTGACCCAGCAAAGCTAACATAATATTTTGTGTGCAATATGTTCACATCAAGCTTTGTTATTGGCATGAACATCAGAATTTTAGAAAGCATAGGTTAGCTGAGTTTCAGTGGTGCAGTTAATATTTTTACCCTCTGAGGCCACTAAAAGTGTTTTTCTGTTACCAACAGCCAGCTAACAGCCAGGCATAAGTGGTGCTGATTTTTTTATTTTACTTCTTAAAAAGACAAGCAGTGTAAACAGTTCAAGTATTTTTTAATATATAATATATATTAAATAAATTTGAATAAATTCACACTTGTAATCATAAGGCATGCCAATTAGTTTGACCAACAGCACTATAATTGGCATAGTTACAAAGCATAAACATTCACACAAAAACAAAGGCGGCTCAGTGCAATTTGTGAAAAAAGGTCTGGAATAAATAGATTGTCATCTAAAGTCATTTATGACCACTTGTCACATAAAAAACAAACAAGCAAAAAAATGCAACAATGCAGGTTAACTATTCTGTTACAAAACATAAGTCCCGTTTTACTTAAACTAAAACGGTTCATGATGGGAAAACTGTAGAGAAAATCTGCAGACAAGACAGAGGCTGAAAACAGCCGAGGTTTATGAGAGTTCCTGCTGAGTCCCACATACAATACAGTGGTTCGGCCCTGTTGCATGTATGTGAGTGGGTAGACGGCGTATTAATGCATGAGTGGGTTGAAAACCTTTTTCTGTCCGCCACTCTGTTGCCTACTACTTGTAAAGCATTTTGATTGAAACACACTCACACATTCACCCATAAACAATCACTGGCAGGCTCAGAGAATAAGCAAATGTGAAAGCAAAAAACAGAATAAACCAAAGAAAGGTTAAAGGTTAAAAAACCAAAGAAACAGAATGAGTGATTGTATGCAGTGTACAGGAGAGTTGATTTATTGAACAACAGTGTTACAGTTTGAGAGACAAACTTTAACAGCAGACAACCAATGAGGGTTATTCCTTTTGGGACAACAATCCATCTTGGACGCTGCACTGCCTGTTCACCAGCTGTGGTCCATCCAGTAAAGAACAAAGAGAAGCTTCCATCTCCCTGTAGGCCTCCATGAGAGCTCCAGCAGTTATACGGGAGAGGTATCGTACCGGCAGAAACGGGGAACAAAGCTGCCCATCTCAG
Source organism: Poeciliopsis gracilis (assembly GCA_911649635.1). Taxonomy (NCBI): domain Eukaryota; kingdom Metazoa; phylum Chordata; class Actinopteri; order Cyprinodontiformes; family Poeciliidae; genus Poeciliopsis; species Poeciliopsis gracilis. The sequence continues at coordinate 148,573 of CAJVRI010001029.1, forward strand.
ACGTCTTTAGGTCACCAAATGCGACAAACATTGTCAGAGACCATGTTGCTGCTTTTGTTGCAGTTGAATGCTTTGGCAAACTCTGGAAGATTCTGAAGGGAGCCAAGTACTCTAGAGTATACAAAGGAGACTGGTGTTAGCAAGTGAACTTTGTGACAGAGGGGCCTGCTTTTTAAACTGTATTTTTAAGTCACAAAGTGCTGACTTCTGCACTTCATGTCATTACCTGAACATCCCTGGACTGTGCACGTCTACTTTAATGGAATTAACGGCTTGTTCTGGTCGATGGGATCCACACCAAAGCTTAAGGAGATGGGTCAGGGTTAGATGTAATGTATCAGACAAGTAGAGCTTCCTGAATTCAATAACAGGTGTGAGGTATCCCACTGTATTTCTTCCATCCCACCCCATAAGCCATATTCATTTTTGCAAAAGATAAATAAAAATCCTTACATTTTCTTTAACTGTGGTGCCATGTTGTGTATTTTTTTTAATATTATTTGCGTTATCTAAGCTTTGGAAATGCTATTTGCTCATTTACCATGCTTCCTACTGTATAATGACATAAGGACCGTGAAAAATGTTCAAAATAGATACTGCAGTTTTATATAGGTGGGTAGCAACTTCACAACTTTGAGATCATACTTTCATGAATGGCATTTTTCTCAAGACAAAAAAAATAGGAACAGTCGATGCCTAAAACTGAAAGGTTGGACTTCTACTAAACTGGTCAGTGTCAGCATGTTCCTGCTATTAAACTGTTTTTCATTTTAATGCAAACTGTTTTACAAATTAAACCAGGTCATAACTGAGTTACAGTAAAGAGTTATCAAGTAACTATTAAGGTAGTCAGAATGAATTGAGTCAGAAATATTGATTAAAAATATTTAATACTGAACTTTATTAAAATGTATTAATATCAAAGATTTTCTTTGATTACCTGTGCAAAGTTAAGGAAGAAGAGCTGATCGTGTGAAAGGTCAATTCCAGGCAGAGGTAGCTCCTCTCCATTCCTCGCCACAAATTTCTTGTATGCCTATAATAAAATACAAAAATTTATATATTTTACATACAGTTAATAAATGTTTGATTGACACATTTTTCAGTAATGCGCTACACATACTTCTCATTTATGTTTGCTACCACAGCTTCTACGTTACAAAGTAAACATTTGCTGTTGCAATACATGTATTGCCAATTCAAACAGATCCTTTGTTGTATTATACTGAAAACAAAAATCAAATATTTGATTTTTTTCCAGAAAAAAAAAAAGAAGTTTGAATACAGGTGAGCCACACCACCGAAGACAGAAAGCAGACAGAAACAATCATGGAGGATCTCAAAGAAAAAAGGAGTATGTCTAAATATAAACACTGATCAAAAGAAAACATTTCTATCACTTTCCATTATTCTCAATTCTACAGAGTTCATTAGTTTAAATTTTCATTTATTTTGAAATAAATTCATTTTTTTAATTTTTATTCATTTCTGGCGTTTAGTGCAGTTTGATTTCTTTCCGTGTGAAGCCTTGCTCTTTCCCAACCCTGATTTCTCTGACTATTCTATAGATATAAAGCAAAAGTGGGAACTGAATATTGTTATTCAAGATGAGGAGTGGGAGGAGATTGGTGAAAAAAGGTTTTAAGATCACCCACAGTCCAGACTGGAAGAAATTTGACTGGAAATTGAGAATGAGATTCTTCTAAACACTTTTCAGTAATTCAAATTATGACAGAAATGACATACTTGGTTGTGCCTTTATCTGGTGCACTAATGAGTGGAAGGAAAATTTAATTTTTGATTATGTGCCAGACCAGTCACTGGTCAGGGCTGATCAAGCAGAAAATTTATAAGGCAACGATGACAAAGCAATTTCTCTTTGCATTTCTAATTAAGAGTAATTATCTTGAAGCAGCTTGCAAGAAAAATTCTGTCTTATTAGTTGTTCTTTTACATACAAGATATTTTTTTTTTTTTACTTTTAAATAACATTGAAATCTTTTTGCAGAGTTGTAATGACTTTAAACTGGTTAATGACTTTGTTGATCCGGAGTTACAAGACCAGCAATCATGCCTTCATACAACCTAACAAACATGTCAACATCCTGACAAATAGACGTTGACAGTTATTTCAAGTCGTATGAAGCAGGTCACGTATGTAAACAAAATATTTCTACAGCATGTCTTAAGTTCTTCACCTGGTATGCCACTCGAATCCCTCCATTGTCAGCTATGTTCTCACCGAGGGTGTTGTTGCCATTCAACTAAGGAGAAAATATAGGTGCAGAGTCCAAAAAGTGATAAAGAGACCTGAAAGTTTTCCCTCCATATTTTCAGTAAATTGCAGAATTCAATTTCTGTGTTAAAAGAACGAATTACCCAGGGAAGAAAAGAAGCATTGTTGAAAGGAGCAATACAGAGCAGGAAGGATAAAAGGAGAAGTTGGAAAACAGGAAGAAAGATTTAAAAATGACAGATGGATAAGCTGGCAAAGGCGACAGGAAAACATCCATAAAAGTGATGATAATGGAATTTTTCATGCAATGTTCCAGAAAAATAGGAAAAAACGAAACAATTGACTGTGTGAACATACACGTAGACCATTAGCCAGGTCCCAGGAAAAGTTGCTGTACTGGTCAACGATGCACTTTGAGAGTTCCATAAACTTTCTAGTAGATTCAGGAGTCCACCAGTCCTTCAGATTGCCGTCCTTGTCATAGTTGCGACCTGGAGACACAGAACAAATGGGAGCTAGGAGATAATGTTGCACTGTTTAGGTTAAAACAGCATTTTTGACAAAGGGGCTCCCTTGGTATTGACCCTTTGCATCTATGTCAATCATTCGAAGCGCCACAATGTAGATCGGAAGTGGGAATCGGGAGTATTGAACTGGGTGGCTACAGTTGTTTTTCCAAGTTGTTTTTGTCAGTTTATTCATGGTTTCCACTTGCTGGAATCAAGCTAATTTATCTGTCAACGTAGAACACCTGGTTGGGCAACATGTTCCTCTATGGGCCAAACAGCCAGAAGAAACCTCTGCACTTCCCTTGTTACATTAAAATGACTAAACTGGATGGAATTTTGTAGTTTTGAAACTTTAAGCTTCTTAAGGCTAAAAATGATTGTTAGAAATTAGAATTTGTCATGTGTAAATAAGAATGCAGATGACATACCTGAGGTGGAAAATAATTTAAATTACAGTACTACTACAAGTACTATATCCTGAGGCCAAAGGCATAATAAGGTGAAGCAAAGCTCTTCTCTAAAGTGATACCAGTTACACGGGGAAATCGATGTGTTCACAGATTAATGTAATCCAGCAAAATGTAAAGAAGAACAATGAAGTAGAAAAAGCCTACCTCTATTATCAAAGCCATGTGTAATCTCATGACCGATTGCCATGCCAATTCCACCGTAGTTGAGAGATTTAGGCTGGCCTTTGTTAAAGAAAGGGGGTTGAAGGATACCAGCAGGAAACACTACAGACAGAGAAAGCATTTTTAAATTTCAAAATAGCTTAGGCTTTATGTTTTGTGGCTGAACATAATTTCCAATGCTTATTTGGTACCTATTTCGTTAAAGTTGGGTGAGTAGAAGGCGTTGATAACAGCAGCTCCAACAAACCACCTTGAAAAAATAAATAAAAAATGAGAGGGGTGTTATTAAACGATGACACTATGAAAGAACATTAAGGCAAAGTAAAAAGCCTACTTGAAGAAAAATGTGGAAAATTAACATAAAGCTTTTAAAATCCCAGGTCAATGTATGACTCTCTGCTGTTAAAGCTGAACTCTAAATGCATGTGAGAGTTTGTGTGGTATAAAGTGAACACACTGCATAAAGGATAAATTAGGTAAACACTGTAGTAGTTCACTCTGCGAGGACCATGAATAAGACAGAAGATTTAAATATCAAACCATGCACTTTTCATTTACAACACATTCGGAGTGAAGCTGGTAAATCCACCGCCACCACCAAATTAAATGCCAAAAAAAAAGCCTTACTTATCCTTGTTGACTTTTTTTCGCAATTTCAGCAGGTATTTCTTGGTACCATACTCCAAGCTCTGCAGAATGTTTTTAAAGTATTCCTCTGCACTGAAGTTCAGCTAAAAGTAACACAGCCAGGAAAAAATCAGGAGGATTAGCAGTAAGGAATGAGGAATGAGAAATGAGGAAGAATAAGAAATGCAACTTTCCTAAAGTATTTTCTGTTACAAAGAACTTAGTGAAATATGGCTAGAATTTTTTCATAAATACTGACATCTTTGTACACATTGTTTAGATATTCGTCATTCATGATGTCTTCAGAATAACCAATGCGTTCACGGATAGCTCGGGCCTGGAGAAAAAAAAAAGCAAAAAGGAAAATGAGAATAAACCTGGTTTATTTGTTCTAAATAGAAATAAGATGATTCTTGCAACTGATATTCACACCTTCTCTTCAGCTGTTTTTTTGGTCTCTTCATCCATCCAGGAAAGGTCATTAAGGTTATTAATGAAAACTTCCCGAATGTCTTCAGTAAGTTCCTTCATCTAATCTCCCAACACACCAAAGGGAGAGCAAATGTCATAAGATGCCAATGATAGAACAAGAAAATGCATCATGAAAAGGTGCTCTGGTCTACTGTTTCTGTTGTTGTTCATCAACTCTAATTGGATCAGAAATGAGACAAATATAACTTTTGTCAAACTATTAACACACTTCCTAAAATTATTGGGCTTTACATATCCACATATCAAAATGATTCAGACTTGCATATTAGTCTCTTCATTATGACAACTGCATTGACATGATTGTTTTAAAAATAATATATACTCAAAATTTTAATATTTCCATCAGGATTTTTGTTGGAGGACTTGGCCTCACACTTGACTAAAAGAAATAAAAATACTTAAAATATTTCCAAGGTCAATGTCATTGTCAGTTGAACTGTTAGTTTTCCAAAACCAGGAAATAATCTGCAGTGTGTAAGAAATGTAAGGAAAAACAATGAAGTTGTATGAAATATCACTTATATCATACAGTGATATAAGTATGACTGTATGCAAACTTCTGAATTTAAAGAAAAAAAAAATCTATACAAAAAATATCTAATTACTTATGGATGAATAAATCTCAGAAATAATTTCTAAAATGGATTCAACTATATGTAAGGGACTTCTAACTTGAATCTCAGAATTCTGACTTCAATCTGAGTAGGCAAACATCTTTATTGAGATGGTTAAGAGTTACGAGGGTGTTACTCATACACAAAACAATATTGCGGCAAAGCCTGCGTGTGCACATGAACAGAGGTACACAGTTAAGATTTACAGCGTCGGTGGTCTGAACATAATAACAAAGACGCCTCATTCAGCTGCTTCCAGCGGATGTAAGCAAGATTACACTGAGACACAGACACGAGACAGGTGACAAACTCACTAATGTCTCTTAAACTATCTTGTTCTGTATATGTATACATGAAAACGCTCACTAATTTTATGTCATCAGTTCAGACTGTCAATGTAAAATAAAGCTGCTCAATAAAGCTTTTTTAATCTGATAATCAGCCCAATTCAGCCTCAACCTACCAGCTCTTTGCTGTTATCAGAGAAAGCCTCCTGCACATAGAGCCGTCCCACAGCTTTCGTCAGGATGTAGTTGACAGACAGTGCACAACGTCGCCACACGGCATCCTCTGATATTTTACCAGTCAGAACCTATTGGGAAGGTGATGAGACAAAATTTGTGAATGAAGAAGAAATTTCAGGGCAATTCTTTATTCATGTTCAAATAAAATCTATTTCCCTTTAAGGACTTAGAGCGAAAGAAAAAATACAGGTTATGAAAGAAAGTTTACACGAATCTAGAAAACACAAAAAATAAAGTACAGCATTGCCTCAACATTTGAATTTCCTTGAACTATCAAGAGAGAGTTCAAGAGAAATTGCAGCACAAAAAAACAGCACAAAAACAAAGTAATGCTGAATTATCCTGTAGCATGGATACACATAAATGTTGCAGTGAATTTGGCCATGACAGACTGGAATCCAAACCACTGTAGCACTGGTGTTATGTTTAGGGTCATTGTCTTGCTGGGAAAATCTCCTCCCCAAACTGATTATAACTAGTCTCCTTCTGCTGTTCAGTCATCTCAACAGAGCTCAAGGCCAATAGCCTCTCAACAGATTCTCATCTGTTGAGAGGCTATTGGCCTTGTATCTTTTTTTTTTTTACTGCTCCATCAAAAATCTGTGGTGGCCAACCCACGTGTAAAAATGATATCTCATGCTCCATGAACCACTCTTTCACAATTCAGGTCTGATGAATCCTGGCATTGTCATCTTGGAATATGCTCTTGCCAACAGGGAGACGAAATCCATTGATGGAATAACCTGGTCATTCAGTATATTCAGAATCGTCAGATTACATTATTCTTTCAATCTTGGTGTTGCTGAACCTAGACCTAACCTGGCAGTGCAAAGACCTGGGGCAGCAACCCCAGATCATAGCACTGTCCTACATGCTTATACAGTAGGCGCCAGGTATGATTGAGCATAGCCCAGAGAACCACTGTTGTATTTCTTCTATTTGATTTTACCAAACCTTTAAGTGATCACCGATCATGGTCATTCAGAATTCTTTTCCGGCCACATTTCTTCTTTAGTAGATTCTGCAATCTCCTTACATGTTTTCTCATGTTTGATGACTGAGATTGGACCCTTCTCAAACACACTGAGATCTTCTTTATTTCAATGACATTTCAGAGACTATTAAATGTAACATCTATAAATTTCCCTTGTACCTTTTTTTTCAACAAATACAAGTAACATTTTACACAAATACAACAAGTTGCATTTTTGCAATTGTTATAAAGACATTGCCAGGACATTCATGGAAGACGTTTTCCCAAGTTAACATGTCAAGGTGATATGGGGCTGTGTACCTTGAGGAAATCATTCCTGGTGTTTCTGTAAGGTCGACTCAGTTCCCCTACAATTTTCATAAGAAACCGCCAAACCACATAGTTTTGCAGATCCCTGAGAAACAAAACGCAGCAAGGACCAGGAGATCAACATAATCCGCATACAGTTACAGCAAAGGTAAGCAATTTCTCTGGAAAACAATAACCATCTCTGACTTGTATAGTCTTCCATACCTCTTGGTGTATTTGGGTAATACAGATTTGAGTCTTGCGTAATATCTGGGGGAGTGGTTGATGATTTTCTCCGATTCGGGAACCTTGATGTTCACGTTGTCCATTATCTTAGCTGTGAAGTAACTCCAATTAAATCTCTTCAGGATGAGCCAAAACACACACAAGGAAACCAAGTTTTAGACATTTGATGCCAATTTTAAATAAAAGAAATGATCACATGCTAAGATGTTAGCATTACCTGAGATTCAATTTCAAAAGAGAAGATTCTATTGAGCGTCCTCAAGTGGATCTTGTTGTAAAGAAACACTGGATCCCTCCGGAGCTGCACTGGGTCAGTGGCCTAGGAGAAAATGAAACACACGTACGCTCTCAATACATCTCCAGAAGCATGAAGCATTTTCAGCCCAGGAGGCCTCAGGTCTGTAAATGTCAGGAGTTTGAATGGCTTAACTGCTTTGTGATAATGAGCAGCAGAGTGGAGAGGAAGCACAGCATGTAAGCAACGTTGCTGACAAGAAAAGCTCCAACAAGCCCACCTAACACCCCAAACCATATATGTTTTTATTTTCATTGAATACCGCAATATATATATATATATATATATATATATATATATATATATATATATATATATATATATATATATTTTGGCTGTGCCTAAAGACATGATCAGTGTCAGTAGCTGTCTTTAAATGAGTTCCAAATTCAAAGTTTCCACATCCCAAAGTCCGGGACTGGTAGAGAGCAGCACTGGCTGCGTTTCTACGAGTGTCTTCAGGGCAAACATTACAAGTATGTTTGTCAGGTTAGGTCTTAGACAGAGGCTAAGGTTGGAAAACTAGAGCAGTTCTTGGGAAGTAATTTAATTATTACATGAGATAATAGGGCTAATAGGGCTTCACATAAGATTTTGAGGCATTTTTCTTTGTGTTGTAGTAATACCTTTTTACTTAATTCAAATCATTAAGGGAAACTTAGTGTGATTAATAATGAAGCTATTCAATGACTAAATCAATAATGAATGTTTTTTTTATCATCATTCTTAATAATTAAGAGTAGAGTTGCTCAGCTGGGTTGACTAATCCAAGTATTTTAGGTTTGACTAACCAATTATTAACATGCAGTCCCTACTGAGGGAAAAACGAAATGTGAAGTCCTTTAGCTAAGCAAAGACAAGATAATGGCATGGTCATGAGTGTCACATTTCAGCTTAAGTCATCTCTGAAACAATAGATCTATGCTCACATTAATGATGTCTTTCTCCAAATCCACAACTCGTGTCACCTCTGCTCTTATTTCTGCTTCGTTGAATTTCAGTCCCCGGTCAGTGCGGATCAGCTTTGCCAGATCAAACATGAACTGCTCATAAGCTTGACATGCCTGTAAAGCACATTAATAATGTTTGTTTTCCCAAAACAAAAGTAAAATAAAATAAATGTTTAAATAACTATTAAACATGTCAGCACACCTTTGCAAAGTCACCCTTGCAGGTGTAGTGGTCACTGGACAAGAGGCCAAAGGACGCTTGTTGGTCAAACTGACAAAGAATGGAAGACAAAAAATAAAAAAATCAAGACAATATTCTAGTTACCTGACATAATGATCATTATGTAACCAGGTTTGCCCAACAGATTGAACATTCTCATTATAAGAGACACTTGTTCAAGAATTTAAGTATGTCTGATTTATCAGCTACCTGGCTGCATACAATAGGAAAATTAGCTATTTTTTGACAAGATTTTTTGGTTTTAATTAGTTGAAATACTGCAAAACCATTGTTAATTTTTGTATTGATGCCAAATATGTTATTGTTTTACAAATATAGGGGATCTTTGCAACACAAAAGAACAAAAGCAGAACATTTTGGACAATTTTTTATTCCAAAATTATATTTTTATAATGTTCAAATCTGGCCTCTGGCCACACCTTTACTGTCCAATCATCCAACGTGTGAAACCCACTGTGAGGACAGTAAAGGTGTGGCCAGAGGTCTCAGACGCTGTGCTCCAGGACCAGTTCAGGAATACAGATTGGAATACTTTCCACCACACAGACTTGGATCAGTACGCCTCATCTGTACTGGACCACATCTCCACCACCATAGACTGTGTCACCATCCACAAACGCATCACCATGTACCCCAACCAGAAACCCTGGATGAACCGAGACGTTCGTCTCCTGCTGAAGGCCCCTAACATCGCCTTCAGGACAGGGGATGCACAGACCTACAGTGCAGCCAGGGCTGAATTGAAGAGGGGAATCAAGAAGGCCAAACACCACTACAAAAGAAAGGTGGAGGATCACTTTTCCAACTCCAACCCCCCGACGCATGTGGCAAGGCCTTCAGATTCTCACAGATTACAAGAACTTCAACACCTCCACTGCCTCCGCTGATGTCTCCTTCCTCAATGAGCTTAACAACTTCTATGCTCGTTTTGAGAGAGGGAACACAACTGCAATTAAGACAGCCACCACCCCAGATCAACATCCACTGACTCTCCTCTCCACTGATGTAGGAGCGGCTCTGAGCAGGATTAAATCCAACAAGGCTCCGGGTCCTGATGGCATACCAGGTCATGTCTTCAGAACGTGCTCTGGGGAGCTGGCAGGAGTGCTGACGGACATTTTCAACCTGTCCCTGGCCCGCGCCGTGGTACCGACCTGCTTCAAGTCTACCTCCATCGTCCCAATTCCTAAGAATTCCAACCCGACCAGACTCAATGACTATCGTCCGGTAGCCCTCTCTCCCATCATCACCAAGTACTTGGTGCGGCTGGTCCTAGCACACCTCAGATCCTGTCTACCCCCCACACTGGATCCCCACCAATTTGCATACAGGCAGAATAGGAGCACAGAGGACGCAGTCTCCATAGCACTGCACTCTGTTCTTTCTCACCTCGACAACAAGAACACTTATGCCAGAATGCTGTTCTTAGACTTTAGTTCAGCATTTAACACTGTCATTCCATCACAACTCATTACCAAACTCACGGACCTCGGCATCAGTTCACTCATGTGCAACTGGTTGCTCGACTTCCTGACCAGTCGACCCCAACACGTCCGGCTGGACAATCACTTCTCATCCACCATCATCATAAACACCGGAGTGCCACAAGGCTGTGTGATGAGTCCCTTCCTCTACTCTCTCTTCACCCACGATTGTAGACCTGTCCATGGCTCTAATGCCATCATCAAGTTTGCTGATGACATCACGGTGATCGGCCTCATCAGAGACAACAATGAGGCCGCCTACAGGGAGGAGGTGGACCGTCTGGCTGAGTGGTGCGACAAGAACTACCTGCAGCTGAACACCGAGAAGACCAAGGAGCTCATCGTGGACTTCAGGAGGAACGCTGACCTCCACCCACCCATCCACATCAAGGAAATAGCGGTGGAGCGTGTGAACAACTTTAAGTTCCTGGGAGTCCACATCTCCGAGGACCTGACCTGGACGACCAACTGCTCCAAACTCATCAAGAAGGCGCACCAGCACCTCTTCTTCATGAGGACCTTGAGGAAGAACCACCTGTCCTCAGAGATCCTCACCAACTTTTACCGCTGCACCATTGAGAGCATCCTCACCAACTGCATCACAGTTTGGTACGGGAACTGCTCTGTCTCTGACCGGAAAGCGCTGCAAAGGGTGGTGAAAACTGCCCAGCACATCGCCGGGTCATCGCTCCCTGCCATCAATGACATCTACAGGAAGCGGTGTCTGAAAAGGGCCGGCAAAATCACCAAGGACTTGACTCACCCTGCACACACACTCTTCTCTCTCCTGCCCTCTGGGAGGCGTTACAGAAGCCTACGGACCAGAACCACCAGGCACCGGAACAGCTTCTTTCCCACAGCTGTCACGCTCCTGAACGCCTCCTGACACAAACTATAAGGACTGTACCCCCCCCCATCCCTGGACTGTTCCCCTCACACACATACATGATCTATATACAATCTTTATATAATCTGTAAATCTAATTTGCCATTATTTAACCTGTATTATAAAACAACTAATATACAATATACAATCCATTCTTCATATTCCTGTATATTCTGTATAATCTGTGTAATTTGTATAGTATGTACATAAGCTCTCATTTATATTTATATTTGTACAAAACATTTTATTTATAGCACATCAATATTATTCTGTTTATATCTTCGTACACCTGTTTATAAATATTTATATCATGTATAGCACTTCTGGATAGATGCAAACTACATTTCGTTGCTTGTACATGTGACAGTGCAATGACAATAAAGTTGAATTCTATTCTATTCTATTCTATTCTGGGAGATTTTGTTTCAATATTTTTATCAACTGTAAGTCCAACTAATAGAAACTGAAAAAAACAAATATGCTTGAATTGTTGTTTACCTTCTCTGTCAAAATTAGTGAAAAATTAACTGACTGAATTCTAATTTAGTGAGATGTGCTATCAGGGGTTTTACAACCGCAAGCTTCGTACGTACATAAATGATGTGTGAAGTGGAGTCTCTGTCATCAGGGTGAACGAAAAAGCTAACCACAAGTTGAGTTGCATATTTCCAATTTAACCTGGCAATGACATCCTCTAACCTCCAGGTTTTCCCTGAAGAAATAAGATTGGACAAAGGAGGACGTACGAGGGAAGAACTGCAATAAGTGATTTATAGCATGATGGCAGCGAGGGGAAGAAGGGTGAAAATGTAATACCATAGTCAGCCTCCCAGTTGTCCACAGCCATGGGCCACTCAAAGATGTCTGGCAGCATGTCGAACAAAGGACGTCCTCCTCTCAGCTCTATCAAGCCTACAGTGCAGCATTGATGAAAGTGAAATGGAAATTTTTGATGTTGTATCTAGTATTACATTTTTTATCTTCAACATTTTGAAAGAAATGGGAATTGCACAAAAGGATGCCTATACAAAACATAACAGTTTATCTACAGTGAACTAGTTCATTCACATCTTATGGCTGCTGTCTCACTCTCGTTTATGCAGGACTTGTAAAATGTCTTTGCCTTGGTGAGAGCAGCAGCCTCCTTGTCTACCTTCTTTTCAAGGACACCTGCATATAAGCACAAACAAAAGCACACATGAAAAAAACGGACAAGATAAAATTTAGAGGGTGAGGGTGTAAGTGGAGCAGCATATGCTTGCAGAAAGATACAGAGCTGTTTTTAGATTTAGCTCCAACAGTGTGTGCGCGTGTTCTTACAACAGAAACCGTCAGAGCCTGCTTATGTTCTTAATTCCAAGGTGTAACCACTTCAAGAATATTTAAGTGAAATATTTTTTTTAAATAAAGTTAATTTGCCTTGCTGTTTTTGATAGTAGTTATTAGACTTCTGTTAAGATTTAAGAGTTAAGATTTACCATCTTCCAGAGTCCACACAATATGAATATCCCCCAAACTCTAAAATAGGCCTTTTCTTTTTTTTTTCTTTCTGTTAATGAAGCTGAGTTTTAAATGGATTATTTCATGTCTCACACTCAAGAACCAGAAAAAAAAACCCTTTTAAAATTCTGTCACCTTTGAGGATGACCTCCAAGTTTGCTTTTAAGATGTCATACACGCCAAATTCGGAGCTTGTCTCTGGGATGATGTTCTTTTTCAGCCATCCTCCACAGGCATATTGATAGAAGTTGTCACAGGGATCCACGCGAGCATCCAAGTTCTCAATGAGGCGAGACGCTGCAGAAAATTGAGAGGTTTGTTGGAAGGGAAAAATAATTTTAAACAAGTATGAAATAGTTTGCAATAGTATGAGCTGAAAGAAGCCCTATCAAATTATGCAGATGAAATACAATTTAGTTCTGCTAGGAAGACTGTCAGGACTGTAATAAAACTTAGAAAGAGAGAGATACCTGGAAGGCAGGGAAATAAATGTGTGAACAACAAAGCAGCAACAAGACAGAAGAACATAATGAAAGTCGAGCTGATGAGAAAGAAACTTGAGAATTGACAAGAGTAGCCATGCTTAATTTAATGCAGGTATGTACCAATACATAGGTGCTCCAGACAAAAGGACTTTCAAAATAAAACAGACTGACATTGTTTAAATTTAAATGTGGATCTGCATCACCTGCATAATCTAGAAAACAAAATCCATGCTATTCTTGAATTCTCATCAATGGACACCCAGAATCATTCTGCTGGCCGCAAATTGCCTCCAGGTTGCACTTTGGCTAATCCCGTTTTTTAACCTCTTGGACAAGCTCCACTTTCTAAGTCTTGGAGCACATGACCAAAGGAATATCACTAAACAATGGGCTAGATTGCTCTAATATTAATTATAGTTAAGTTTTCTGTTGTTTCAAGGACACAAACCATTTTCAACATGACATTTAATAAATCAAATGTAAATAGTGGGAAGATGAAACTTTCTTTCATAAATTTAATCTTGTACATTATTTTTTGCACAGTTGGTAGCATTGTTGCCTTGAAACAAGAAGGTCATGCGTTTGATTCCCGGCCTGGGATGTTCGCCCTGTGCATGCGTGAGTTCTCTCCGGGTACTCCGTCTTCCTCCCACAGTCCAAAAACATGACTGCTAGGTAAATTGATCTCTGAATTCTCCCTAGGTGTGACTGTGTGTGCATGGATGTTTGGCCTGTTTGTCTCTATGTTGCCCTGCAACAGACTGGCGACCTGTCCAGGGTGACCCCGCCTCTCGCCCAGAACATAGCTGGATATAGGCACCAGCACCTCCTGAACCCACTAGGGATAAGGTTGCACAGAAAATGGATGGATGGACATTATTTTATTATCTTTGTAGATGACTGTTTCATTTCCTTGGCTGAATGAAAATATATACATGTAGAACATGCACAATTCTAGGGCTGATCTTAACTGTTTTATTGTGGTTTTGACTGAAAGAGGACATGTCTCACTCGAAGAGGCCATTTTCAGTGAGCAGTGTCTAAAATGCTTCTGCTGCAGCCTCACTTTTCCCATGCCGGCTCCCACTGGGAAAAGTCAAAGCCTTCAGGATGAAACAACAGAGAGAGAAAACAAACAAACACAACCTGCTTACCTGACTGCGTGCAGTCACCTGTGGTGCAAATTTTATCTGCAAGAGAATATAAAACACAGTTCATCTCAGTGGGTTTCTCAACACCCAGTGGTGATTACATCCAAATCAGTTCCTTCTTCTGTATTTCTTTTTATTAATTAATTTGTTGCACATACGTAACGCAAAACTCCTCTCAAGTGTCACTTTCTCTCTGTCAGAAATGTGTCAATCAAGTGACAGTTTGATGCACTGACAGACCAGCAGAAAAATTAATAATAGCGGAGAATCTTCTGCTCTTTTCAATTTTTCTTAGATCATCATCCTGTTTTGAAAAGAAAAAAAAAACACTTTCTAGGAAATATGCAGTTCCTAGAATCAAGAAATTTGAGACAGAATCATTCAAATTAAGGGGACGTTTTAACACATATGCATATTTTACTTTTTTAAAATTCTGTTCCAGAGTCTGTTTTGAAGCACAGTTGAGAAGCACACAGAACATATATGAGCAAAGGGCAGCACTTGTGCATGCTCTTAGTGAAACCTAATGAATGTCCTAGACAAATCCTTTCAAATAGATGATTCACTTGTTTTGCTCACACGTTTGTTTGACTTTATTAAAGAAAAGAAAACATGCAAAAAACATATCGGTATCAGTGCTAATCTTCACTTAAAACACTCACTTGACTGGGTGGCAAACAAGATGATGAGGATAACAATGACAAAAAGGAACAAGGAGACGATAGTAAATAGGCCGATTTCCAGAGAGGTCCAACGGGGCTTCTTTGCCGATGTTGGAGTATCGGCCTCCTCTTTCACCGGCTGCATCATTTGATCTAATGGGGAATAAACCATTAGTTAATTCATTAACAAAGCTCTTCCAGTCACAGCTTCCTGTAATTCGGTTAATTTACTGATAGCTCATGCTGTCAAATTCAATTTGGCGGACGCCGTTGCGTTTCGCAGCAACCGGCCATGATTCGTCTACTATTTATATCTACGATGCAATCCATTACAGAACAAACACATAAATACATAAATATTAATCCTTTTTGTCAAAAATACTTTAAACTGAACAATGCAGGACATCTGGAATCAATCTCAAGCTAACATTAGCCTTGAGCTATGAATATGACTACAGCAAAATAATAATAAAAAAAATAGTAAAAACAGATATTTCAAGACCTCAGCAGCCAGACAACATGTAATTGCCTTACAGATTATTATTATTCATAATAAACGAAACTAAAAATCTTGCCGTGTGAATTAAGTGTTTGCTAACCGTGTTTAAAGGACATTGTAAAGTATTTCCAACGGTTGTTGAATAAATAAGACGAAGGTGGTAGGGAAAATATCTCTATATACATATTTTAATTATGTATATTAAAATACATAATTTATTTGGGCGGTACAGCAAAACAAACAAAAGAAGACAAACGTGAAAAACTTACGGATTAAGTTCGGTTCATCCGAGCCCGCTGCCATGGCGACCGAGCTGACACCTGTCAAGCTTTTTGTCACGCTCTTTAACGTGAAGCTAGTTATCAAGGATATGTGGCTGGCAGTGACATGCGGTCAGGAAAAATAATATAGAATGATAAAATAATCTATATTGCTATTTTAACACGGTGATTTGTTCTATGAAGTATTTATTTTTTTATTTAGCGTAACCAATTTTGATTATTTTTCTTCAAAATTGCTGAATTTTCTTAATTTCCCATTCAAATGCTCGGAGGCAGCAGCGAGCTGATTGCGCAACCTCTCACTTACTTTCACTGGCTGTCACTTGATGAGAGCACGCTCCTTCTGTTTGTACCTGGCTAATAAAATGGTTAAAAACATTTAATGTATTAACTTATTTTCCATAATTTAGCTCATGTAAATAATGTAAAGTGTTTCTAGTCACCAACTGTATGTGTAATGTGTTTTGTGTGCTGAATAGCCATCATAAACGGCAGAGCACAGTTCCGAGGCGAGGCAGGCAGTTTTCTTGCCTCATGGCAGGGGGCGCTCATGATCCCAGACATTGTGACTGCACACTGCAGAGTAAGAGACAGTAACAACAAGCTCGCCGTGGAGTTAGCCATAGAGCTAGCCATACAGTAACGTCAAGTGCAGCGATATATTTATAGTTTTCTCTTTTTACCACAGACAGCAATCACTTATTAATAATGACATAATAGACATTAAGCTTAAAATCATACTACTGCAACAGACAGAATGTTCTGCTTTCTGTGTGGGAAATATTTCAGTGTTTTTTTGTTCGTTGTGGTCAGTTGCTATGGTAACGAGTCTCCTCGTTGCTGCGCTGATACAGAGGCAGAAAGAAGTGGTTTTGAGTTGTAGTTTAACGGTTTTTCTTTTTGCTGTGGAGCAGAGCACGAAATTAATAATATGTACATGTCCAAGTGTGATTGCATCAACGATATTATATGTATATGTAATTTTCACAATATGGCCAAATAATAAGAAAAATGTTTCTTTTTTTTCTTTTTTGCATTTTCCAGGCACTGTACGTTTTGAGTTCTAAAGTTACAAAATTTCTTCAATGGAAACTGTCTTACTTTTTTCACTTGGCAGTTATTAATAGCTTTTTATTTGTGCTTGCCTATCAATGATACCATTTTTAATTCTGCTAAAGTGTATTTCTATGCTCATCCACTTAAGTTTACGTCAATTTAAGTTGTTTTTTTATTATATCTCAGATATTTGGTTAGTGCAGTTCATGTTGTAGCTGAACATCTTATGTTATGAACTTTAAAAAAACAGATTATCCAGTGAGCAGAAGATTGCCAGAGTTGATTTATTGAACAACAGTCCATGAGGGTTATTGTCTGCTGCCATCTTGGATGAAGTGCACGCTGCACTGCCTGTTCACCAGCTGTGGTCCATCCAGTAAAGAACAAAGAGAAGCTTCCATCTCCCTGTAGGCCTCCATGAGAGCTCCAGCAGTTATACGGGAGAGGTATCGTACCGGCAGAAAATACGGACCTAAGGACCGTGTTTGGTCTTTAGGTCACCAAACTCGACAAACATTGTCAGAGACCATGTTGCTGCTTTTGTTGCAGTTGAATGCTTTGGCAAACTCTGGAAAATTCTGAAGGGAGCCAAGTACTCTAGAGTATACAAAGGAGACTGGTGTTAGCAAGTGAACTTTGCGTGTCAGAGGGGCCTGCTTTTTAAACTGTACTTTTAAGTGATGAAATGCTGACTTCTGCACTTCATGTTATTACCTGAACAACACTGGACTGTGTATATCCATTTCAATGGAATAAATGGCTTGCTCTGGTCGGTAGGATTCACACCAAATCTTAAACACATATATGGGATGTAATGTATCAGACAAGTACAGAGCTTAAGCAAATGTATTCAAATATGGATGCATCAGAGCATCCCACTAATTTACTGAACTAAACATATATTTCCACCTCTGACCCATATGCATATACTTTTTTGCAGAAGATAAATTAAAGTCCTTACATTTTCTTTAATTGTAGAGCCATATTTTGCTTTTTTTAATGTTTAGTTGAAGGACAAAGCACTGAGCTTTAGAAATGGTATTACCTCACTTGCCATGCTTCCCACCGAGAGTCATGGCAAGCTGAACTTCACATATGTGGTTGTCAACATCCAGCTGTGTTGACTTTCTAATCTTGACTGACTTTAAAGCTGCAATTTGAAACTTTTGTAGAATTTTTCTTTTTAATATTTGTTTAAACCACAGGTGTCAAACTCCATTCCTGGAGGGCCACTGCCCGGCAACCTTTAGATATGATTTTTCTGTACCACACCAGAATAGAATATTTAGATCATTAGCAAGGCTCTGAAGAACATATCTACACAAGAAGGAGGTAATTAAGCCATGTCATTTCAGTGTTTTGCATCTGTGGCACATCTAAAAACTGCAGGACACTGACCCTTGAGGACTGGAGCTTGACACCCCTGGTTTAAATTGTCATCATGTCATAACAGACTGAGACAAATAATCTAAAGAAAAAAATAAATGAATACAAAAATCGAGCTTCACTGCCTTCTCGAAGTACACCCTGCGCAAACTAGAAAGAACGAATCAGAACTCGGAGGCAGGCCTTAGCATTGTTAGTCACAATCTCATATGGCGTCACGGCAGATAAATGCTATTATAGTGGTAAGTTGTTTCTCTGCCTTTAGGAGATTTGTGGCGAGTACATGAGATTGAGCAACAGCGATAAGACCTTTCTTCTGGCTCTTATTGGTTGTTTTAGGTCAACCAACTCCCTGAGCGACTTTCAGATGGCCAAAGTCGCTCAGGGAGGTGGTGGAGGAAACTGATCTATTCACCTTATGTTTTATACTGTCACAATATGGTGACAGTTTTAACAAATAAATAAATGTATTCTTTGTAAAATATACTGCCATTTTAAATATAGATGGGCAGGAACTTCACATCTTTCATATAATACTTTTTTCCTTTCATGAACGACATTTTTCTCAAGACAAAAGAACTGACATTTATTTTCTGGGAACAGTTGAAGTAATTTTATGTAAAGAAAAATAGCAATATCCTAGTTTAGCATTTATCCCACTGCTTTCTTAAACATTTATTAACATATATATATATATATATATATATATATATATATATATATATATATATATATATATATATATATATATATATATATATATATATATATATATATATATATGTTTTTTGTTTGATTACCTGACCAAAATTAAGGAAGAAGAGTTGATCATGTGAAAGGTCAATCCCCGGCAGTGGGAGCTCTTCTCCATTCCTCTTCACAAATTTCTTGTATGCCTACGGTAAGACACAAAATGTTATCTATTTTACACATATTGAAAAATTCAAGTTAACAACAGTTTCATTTATTAATGTTTCAAAAACGCACAAGATATATTTAAGGTTCCGAGCCCACGGGAGCGAGCACATAGCCAATGCGAGGCATGGCTCTTTGCCTGCTCCCAGCAAGGTAGGGAACTCCTCAGTTTTCACTCTGCTTTTTCCATCCATCTTCACATTAGTATGTTTCTCCACTGAAACTCATACAGACGCCTAACCCAGAAATTTAATTCAACTTTTAATTGGTATCCAGGTTCAGGACCCACACTGCTACTCAGACACAAATGTTAGGGCAGGTTCGACTGGGTGACGCATTTCAGCTTATAATTACAAAACTCATGTGAGCAAAGCCTCTTAGAAATATTCTTCAACAGATGAGCCACTGTGCAAACGTTTTTGGTCTGGAATGTTTTCATCGAAGAGCCATTAAATCTGCATTAGCCAAAACCAATCTCGCCCCCTAGTATCTATCCATCCATCCATCCATCCATCCATCCATCCATCCATCCATCCATCCATCCATCCATCCATCCATCCATCCATCCATCCATCCATCCATCCATCCATCCATCCATCCATCCATCCATTTTCTGAGCACCCTTCTCCCTAACGGGGTCGGGAGGTGCTGGTGCCTATCTCCAGCTGCGTTCCGGGCGAGAGGTGGGGTACACCCTGGACAGGTCGCCAGTCTGTCGCACCCTAGTATCTACTCTGAGTCAAATAAAGCCTAGCATAATATACACTAAGGAAGAACCAAAAATTGTGCTGGATGTTTGATTTTTGTTTTTTTTCCAATTGG
This sequence comes from Poeciliopsis gracilis, assembly GCA_911649635.1. Lineage (NCBI taxonomy): Eukaryota > Metazoa > Chordata > Actinopteri > Cyprinodontiformes > Poeciliidae > Poeciliopsis > Poeciliopsis gracilis. The sequence goes on from CAJVRI010001029.1 coordinate 168,348, forward strand.
AATGTAATAGCTAAGCAAACATTGCTTCGAAAGAAGCTGCAAAATTAAATTGCTCATAATTTTGAAACCGCAATACTTTGCACCTCCAACTGCAAACATTATCTCTCTTTTTCAGTGTATAAAACTAATCAGAAATTTGTGCTTAACTTTTAATTTCTGGGTTTAATCCAATTTGATTTCTTTCTACTTGTAGTCCTGCTTCTTCTCAACCGTTTTCAGACATGATTTAAAGACAAGCCAAGACTCAACTCTTTACTTTTAAAGAACGTTTGAAATAATTACTCTGACTGAAATTTTGAACAAATAATTGATGCCAAAAAGAGGTTGCCGTTACAAACTGATACTATTTGTTAATGTAGAAACATTACATTTTAGTATTTATTCCCTAACAGACAATGTTGTCATTGCAACCTAGTACATTAATGAATGGAAGGAAAATTTAATTTTTGATTATGTGCCAGACCAGTCACTGGTCAGGGCTGATCAAGCAGAAAATTATTAGGCAATGATGACAAAGAAATTCCTCTGCATTTCTAATTCAGAGTAATTATCTTGAAGCAGATTGAAAGCAAAATTATCAGTCGTTGTCTCTCAGGTTCTTATCTACGTTAGCATTTTGTAAAAAAGACAAGATACATATTTTTATTTTTTTTAATAACATTTAAATCATTTTATAGGATTGGTTAATGACTGTTTATTCAGAGTCACAGTACCAGCATTCATGCCCTCATACAACCTAACAAATATGTCAACATCCTGACAGACTCCAACATTTTTTTCAAATTGTATGAAGCAGGTCACATATGTAAACAAAACATTTTTACAGCATCTCTTAAGTTCTTCACCTGGTATGCCACTCGAATCCCTCCATTGTCAGCTATGTTCTCAGTGAGGGTGTTGTCGCCATTCACCTAAGAAAATATAGGTGCAGAGTCCAAAAAGTGATAAAGAGACCTGAAAGTTTTCACTCCATATTTTCAGTAAATTGCAGATTTCAACTAGAAAATTCCTGAAGAAATTTAACCGGGGCCCTGCCAAAGTGTGCCCGTCATTTGGAGCCCGCGTTCTGATTCTAAACATTAGCATCAATGCTAAAGAAAGCTGCAATGTAATCAATAGTCACAAGCATGACTTCCTCCATTCAGTATACTAAACATGGGTAATAAGTCAGAGAAATAGCTACTACCTCATTTAAGGTAAAAGGCTAATGCTAATGCTCTGCATTAGGCAGAGCCCTAACCTGAGTGAAAAAGATAATGCAGGATAATCTTATTGCACTGCACTCGTGGGGGACAGTGCACTGCCCCCAACGGCACTGTCTTGCGCAGTGCCCCCACCAGTAATATGAAAGTGCTACACGAAAGTAGAAACGCTGTTTCATTGTTTTTTTGTTTTTTTTCTCATGCTGTTTCTTTGATATGTGTTACTCTGACAGAAAAACTTTACATTAGGTTCTTGGTACGAGTCTCATATATGAGGAATATTTCTGGTAGTCCCTTCCTATCTCCTTGATAGAGATGTTAATTTCTGAAGAAATTGTGTATCTGTGTCCAGTATTCCCCCACGGGCACTGCGCAAGACAAGTTCGGACAGTGCCCTAACTTGAGATAAAACAATAATGCAAGCTAATATCATTGCAGCGCCTTCTGGCGCTGCATTAGCCATAGACGAATCTTAAAACTTTTATTTTGAAATTTTCAGAAAGCTTGATTTTAAATGGCCAATCTAATCCAATGTGTAACAGTGATTGCGTTAAATCAGTTATTTAACAGTTAATCAATCAATCAATCAATCAATCAAATTTTATTTGTATAGCACATTTCAGCTACAAGGCATTTCAAAGTGCTTTACATCATAAACACAAAACACAAAGTCAAACAACATAGAATAAAATTTTTGTCACGGAATTTAAGCGCCTGTTTTCGCCGGACTCCGCCGTCCGTTTAACCACGGGTATTTGCCGGGCCCCGTTGCCCACAACAGGAAAAGGTCTCACAACCTTTTGACACGGAATTGAAGCGTCTGCTACCGCCGGACTCCGCCGTCCGTTTAACCACGGGTATTCGTCGGGCCCCGTTGCCGACAACAGGAAAAAAAAAAAAAAGGTACATTGTTACATATTACATTTCAAATACAGTTCTAAACAGGTGTGTTTTTAGTTGAGATTTAAATGAAGTCAGGGTTTCTGCTGTTTTACAGTTTTCTGGAAGTTTGTTCAAAATTTTTGGTGCATAGATGCTGAAAGCTGCTTCTCCTCTTTTGGTTCTGGTTCTGGGAATGCAGAGCAGACCAGAACCAGAAGACAAACAGTTAAAAGAGCAATTACTTGATGGTAATAGTAAAGTAATAGCTCCAATGCCGGGACCGAGCCGCACGTTTTGATATATATATTATGAGGGGGCACGCAGCGGTATCGGCCGCATTAACGGTAGTAGGAAGCGGCAGTTATTTTGAGGTGAAGAACAATAGGTTCCTGCCATACATTTCTATGCCAGGCCCCAATTTCTGTGTTAAAAGAACGAATTACCCAGGGAAGAAAAGAAGCATTGTTGAAAGGAGCAATACAGAGGAAGGATAAAAGGAGAAGTACTCGTATGTCAACACACAACACTAAAGAGACCTAAAGCAGAGAGAAGATGAAGCTGGAAAACAGGAAGAAAGATTTAAAAATGACAGTAAATGGACTGAACTTATAAAGCGCTTTTCCAGTCATTTTGACCACTCAAAGCGCTTTACACTAGAGTCACATTCACCCATTCACACACCGATACGCAGCTTGGTAGGCAATTTGGGGTTAAGTGCCTTGCCCAGAGGCACATCGACATGTGGCAGGAGAAAGCTGGAATCGAACCTACAACCTTCCGATTGCAAGACGTCAACTCTGCCACACAACCACAGTCGCCCATCCATAAAAGTGAAGTTAATGAAATTTTTCACGTAATGTTCCAAAAAAGTAGAAAACCAAGTGAACATACATGTAGACCATCAGCCAGGTCCCAGGAAAAGCTGCTGTACTGCTTAGCGAAGCACATTGAGAGTTTCAGGAATTTTCTAGTAGATTCAGTAGTCCACCAGTCTGTCAGATGTCCATCCTTGTCATAGTGGCGACCTGGAGACACAGAACAGATGTCAGGGATTTAGGGGTGGGAATATTAACATTTATTTATACTGCAAAAGCAATCAAATAATCAATGATACAGGTATGATACCGTTTGCAATTTAAATTTTAATATAAAAACTCAACCTATAAAATTTAGTGTCAATTTGAGAGGTGATGCTGCAACTACTTTTAAAAACTGTGTTGCCTAAATAAGATTTGTTATTATTGTTTAAAGTCTCCACATTGTTTAGTGAAAAAGTGAAAAATGTTGTTTTCTTTCAGTCAGTTGACAGGGAGCCTGGAGTGATGTGTGAGGAAGGGTAGCAAGTCGATCTATGTTCCAAACAGCCAGAAGAAACCAATGGTCACCCTGGCACATCCTATGTGACACTGCAAAAATTAAATAATGGGATTTTTGGGTTTTTGAAACAGTAAACTTCAAAGCAAAAAAAATGGTTAGATATGGAGCCTAGGCGAAAATACAAGCTGGGAGACTCGACCCAGCTGACACTCATCTCTCAATCACCACGTCCTACCGCAGCGTGTTTTCTCTCAGGTCTGGAGAAACACATCGCTGCAAGCCAATCATCATCCAGGAACACCTTCAAAAGTCAAGCTACCGGGGGTCGATCTGCTCGTCGGTGCGCTCGAGCCACCTCCCTCCCCCTCATCTCCACTTTCGTCCTCATGGTCATCCTCCAGGATCCTTCCACATCCAGCTCCACCACCCGTTTTCGGTCCGGGGGAAGACTGTCCAAGCTCGGCCGAGCTACTGTCCTGCCCGCGGTGATCCGCGACTCACAGTCTTCTGCCGGGCCCGAGCACCAAAGAATTTGTATTATTAAATCTTCTAACTGCAATTTTCTTCTCTGTGTGAGTCTATCCAGATTGAAATTAGAATGAACTGTCAATTAAAACAATGCAGGGGACTGCCGATCTGACATTTGTGCTTTTATCTATTTTCCTTTATATGGATTTAATTATGGTTACTGTCCTTTTGGATGTTTTGCAGTTTTGCACAGACTGTTGTATTGGAGAACTAATTTTATTCGTTGCCGTATGCGAAACTAATAAAATGATCTTATCTTATATCTGAAGTGGAAAATAGTTTAATTTGCAGTACAATTCAAATGCAAGAAACTGTAGCAAAGAAATAAATCCAAACACCAAAGGCATAATAAGATGAAGCAAAGCTCTTCTCTAAAGTGGTATCAGTTACAGGGGGAAATTAATTTGTTCACAGACTAATGTAATCCAGCAAAACCTTAAGAGACAACAATGAAGTAGAAAAATCATACCAATGACATCAAAGCCATGTGCAAACTCATGAGCGATTACCATGCCAATTCCACCGTAGTTGAGAGATTTAGGCTGGCCTTTGTTAAAGAAAGGGGGTTGAAGGATACCAGCAGGAAACACTACAGACAGAGAAAGCATTTTTAAATTTCAAAATAGCTTAGTCTTTATGTTTTGTGGCTGAACATAATTTCCAAAGCTTATTTGGTACCTATTTCATTAAAGTCGGGTGAGTAGAAGGCTTGGATAACAGCAGTTCTAATTGACCACCTTGAAAAAATAAATAAAAAATGAGAGGGGTGTTATTAAACGATGACACTATGAAAGAACATTAAGGCAAAGTAAAAAGCCTACTTGAAGAAAAATGTGGAAAATTAACATAAAGCTTTTAAAATCCCAGGTCAATCTATGACTCTCTGCTGTTAAAGCAACTCTAAATAAGGCCTGTCACAATAACAGATTTTGCTGGGCGATAAATTGTCTCAAAAAATTATTGCGATAAACAATAATATTGTTTGAAGACATTTTTACATTGATTTAATGGAAATTACGTAATAATATGTGCGATTTCCTACCAAAGAAATCGCACTTTACTTTAAAAAGAACACTTAACACTGGGACTGATACACAAAATAAATAAAACAACCAAAACCAAAAATAAAATACATTCTTAGTTTCCATTAACAATAAATGTACTTGAATAAAAACTAAACAACATAAAACCAAAGTGGAAATAAATACTGCATTCAACCAAAAGAGTGCAGATTATGAAGTCTGTATAGTATGCTGCCCTTCAGTAATCATTTGATTTAAATAGAGAAGACATCCGACTGCCTGATGCAATAGTTCACACTACAGGATTTTTTACCCCGAACGACAATCTTAGAACGTTCTTCGTTCTGAGATTGTCACTTGTGTTGTGTGTTAAGGTAGATCGTTGTGTCGCTCCGATCTAAATCAAGGATTTGCTCAGACTGGGAGCGTGACGCAGCCTGTTGAATGTGACCGGTAGCCAATCAGAAAGCACGGATTCTCCTCCTGCTTTCTGAGGGGAAACACGGAGGGAATCCCGAACAGCTGACACGGTGCAACCCGAAGTCCCGCAGACATCGGAAACAACATGAATGTTTATTCAACAGTTCGTGCAAAGAAAATATCAATAACTAGGGGAGGAGTTGGAGCGAAATTTCTACCAGAAAACCCGGTAACTTTTCAGCGGTTCTTCGTTAACGTGACCTAAATAGTTATAATGATTTTCATTCAGTCAGGACTGACACTCGCCACATTCATTGCAGGTAGATTGCAGTAAGGAATCGATTAATGCCTGGTTTCAAAGTTAGTGAACTGGACTTATTATTTTGTGTCCATTGTTGGACACAACACGGTTCGATCGAACTGTTATACCGAGGATTTCTGTCGGCTAATGTGTCTCTCAGGTTTTGATAATGGGCCGACAATCCGCGACATAAGATCGTGCAGCGCGCGCGCTGGGCATTACACTAAGGAAGTAAGGAAGGGAGGGTCAGTGGAGAGCACCGGAGTTGAGCCTTTTTTCATTCAGTGTCATCAACAGTCAGAGAAAAAAGAAGGAAGAAACGATATAGTCGATAATTACAATGAGGTCGATAGTTTTAATTTATCGTTCGATTAATTGACTTATCGTTTATCGCGACAGGCCTACTCTAAATGCATGTGAGAGTTTGTGTGGTATAAAGTGAACACACTGCACAAAGGATAAATTAGGTAAACACTGTAGTAGTTCACTCTGCGAGGACCATGAATAAGACAGGAGATTTAAATATCAAACCATGCACTTTTCATTTACAACACATCTGGAGTGAAGCTGGTAAATCCACCGCCACCACCAAATTAAATGCCAAAAAAAACCTTACTTATCCTTGTTGACTTTTTCTCGCAATTTCTGCAGATCTTTCTTGGTCCAATACTCCATGATCTGCAGGATGTTTTTAAAGTATTCCTCTGCACTGACGTTCAGCTAACAGTAACACAGCCAGGAAAAAATTAGGAAGATTGGCAGTGATGGAAGCTGTCAACACTCAGTCATGTATTCACAAAAGTAACTCATTTCAGGCAAAAATTCAATGGGATTTTTGCCTGAAATGAGGAAGAATAAGAAATGCAACTTTCCTAAAGTATTTTTTGTTACAAAGAACTTAGTGAAATATGGTTAGAATTTTTTCATAAATACTGACATCTTTGTACTCATTGTTTAGATATTCGTCATTCATGATATCTTCAGAATAACCAATGCGTTCACGGATAGCTTGGGCCTGGAAAAAAAAAAAAGCAAAAAGGAAAATGAGAATAAACCTGGTTTATTTGTTCTAAATAGAAATAAGATGATTCTTGCAACTGATATTCACACCTTCTCTGTAGCTGCTCTTTTGGTCTTTTTATCCATCCAGGAAAGGTCATTAAGGTTATTAATGAAAACTTCCCGAATGTCTTCAGTAAGTTCCTTTATCTAATCTCCCAACACACCAAAGGGAGAGCAAATGTCATAAGATGCCAATGATAGAACAAGAAAATGCATCATGAAAAGGTGCTCTGGTCTACTGTTTCTGTTGTTGTTCATCAACTCTAATTGGATCAGAAATAAGACAAATATAACTTTTGTCAAACTATTAACACACTTCCTAAAATTATTGGGCTTTACATATCCACATATCAGAACGATTCAGACTTGCATATTAGTCTGTTCATAATGACAACTGCATTATGATAAAATATATTTTAATATATTGTTATTTTACAAATAACATATTTTCAATATTTTAATATTTCCATCAGGATTTGTCTTGGAGGACTTGGCCCTACACTTCACTAAAAGAAATAAAATTTTGCTCGACTTAAAATATTTCCAAGGTCAATGTCATTGTCAGTTGAACTGTTAGTTTTCCAAAACCAGGAAATAATCTGCAGTGTGTAAGAAATGTAAGGAAAAACAATGAAGTTGTATGAAATATCACTTATATCATACAGTGATATAAGTATGACTGTATGCAAACTTCTGAATTTAAAGAAAAAAAATCTATACAAAAAATATCTAATTACTTATAGATGAATAAATCTCAGAAATAATTTCTAAAATGGATTCAACTATATGTAAGGGACTTCTAACTTGAATCTCAGAATTCTGACTTCAATCTGAGTAGGCAAACATCTTTATTGAGATGGTTAAGAGTTACGAGGGTGTTACTCATACACAAAACAATATTGCGGCAAAGCCTGCGTGTGCACATGAACAGAGGTACACAGTTAAGATTTACAGCGTCGGTGGTCTGAACATAATAACAAAGACGCCTCATTCAGCTGCTTCCAGCGGATGTAAGCAAGATTACACTGAGACACAGACACGAGACAGGTGACAAACTCACTAATGTCTCTTAAACTATCTTGTTCTGTATATGTATACATGAAAACGCTCACTAATTTTATGTCATCAGTTCAGACTGTCAATGTAAAATAAAGCTGCTCAATAAAACTTTTTTAATCTGATAATCAGCCCAATTCAGCCTCAACCTACCAGCTCTTTGCTGTTATCAGAGAAAGCCTCCTGCACATAGAGCCGTCCCACAGCTTTGTCCAGGTTGCGGTTGACAAGAAGTGCACAACGTCGCCACACGGCATCCTCTGATATTCCACCAGTCAGAACCTATTGGGAAGGTGATGAGACAAAATTTGTGAATGAAGAAGAAATTTCAGGGCAATTCTTTATTCTTTTTCAAATAAAATCAACGTCCCATTTAGGATGTAGAGCGAAAGAAAAAAGACGGGTAATGAAAGAAAGTTTACACGAATCTATTAATCACAAAAAAAAAAATAAAGTACAGCATCACCTAAACCAGTGGTCCTCAACAGCTGGGGCTCGGACCGGTACCGGTCCGTGGACCAATTAGTACTGGGCCGCACAAGAATTAATTAAATATTTCCATTTTATGTATTATTTGAGTCTAGAGGATCTTTTATTTTGAAAATCCTTTAACCGGATTGTCTTGGTTATGTCTTGCGGCTCCAACATTGAGCCACAAGCAGAAAAATGAGTCAGAAACAGATCAGATGTCTTTGGAAAGTTTTTTGTGAATGGGAAACGGCCCAGAGAAGAGACAGGAGAATGGATTTATCCCAGTAGGTGATTCCCACATTCCAACCCCACCCTGCATGATATGCTCGTTGATGAGGCAATGAAGCTTCAAACTGCTTTGCCACGTAGAAACCATATACCCTGTGCATAAGCAACACTTCAGGTGTCATTGTCTCCTCATCACTCCCAGATGGGAGAAACAAGCTCAGGGCTCCCATTAGTTGTTATCTTGAGTTAAAATTTTCACAAAAGTAAAATGTTTGTTTTTGTGGCGCATCTGTATCTCATTTTGAAGGGATATGTAAACGTTACCATAGTGACCAGAGTCAGAGACCGTTAGGGCAGTGGTCGATACGAGATGAGAGGAACAGAGCTTGTGAGTTTTAGGTCTGGCTCACACGGCACGATTTAAGGATTGACGGCCGATTTTCCAAACCTCTGTGACCACAAAGCTGATAAAAGTGCAACAGGTTCGGTCGGTTCGTGTGTCCAGCCACAAGGCAGGAGCAACACACCACAAGAGCTGATTCCACTCACGAAAATCCTGATTCCAGAAGAAAATCCAGTAAAACGGCCCAACATATCGCACTTCAATTTAGAATAATCAAACAGGGATGACTATGAAGAAGCAGTAGTGATAGTTTCCTGGACTCATTTTAAGTGATAAAAGATGTAACTAAAAAAAAAAAGGTGTTTGATAAAAGATTTGCTGCACTATGATTTGGAGGTGAGTTATGTTTTTTCGTAATTAACATTTTTAACTGAATAAACATAACCACATATAATAAACATATATAAAAATGTCTTACATATAGTAATAAACATTTCCACATTCACTTCCGATGTCCAGCGGACTCTCAGTTGCCATGTCAAGATTCCCTCTGTTATTACTTTTTGACTGGCTACCTGTCACATTCAACAGGCTGCATTCTCGCTCCCAGTCAAGGAAAACCCCACAGGCTGCGATAATCGGGCCAAGACAATGTTAAATATGCTCGAGTTTAGATCTGGTATATTCAACACACCACCACGTTAACACACCAGACACTGCAGGATGCTGTAAGATTTTTGTAAAGGGAAAATCGGGGCAAAAAAAAGGCTTTAGCGAGAACACCAACATGCAGAAGCCTTATCTTATGTACTTCCCCCCTCACCGGGCCACAGCAAAATTGCCGGTCCACAGTAATAATTAAAAGCTTGGGGACCACTGACTTAAACATTTGAATTTCCTTGAACTATCAAAAGACAGTTCAAGAGAAATTGCAATACAAAAACAAAGTAATGCTGAATTATCCTGTAGCATGGATACACATAAATGTTGCAGTGAATCTGGCCATGACAGACTGGAATCCAAACCACTGTAGCACTGGTGTTATGTTTAGGGTCATTGTCTTGCTGGGAAAATCTCCTCCCCAAACTGATTATAACTAGTCTCCTTCTGCTGTTCAGTCATCTCAACAGAGCTCAAGGCCAATAGCCTCTCAACAGATTCTCATCTGTTGAGAGGCTATTTCCCTTGTATCTTTTTTTTTTTTTTGCTGCTCCATCAAAAATCTCATGTACGTTTTGCTTCTTTGACCAATACAAATGTCAAAGAAGCAAAAAGATACAAAGGTCTAGACTCTGTGGTGGCTAACCCACGTGTAAAAATGATATCTCATGCTCCATGAACCACTCTTTCACAATTCAGGTCTGATGAATCCTGGCATTGTCATCTTGGAATATGCTCTTGCCAACAGGGAAGACGAAATCCATTGATGGAATAACCTGGTCATTCAGTATATTCAGAATCGTCAGATTACATTATTCTTTCAATCTTGGTGTTGCTGAACCTAGACCTAACCTGGCAGTGCAAAGACCTGGGGCAGCAACCCCAGATCATAGCACTGTCCTACATGCTTATACAGTAGGCGCCAGGTATGATGGGTAATAACTTCACTTGCCTCTTTTCTTGCCCTGATGCGGCCATCACTCTGGAAGATGGTAAATCTTAACTCATCAAACCACATGATCGTCTTCCGTTGCTCCAGAGTCCAATCCTGATGCTCCCGAGCAAACTAAAGCTTTTTATCCCAGTTAGCCTCACTGATTAGTTGTTTTCTAAAGGCTACAGCTGCTCAGTCACAATCCATTGAGTTCCTTTCTCACTGTGTGTGTGGAAATGCTCTTATTTTCACTATTGAGCATAGCCCAGAGAACCACTGTTGTATTTCTTCTATTTGATTTTACCAAACCTTTAAGTGATCACCGATCATGGTCATTCAGAATTCTTTTCCGGCCACATTTCTTCTTTAGTAGATTCTGCAATCTCCTTACATGTTTTCTCATGTTTGATGACTGAGATTGGACCCTTCTCAAACACACTGAGATCTTCTTTATTTCAATGACATTTCAGAGACTATTAAATGTAACATCTATAAATTTCCCTTGTACCTTTTTTTTCAACAAATACAAGTAACATTTTACACAAATACAACAAGTTGCATTTTTGCAATTGTTATAAAGACATTGCAAGAACATTCATGGAAGACGTTTTCCCAAGTTAACATGTCAAGGTGATATGGGGCTGTGTACCTTGAGGAAATCATTCCTGGTGTTTCTGTAAGGTCGACTCAGTTCCCCTACCGTTTTCATAAGAAACCGCCAAACCACATAGTTTTGCAGATCCCTGAGAAACAAAACGCAGCAAGGACCAGGAGATCAACATAATCCGCATACAGTTACAGCAAAGGTAAGCAATTTCTCTGGAAAACAATAACCATCTCTGACTTGTATAGTCTTCCATACCTCTTGGTGTATTTGGCTAATAGAGTTTTGAGTTTTTTGTAATATCCGGGGGAATAGTTGATGATTTTCTCCGATTCGGGAACCTTGATGTTCACGTTGTCCATTATCTTAGCTGTGAAGTAACTCCAGTTAAATCTCTTCAGGATGAGCCAAAACACACACAAGGAAACCAAGTTTAAGACATTTGATGCCAATTTTAAATAAAAGAAATGATCACATGCTAAGATGTTAGCATTACCTGAGATTCAATTTCAAAAGAGAAGTTTCTATTCAGCGTCCTCAAGTGCATCCTGTTGAAAAGTAACACTGGATCCTTCCGAAACTGCGATCGGTCAGTGGCCTAGGAGAAATCGAAACACACGTACGCTCTCAATACATCTCCAGAAGCATGAAGCATTTTCAGCCCAGGAGGCCTCAGGTCTGTAAATGTCAGGAGTTTGAGTGGCTTAACTGCTTTGTGATAATGAGCAGCAGAGTGGAGAGGAAGCACAGCATGTAAGCAACAGGAGAAGCGCAGATTGACAAAACAGGATTGCAAATCTGGTGATTTCTAGGAAATTCTTGGTGTGACAGGATAACAAGCTTGTCTCAAAAAGATGTGTACATGTCCAGAATTATTTTGTACTGTGAACTTTTTCTGAATTTGCTTGTATACTGTGATGATTATGCCGAACGATGCTGGTTACATAAATGCCTAATAAATATGCCAGGGCTTTAAAATACTAAATGGATAAATGTGGCCACACTTTTCTAACATTTGACTGTTCCACTATTTTAGTCGTACAAGTAGACCAGAAGTAAAAAAGCAAAACAAAAATAAACAGCATGTATAAAGAAAAATGGTAGGGTTCTAGAGAAACCACAAAAGGGTCATGTTATTTTCCCCACAGACGTTGCTGACAAGAAAAGCTCCAACAAGCCCACCTAACACCCCAAACCATATATGTTTTTCTTTTCATTGAATACTGCAAAATATATATATATATATATATATATATATATATATATATATATATATATATATATATATATATATATATATATATATATATATATATATATATATTTTGGCTGTGCCTAAAGACATGATCAGTGTCAGTAGCTGTCTTTAAATGAGTTCCAAATTCAAAGTTTCCACATCCCAAAGTCCGGGACTGGTAGAGAGCAGCACTGGCTGCGTTTCTACGAGTGTCTTCAGGGCAAACATTACAAGTATGTTTGTCAGGTTAGGTCTTAAACAGAGGCTAAGGTGGAAAAACTAGAGCAGTTCTTGGGAAGTAATTTAATTATTACATGAGATAATAGGGCTAATAGGGCTTCAGATAAGATTTTGAGGCATTTTTCTTTGTGTTGTAGTAATACCTTTTTACTTAATTCAAATCATTAAGGGAAACTTAGTGTGATTAATAATGAAGCTATTCAATGACTAAATCAATAATGAATGTTTTTTTATCATCATTCTTAATAATTAAGAGTAGAGTTGCTCAGCTGGGTTGACTAATCCAAGTATTTTAGGTTTGACTAACCAATTATTAACATGCAGTCCCTACTGAGGGAAAAACGAAATGTGAAGTCCTTTAGCTAAGCAAAGACAAGATAATGGCATGGTCATGAGTGTCACATTTCAGCTTAAGTCATCTCTGAAACAATAGATCTATGCTCACATTAATGATGTCTTTCTCCAAATCCACAACTCGTGTCACCTCTGCTCTTATTTCTGCTTCGTTGAATTTCAGTCCCCGGTCAGTGCGGATCAGCTTTGCCAGATCAAACATGAACTGCTCATAAGCTTGACATGCCTGTAAAGCACATTAATAATGTTTGTTTTCCCAAAACAAAAATAAAATAAAATAAATGTTTAAATAACTATTAAACATGTCAGCACACCTTTGCAAAGTCACCCTTGCAGGTGTAGTGGTCTTTGGACAAGAGGCCAAAGGACGCTTGTTGGTCAAACTGACAAAGAATGGAAGACAAAAAATAAAAAAATCAAGACAATATTCTAGTTACCTGACATAATGATCATTATGTAACCAGGTTTGCCCAACAGATTGAACATTCTCATTACAAGAGACACTTGTTCAAGAATTTAAGTATGTCTGATTTATCAGCTACCTGGCTGCATACAATAGGAAAATTAGCTATTTTTTGACAAGTTTTTTTGGTTTTAATTAGTTGAAATACTGCAAAACCATTGTTAATTTTTGTATTGATGTCAAATATGTTATTGTTTTACAAATATAGGGGATCTTTGCAACACAAAAGAACAAAAGCAGAACATTTTGGACAATTTTTTATTCCAAAATTATATTTTTATAATGTTCAAATCTTTTCTGGGAGATTTTGTTTCAAGATTTTTATCGACTGTAAGTCCAACTAATAGAAACTGAAAAAAACAAATATGCTTGAATTATTGTTTACCTTCTCTGTAAAAATTAGTGAAAAATTAACTGACTGAATTCTAATTTAGTGAGATGTGCTATCAGGGGTTTTACAACCGTAAGCTTTGTACGTACATAAATGATGTGTGAAGTGGAGTCTCTGTCATCACTGTCAATAATAAAGCTAACCAGGGCATCAGTTGCATATTTCCAATGTAACCTGGCAATGACATCCTCTAACCTCCAGGTTTTCCCTGAAGAAATAAGATTGGACAAAGGAGGACGTACGAGGGAAGAACTGCAATAAGTGATTTATAGCATGATGGCAGCGAGGGGAAGAAGGGTGAAAATGTAATACCATAGTCAGCCTCCCAGTTGTCCACAGCCATGGGCCACTCAAAGATGTCTGGCAGCATGTCGAACAAAGGACGTCCTCCTCTCAGCTCTATCAAGCCTACAGTGCAGCATTGATGAAAGTGAAATGGAAATTTTTGATGTTGTATCTAGTATTACATTTTTATCTTCAACATTTTGAAAGAAATGGGAATTGCACAAAAGGATGCCTATACAAAACATAACAGTTTATCTACAGTGAACTAGTTCATTCACATCTTATGGCTGCTGTCTCACTCTCGTTTATGCAGGACTTGTAAAATGTCTTTGCCTTGGTGAGAGCAGCAGCCTCCTTGTCTACCTTCTTTTCAAGGACACCTGCATATAAGCACAAACAAAAGCACACATGAAAAAAACGGACAAGATAAAATTTAGAGGGTGAGGGTGTAAGTGGAGCAGCATATGCTTGCAGAAAGATACAGAGCTGTTTTTAGATTTAGCTCCAACAGTGTGTGCGCGTGTTCTTACAACAGAAACCGTCAGAGCCTGCTTATGTTCTTAATTCCAAGGTGTAACCACTTCAAGAATATTTAAGTGAAATATTTTTTTTAAATAAAGTTAATTTGCCTTGCTGTTTTTGATAGTAGTTATTAGACTTCTGTTCAACTGCAGTCCACACAATATGAATATCCCCCAAACTCTAAAATAGGCCTTTTCTTTTTTTTTTCTTTTACAACCAACTAACGGACTCAACCTCCAGTCCTCAGGAGATGTTGTTCTGCAACTTTTAATAAGTCCAGTGCTTCTAAATACCTCAATTATGTTTTTGATTATCAGGAACTTTACAGTGTTTAGTGACAAAAATAAAAAAGAAATTTCCCTGGCCTGAACACTATGGCCATGCCTCTGTTCAGGGAAACAAGCTGTTGAGTTTGACATCTCTCATTTTTAAGGCTGTAGTTACAAGAATGCTTATGCACTTTTCTTAAAAACACTTTCTTTGATCCAACTTTAATACAGCACTGTAACAGCATTGCTTCTTTAGAAACAAGCTTTTGTGGTTTCCTTTGTTGAAGATATCTTTGACTCTCCTAGACAATCTTTCCCTTGAATGTGTAGGTCACAACATGGAATGTCACAGGATGTATTACAATATTTTATCAAAATTTACAGAGTAAAGAAAAATGCTTCAGATACATCTCTGTTAATGAAGCTGTGTTATGAAATAATCCATTTGAAACTCATACTCGTGCTCAAAAAAAAAAAAAACTTTTAAAATTCTGTCACCTTTGAGGATGACCTCCAAGTTGGTGTTTAAGATGTCGTGCACGCCAAATCTGGAGCTCGTCTCTGGGATGATGTTCTTTTTCAGCCATCCTCCACAGGCATATTGATAGAAGTTGTCACAGGGATCCACGCGAGCATCCATGTTCTCAATGAGGCGAGACGCTGCAGGAAATTGAGAGGTTTGTTGGGAGGGAAAAAAATAATCTTGAACAAGTATGAAATAGTTTGCAATAGTATGAGCTGGAAGAAGCCCTATCAAATTATGCAGATGAAATACAATTTAGTTCTGCTAGGAAGACTGTCAGGACTGTAATAAAACTTAGAAAGAGAGAGATACCTGGAAGGCAGGAAAATAAATGAGTGAACAACAAAGCAGCAACAAGACAGAAGAACACAATGAAAGTCGAGCTGATGAGAAAGAAACTTGAGAATTGACAAGAGTAGCCATGCTTAATTTAATGCAGGTATGTACCAAGACATAGGTGCTCCAGACAAAAGGTATTTCAAAATAAAACAGGAAGTCTGCTCAATTAAGACTGACAATCGAAAACTCTAAATGAAAACTCCACACATTGAAAAGAAATGAATTAGTCCAACATCACAGATCGAGACAAGTTCAACTTTTAATGAGGTCTTTTACAACAGCTACTTACGACAACCTAATGAAAGATGCTCCAATGTCACTAATTAATACTCTGACACTCTGGGAAATATGTTTAATCATTTTACACCAAAGTGTTCAAAGAGAAGATTAGCTAAGAACCTGTTGAAGGACGAAGGCTGCAGCTGATTAGCTGAACGCTAGAAAACGGAAAGCAGCTAAAAAAGCTCTGTGATTAGAGTGATCTAATCCTCCTACAAAGCTAAAGGGCCAAAACACTCACTTCACATACTAACACAAAACTTAATGTGTTTAATCGTCACTGAAAAGTGAGGTGAAATTATTTAAGTTATGGATAAACATTAAGAATTTATTGAGGTTGCTTTGATTATTTCCACTGATTTAATTAAAGAAAATACATTTGTCTGTGAGTAATTTGCACTGAGTCTGACTATGTTTTAGCAAAGCTTGTTGCAAGGTAAGAGCACTCTGTTGTAGGCCTTACAATAAAAATGGAAACTAAACTGTTTAAATGTTTAACTAGATAAACATAAATTGGGAAATATTCTGTGAAGTGTGAAGTCAAGTTTTCAGTCAGTGTAGATTTAAAGCAAAAAAATCTAAAACGAAAATCAGTCAAGCTGTTGTGATGTTTTTGATCACTATTAATCATACATGAAATGAAATGAAATGAAAAGTATTTGCTATTTTAGGAGTTTTACTTGTCTGTATTTTTTTTTAAGTCTGTCATCTAAAAATGTCCTTCTGACATTGTTTAAATTTAAATGTGGATCTGCATCAACTGCATGAACCAGCAAACAAAATTCATGCTATTCTTGAATTGATATCAACGGACGCCCAGAATCACTTCGGCCAATCCCGTTTTATAACCTCTTGGATAAGCTCCAATGAAAGAAATCTAGCCCATTTCTTTCATGACCAATGAAATGGGCTAGATTGTTCTAATATCAATTATAGTCAAGTTTTCTGTTGTTTATCAAGGACACAAATAATTTTCAATGTGACATTTAGTAAATCAAATATAAATAGTAGGAAGATGAAACTTTTTTCATGAATTTAATCTCATTGTACATTATTTTATTATCTTTGTAGATGACTGTTTCATTTCCTTGGCTGAATGAAAATATATACATGTAGAACATGCACAATTCTAGGGCTGATCATAACTGTTTTATTGTGGTTTTGACTGAAAGAGGACATGTCTCACTTGAAGAGGCCATTTTCAGTGAGCAATGTCTAAAATGCTTCTGCTGCAGCCTCACTTTTCCCATGCCGGCTCCCACTGGGAAAAGTCAAAGCCTTCAGGATGAAACAATAGAGAGAGAAAACAAACAAACACAAGCTGCTTACCTGACTGCGTGCAGCCAGCTGTGGTGCAAATTTTATCTGCAAGAGAATATAAAACACATTTTCATTACTCAGTGGGTTTTTCAGCACCCAGTGGTGATTACATCCAAATCAGTTCCTTCTTCTGTATTTCTTTTTATTAATTAATTTGTTGCACATACGTAACGCAAAACTCCTCTCAAGTGTCACTTTGACACTTGAGAGGCTAAGAACCTCTTAGAAAAAAAAAAAATATTTTCTAGAAAATATGCAGTTCCTAGACTCAAAAAATTTGAGACAGTGTTTTTGAATCATTAACACCTTTTTAAGGGGACGTTTGAACACATATGCATATTTTACTTTTTTAAAATTATGTTCCAGAGTCTGTTTTGAAGCACAGTTGAGAAGCACACAGAACATATATGAGCAAAGGGCAGCACTTGTGCATGCTCTTAGTGAAACCTAATGAATGTCCTAGACAAATCCTTTCAAATAGATGATTCCCTTGTTTTGCTCACACGTTTGTTTGACTTTATTAAAGAAAAGAAAACATGCAAAAAACATATCGGTATCAGTGCTAATCTTCACTTAAAACACTCACTTGACTGGGTGGCAAACAAGATGATGAGGATAACAATGACAAAAAGGAACAAGGAGACGATAGTAAATAGGCCGATTTCCAGAGAGGTCCAACGGGGCTTCTTTGCCGATGTTGGAGTATCGGCCTCCTCTTTCACCGGCTGCATCATTTGATCTAATGGGGAATAAACCATTAGTTAATTCATTAACAAAGCTCTTCCAATCGCAGCTGAAAATACTTTTGGAAAAGGGAAAAATGAGGCAGAAAGTCAATTACTTCTCACACTTCTCCAGATGAAGTCCCTCTCTGCAAAAAGGATGGTGATTGGTGATGTTTTTATAAAGTATCTGCTGACAAAATTACAATGTTGTTCAATACAATCTATAGTTGCAGAACAGCGCTTTTATGAAATTCGGTTGATTTACTGATAGCTTATGGTACATTCGTCAAATTGTATATGGCGGCCATGATTCGTTTACTATTCATATCTACTACTTAATTCCTTTAAATACAGAGACAAACAATATTCGGACTTACTATTATTATAAATTAAATATATAAAATAAACACATAAATACATAAATATTAATCCCCTTTGTCAAAAATACTTTAAACTGAACAATGCAGGACATCTAGAATCAATCTCAAGCTAACATTAGCCTTGAGCTCTGAATATGACTACAGCAAAATAATAATTAAAAAAAATGAGTAAAAATAGAGATTTCAAGACCTCAGCAGCCAGACAACATGTAATTGCCTTACAGATTATTATTATTCATAATAAACGAAACTAAAAATCTTGCCGTGTGAATTAAGTGTTTGCTAACCGTGTTTAAAGGACATTGTAAAGTATTTCCAACGGTTGTTGAATAAATAAGACGAAGGTGGTAGGGAAAATATCTCTATGTGTACAAAATACATAATTTATTTGGGCGGTACAACAAAACAAACAAAAGAAGACAAACGTGAAAAACTTACGGATTAAGTTCGGCTCAACCGAGCCCGCTGCCATGGCGACCGAGCTGACACCTGTCAAGCTTTTTGTCACGCACTTTAACGTGAAGCTAGTCACATGGCAGATATTAATAATAGCTTTTTATTTGTGCTTGCTTATAAATGATACTATTTTTAATTCTACTAAAGTTTGTTCCTATGCTCATCCACTTAAGTTTACAACAATTTATGTTGGTTTCATTATATCTCATAGATTTCCAACATATATTTGGTTAATGCAGTTCACATTAGCTGATCATCTTATTGTACTTATGAGGCCTAATATTAGTTTTCTTTAAATGTGGATTACCGTCCACATAAAAAGTTTATTTCTTACTACTTTATCCAACATGTCACTTCACTTTGAAAGTTGGACAGTGACAAGGGACTTAAAGTTGCACATCTGTCAATTGATCAAAATAAAACAGTTAAATGCAGTTGTTAAGCAGTGAGCCATGTGACATTTAATTTGATGTTTTTCTCTCTTGCCGGCCCCAGGAGACGTTTTGAGGCCATCCTATGTGCCTTTCAGTCTTTTCTCTTAATTAAAAGTAATTTTTGGTTTGAATATGTTTAGATAGGACTTCTAATTTATGAAACAACTTAGACTCAATTTGTTAGGTCTTTTGGGAACTGATTTAGAAAAACAAATGGTACCTGTGCCTTGGGCATGGTTGTGACTTCCATGCACTTTCCAATAACAAGCCTAGAAACCCTCTGTAGAGTTCACGGTTCCATCCCAACAACATGATCGACTTAAAGTTTGACTGGGAAACTTTCCTTCAGAGTGGTTGCATCATAGTTTAATAATGACTACAGAGACACTTTGTCTGTACACAGCTGTTGTTCACTACAAAGTTGCTTTGTGACCTTGGTCAACTTGCAGTAGTTCCAAAAAATAAAAAATGAAACAAATATCAAATGGTACAATGATAATCAGGCCAATATGGACTTAGATAATGAGTTGAACGACACACTGTTACAAACCACCCTTTGTTTAATAACAGTGAAACAGAAATATATATTGTACAATGCTGCCACCTGCTGACCTTATTGTGCTACTGCTGTAAACTCTACAATTCAACTCGAAAAGGAAGGCAGAAAAATCGATAACCTAAGAAGTCACATGACATTTCCCTAAATATTATTTATTGATAATTCCTAAAAATTAATGTATGAAAGTGATTAAAATTGTTCAAAATATGTTTTCTCAGTGTTGATGTACAACTCTCCTGAGATATAAAGGGTTCATTTAAGATGTCAACAAGTTTTACAGGTGAATGAATCAAGAGAATTTATTTGAATTCCTCGAGTTTAACGGTGACACAGTCAAAGACAAGTTCTGAGGAAACATTTCTGATGGGAGGAGAGGCGTTTGGAGGGTGCGCTCTCTGACTGTGTGATAATTTACTTAAACTAAAACGGTCCATGATGGGAAAACTGTAGAGAAAATCTGCAGACAAGACAGAGGCTGAAAACAGCCGAGGTTTATGAGAGTTCCAGCTGAGTCCCACATACAATACAGTGGTTGGGCCTGTTGCATGTATGTGAGTGGGTAGACGGCGTATTAATGCGTGAGTGGGTTGAGCACATTTTTTTGTCCGCCACTCTGTTGCCTACTACTTGTAAAGCATTTCGACTGAAACACACTCACACATTCACCCATAAACAATCACTGGCATGGTCAGAGAATAAGCAAATGTGAAAGCAAAAAACAGAATAAAACTTAAAAAGAAACAAAACAGAATGAGTGATTGTATCCAGTGAGGAGAAGATTGACAGAGTTGATTTACTTAACGGTATTAAAGTTTGAGGAGACAGTGCTTCTGCCCATCAGGGTTATTGTCTGCTGCCATCTTGGATGAAGTGCACACCGCACTGCATGTTCACCAGCCATGGTCCATCCACTAAAGAACAAAGAGAACCTTCCATCTCCCTGTAGGCTCTAATTGCAGAGCCATGTTTTGCTTCTTTAATATTTAGTTGAGTTATCGAGCACTGAACTTTAGAGATGCAACTTCTTAACTGCACTGCCAAACTGCTAACACACTTCCTAAGATTACGCCTTTCGTAGCCACATATCTGAACAATTCAGGCTGGCATATTAGTTTTCCATAAATTTGTAATTCATGACTTAATGATAATGCTTTGACATAATTGTTTTAAAAATAACTTCTGTACAAAGATTGATTGGAAAATTCTTTGGAATGAAATGTTTAAAAGTAGAATTTAACAAAAACAAAACATGATTACAATAACTATAGAACTGTATGCCTTAAAATAAATAATCTGAAAAAACTGAATACTGAGAAGAGCTAAATTAACTTGACAAATGCATTATGTTTCACTGATTTTTTCTTCAATTCTGAAAGTGTAGAAATATATTTAATAAGTCATTCTGAAAATTTGAATAGTTACATCAAGATTTGATCATAGTGTTCACTGAAAGAAATAAAAATATGCTCAACTTAAAATATTTTCTTTTTCATGTTGCAAATGTCATTGTCAGTTGACCTGTTAGACTTTTCCAAATAACTTGAGCTTTCCCTTAGTGTTGAAGGAAATGGAAATGAGTGCCTGCAAACCTCTGAATTTGAAGAAAGTCACAAAACAAACAAAAACTCTTATGAAAATAACATAAGTGGGGTATGTTTTCTTTTCTTTTTTTTTTTGCTTGCAAATATATACAATATTTAATGTTATATTGCTACAGACAATATTATTAAGCAAATCCAAAATACTTTTGGTTACTCTAACCTAACAGAAGAGATATTTGGTCTAATTTAACTTCAGACAGTGAGAAAAAAATTTGAAAGCATAATCCATGACCTGGCAACCAAAAAAAAGAAAATGAGTTTCATATTTTTATAAAATGGTGTTCTTAATTTTGTCTTTATACCCTTTTTATAGCCAGTATTGTGTATTGTTAAGCTTGCACAACAAATTCAGCATGAATAGCAGTTTTTTTTTCTGTGAGTCTACCCTTTATATCATGTTCCCCCCGAGAGTTTCCACATTTTAAAATGCATTCCTTCACACAAAGAATTAAGTGAACTGAGACCTATTCTTAGACCACAGCAAGACAAAAGTAGTTTGTACAAATTTCAGAATAAACCATCACTGATTTCATCTTAGTTTTAGAGTGAAAGCTTCTACTTAGATGTTTTATATCAGATATGCATGGCGAGTAGCTGAAACTAGAGCTAAACAAGAAACATGCTGCTTATAGGCTTGGAGTTCTTCACTTATCAATTAATGTTCTTGTACACTGACCACAAATACTGGACAAAGTATTTGTGTGCACAAGGAGAAGGTCTGGTGATGATCTGGATGACTGATCAACTTCTTCCCACAGGACAATCAAGGTTTTCCCCAGTGTGCCATAAACCTGGCGGCCCGCCGTGCTTTACCTGACAAGCATTTTATTCCTAGCAATAAAATGCTTGATTTGGCCACTGGAAGGAAGTGGGGTATGGAAAAATAGGTCAAACCAAAGCAGGAGCCATTAATGCAGAGTAACACCAGGGTTAATTCAGCTGTGCTATTTACAGCAATGTTGAACTAAACTTGAATTTTAGGATTTGTATGGCCTTTGTCCAATCTTGTAGAATGTGGAAATTAGCTTGAGAATTGTCTATATTGTTTATATGACTACACATCAGTAAGATACAATAATAAAGTACTAAAAATAAAATAATTTAAAATAATTCCCACATCTCAGATCAGGCCAGTATGGGTTCAGGTAATACAAACCATCCTTTGCTAAGTAACAGGTGAAACAGAAATACATCGTGTACGATGCTGCCACCTCCTGACCTTATTGTGCTATTGCTGAAAACTGTATACAATTCAACCCAAAAAGTAAAGCAGAAAACACATTGAATCTCCCAAAAAAGCTAATACAACAAAGCGTACAAATCAATATATATATATATATATATTTATTGATAGTCCTTGAGAATAAATTTAGTAAATTGCTAACATAGTTCAAAATGTTTTGTCATTATAGATGGAAATTTGTTTAACTTCCAATAACTAACTAGGAATCAGAATTTGTTGTCCCTGATTATAATTCATAACAAATCCTTAAAATGAAAAATAAATTAAATAAAAAAAAAAAATAAATATCTGAGAATGGATAAAGATAGAGGAACTGGCCTGAGTTTCAATGAATATATTTCAGATGTATAAAAACATTTTAGAAGTGAAGGAATCAAGTGAATTTATTTGAATTGCGAGGGTATGAAGGTGACACACTCAGTCAAAGAAATGAGACTTTGAAAGAAGGCAGTGTGTCCTACAACGTTAAAACAAGAAGTAAAGGATTTAAATGACATTTCTGACCTTGCCACAATTTAGTAGCAATTATTAAATATTATTCAATGGCAAAGCAGCAGGTTTGGAGCTGATGTTGCAGACATTTTTTTATTCTACTTTCAATCTTCATATTCAAGACACAAAACATAATATTTCAGTATATTAACTTCAGCTTTTGTTACGCATTAGTTTTCAACTTCAAATTGATTGCCGTATTTACAGCTTAAAGGGAAAAACAAATGATGCAATTTAGTCTCCCCAATTAAGTTTGCATTGTGTTTTGGAATAATCAGTACAACCTAAATTAATTAATTTCCACCATAACACCTGCGACCTCCTGTTTTGTAGCCTCTGGCATAGATGTAGTCATTCTTGCTTGTCACTGCATGCCCATTTCACCCTCTCCATCACCCACACACACACACCCACACACACACACACACACACACCTACACACAACACCTCCTCCTCAGCTTCCACCCTCCGCCTTCAACATCATTGGACAAAAGGTAAATTGGCACTTTGAAGATGATGTAAGGATGTCACCTCTTGATACACACAAACACAAAAACAAGTTTCAGGGTTTCCCAAGTGTGTGTTGTGCTTCTGCAGATGTTGTTCAAAAAACACATCTGACCTGAACAACAGGTGTGGTTCATTTGCCATTTTCCTAATGCATAATGTCACACAAACAAGTCGCATCGACATGGTTCCTCCAGATGTTAAAAGTTTCCTTTTCTCTGGGAAAATAAGTTGTTATGTCATAGAAACACATATGCTTTATGTCCACAAAGAAGCCTAAAATTTGTACTTTAATTCTAAAAAATCTCTGTTTAGAATAAGAGACACTTAAAGATTACCTTAATGTTTTATTTTATCTTTAAGTTCATTTAGTTAATTGGATTATAATACCAAGAAAATTTAAAATGTATTTAATAATTTTTTTTTTATTTTTTTATGATGGTCCTCAAATATGTTTTGTTTTTCTTCTTTATGGGACTTTACAAGGCCTTCACTAAAATTGTCATAACATAATTACCACAAAACTTTGGACTTTGGTTCGTGAAATTCACCCTAAAAGAGCAGATCACTTACTTGGACAATTAAATAATTTTTTTTATATACATATATATATATAAAACAATGTGTGTTTTCACACATGCAGGAAGACTGCATGTTTCTTTTATTTTCCTGCGCTGTTGAGAACACTGGAATAAATTCAGTAAGAAGATCAGGTTGCGTTACATAGCCTTAGATTTATGTCATCATATAGCTTATTTACCTGCAAAAAAACTGAACGATAAATGATGTTTATTAGCTGAATCGATCAGGAAGCAGGACGGACACGGATCAGAGAGAGTGGCTACAAGAAATCTGGAGAGCAAATTTTCATCAGAGCGTTCTATCATTCAGACCACAGAATGTTGCAACCTGCCCACAACATTGGTGGCAACTCTATGAAGATCAAGTTATATACCACATTGGTAGCTGCATGGGGAGGACAAAATGAGGTTTACATGAGGCAATATATATCAATAATATATATATTCTTACAATAATCTCATCATAAAGACGACATATGCATAAAGCTTCATACAAAGTCTGGCATTTTTAAGAGTAAAATGAAAAATGTTATACAAATAAATATTAACAAAACAAAATACAAATGAAACACATTTTGATTTATGTTTCTTTTTTTTTTTCAAATATTACATTTGTAATATTGTAGTAGTTATGTTATTTCAAACCTTTGGCAGTTAAATTAAGTGGGAAAAGCCTGAAGATGGCAAAAAAATGTAATTAAATCATCTGGATAATAGCACTTGTATGTGATAATTTGAGAAAATTTTGTGAATAAAGTACTTTAGGCTATGTTTGTGGCATCACAGTCCCAGCTCAAATAACAAGATGTAATTTAATCTCTGCATTTTAGTTTTAATGATGCAAATTAGTAAGATAAATGCTCTCAGGCAAATAAAGGATGCAGCATGCAGTCATGAAGGGTCCTTCGCTTAATTTTTCAAGGCTTTCATTAACATTTTATTTAAATGAGACAGAAAAATAAAAAATACAATTCTCTGGCAACGGAAAAAAAGGAAAGATGAATAAATTAACTAAGAATACAGTGTGATGTCAATCTAAGTGACATGTTCTTCTGGTCCATATATAAATTACAACCCACCTAGTACAGTCTTGTTCATGTCTTGGCCTTGAAACCCTCAGGACCTTGCTACTAATCTAGCAAGACTCTATATGTCAGAGGAGAGGCGCTAATAAAAAGAATCAAAACACGATTGGCATATAGTGATATTTCTTAGACGACGTTTAAACAAAATCAGTTCATATTGGAGCACAATATGATCGTAATGAAACCTGCATCATACAAAGTTTATTCAATAGCAAAAAAAAAAAACAAAACACTTTGTGTTTCTGTCTCCTTGCCTTATTTTTTGTTGTTTGTTCTGTTGTTTCTCAGAGTTTCACTATTTCATTATTCATTCCCCTGTGCTCTCTGGGACAGCTCTGCGTCTTTATCTCTCTGTCTGCTTTGATATTCATCCTCTCTTCCTGAAGTCTATTGCTGTCGCAGAAGTAAATAAGTTTCCACACAACATCCCTTTACGACATCAAAATTACACTGTGAAAACATACGCTGTAAAAACGCAATTGCCTTGTCAAACATATTACATTGTGTAAATGTGATAATTATGTTGTGTAAACATAATTATTACGTTGTTTAAGTGTAATAATTTCATACACATGATGGCAGCAGTGTGCTTTTAGTCCGTGCATAATGAAGGCCTGTGCAATGATACATTTACATGAGTTATTCAGGTTTTACAAACTGAAATGAGTCATCCAGCAGCTGCATTTACATTAAAACATGGGATGAATGTAAGTTTAACTTTCTCCCCGGAGAGCACATGTTCATTTGAGCCTTGAATCTTGCCTAGAAGTAAAGGACCCGATGTCTGCCGGCTCTTACGGCATGTCTTCATCTGGTGCCACACAGGGACGTATTAAGTTTGCAGGCACACCTCCATGCCAGAGGCAACACAACAGGCTGCATGTAATATTTTGTTTGCTTCATGCTCTGAGGTGCTCTGTTGTGTAGCCCGAAGTGTTTTTGTCGGTAATAATGATTTGTGAAACACCCCAGTCGCTTGCATGTTACACCACAATTATATAATAAAAGCATGAGCTGTATTGTGAATGAAATGAAAGCACATTAAATTGTGTAAACAATGAAAGTAAATTTTAAATCCACAAGAACATAGGTAGTCCTTTCTAGTATTTGTTTTTTTGGGCTGTTTGGACAAAATAACTTTCCTGCAGGGATCAAAAAAGTAATCTTGAATCTTGCAGCTTTTCCCGATTGCTTTGACCTACATACAATACCCGGGTTTCCATTCAGTTGTCATCATTACTATTTCAGCAGAGTATGAGACACCTCCTGGAAATGTGATAAGAATTTCTCACTGGTTTGACATATTTTCCTCATCCTTTTTTTTAAAACAGTTCTCGCAGATTTCATTCAAACAGTCCACATTCCCTCACCTGCTCCGAAGTATTAAAAGCTGTCGAGATCATTTTGAAACCACTGAAGCACCAGTTTGAAATCTTCACTTAGAAATCTATTTACAGGCCTTAAAAGGTGTCACGTCTGCGTTGTTCTTTATCAGTATGGATCCAGACTGAATCCCAATAGCGGGAATTTTTTTCACTTTGAAACATTTTTTTTTAAATCTGATACTCTCACACTCGAACTAACAGTGTACACATTTATGCAACTGGGTTATTGAAGCTCACATATTTCACATTTCCCCTAAAAACTTTCTTTTTTTTGTTGTGCAGCTGTATTGTACTAAGTGTATTCTACAATATCGTTATATTTTTAATCAATTGCTTTGGTGCATTTCTCTGATTAAAATGAAAAAAAAAAAAAAAAAACCCAAAACTGTTAGTTCAACCTCCAGAATATTAAGTCATAAACTCATCACGTTATGGAGTTTTTATTTCTTCCAAAAAACTTCAAATCCCTTTGGACATGCATGAATTGCTTCCATACTGTTCTCTCCTGTTTTATAACTTTATAACTTATGTTGTTTCTAAACAATGATGTCAGGACTATCATTTTGATGACCGATATAAATACTTGCATTTCTGTGAAAGACCTATTCATTTTAAACAAGTGATTTGCTCTTTGTGTTCATTCTTTTTGGGGGGGAAACACTAGCTGATGTACAGTCATGAGATAAATGCACTGGAGGAACTGAGAAAATCTGGAACAGAAGTATGACAACTTTTGTATCGAGTGCATCAGTCTTTTAAATTCAACCTGCTTTATACACTACGCCGTTGTTGTACGTATATGTTGTAGACGACAATTTAAATTTTGGAAAGCGACGCTTCCAGGAAGGATTAAAGTCTTCTAAAAGGATGGAAATAGTCTCTCTGTTTGTGCACTTGACAGACAAAAAGTGGATCTAATGTAGTTTAACAGTCCCAGTGACACTTGTCTACTGTGTGCCTCATCGCATCAGTGCAGGATGAATTAACCTTACTCAAGCATAACTCTGCGTTATGACAGAGCTCATATCCTTCTCCCTGATGTTCCGGTGCCCGTTCCACCTCTTTGTTTTTGTCGTTGCCTGCTGTGAAACCGGGGATTATTTTCCACAGAACACAAGCCAAAAGGGAAATTAAATCTTCCTGAGAGTTTGATGCTGATGAAGGAAATGTTATATATGCCAAAGGACAGAATCTCTTACATGACACTAGAGGCTGGATAGTTAATCTGCTGCTTTATGAGGGACTGCGAAGACACAGAACTCTGGAGGTTTTTTGAATCAGGCTGAAACGTTCCTCTAAAGTCATCGAGTCGGCTCTTGTGCTTTTCCGTTCATCGTTTAGCATCTGTTTTTGTACAACCTCTTCAAATGTGCTGTCATTTGAAGAGGCTTTGATTCAGTAGAATGAAGCTATTTTGGATGGGACTGGTTGTGGTCATTCCTACAACAAGGAGAACCCGGTGTGTGCTTTTGAGTTTTGTTTTGAATCTGTTATTTCCTTGCAACTCCAGCCAAGACCTGAGCCTGCAATGTCAAATGATACCCAATACTCTGCCTGTGCTGGAGAAAAAGGGGGACATCATTTTGGGGGGCCTCTTTTCCCTTCATGACATGGTGGAGGAGCAACGTTTGCCTTTCATCTCCCAGCCTCCAAAAAGTACATGCACCAGGTAAGACTTGTAATTGGTTGATGTGTGTGGAAAAACAAAACAAAACAAAAAAAAAAAACAGTAATCACCCTGATCAGAAAGTTTCTTCATGCGGCTTTCTATCGACACTTTCTCGAATCAGATTCAATTTCCGAACTTTCCGCTGGATGCAAACTATGATCTTTGCAATCGAAGAGATCAACAAGGAGGGGAGGCTTCTTCCGAACATCACGCTCGGATACAAGATCTATGATTCATGCAGCACACCGCATCAGGCGTTGAAGGCTGCCATGGAGCTAATGGGGGGTGAGAAGAGCTCAGAGGTTGGAGAAAAAACTCAGAGGAATAGCACTTGCAATGAAAGCGTGCCGCTGGTGATAGGAGACGGCGGCTCCACTCAGTCTCTCGTTGTGGCTCGTTTCCTTGGCGTCTTCACCGTGCCGCAAGTAAATGCATGTTTTACTGTGACTTTGAAAACAATTTATATTCAATGGTTTTTTTAAAGATATTTTTTTATATATATATTCAAACACAAGCTTTCTTTTTAGTATTTTATGTGAGGGACCAAGAGAACAAGATTGAATACACACTTTTTGACATGTTTTACAAATAAGAATCTGAAAACTGCAACATGCAAACGCAGCAACCGGCAATTTTCTTGTCCCTTTTCGAGAGAAAAGTTCTCGCAGGGTGATGATTCCATCATGTTTCATTGTGCGTCTCGGGGCCATTAGCAGTTTCAGTTTTCTAGCAAACAAGGGGTTTTTGGTTGAAGCATTTATGTTTGCGTCGGTGTATCCCGTAAATAAAAAAAAAAAAAGATACAAGTTTGTCACATGGCCAAATGTGAAAAAACTTCTATAGCTGGTTTTGTACAGCAAAGGATATTGTGCCATTGTCACTTTCAGATGAAGGATTGACAAGTTTTTCGTTAGATTGGCAAGCAAACGTTGGTATTGTTTCATAATCAAACCCTGCTTTAAAATGCTCCATCACACCACTGTATTAGTCGGCCTTTGTGAATATGTTTGCTCTAATTTTCACAGAACCAGAGTCATATTTACACTGAGATTTATTGAATGGCTAACTAAGAGAGGTTGTTTATTGGTTTAGATTTTATATGGGGGGATGACGTTAAAGTGGGTTTCGTACAAATGCATGATACACTTTTTTATTTATTTGTTAAAAATGGACAAAAAGGTTAAATGAATTTACTCCTTTTCCACACTTTTAATTACAATATGCTCTCCCATTAATACCTCTCCATTTCTAATTATAACTCCCCACTTATTAAAAGTTGTAATCATTTTACAGATAAGTTATTTCTCCAGCTGTGCTTGTCTGAGTGACAAAAAGCAGTTCCCTGCCTTCCTGAGGACCATGCCGAGTGACTTCTTCCAGGTTAGAGAGATTAACAAAGAAACATTGAGCAGAAACAGAAAAATGTCCATGTCGGCGACATGATTAAGTGATACGTTCTCTCACTTCAGCGTTCCTCTATTCCCAGGTAGACGCTCTGGTTCAGCTCATTAAGCATTTTGGCTGGACGTGGGTTGGTGTGATTGCAGGTGATGATGCCTATGGTCGTGACGGGGCAAACATTTTCGCCAGTGAGGTGGGTCGAACATTCATGTTTACAAGTATGAATATTTTGTTTTGTGAGCTGACGTTAAAATTATAGCTCACTATGGATCTTCTGGGTTTTTTTTTCTTCTCCCAGGTCACAAAGTTGGGTGTTTGTGTTGCCTTTCATAGGATTATCCCTAAGAACCGACACCAGGAGGAAATTTTATCCATCATTTCCGTCATCCGCCTGTCTGGGGCAAAGGTGATTCTCGTATTTGCTGTGGAACAAGATGCGGCGGCGTTGTTTGATGAAGTACAAAGGTGTGATACTTTAGCTTTAGACTTTGCTGGACACCAATCATACACAGAGAACCCGCTTTCAGTGCTTTTATGTCCATCCCTGTTACAGAAGCAAGCTCACTGGGATACAGTGGTTAGCCAGTGAAGCTTGGAGCACAGCAGCTGTACTTTCCACCCCCGAAAAGTACCACCACATCCTCCAAGGTACGGTTGGCTTTGCCATTCAGCAGGCAAACATTCCGGGATTGCGAGACTTTCTGCTTCGCTTGAATCCGTCGAGATCGGAAGCCCAGACGGATCCCTTCCTTGCGTCCTTCTGGGAAGAGGTGTTTCAGTGCAGCCTGCGTGTTCAAACTGAAAGTCAGGAAAAGGAAGGTGAAAATAAGCCTCCATGCTCTGGGAAGGAAGA
This sequence comes from Poeciliopsis gracilis, assembly GCA_911649635.1. Classification (NCBI taxonomy): domain Eukaryota; kingdom Metazoa; phylum Chordata; class Actinopteri; order Cyprinodontiformes; family Poeciliidae; genus Poeciliopsis; species Poeciliopsis gracilis. The sequence continues at coordinate 198,971 of CAJVRI010001029.1, forward strand.
CCTTGGGAACGTGACGAATATCTATTCAGATGTATCACAGCTGAGGATTTCCTACAACGTCTACAAAGCGGTGTATGCTGTCGCCCATGCTCTTAAGGCACTGAAAAGCTGTGTGAAAGGAGAAGGGCCTTTTTTTCAGAGGTCCTGCGCAGATCCAGATGTTATTCAGCCTTGGCAGGTACAATTGCATGTTTAAGTTACTCACTGCAGTTTAAGACGTGCCCATTCACTTCTACTACTCACACATACACCTTCTTTGTTTTAGCTGCTTCATTACCTAAAGCAAGTGCAGTACTTGAATTCATTTGCAAGTGAAATTAAATTCGATGAGAATGGCGACCCTGCAGCCATGTACGATCTCGTTAACTGGCAGATGAATCCAAGTGGGGAAATTGAGTTCATCAACATTGGCAAATTTGATGGCAAGACCGGAGACGTTAAACAAAAACTTTACATCCATGAAGACATCATTTTCTGGAATGGCAACCGAACCAGGGTAAAAAATAAAATAAAATGAAAATAAATCGCCAAAATATATGTGGGATTTGTAAACAGTTTTAGCAGAAATGAAGTTCATCTTGGTTTTGCTTTTTTTCCTGCAAGGTTCCCTCATCAGTATGCAGCACTGTTTGTCCTCCGGGCACACGGAAGGCGATGAGACCAAACTTTCCTGTTTGCTGCTATGACTGTGTGGCTTGTACAGCTGGGAAGATCAGCAATCTCTCTGGTGAGGCAAAATTATTCAGCAGGCCCATTGTGGTGAATAATTTTACATATTGTAAAGGTGCATCTAAAATTAATTTATGGGTTCATTTGAAAATTCATTAATCAGACTAACCTTACCCTGGTCTTAGGGGAAGGGTTGGTAAATGGTCACACAGCGAGGAAAGGGGGTGGAGCCCCCGGTTTGTCCCATCAAACCATTGTTTTCCAACACCACTGACACACGCACACACATACACACACAAAAAAAAGTTAATCAAAGTCCACACAGCTGGACCGCACACAGTTAAAAGCTTGTGAGGTCCAAATGAAGCTGTCTCTGAAGACAACTTCATTTGGTTACATACCATGTGAAATATCTCAACTGACCCTTAGGTCTGTTACTCAGAGAGCTAAATTTATTTTCAAATTCCCGCCAAAGAATCAAGGACCACAAAAAGTATCAAGGACCACACAAAGCGTCAAGGACTAAGCGAGACACAGTGTTCCCGTCCCTGGGTCAGGTTTTAACATCCTTTCATCTCAATGAGGACATTTGCACATAATGCGTGAGACGTTTCCAGTAAGCAGAGCATCAGATTTTTCTAAGGATTTGTCCAGCCTTCCTGTGTGGGAGAACAAATCGGGATTATATTCTTTTGAGCTAAAACTGGCTAACTTCTCCACTCTGCCACACTCAAAATTTCTTTGATGATCTGGCCTGAGGTGTGACGACTGATATCAAGACCAGTCTCAAAGTATATGTTGCAATAAAACTCCCAGAAACCTCCTTGGCTAGCTACGTTTTTTGCAATCCTTCTTGACTGTCTGACATTGACTGCAAGGTCAGGGTACTTTTCCTTTTGAAGGCCTTTTGCCTGGCGCCCTCCCAACAAACTGTGAGCTCGACAAGGTATGCATTGCCAGGACTCAATTTGGTGACAGCTCCACTGCATACATCTGTAAATCTCCCTCAAGCTCCATATTTCCTTATAAGTCTTTTTTTTTCTTCCTTTGATGCATTTCTTCTTTTACTCAGCTGTTCTTTGCATACAACATTCTTTGAACAGCCAGGTTCCTCAGATATGACCTTTAATATTTTACCGTTCTTGTTGAAAGTGTTATTGTGTAGGGCATCTGTCAAGACTGCTGTCTTCCCCAGGATTCGGCAGGGATGGCATAACATTTCTGGAGTTAAACAATTTTTGATGTGTTTTTTTTTGTATATAAAATACAAGTTTTCTGGGAAAATTCTCTGAGTTTTCTGATAAGTTTTTGGTTTTCATTAAGTGAAGTGAAGTCAAATATATTTGTACAGCTTGTGAACAAATGGAACATTGACCAACATATTCGATTGGTGATTTTAGCGATTTCAACAGTGATACTTGACAAAATGCATTGTCTGTTCTTGAGCTTTTTTACTGAAAAAGCTGTAGGTACCACAGCTAAGTCATTTTCATCTCTCTTTTAGACACCATAGAGTGTGCAAAGTGCCCACCAGACTTCTGGTCCAACGCTGAAAGGACCGCGTGCATCCCCAAACGGGTGGAGTTCCTCTCCTTCAGAGACACCATGGGCATCACCCTGGTTGCCATTTCTTTCATCGGCGCGTTCAGCACTTGCCTTGTGGTCCTGATATTTTTCTGCAATAGAACCACACCCATCGTCAGAGCTAACAACTCGGCGCTGAGCTTCCTGCTGCTCTTCTCCTTGACGCTGTGCTTCTTGTGTTCTCTGACCTTTATTGGCCAGCCATCCAAGTGGTCGTGCATGCTGCGCCACACAGCGTTTGGGATCAGCTTTGTGCTCTGTATCTCCTGCATCCTCGGGAAGACATTAGTGGTGCTGGTAGCCTTTAATGCAAAACTTCCAGGCAGAAATGTCATTAAATGGTTTGGCCCCTCACAGCAAAAAGCAATCATTGCCATTTGTACCATAATCCAGGTAAGACTTTGCTGTTTTTTGATTGTTTTTTTTTTTTTATGAATAATCTGTAAAGAACTCTCAAAATGTTTGAGTAAGACTTCTGTGTTTTTTGGTTTTTCATGCAGGTCCTTATTTGTACTGTGTGGCTGCTCATTGCTCCCCCTGCTCCACGCCAACTGATGCCACGTGAGGAAGACTTTATCATTCTCTTATGTGACGAAGGCTCGTATATTGCATTCGCTTTGGTGCTGAGCTACATCGGGCTCCTGGCAGTCCTCTGTCTTTTCTTGGCCTTCCTGGCCAGGAAGCTTCCCGACAGCTTCAACGAGGCCAGACTCATCACTTTCAGTATGCTGATTTTCTGTGCCGTTTGGATAGCATTCATTCCCGCCTACATCAGCTCTCCGGGGAAGTACGCAACAGTCACAGAAGTGTTTGCGATCCTGGCCTCCAGTTACGGGCTGCTGGGTTGCATCTTTGCCCCAAAGTGTTATTTGATCCTGCTCAGGCCAGACAAGAACACAAGGAAACACTTGATGGCCAAAGCTCCCTCTAGCAAATTTTAGAAACATCTTGTTTCATCTCCAAGCCTGAAAGTAAGAAAGTGCTTGTGGATATATTTTACCACCAGATGGCAGCAGTGAGCTATCAAGATCAATTTAATCTCTGGCTTAGAAAAATAAAACCAGGAATTTCCTTCCTTCTGTCTCACACCTTTCTTCCTACACACTCCCTACCTTTGCAAGACTTCAGAAACAAAGCAATGTCACACAAAGGAGACGAGATGAACCTCCACCTCCCGCCACCGTGAAGGTAAATATGAAAGACGTCTCAGAGCTGAATCGAACTAGGATTTGGCAGTCGTGTCATTGCTCAGCTCACAAAACAGAGACTGATGAGGCCCAAGGTTTCTGAGGTTAACGCTGTGCAGAAATCCCAGCGTTCGCTGGTTAATTGAATCCTGATTCTCTGGAGGCTTTCGTATGAAAACATCGCGCCTGGCTATTAACAAACCAAATTGTGTGACATTTTGCTTCTTTTCCCAGCTGCATTAACACCAGCAATGCTTATCCTGGACTGATGGATCGGTTGTTGTTTCCCCAGACTTATTAATGTGGCTGAAAATGACAGGCAGAGAGCATTACTGGTGTCCAAGGAATAGACAGGAAAAAAGATACAAGAATTGACATTGACTCATATCGAAACTTCATTTAGAGGATTTTTTTTTTTCTTTTGTCAAAAAATAATAATTTAGAAGCTTTGGATGGATCTTTGTTCATAGCGCGTCATCTGCAATGATTAGAAATGCTTATGAGTGCAGCGATGTTTGTTTGATTTAATCCAGAAAACTGGAACACGTATTCCAAATGACGGTTAAATAGTTAGTGGAGTTTGAATGAGAAAATGCTTGGTGAATTTCATCAATGAGATGAAAGGAGCGAGAGGTTGTGAACACTCTGAAAATAAATGTTCTTTTTCAGACTTTGAAGGGAAGACGTGTGAAGATGATGATACGGGAGATGTAATAAGAGAATGACTGGATGTTGTGTACTCAAGTCTCATCTGTTAAGATGTCTGGGATTGAGCAGAGGAATCGTGGCGGCCTCTTCTGTCTAAGTAAAAACGTTGAGAACTTTCAACCCTAAAGAGAAAGAAGTTGGCACACGCTAAGCTGTGAGACATGTGGTGTAACAGTTTGAATGTAAAGAAGCAAAAAGGAGAGCTCCTACTGCTACTCATTAAATTTGAGCAGACATGTTAATAATATCAATGCACTTTATCTGATAACACCTTTTAATGAGGTCAGAGCCATTATGTTAGCTTAATAGAATGCATTAAGGAAGATGTTTGCCAGATTGTGAACCCTCTTTCATCTGCCACCGTTTTACAGCCTGCCACTGACATCCACTGCGCAATTATAATGTTTGAGGTTTTTTTTCCTCCCACCTTATTTTGAAGTGCTTGCAAATAACACCAACAATTCAAACAAAAATTAAAAATAAAAAATAAAAAAAATACAGAGGCGACACTTGGCATAATGCTTCTGTGTTTGTCTGAGAAGCAATATTTGTTTTTTTGCTGTGTATTTATGTTTTTGGGTTGAGTTCACACTGTCAGATGAAACGTGTAACTGAAGCCAAACAGACCTGAATATTGTTAATGTGTCAGTCATAAATGTTAAATTTAATTCAGAAATGACACAGAAGTGTAGATGAACATTTAATATGAGTCTGTATAATGTAACTTATATGTAATGTGTTTATCAAATTTGCGATTGTAGCTAAATAAATTCAAATCTAGCCCTTAAGTTATGTGATTCATACCATCCCATATGTGAAAGCCACATATTGTAAAGATTGTTTTTTTTCTTTGCACAGAATGACACATTTCAAGTGTTTATTTTTGGTAATCTTGATAACGATGACTCATCGGCTATGAAAACACAAAATTCAAATTCACAGAAGATTTGGAAATTCAGATCAATAAAAGATTTTCAAAACAAAAGTGCTACATTAGGACCATGTTGTACACAATCATATTGAAGATGCTAACTCTACAGTTGTTCAAACTTACACAATGACACGTACTTCAATAAACATTTCCTATGGGGACTTCCTAAAAATTTGGCAAATGTGGGAAAAGTAAACCAAATTTTAACAACCAGCAAAAAGGTTTTTCCAGCGCAACGTGTTCAAAAGAAGCACAATTGGTGACACTGCTCACCCTCCATCTCTGAAAATATTTAAGTAATGACAGATTACAAAATATATTTATTCAATAAAAAGCCCAGCATTCCACATGAAACATTTTAAACAACCACATACTTGTGAACTCTCTCACATATAGAAGATGCCTCATCATAACAATAAAAACCCCAAGATAAGAAACTCTTGATGATGCGGTGTTGTTCTGAAAAACCTTGACTGGTGATATTCATTCGGACATTTCTTTGATGCTCATCACCCACTCAGTCTGGCTGAAAAGAGAAGCACAGTATACTAAAGCCCTATCTCAGCAGAAAAGAGACCTGCTTTTCTTCTAGGTTTCCTGGGTGGAGGACAGATTTTACAAACATACTTGAATGATGAGATTGTGTAAAACCCCTTTGCTGTCACGAGGGCATCAGTGTCACACCGATGCCCTTCTGCTTCTATCATCTCCTGCAACACACTGCCAAGGTTGTGGAGGAGTCCAATCATCGACGGGTCGAGGCTGTTCCAGCAACAAAAGGTGGGAAAAATACACATGTTGTTATAGCTGATACATTGGATGTGTGAAAGCACAACTTCTACTGAACAAACATTTCGTTTTACCACAGAGTTGCTCTTTGCTTTTGATACTGGCTCTTCCAGGTGGCTTTTTTACTCTTTACGTCTTCTGATAAAAGAAATGAGATCGCAGAGGCCCATGGAAACTGAAGCACGAATAATAATAAGCTCATCCATGGTCACACCAATCACCAGACAGCACTGTGTTGTCCTATTTACATAGTCTATCAAATAATCAGAGCCTTTGAAGATCCTGTTTTAAGTTGAAGTGGCATGAGTCATGATCGCTTGTGTAATTTTGTGTGAGACGTGTCATTAAGATGCCAAGTAGGTTTTAAGGGAGGGAAAGTGCTCCAAAACATGTCTAAATATGAGCATTTGGACAACGTGAAGCTGAAAGATGCACGGTGTCACACAATGAGAGACATGAGAAAACTCACACATCACACATATTTAACAAAATACAACCCAAAACGTAACTCATAGCAAATGTTTATCAATTTTGCAGAAAATGTGGCATGTTTAACGTTTTACATTCAATGACTTTAAGGATTAAGCAATTCATTATTAGACCATACTTGCAGACAAGATTAACGACTGGGACATTTAAACTGTTAAATTATGTGTCGTTATTTTTTTATTTTTTGTTTTTGTTGTTATTTATTTAATTTTAAGAGTTTATGCCCTCTTTCTTATTATTTTTGATGTTTTTTTTGCTTTTTTTCCCCTTAGCATTCACAGAACACCGAATCCAAAACAACAACAAACAAACAGGAACACATGACTGGAGGAAAGAACAAGTAAAATCTCAGACACAGTTGTGACACTTCCATTAGAGCTAACGTAAGCTTGCCTAATAGCCATGCAAACAGGAAAGATCAGGATTCTGACGGTGATTAGCTCGCCTTCATTAAATTTGTCTGAAAATTTCCATGCTTGGAATGCCAGGAGGAGTCAGACACGGGCCAGGCAATAAGAGGCAGTAAAACTCTCACCGCCAACATTAATGCACATAATGTTCTCCAGTTGTCCATAATCTTCTTCCCGCTCTCTCCCTCTGCAGGGGGAGACGGAGGCAGACGCAGCAAATAGCTCCACAGCTGGTAAAATAAGATTAAACTCCAAAGTATGGAGAGGTGGAAGTGAGGAAAACAAAGCGCAAAGATTGAAGCACGAATCCCACAGGGCGATTTTGATCAGAGAGACGATTCCAAACTGTGGGGCCTTTGCCGGCTAAAACGTTCAACTTAAAATGAAACAGAAATGATGCTTCAGTTCATTAGCGACTGTTCACATTATTGAACATCCTCGTTGCCATGCTTCACACTGCCCTGTGCTGTGGTTTGGAATCTGTGTTTGGTAATGATCTGCTTACTATCTGTACCCGAAAAGATCACTCTTGTTTTTATCAGCCCCTAATATGTTACCTTTCCTTTGCTTTTTTGGCTGGTCAGTTATGAAACTTGTTACTGTAAATATGTCATCTTTTCTAGGACTGGGCTTCTTCGTGAGAGCTCGACTTCATCTAGTCGTCTTGTAATTGTTGCAGCGCTCACAGACGACTGCAGGTCTTTTGTCTTTCTGTTTCAAATTCGGAACAACCTCGCTGATTGAGCTCCGCACTGTAATTATATTGAAAGTGTCCTTTTAAGGACATTTTGCTTAATTAATTGCTTAATTAAGCAGAAGCAGCAGTAAGCATGTCATGTTTTTTTTTTTTTGTTTGTTTTTTTTAAGCACCAGGAAATTATTTGCTACATAAAAATATAACTTCAGTCGAAAGAAGGGACAGCTATGGTCAGACTTCTCTTATTTTCTCATAATTAGTTTTGTAAGATTACCTTAACAAACAACATGACCTATAATACTGTAATTGATTACTCTTCTTCAACCATAACTACTTAATTAAAGGAATGAGTTTTACTTTAATAATCAGAATAAAATGAATGCGGTCTTTTAAAACGCTGTTACTGATGCAGAATAGGAATCCCTCCTCCCCACCCCCCCCTGAATTAAAATGATAAAAATGTAATTTAAGTGGTAGCAAAACAACTGAGAGCGCAGGATGGTCGAAACACTGCAGCGATGCAAGAGGCAGAAAAACAATGTGGTGTTCAGGCTGGTCATTAGGAATCAATTAAGGATTAAAACGTGAAGCCATATTACAATCAAAACTCCTTAAAAGGCTGCAGATTCCTCAATAAAGCGAAGATAATGCGGCTGACAGAAACGCATTGCATATTCATCTAACAGCCGAAAGTTAAAAAGGCCTTTTACTCGGCTTCTGATGAATTTTTCAAAACCTCATGTGAATTAATTGAACTCTTCTAAATATTCTTCTTTTTGTTCATTTTACTTTCAGCATGGGAAAAATGACTTAAAGCCCCACACTGTGCTCTTTGCACAGCTATTTTTTTTTTTTTTCAAGATGGATAACTACCCACAGCTCTGGGTAGTTAAGAGACAAACATCACAGAGCTGCTAATGTGGGGCAGATACACAAAGACGAGAATCAAACCCATTCCCTCTCAATTATCCACTCAGTTTCCTGCAGGTACATATTTATATTTTATTTCATATTAAGTCATATCCACTTCTGAACCACTCCCTGCTCTTAGAAGACTGAGAACGGTCAACAATGTCAAACTGCGCTGCTTTGTGACCTGTAAAATGCCAAAACTGATCATATCAAATAAGGAAGTGAGTCTCCTTTTCTTTAAAGTTCATCTGTTTCTTTCCAGGTGTAAAGTCAACTTGAATCACCCTTTCTGGTAAAGAAAGGAGCTTCATATATATATATTTATATATAAATCCCCTGCGATCATGATAACGTCTTTGACTTCTTGTGATTGTAAGGGCTCCTCTGCAGGTTTGAAACTTCCAGACTTGAAGCTTCGAGTCTGGAAGAAGAATACTTACTTTAGTGTCCTTACTAATGTAAATATATTTACATAATCTGGACAGATTTATCTTTTCACTGTGAAATACTATTTACAATTTGTTTAATGTCACTAAAGTCTGACATTATATAAGACAGAGGTCTGCTTTAATATAATAACTTCCTGTTTTAGATCAGCTGGGATTCACAAAAGTGTTGTTTGTACTCAATTGCACACATTGTTCAAGCTTTATTTAAAACCTACAGAGGAACACAGCTCCCATCCAAATGGCCACAGACTGAAACCAAAACCTCATTGCCTAAAAATTGGGGAAGCGTTACCTCTGCAACGCTTCCCCGAAGAAGAATCGAAATGGCGTTTGAGTAATATTCATCCCAAAAATCACTTCAGTGATGTATGACTTTCTAATGACGTGACAACAAGCCAGCGACATTTACAAATCACTCCACTGGTAATTAATTACGGCATCTTGCAACAGAAATGTGATTACGCTGGAGAAACAAACACGTTTTTACTTTAAATGTGACGCTTCCATCTGACCCGTCACAGCAACAAGAATCTTTCATCCTCTGCTGGTTCTCAAATGTTAAACATCAATTTGTTTCTCATTGGCTGAAATAAAAATTTTAACCCCTAAAACAACAACAAAAGAGAATCAACATTTCTCTCTCCCACAACAGGCCATGCACCGAAATAATCAATTTTCGATAATCCTGATCTCAGATCATTACGTAAATAAAAAACACCCGTGCACAGAATCAATTTTTCTTTCTTATTTCGCCGTGATGGGCAAAATCAAAGAGCTTCCTATGTACTACAGTACCAAGACGTAGAATCCACACAAAGCTGGGATCGACTCCAAGGCATCCAAGTATTGAAAAGCTGACACCAAATGTCTGACAGTTAATCAGAAATGGAAAAAAAAAGAGAGAGAAAAAAGATAGTCGCCTGCACCTTTTTATAGCACATTGCGTGAATCTTGCTGAGATCCTATACCTGTTAAGCTTCAGCAGCTGTAATCAGAGTCACAGGTTTGATCAATGTTTAGTAGCAAATTAGAACCTTGGAAATAAACACAGTATAAATTTATTTGAAAATCTACAGACTAAAGTATGGAGAAGAAAGGTGTGTGTGGGGTCAGGGGAGGACAGGAAGTGAAGAGTACTAGAGAAGATTAATGCGGTTCCTAAATGGTAAATATTAAACAAGTTACAGAGTGTTGCGGCCGGGAAGCCCATCTAAGATTATCCCGTCAGGCAAAGCTGTCAGCTGGTCTGAATGTAGAAACGCAGACTAGTTTTGATGTTTTCATCAACTGTTTGGCTTTGTTTTTTTCCTGGTTAGTCCGAGGGACCGAAGAGGAGAACCGTGGAAAGTGACAAGACACAGACGGGAATTGTAGCGACAGTTTTGAAACGATGCATCAAAGTAACCTTGGGAAGATTTTGATACCTCCGCCCCCCCACTCTTGAGCACACCTTTCAACACTGGAATCTCAAGCCTGACAAACTCATCGTCTGCAGACACCCTCTATCAGGAGCAGCAGCTGAGCCGGAGTAAATTTATGTGCATGATCAGTGGGCATTGGGTAAACGAACAGCAGGGTAGCCTGCTGCTCATACAGAAAAGGAAGCAACTGACTGTAAAACAAACAGCAGCGCTTATTAAATACATTCACTGCGTTTTATGAAAGTATTCATATTTGTCGTTCCCCGTTTTCGTCACACTACAATGCACCCTGTCGGAGAGTTATGTGACATACAGTACAAACAGCCATGCTCTGCGGACGGGCTTTCCTGTGGTCTGGTCCGGTGGACTTACAGAAAATATTAATGCATTTCAAATAATTCAAAACGGAGCAGCTCGCATTGTGCTGCATTGCCAGGTGTTAGAAACAACGCATCACGTTTCAGCATCGCGTTCCATGAAAGATGGATAAAACTACACGTTACTTGCGTTTTTCAAAAACATTGCTTTCTCTAGAACACCTGTGATGATATTTCATTGTTTAGCCAAAATACAGACGTTCACTTTATTAAATCCCTTTTGCCTGAAGTTAGAAGAAATGTACAGAAGAGAACTGTGCTATTCCATGTTATGCGATTCCAACTCACGGCATATTTAATGATAGTAAATATTTTAAAGGACATATTGCACAATGTTTTAGTAAACTGATTTTAAATTGACTCTACTACACTCTGCCTAATCATTCGCTTAAGCTAAAATTACATGTGTTCTGTCACACTGTCTTGCATGTTTTCATTTAATCTCTAAAAACTGTTTCGGCGTTGTAAAGTTTACAGCATATGTCAGAGCAAGAACACACTTGCTCCTGTTATATTTGCCACTGTGAAGCGTCAGAAATAATCCCCTCAAAAACCAACAGCAGCAGCGAGCCATTAGCGACTCTCACCATGGTCACCTAAAACAAAAAAAGACGCCCGAAGAGCTTCACAATCATTAATCGGTGTCGCGCTTAAACGCATACATAGCATTTTGGATTTGCCAAATGATATTTCTGTTTAATTATCACAAGCCTGGCTGCTAATAGAGCTGAGCTGTGTGCCAAGTAAGCATCAGCTGCCACAAGTGAAAACGTGCAGGGTGTGTGAGTGGAGGCTGTGGCGTTCTCCGTCTTAACAAGGAAGAGTCGAATGAGGGGAAGATCATTGTTCACCTCAAGAATAACACGACAACAACAACAACGCGCAATCCGGATAGGGTGACCTCGAACCGAGAAGGAGAGACGCGCCGAGCACCAACGTCTGCGGCCTGACAAACACAACCTGGTTTTTAGTTCACCGCAAACTGGCAGGGGGCCCCCAGCCGTGCCCGACGCCGTGCCAGCACAGCTGCAGAGCATCGGCCTGGGCGAGAGGAGGGCCGCAGGGGGAATCCAGAATGGTGAACAATAAACCACGAAAGGACATTTGTGACGTCACACGGTCAACCAGATTTAAAGTGATGCAGGCAACATACAAAGACGAAAAGCAACAACAACAACAAAAACAGAAAGCAATACTGCCAAAGTAACCAAGATGTATGCGTGCTTAGAGCAACTGTTGTTACGGGTCATTTCATGACACATCAAAAGGCGGAAGGAGGAAGACAAGACGTCTGATCTAAGGTAATCGCTGCCAAGAGGGAGAAAACCCAACTGTGTCTTAGCAGGGGAGGAAATTGGAGAAAACAAGAGGCACTCTTTGTTACGTTGAGCGAACTCAGGAGAAACGTTGCAGGCAAATCACCTACAGACTCGGTCGGGACTGTAATTAAAAGTTTGGCGAAACAGCTTAATAAAAGAAAAGATATCTGCAGAAGGCTTGAGACTGTTCAACTAATCACACCCCATGCACCAGAGTGGATCCTCTGTGAGGGTGTGTGTGCAGGGGAGCGGAGGAGGGAGTCCGTTTTACAATAAGAGAGGTTAAAGGGAGAGAGAGAGACTGAGAGAGAGAGCTGTCATTTTCAGAAGCAGACCCTCCCGGTTGCAAGTGCTCATCCAATTACACTATGAGTGTCCTCTCTTCCTGTCCTCTCATTTTTCCTGCGCTCTCCACTTTCCATACCACCTGCTCCCTTTCTTTTGTCTGCTCTTCTCGTTCATCCTTTTTTTTTTTTTTTTTTTTTTAAGTTCTTGAGAGGTCATGAGTAATGAGCGCTCCCTTTCCCCTCTGTGCTGGGCCGAGTGTGTTCAACGCGCTCAAACGCCAAATGCGGCGTGGACGAAATGCTAATTTATTCCTGGTGCTCCGTCTTCTCTACGGCTTGTTTTCAAACCTTGCGCTTTAATTCCGCGTCGTCTCGTTTCGAACAGTTTCTGCAGATTCAAAGAGCAAATTGAGAGTTTTCACTGAGGAGTTTAAAATACTTTGTGCTTCGATGTCAGTCAGCTGGAGATGAAACAGGTGAACTACTTGACGTTGTATTTCTGTTTTGGTTTCTTAAACTGAAACATTTTTTTTTTTTTATATATATATGTTTTTAAGAGTGTGTGTGCGTGTGCGTGGGTGTGTGTGTGTGTTTTGGGGGGGGCATAGTCTATAAGCCTGACTTTAAAAGGTAAGACATTTCTTCTGAGATTTGGCTTTTTCCCAACCTGGCCACGTCTTAACCAGTGGTTATGATATGTTTCAGTTTATAAAGTGAATAACTTGACACTTCTTTGAAAAAGACAGGAAGAAAGCAAAAAAGTCCCAACGTTGCATTCAAATACGCAGCAGTTCAAAATTACCACATCATTTGCTCTTTTTGGTAGAAATTACTTACCAAATTATTTACAAAATCGTGACTAATGCCCTGTTTACACGGCAACAATTTCTGGTGAAAATGGAAGAGTTTTGTTGTGTTTGTACTGTACATTTACATGAAACCACCGAATGTTTCCTCTGACAACGGCACGGATTGAAAACAAGTTCCAGAGTGCAGTGGTTCTGAAACGTACCGGAGGCCGTTGCCTTATAAACAGAGTAAATGGATCTTTTCTGTCAGGGAATCCCAAGCTCGTGCTTAGTGTGGCGCAAAACATAACCGCGTCCTACAATCCACAGAAGAAGAAGAAACTACTGGCGATGCTGGCGTTACCGCAATTCGCGTTTCCCCATCAGACACGGTTCCCTTAGCGTCTCTCCTTTTCGATGTGTACCGCTACTGCGTAAACAAAGATTGTAATTAGATTGTCTTTGTGTAAATATGTTAACAGAAACAAAACAAAAATAACATTTTCATTGCATCATTGTCATGTAAACAGGGCCTCAGTGTAGTAAAAAAGCAAAGGTGTCCAACAGTCCTGTTTGTTCTGTGTAATTAAGTGATTAACTTGAAAGGTCGTGTTGTAAATAACACCAGGATCAGTTGAATCACTTATTCCGAGAAGAAACAGGTGCCAAACATGTGGCCCTTGTTTAAGGCAATAAATGATGCCGGTTATATGTTCCTCTCAGGAAAAAAACAAACAAACAAACAAACAACAACAAAAAAATAACGAGTAAAAGGGTTAATTTCAGACACTGTGCAAAAGAACACCCTCATTGATTAAAGAGTTGATTGGAAACAGAAAGACATAAACAAGTACAAAAAAAAGGTCAGGCTGCTCAGCAAAACGATCTGATGTTGCTTTAAAACTGAAGCCTCAACCAGACAGACGTGGAAGAAATCGGAGAACAACGGATCGGTCATCAGTAAGTGTAAACCGATGGGGTTAAAACTTGCCTGAAAAGTGCAATAACGTCGTGATGCTAACGTGAAGTCGCAATGTCGACTGGAAATCGAAGTCAAATGACGTGCTGGAGAGGCAAAACTTTGCGAAAAAAAACAAAAAGGGTACATAGTACTGACTGAGATGAAAGACAGACCGCTCTGTCAGAAATACACACACTGCACTACATGTTGACTTTATTATTCAGCTACAGAGGTATACTTATTGATGGCAAATGAGTTTTGATGCATGAAAATACTTCAATAGTTCACGATGCTTTGTGAGAAAAGAAAATGCCCTTGAAACAGGCGACAAAACAAGCTGCAAAGCCTCTCTGGATTCCTGAAAAGTACAAACTATACCCTAAACACTGTTAACAAATGACTGTGTTGCTTAATACACAGACAGCATCATCCTGAAACATGCACATGCAACCGACGCGACCCGTCTGCGTCTGATCCAATTGTAGGAAGCATGGTGTGACGGTGTGAAAGCAACAAACTCTCTGCTTTTCAAATTGGTAAAACGATAGAGAGGATGTATAGAACAAAACACTTCAATTTAATCATCAGACTAAAAGTTTGATCTGAATCAAAACATCCTAGCTGCACTCTCCAACGGAGTCATCCAGAGTCCTGAGGTAGCACTTTCTATCTTCAATCATCCGCAACGTGATTGAAGCCTCAGAGAGATAAATGTTGAAGGACAACAGAGTCTAGAGCACTTAACAATCCAACAATAAAGGACACCAAGGACTTTCCTATTTTGACCTGAAATTAATTGGGTAAACAGGAGATTTGCAAATTCATAGGTTAACAGTTTGATTATTATTAATTTTTTTTTTTTTTTGCATCAGAAGGAAATTATTCCTTCTAGTTTGAATAAACTCTGGACAAATATCTCATTTCACTGGAAATCTTCAGCTATATTCCACTGTGTAAAAAAGTAAAAGATGGCAAATCAGGGACGTTCTCATTCGATCGCAAGTATCTCCTTGGCATTTCTGAAAGCTCATTATTGGATTTGCTGACTCCACTAAACACCAGGGAGCTGCCGCCGCATTACATTCTGGGTTTTCACATCACTTTAAAAGCTGCAAAGCAGAAAAAGCCGTCAGCCCCGTTTAGACTTCTGCGTTCATTCAAAGGAAACTTGGCCGACAGTCGTGTAAGAACATATGAAAACACAACACACAAGACAATAGTCAACATAATACAATAAACCTGAGCAGTACAGTCATACAGTCATACACTGTAAGTTATTAGACAAATATATATATATATATATATATATATATATCAAATATAAGATATATATATCTTTATCTCATTTATTTGAGAACACTTTATCTCAAATATAAGAGATAAAGTGTTCTGATGCTTCTTAGATGCAGTAAGATGTTACAGTAGCTCCCTTGGAGAGTTTTTACTGTTTTTAGTGCCTTGTTGCTTCTGCCAACTCAGCCTCAAGCCATAGATAACTGTGTGAAGCCAAAAAGGCAATATTAAAACTGAAACTGTGTCAGATGATTGTTGAGAGTGTATTACTTACCAAAGCAAATGGCCTACCAGTTACATTTCAAAGGATTGTGTGTACGAAGCAAAAGCTTGACAGTATTCCCCTTTAAAACACAACACATGGAAAACAGGGAAATGTATTTGTGTCTCTGAAAAAGACAGTTTTCAAAATTGCTGTTAGTGCTAAACATTTTTGCAGTGAGATACCCTTTATAGATGAGCAGCTGCTGCCAAGTCCCGTTGCTGTACGAGCAAATTTTGCAAGAGCTTTCAAAGTCAGAATGCTTTTAATCTCACTATAAACCGTGTCCGCACTGAACTACGGCAAAGGCTTTCAAGTACCACAGCAGCTCTAGCCAAACATAACATTTCCTAGCAGCACGACGTCTTTATGGTTTGATTTCTGCACATTTGATGCGACTATTTCTGCATTTATGGCTTACCGAACAAGCATCAGGCAGCAGTTATTCTACCACCTGAATCCGTCCAGACACATGACGGCTGACGTAACGGTCTCATTCTTTAAAACAAAGTTACTGAACTGCAACGGTTACGTGCCGCGTTCTTACAGAGAACAGCCAAAGAGAACATTAATGCTTAATTGAACTGAATGTTTTTACAAGAGTACAAAACTGGTAAAACAAACTAATCAGTCATGTCCAAGCTTTGTCGGCTTAGATCGTTTTTACATTAATTCACACACTTGTGTGGTTCGTTTAATTTTATTATTTTTGTCTGTACCCGTCGTTCTACCTATGCACGATGCTGCCCATTAATTCGCTTGCATCTTGACACAAAACATGTCCTGAAGTCTGGGGCAAGTTTGTGAGGTTTCTCGAATGGTGGGTCTGCTCCACGTTAAACTGTCTGGTGGTCAGGCTGCGTTTCTTTGTTTTTACCGCATAAATAAAGAGCCTGAACGTTGCCGCACAGCTGCCCTTGCGGCCGGTTTTGTCGCAGTAGACGATGAAACGTTAGAGTCGGTCGGTCTGACGGTTTTCGCTCTGAGGGGAGTTATGAGCGGCTCTCCAGGTTTGAAAAAGAAAGGAACAAAGAGATGAGTGGGACTGGAAAACTTAGGGAGGGAACATGTCGGCGGCAAATGCGTCACATTAACAGAATATTTTCCGTAGTGGAAGGGCCATCTGATGACGTGGGACCAGGCAGCAGGTTAGCAACCACTGCCTTTATGGCTCTGTTATGCCATATAGTGTGTCTTTGTTACGGGATGCATTCAGAGGAAGCAGAACATCAAAGACAGCCTATCAGCAATGTTGCACCACAGGTGCATAATTACACTGCTTGGTCAATATAGATCAAGCAGTGAGTTATGTTTTCCTTATTGCAAAAGAAAACACTGTAGGAGAAAGCTGTGTTCAAAGAAAAACAAAAACATAAAGGCTATGCTATGTTTCTCTCCCCCCATAAATATATAGCTTTTTTTTTTTTTATCAGCTAAAGCTAAAAAATTCAAATAAAGTCTGTTATTCACTTCTTGTGTGTTCAGCACTTTTTAAAGTTGATTTTTATAGTTTTTGAACTATGAATTCTGTGCAAAAACTCCAGAAAGTTTGTCAGTGTTGTTTGATTGTGATGTTTTAAACAAAGCAAATCGCTAACGTTTGACCATGACATACAGTGTGTAGTGTACCAGCTTGATGGAGCTTACTGAAAATCGCATCACTATAAATAACCCTGTGGGGAACAGGGCCACAACATCTTTCCCAGCAATAAAATATAACTCATTTCTCTTGCTCCGACTTTTAACTGCTCAATATTTGGAAGCTTGGCCAGTGAAAACTGAATGGCTTTGTTTATTTCCTTTATTGCAATTGTTAAAAACCCCACAACGGTACCAGATTGCGGTTCTAACACAACGTATATTTGTTGAAAATGGTCATTATTATGTTGTAGCAGATAACACATTCCTCCTGGCTCTCTGTGGCTTTTTCTGACATGGAGATGAGCATAGCACTGGGAGGAAGTGGAGGAGGAGCTTAATCTTTTCATCAATTGTTGGTATTATACAGTCACAACATATTGACAGCTTTTCTATTAGTTACATATACATTTAAGGTTGCTGTTCTAATTGGTGGTGAATTTACACCTCCGTCTTCTGGAGTCGCTGAACAGTTTTTCCTGGGATTGCCCTGAATGTAGCTCCATCTTTCTACTAACTTAAACCAGCTCTGCTGTTTTGGCCAAAGATAATTATCCCCAAACTTGTGGATTTTATAGTTAAGATGTTGCACAGTGTTGACTTTTGTCCACACTGACATTGTCTTGCCACTATGATAAAGACAAATTTGTGGGCTGTTGTACTTATTTTTTTGTTGCGTTGACAGATAATCCCACCTGAGCTGCAACTTGTTCTAATAGTTTAGTTGGATGGTTCAACTCTATACTTTGCTTTTTTGTATTATAGGATAATGAATTAAACAATACATCGTAAATAAATTAAGAGTTTGGAATATTGACCTGCCTGTCGTATTATTATTATTATTATTATTATTATTATTATTATTATTATTATTATTATTAAAGATATTTTTTGATCCTGAAATGGTTTCCAGTTCATCTAACCACCAGGTTTCAGAAACGTGGGGGGAAAGTACAAATGCTCACCACACAGATATTTATTTGAGAAAATGAATCCTCAACATTTCTCTTCTATTTTGCAATTATTCATTACTTTGTGTTGGTCTAACTCATGAAAAACCAATAAAGTATGTGTGTGTGTGTGTTTTTTTTTTTTATGTGATTAAAATGAGAACTTTCAGCACCATGATTTTTTATTAGCAAACCGAGAATGGGCTAAAATGATGCAGGACGATAATTTGTTTTATTATTGTTTTTCATCTTACCCGGTCCTTGTGGACGGAATAAGAATTTTATTGGATCGATTAGGGTGTTGCGACATTCAAAAGTTGGAAAAGAAAAGTCTGAGAGAGAGAGAGAGAGAGAGAGAGAGAATGTCATCATTCGTCCAGAGGTCTGGAGGATTAAATTAAGTACCTACTCTGCAACCTGCCAACACCATTGCTGTTTCTGTAATTATTGTTTTTGTTGCCAGCCAGAGGCCTTCAGCCAATGTTTGCTTCCAGTGTAAGGACACGAGGAATTGTTTTCTTTCCGTGTTACGTTTTACAAGAGTAGAAAAGTAAAAAAAAAAAAAAAAAAAGGTCTCTGGGATTCCCTCTGTAAAAACTAAACAGATGAATTCAGGACAGAAAAAATATCCAAATATTCATTCTTAATGCAGTTCGGTGCTTCTGTTATAAAAATTGTTTCTAGAGATTTAGTTATTTTGAGAAACTTATATTTGTACAGGATACATGAGCTCCTACAGGAGCAAATTATTATTATTAATTTTTTTTTTATTAATCATTTTATTCCTACTTTGCATTTCCTGTCACCTAATTTCAAATACTTTCTATCATATATCTGACCTACATTCAAAACTCTCTCTGGAGAGTTTCTTACTCACCACCTCATCAACATGTCACTACAGACATCAGCTAAGAAAAAAACACTTAGAACTGGGTGGTGCATTCAGTCTTTGTGCAGTGGATTCACTAATGGATTCTGATTTTTCTCTCCCTCTCTGGGGGAAAAAGGGTATGGTTGAAATTTGATTTGTCACGGGAATAGTTCCCCTCCCGGGGGGGACAGAAGAGAGAAAAAAAAAATCATCACTGCGATTTGCAAACCATTTAGTGCCATATACATGCTTTCATTCATTTTGGCATGCAAGCAGGAAACTGAGCCATAAATCACAATCAGTCCTCGGCAAAGTCTATTGATATTGGTATTTAGATTAAAAGAAAACTGTTGTTAATATGCGTCAGTCCTGTTTTAAGCCAAATTAACATATGTAGGATTTTCTTTTTTCTTCCCATTCAGAGTGAACAAAATAAATATGAAAGTCCTTTACTTAAGCTTGCAAAGCTCTTTGGAGTTAAAATATATCCTGTTTATCATTTATGACCCGAGAAGAAAATGAATGAAGTCTGGTGTCAGTGTGCAGATGAGTTACTCGTGTTATGGGGACTTAAATCTCCCTCGCACCGTTTGGACCTCCCGCAGTTAGCTGATGAAAAGTCCCACCAAAGTAAATCTAAAAATTTAAATATGCATTGTCTGGGTTTTGAGGAAGTGATTGAAGAGCAACTCAGACCTTGAAGTCAGACTTCTGCACAATTGTGAGCGACACACCATGACAAAACCAGGAACAAGTAGCCTGAGCAGAAATAGAGAAGAAGCACAAAAATACGTACTTTTCCCAGAAAATAGTGATTTGAATTTATTTTCCCCTCCAAAATATACCAGTTGAAGTCATGAAGAAACTACCCCATGCTTCAAGTAGCAGTTTTGGATGCTTTACAACGATAAGCTATCATTCAAAAACATAATTCTCTCTGGACTTGTCTGCAGAGTAAATTTGAGTCTGCAGGCGTTTAAGTTTCGGGGAGCTGATTGATACAGGAACACATTCGGTGTGGTCCTTTATCAATCAGCAATAAAGGAACACGCTTTTATTCCTGGTTTGTTCTTTGCGAGTAAAGAACGATTATTCTTTACTTGTATGATCTTTACAAGTAATAAAAAGAGAATGAACAGTCTTTGACACCCCCAAGTAGCTCCACAAGTTCTTCCTCCCATTGAAACAACGACAGGCGCCAATAAAGAATGTGGAGACAATGAGCTTTTACTTTAGTCACATACAGGAAATGTTGTAAGAAGCTGAAGATCAAACAGTTCAAGTTCAGTTTGAGGAAGCATCTTGTTTTAATGACCTTCCTGCCTCCTAAATTATTGTGATGTTTATATGAAAGCTCTTAACCACTAGTCTCCATTTGTTGTGGAGCATTAAGGTTCATAACAGGGTGAAAATCTTTCACCCCCCACTGTGATTTATTTTCTCAGGTGAACTGGCCAAGTGTCGGTGAGTATCCTTGTACCTGATACAGCGTTTCCCTCTCAGAGCTATCTTTCCTCCAGTGCCACATTAGTATGATGAGAAATTGGAAAAGAATGTATATTTAGATACTTATATTTCCTGAGCTGCTTCTGTCAATGGGGAATCCTCCTCAACAGGATCTGAAGTGATGCACTTTGATTTCTGTGGGACAGTTTAAATTTCTTTCAAAGAGCAAAGAGAAATCTCCTTTTGGTCCTGGGCCAAAATGATGTCTTATGTTTTCATTGAGTCAAATGTCATTACTTGTGTTTGTAATTTTTGCATCAAAACGGCACAATTTATATTGGAAATGTGCAGAATAGTTTCAGTTTCGTAGATCTAACATGGAACTCCTCAGTGAAGCAGAATTGTGGACCAATATCTCTCCACCTTCAAGAAAGAAAACACAACACAGCTTTTAATGTTTAGATCTACCCTTGTTGTGTGTTTTTATGTGTAATGTTGCATTGTTTGATTCTATATTTTTGTACTCCTGTAAAGTGTCTGTGAGTATTTAGAAATGTGCTATAAAAATAAAATTATTATTATTAGTAGTAGTAGCAGTATTACATTTCATTTAGTTTCAGAAACACCGATGCCCTTCATGATCATGATCAATATTGATATCTTTGTTTCTTTTGTTCAACGCAGAACTGGCACAAAAAGGCAAAACAAAGCTGGCACAGAGTTACGTATGTGTAAATATATCATTTTGTGAACTGAAATGAACAGAATTTATAAAACTTGTACTCGTTGCGAGAACCAACGAAATTACTCAATTACGTTCTGACATATCAGGTTCACAAACTGGCGAATTCTCTAATCCTCTAAATGGAAGCGCTGTCGGCCCCAAACCGCGCAGTGAAGCCTGCATTTAATGACAGGAAATTACATTGTCTGGTTGGTACTGCAGGTTCCGCCACGTCCATTTCTCAGCATGCAAGAGACAGAAGCATCGCACATAATCCCGCCCCGGCTAAATAACCCGGCGCATTTTGGTGTTTCACTCAACATGTGCAAAAGAAAAAAAAAAAAAAAAAAAACTCTGTCTGACAGACTAATGAGGTTGAAATGGAAACTTTCTGTGCCGCAGCACTGGAACATAATTAATGAATACACACGCAACAGCTGTCTGCACACTCATAAACATGTAGGCAAAAAAACCCAAAAAACAAATCCTAACATCTGTCTAAACAGGTTATGGGATGTGCTGCGCATTGACTTTAATTCACAACAATTCAGCAATTACACTACTACACACTCATTAAGATATCAATTCCCTTAAAAAACAGCTACTAATGTTATTTTGGCATCACTACACCTTAATTAAGAAATCATTTTGTTATTTGGTGATGGGAGTTTGCATCAACCCTACATTCGTCCTGTCCATGTTTTTCTTTTGGATTGTGTGATTACTGCCACGCTTGCACAGTTTGTTTCACTATTATTTAGAAAGGATACAACCGCAGTAACTGAATCACATTCTAACCATCACAATATGCATTACTATATTCTATTCGTATCATATTTGTATCCACAGGAAACCCAGTCCAACACAAGTTAATAAACCAAATAAAGAACTCGACAATGAAGCAAGCACATGAGAAAGCCTGAAAAAAAAAAAAAAAGAAAAGAGCTCACTGAGTCAGCAAAAATGAAACTCTTTAGAGGCAAAGATTTAACAGCTTTGGAGCCAAAGGCTGAAAGACGCAACGCTTCTTAGTTTTCACTCTTATATGAGGAGAAACCAGCCGATGATGCGCCTGGGATGTAGAATAATCAGTGCTTTGAAAAGCACATCAAAGGGTAAAAAACAGATACAGTGGTTATCGTACTCGTACCTTGACTCATACTTAAGTAAATTCTTGGCAGGTTTTAGAAAACTACACATCTTTGGAAACCATCAATAATTCTTACAGCTTAATTCAAAGCAAGGACTGAAAATTTTAAATCGAGTTCAGGTAAGGGAGGGGAACGTTAGCTGGCTTACATTCATTTTTACTCCAGTTTTGAATCATGTTTGCGATCAATGTCCAGTTTAAAAAAAAAAAAAAACACCATCATGCTCAGACTTAACCATCTAGATGAGGGGTCTCTAAATCCAGTCCTCTTGAGGTTCAAACCTTCACGTTTTAGAGAAATCCCTTCTCCATGACACCTGAAACAAATGAACGTTGAGTATCCCGGTGTCCACAGCTAAATGAATCCTGGTTTGGATTCTCTGGACTATAAAGCGCACCTTCCTATAAGCCGCACCCACAATTTTTTTTTTAACTGGAAACATACATATGTAAGCCTCACTGGGCTATAGGCCGCTGGTTTTTCTGTTTCTCTCGGTTTTCCGGTTTTAATCTGCTACTGAGGATGCAGCCAGCACCGAACCATGGATTCGTTCTCGCCAAGCTTTAAGTGCAGCGGCTATCGAAAATACTGAAAACAAACATTAGCTTAATGTGTCTCATTTCAGCACACATTTACCTTCACTGAAACTCGATTTCATGAGTTCAAACTGTAAATTACAAATATTTAACAAGAAGCAGTTCAACACCAGAGGTTAAAAACCGACAACAATTACAATAAACCGCTAAATGATCAATTAATACCAGCGTTGACTTGGAATGATAAATCCTACATCTATTTGATCCATATTCACACAAATCTGAATCAAGTCTGCATTATATGAAAACATACATAATTTACCATTATGATTGTTTACTTAAACGCCACCTGAACTGCCAGAGTTAAGGGATTTCGCTGACGTTAGAAAACTCATGGTCTTGGCCGCACGTTCAGGAAAAACTCAAAATTGCATGATAATCTAATTTGCAGAAAATTATAATAAAAAATCTGGTAAAATATCTCGCATTCAACTTGATGCTTCTGAAAACTCACTGGGACAAAAACTGACCCCTCGCATTGCACCGACCTAGAAGTCCTGGTACTTTGAACCACCACATGAGGTCACTGTTTTACATTGATGACATATCATACCTTGTGAAAGCTCAAAGATCATTTTCATGTTTGCGTTTTCACAATCTGTTTGTGATTAACCGTCCAAAAATATCCAGTTACATACCTGGAGCACCTACATTACTCCCAAGTAACCTGACCTTGTAGTTGTCTTTTTTTTTTTTTTTTTCAGATTCTTTGCCAATTAACTCAAAAGCCCAATTTTCTTTTTCCAACCATTTTTTTTATTTGACCTTGTTCCTAGAAGGCTTTGTAATTTCAAGAGTAGTCAATTAAGACTGTTTTGATGGGGGGAGGGAGGGTTTTTAAAAGCCTCTTTAAAATCATAATGGCTGATTACCAGTGCTAGCACAGTGGAGTGCACTTCACAGTTACAGCCCATTTCAACTCAAATGCCCACCTGTCTTTTGCCTGTTTGAATTTCTGTTGACTCACGATCCCAGCACATCATTCGTTCGTGCCGTCGGCCACTTTCGCATGTGCGGCTGAGAACGTGTTCTTGTCAGGAGTGTGGCGAGTCTGAACACACATGCAGATAATGTTCTGTGCTCCTTTTCCACAAACGTCAGTCTCGACCAATGACCGTCTGTGGTCCCAACACGCCACCCCAAGTATTGCCACACACAAGCACACACACGCAGACATTCCAGTGGCTCTGAGTTGTTCACCCTTTACTTCCACCACACTCGTATAACCAAACACTCACATACCACTGAACCCACTGTTAGGGTCACCCAAAGGGCAACATCCCAGTGAAGTAGTTTTATGACTACGGGGCAAGAAAAGAGAGTAAAACTATATTATGGGAGAAAAAACAAGAAAAAAAGTCTGGCATGAGTGACAAAACATATGCCATCAGGCTTTTAGGTTTCAGGTACTCCCCTCACCCCCTCTCTGTTTTTCGTACGTAGTAAATTTCAAAACAGGTTTCCTACTGCGACTAGGTTTAAATGACCTCTCTGGTCTGTTACTCTGGAATGAGACCTCAGCAGTTTGCGACATTCAAAGTGTAAAACACTCGGTTGAGCCTCCCAGGAACATGCTGAGGTGTTGTAATGTTAGCTGTGAGGGTAACTAGCATGGCTACTAACGACAGGGAGGGTGAAAGCACGAGGTTGGTGGGTGGTGTGAATTTTCAGTTATCTGCCAAAGTGCTGTCGACCAGCAGGAGCAACAGGGGATATTTGTTTACGACGCATGATGCACGGACTGAAGGTTAGATCATGTGAAGCATCTCAAAAACTATTTCTGAAAAACCTTCTGTGGATGTTTTTTATGTTGGTTTTACTTTTTTTTTTTTGGGGACAAATTTTACTCACACCCACCACCTTGTTAGACGCAGCTTAACTGTAAATAATTGCCTTCACCTGGCTTAATTGTACCGTATCTAGAATCAATGAGGTGTCAGAAACTATCCTCCAAGATTCATGCAAGAGATTCTGCAAATGAAATGTGTCAGGGCTGCCATCCGACACATTTCAAATGTGCCGTGTTAATCTAACTATACCGCGAAGACGTCACATTCAACACACCCGTTTCTGAGGATCTGATTTCCTTCCAGGCCCCTCTAATTGCGGGGGCTTTGTTAACTCTCTTGCTACGTTGAACTTATTTCTGATGAAACGACCTCATCAGCTGATAATCCTCTGCAACAGGTAGAAGATTAAATGATTCACTTTACACCAATATATGCTTTTTTTTTTTAAGTTCCGGGGACGTGGGGGGTGAGACACACAGAAATAACCACAGAGGACAAATTACATACAGATTTGACATGTTATTTAAAGATTTATTTTAAAAGAAAAAAAAAAGCTCCTCAATAAGATTTGTTATAATAGAGTATCTAAATACAGGCAACTGAGGTATATCCGTCATCCTACAAATAGAGAGAAATGGAGGATAAATCGAAGAACACTGGCAGAGAAAGCAAAAGCTTGAGCAAAGGAAACCAAGACGGTAAAGAGTCGACATGACAGACACGCTGGTGGAGTGGTTGACTGTGGTGAATCAGTTTTTCTAATATATAAAAAGGCTGAGTTTTCCCACATTTAGGGACCCAGAATTACAGATTCAGTTACATTTGAACCAAGGAGAACATGGGAGTCCATAGTTTATGCTGTTGTGTTGCGCGAGTAACCCATTCAATCAACTGAAGATGGGAAGGCTAGCTGTATGACATCTGGCCAGATGTTGTAAGCTCCATTCCTAAATCTTAAAAACACACCTGCCAAAACTTGTAATTTTTTTTATAGCTTGCTTATGTAGCCTAGCGTAGCTAACATGACGCCTTGTGTGCAATATGTTCAAATCAAGCTTTGTTTTATTGGAATGGAAATCTGAATTTTAGAAATTTAGCATAGGTTAGCTGAGTTTCAGTGGTGCAGTTAATATTTTTATGTCACCAACAGCCAGCTAACAGCCAGGCATTAGAGTTGTGCAGATTTTTTTTTTTTTTTTTGTAACTTCTCAAAAAAACCAACAAGCAATGTAAAAAGTTAAACTATACTTTAATATATATTCAGATTCTTTCTTTTCATAAATGCACACTTGTGGTAACAATCATAAGGCCAACAGCAGGCAGTGATAATTGACATGGGTACAAAGCATAAACATTCACACAAAAACAATGGCGGCTCAGTACAATTTATGAAAAAACGGTGTGGAATAAGTAGATTGTCATCTCAGTTGTCAAACAGAAAGAAAAAAAATGCAGTTTTGGTTAATTATTCTATTATGAAACAAAAGACCCTGGTCAACAGCCATCAACTCATCGTGTATTACAGAAATTTGTAATAGGGTATCATGATTAAATATTTTTACATCAGACAAAAATAAAATCTGACTGTGTGATAATTTACTTAAACTAAAACGGTTCATGATGGGAAAACTGTAGAGAAAATCTGCAGACAAGACAGAGGCTGAAAACAGCCGAGGTTTATGAGAGTTCCTGCTGAGTCCCACATACAATACAGTGGTTCGGCCCTGTTGCATGTATGTGAGTGGGTAGGCGGCGTATTAATGCGTGAGTGGGTTGAAAACCTTTTTCTGTCCGCCACTCTGTTGCCTACTACTTGTAAAGCATTTTGATTGAAACACACTCACACATTCACCCATAAACAATCACTGGCAGGCTCAAAGAATAAGCAAATGTGAAAGCAAAAAACAGAATAAAACTTTGAAAAAAAAAACAGAAGGAGCGATTGTATCCAGTGAGCAGAAGATTGACAGAGTTGATTTGTTGAACAACAGTATTAAAGTTTGAGGAGACAGTGCTTTTGCCCATCAGGGTTATTGTCTGCTGCCATCTTGGATGAAGTGCACACCGCACTGCATGTTCACCAGCTGTGGTCCATCCAGTAAAGAACAAAGAGAAGCTTCCATCTCCCTGTAGGCCTCCATGAGAGCTCCAGCAGTTATACGGGAGAGGTATCGTACCGCCAGAAACGGGGAACAAAGCTGCCCATCTCAGACGTCTTTAGGTCACCAAACACGACAAACATTGTCAGAGACCATGTTGCTGCTTTTGTTGCAGTTGAATGCTTTGGCAAACTCTGGGAAATTCTGAAGGGAGCCAAGTACTCTAGAGTATACAAAGGAGACTGGTGTTAGCAAGTGAACTTTGTGACAGAGGGGGCCTGCTTTTTAAACTGTATTTTTAAGTCACAAAGTGCTGACTTCTGCACTTCATGTCATTACCTGAACATCCCTGGACTGTGCACGTCTACTTTAATGGAATTAACGGCTTGTTCTGGTCGATGGGATCCACACCAAATCTTAAAAAGACATGCAGGATGTAACGTATCAGACAAGTACAGAGCTTCAGCAAATGTAATCGCTTATAGATACATAAGGTATACCACTAATTTACTGATCTATTGCATATCATTTTTGCAAAATAATACCAATTTGTACATTTTCTTTAATTGCAGAAGCCAGTTGTGTCCTTTAATATTAGTTATTTATGCCACTGAGCTTTGGAAATGGCATTACCTCATTTCCCATGCTCCGTCCCGAGAGTAGTGGAAAGCTAAACTTCACATTTGTGACTGTCAACTCCCCAGTTGTGTTAACGTTCTAAGCTGCAGCGTGTAACTTTTGTAAAAAATATGCAGATTTTTAGGTTACGCATTTGTTGAAACTGTCACTATGTTGTAACCACATGGTATGAGACTGAAAAATAATCTAGCTCCTCCACTTTCTCCCAGTGCTAACATGTACAGCAGAGAAATCGATACGTGCATAGCTTTTGTCACTTATTGCTTTGTAAAAGTGTACAAATGTTAAGATCACTGACAATTTTCAACTTTGGTGCAAAGCATAACTAATGATAAAAAAACTAAAGCATTTATAAGTTTTGTGAGAATAATTTCTAATTTCGTACAATATAATTATTCAATGTTTTTTTTTAATGACAGAAAATATTAAAACAAAGAGTTGTGAAGTAATTAAATTTAACCTACAGTTTATTCAACTTAAGGTTTGCATATGACATAAATTCTGTAGGTGATTGTTGAAGCATTTTCAAAAGGGATGAAATATTTCCAGAAAGTCATCCCGACACTGATGGCTGTAAAATTATTCTTTAGAGATTTTATAGCGATAACTGAACACACTTTGTGAACGACAGCATTAAAATTGCTGATCAATGTTGAAATAGATTGAAAATGGATCTAATTATTGTTCATACCATCCTCAAAGTGTAGAAAGGCTATAGAGCAATTAAAATGGATGAAAAAAAAAAAAAGAGTATTACTCCTATTATATAACTAATTTCTTTTGAAATTTTGTTTTATTTCATTATTAGCTTTTTGTTACTCAGGTGGATTTATGTGATCAATACCATTATCAGTTTGGTTACTAAGGTTCTGTCTTATAGTTGACATCACTTATGACATGAAAAGTGATCCTGTGTGTTTTGTTAAAGCTCACTTTTGGTACAGGGTATTTTTTTCCCCTTTCTATTTTGCTTAATTGGTGACATTTTCCGTGCGAAAAAGAAAACAAGGAACAGTTGAAGAAATTGTGTTAAAAAAAAAAAAAAAAAATCCTAGTTTAGCATTTTCCACACTCTAAATGCACTAAAATGAAAAAGGCTGTTTGTTTTTTTTTTACTAAAGAGCTCAGTGTGTCATTATACTCCTGCTATTAAACTGTTTTTCAATTTAAGGGAAATTGTTTTGCAAATTAAAGCAGGTCATAATTCACTTACAGTAAAGAGCCTCCAAGTAACTATTGAGCTACTCAGAATTAATTACGTCAAGCAATAATGATTAAGAAACATTTGTGAACTTTATTAAACCTGAATTCCAATTTTTTTTTTATTGTTTGATTACCTGAGCAAAATTAAGAAAGAAGAGTTGATCATGTGAAAGGTCAATCCCAGGCAGTGGGGGCTCCTCTCCATGCTGCTTCACAAAGTTCTTGTAAGCCTACAAAAAGACAAAATTATTTTATTTTATACATATTAAATTCCTACATTACAAAGCAGACTGTTGCAATGAACACCTTCATAACTCAGAGCTTAAGTTTGCAGTGAAAAATATGTGCTCTTTCTTTTTCGGAGTACAAACCGAATCAGAATTTTGTGGCTCATTTCTAATTTCTGGGTTTAGTTCGTTTGGATTTCCTTCTGCTTGCAGTCTTGCTCTTTCTTGACCTTTTTCAGTCTCAATTAAAGATACAGGTCAAGACTTAACTCTTTCATTTTGAAAAGCTTCTTACATAATTGCTAAAATGTTAAAGAACTAATTAATGCCAAAAAGAGGTCACCCTCACAAATTGACTGTTCATTAATGTAGAAACATTACATCTCCCTAACAGACAATGTTGTCATTGCAACCTAGTTGTCCCTATATGAACTGGAGGAAAATTGAATTTTTGATGAGCAACAGACCAGTCAGTAGTCAGACTGATCAAGCAGAAAAGTAATGATGACAAAGCAATTTCTCTTTGCATCTCTACTCAGTGAGAATGCATTACTGCATTTATTAAGTTCCTGTTAACATTTTTGGGTCCTTGACTACTTCAGCTAACTTCAACCAACTGTGCTAATTCATTTATCAAAACGTTCTGTTTCTTCTGGAGTTTTGTGCTCTATCTTTTGCTACTTTTTGGAAATACTTGCACTTTTGTGCAAATTTCAGCGCCAATGAAATACAATGAACTCCTACAGAATTCAGCTAAAATGTGCTTTTTCACAGCTTAATACTTCTGCCTACTTCAACCTAGAAACTCCATTCAACTTTTAATCAAGTCACAAGACTTTAAACTGTCTTTTTGATATCTCTTATGGATTTTCCACAATTTAAGTGTTGTGCAGATTTTTGACCGTTTTCACGTTTACAATGCAATCCTATGGTGAAATTCTCTAACTGTTGTCAGGTCTCAGCGTGTACACTCTAGGAATTGATGTTTGTTTTTTTATTTTTCATGCTTTTTTAAAAAACTAAATGATGCGGTTCATATATATTTAACTGTACATAAATAATTTATGCATTAAAGTGTAGCCACACATGTCTGCTTTAAGGAACTATGATTATCATTCCTACATCTTACTGTTTTTTGTCAAACTGTTCTGGAGAACAGACATGCAACACCTTCTATTGCTTCAATGCATTTCTCGGTTGTGATCCTTTTCTGTGTCAGCATTCTGCTTGTCTACCTCTATGAATATGCCTTCTGCTTTTACTGGTTTTACTGTCTACAAAGGTCATCTGCAAACTTTAATCAATTTTAGTACATCAAATGTGTTGCTTCTTCTGCTGAATTATGCTAAATCTTGTTTCTATATTTTACAATCACACTTTTTCAACTATTTCAGGTTGCATACAAACGTCTGCTTCAGCTATTTTTTGCTATTTCTCTTGATATATTAAACTTTTAAATGTTTTCCAAATATTTCAGTTTGAATACAAATTTTTGCTTCTGTTGAATTATGCCATATCTTTGGCTAAATGTAACTATTTAGCGAAATATTTCTATCATGTATGACTGTAGCTTTCTTCTGCTTTTTTCCTACTTCTTATGCTTTGCTCTGCTTTTTCTTGCATATTCTGCAGCAATCATTCTGCATTCTCACAGTTGTTTTGCTAGGAACAGCAATTTTTCTAGTTCAGAGTAATTATCTTGAAGCAATTTTTATGCCAAATTTATCTTCTCAGTTTTTGTCTCTCAGGTTCTTGTCTACTGCAGGAATTTTACATACAAGACAAGGTACATTTTCTTTTATTTTTAAACATTTAAATCATTTTATAGGATTGGTTAGTGACCCTCCGATGATCCAGAGACAGGACCAGCAAACACATCTTCATACAACCTAACAAACATGTCAACATCCTGACAAAGAGACTCCAACATTTTTTTTAAGTTGTATGAAGCAGCTCACATATGTGAACAAAAACATATTTTTTTACAGCATCTCTTGAGTTCTTCACCTGGTATGCCTGTCGGATCCCTCCATTGTCAGCTATGTTCTCACCGAGGGTGTTGTTGCCATTCAACTAAGGAGAAAATAAAGAGTCCAGAGTGCAAAAGGGGAATAAGAGACTTGAAAGTTTTCCCTCCATATTTTCAGGAAATTGCAGATATCAGTTTCTGAGTTATAAGAACAAACTACCCAGGGAATAAAAGAAGCATTGTTGAAAGGAGCAATACAGAGCAGGAAGGATAAAAGGAGAAGTACTCGTATGTCAACACAAAACACTGAATATACCTAAAGTGGAGAAAAGGTGAAGCTGCCAAACAGGCAGCAGGAGTTCCGGTAAAGTCAGTGAAAGGGAAGTTAATTGGAAATTTCCACATAATGTTCCAAACAAGTAGGAAACTAATTGACCGTGTGAACATACATGCAGACCATTAGCCAGGTCCCAGGAAAAGTTGCTGTACTGGTCAACGATGCACTTTGAGAGTTCCAGGAATCTGTGAATAGATTCAGGAGTCCACCAGTCCTTCAGATCACCGTCCTTGTCATAGTTACGACCTGCAGACACAGAACAAATGTCGGGCACTTAGACATGGAAATACTAACCGCAAAAACAATCATAATAAATAATAAATACTACATTTCCAATTTAAATGTCATTATGCAGCTACATAGGCTTACAGAGACTTTGCCTAATTTATTTGCAACATTGTTCTCGTAAGCAAGTTAAAAATGTAGTTTTCTTTCAGTCAGCTGACAGGGAGTGTGACATAACATGTAACAAAGGGCAGCATGTTCATCTATGGGCCAAACGGCCAGAAGAAACCTCTGCACTTCCGCTCTTACATTAAAATAACTAAACCGTAAAAAGAGAAGGATGAAATTTTGTCGTTTTGAAACTGTAAGTTTCAAATGGCACAAAATGATTGTTAGATATTAGAATTTGTTTTTGAGTAAAAAAACTATTTTTTTTCTGTTTTTTTTTTTTTACAAAAAAAACTTATATATTTACTTATATAAGTAAATAAGTAAATTAGGAAAATAATGTAGAGTACAATTCAAACACAAGAGACTGTATCCAAAAAGAAACAAAACATCTTGAGGCCAAAGGCATAAGGTGAAACAAAGCTCTTTTATAAAGTGGTACCAGTTACAGGGGGAAATCCATGTGTTCCCAGACTAATGTAATCCAGCAAAACTGTAAGGAAGAACAATGAAGTAGAAAATTCTTACCATTGTCATCAAAGCCATGTGTAATCTCATGACCGATTACCATGCCAATTCCACCGTAGTTGAGAGATTTAGGCTGGCCTTTGTTAAAGAAAGGGGGTTGAAGGATACCAGCAGGAAACACTACAGACAGAGAAAGCATTTTTAAATTTCAAAATAGCTTAGGTTTTAAGTTTTACATAATTTCCAATGCTTATTTGGTACCTATTTGATTTTTGCTGGCCGAGTAGAAGGCGTTGACAACAGCAGCTCCAGTTACCCACCTTGAAATAATAATGAAAAAAAAGTATTAAACGATGACACTATGAAAGAGCACTGAGGCAAAGTAAAAAGCCTACTTGAATAAAAACGTGGGAAATTAACATGCAGCTTTTAAAATCCCAGGTCAATGTATGACTCTCTCTCTGCTGTTAAAGCTGAACTCTAAATGCATGTGAGAGTTTGTGTGGTATAAAGTGAACACACTGCACAAAGGATAAATTAGGTAAACACTGTAGTAGTTTGCTCTGCTAGGATCATAAATAAGACAAGGAGATTTAAATAGCAAACAATGCACTCTTCATTTACAACACATCTGGAGTGAAGCTGGTAAATCCACCGCCCCCACCAAAAAGAAACCTTACTCCTCCTTGTTGACTTTGACTCGAAGTCTCCGCAGGCGTTTCTTCTGCACATACTCCAGGTTCTGTAGGATGTTTTCAAAGTATTCCTCTCCACTGTAGCTCAGCTAACAGTTACAAGGCCAGAGAAAAATCAGGAGGATTAGCAGTGATGGAAGCTGTCAACACTCAGTCATGTATTCACAAGAGTAACTCATTTCAGGCAAAAATTCACTGGGATGTTTTAGGAAGGATAAGAAAAGCAACTTTCCTAAAGTATTTTCTGTTACAAAGAAGTTAGTAAAATATGGTTAACGGTATTTTTTTCATAAAAACTCACATCTTTGTACTCATTGTTTAGATATTCGTCATTCATGATGTCTTCAGAATAACCAATGCGTTCACGGATAGCTCGGGCCTGGAGAAAAAAAAGCAAAAAGGAAAATGAGAATAAACCTGGTTTATTTGTTCTAAATAGAAATAAGATGATTCTTGCAACTGATATTCACACCTTCTCTGTAGCTGCTTTTTTGGTCTCTTCATCCATCCAGGAAAGGTCATCAAGGTTACTAATGAAAACTTCCCGAATATCTTTAATCATCTCCTTCATCTAATCTCCCAACACACCAAAGGGAGAGCAAATGTCATAAGATGCCAATGATAGAACAAGAAAATGCATCATGAAAAGGTGCTCTGGTCTGCTGTTTCTGTTGTTGTTCATCAACTCTAATTGCATCAGAAATAAGACAAATATAACTTTTGTCAAACTATTAACACACTTCCTAAAATTAGGCCTTACATATCCACATATCAGAACGATTCAGACTAGCATAGTCGTCTGTTGTTCATTTATTTGGAATTAGTGACTTTGTCGTGATCGTTTTAAAAATACCTCCTGTACAGAAATAGAGTTCAATTGGGGGAAAAAAAAGGATTACCACCACTGTCGAACTGTGCAAATTAAAATAGACATACAACCTGGAAAAACATGCATAAAATTGAAATTCAGAAATGGTAAATAAACTAGACAAATGCATTATGTCTTAGATTTGTTCAATTCTGAAAGTTCAGCAATTTATTTAGTTCGGTTATGTAAGAAATGTAAATAATTTTGGTTAGTCCAATTGATCAGAAGCTAGAGATATTGAGAGTAGTTTAACTTCAGTGAGAAAAGTACATGCATTTTTACTCTGAATGCACCATTCTTGTTCCAGACAGAATAAGGAAGGGAAGCAAAATGTGTGATCTTGCAACCAAAAGAAGGAAAAACAACTTTATATAAATATAAAACTTATGTTAATTGATGGTATTGTGTTTATATCCTGTTTTAAAACTAATATTACAAGCAACATGTGCTAATCCTGTTCAGAGGGTTTTCTTTGTTTTGTTTGTTTTTTTTTTTGTTTGTTTTTTTCCCTTGGAGGCTTTCCTGTAAGTCCATCCTTTTTATAATGTCACCCCCAAGAGTTTCCACATTTTAAAATGCATTGCTACACACAAAGAATTAAATGAACTGAGACCTACTCTGAGACCACAGCAAGAGAAAACCCAAAAAACCCCTTGTCTCGTCACATTAGTGGACCCCTTGCTTACTCATTGCATAAGCCTTTTAAAAAGTTGCGGTTTGCCACAAACTGGCAGAGACCACACAAAGATTTTTCCAACAAGCCTTTAGGGGAGATTGCTGTGTGTGGATGCAGGCAGTTTGTATAAATTTCGCAATAAGCCATCACTGATTTCATCTTAGTTTTACAATGAAAGCTTCCACTTAGGTGTATTTATATCAGATAAGCGTGGTGAGACGCTGACACTAGAGCTAAACAAGAAACATGCTGCTTATAGGCTTGGACTGCTTCATTTACTAATTAATGTTCTAGTTAACTGAATGTCTCTTGACTGCCGATAATTGGACAAAGGAGATGGAGACTGTCTGATGATGATTTGGATGACTAATCAATTACTTCCCACAGGACAATGTATACTTTTTAAATTATGATCTAATTGAAGTACAAATTTCCTCCTGGAAATAATTTCTTCCAATTATAATGGATATGGAAAAGATTCATGTCTTTAATCTCAGGATTCAGATTGTTTTTTTCCTCAATTCAGACTTTTATGCAGATGGGCAGCTTGGAAGAAACGTTTCAGTCACAAGGATGCAAGTTGTGGAGGAAAACAAACTTTCTGGAGGAACATGTTGGATATGAGCCATTTTTTTTCGTGGCTGAGGAATCTCCAAAGACACCCATTGATTAGTAGAAGAGGAAAAGGCTTTCCGGTGCCCATCTGCTTTAAAGAGTATTTTTGAGAAAAAAAAAAAAGTCAGAATTAGAGGAGGCCCTAATCCTCCTCTGCACAGATACTCTGTTGAAATGAAAATATTCAAAACAGGGTTGCATCGATAATCAAATAAGTTCAATATGGTTGCTTATTGACATAACACCTCTCCCTGCTGAGAGACTGTGTCATAAATTATACATGCTCGTACTAAAATATGTGTCAGCTGTTGGTCAGCTCAGACTTTATGCTGGGTCATGTACTTGAGGAATGGGGGAAGCAGATATGTAGCTGGATGTTCAGAGAAGCCATGTGTCACTTCTCACTTAACCAAATACGCACACGCACACACACGCACACACACACACACGCACACACACACAGCAGGGAAAATGGGATCTGTCTGAGTAGGCAAACATCTTTATGGAAGTTGAGATGCTTAAGAGTTACGAGGGTGTCACTCATACACAAAACAATATTGTGGCAAAGCCTGCGTGTGCACATGCACAGAGGCACACAGTTGAGATTTGCAGCGTAGGTGGTGTGAGCATGATAACAAGGACGCCTCATTCAGCTGCTTCCAGCGGATGCAAGCAAGATTACACTGAGGCACAGACACGAGACAGGTGACAAAATCACAGATGTCGCTCAAACTATCTTATTCTGTATATCAATACATGAAAACGCTCACTAGTTTTATGTCATCAGTTCAGATTGTCAACATAAGAGAAAGCTGTTTAGTAAAGCCAGTTCAGCCTCAACCTACCAGCTCTTTGCTCTTCTCAGAGAAAGCCTCCTGCACATAGAGCCGTCCCACGGCTTTGTCCAGGTTGTTGTTGACATACAGTGCGCACTGTCGCCACACGGCCACCTCTGACGTTGTACCAGACAGAGCCTATTTGGAAGGTAACGACAGAAAAGTTGTGAATGAAGGAGAAAGTTTATGGCAAGACCTTTTTCATGTTCAAATGAAACCAAGATCCATTTTAGGAAGGGAAGCAAAAGAAAAATGATGGGTTTTGAAAAAGTTCAAAATCCATACACATAAAAGATGAAGGGAATCTGGCCATGACAGACTGGAATCCAAACCAGTCCATTGCAGCACTGGTGCTGTGTTTAAGGTCATTGTCCTGCTGGGAGGTAAGCCTCCTCCTCAAGCCTTTTGCTGCCTTTTCTAGGATTTATTCTAGGAATGCCCTGTACTTTCCTCAGTTGACTTTAACCACCCTCCCCTGCTCCTGTTCAGTCATCTCAAAAGAGCTCAAGGCCAATAGTCTCTCAGCAGATTCTCCCACTTGAGCCAATGGACTTTTGCTACTCTGCCAGAAAATACCATGGACTTTCTGTTTCTTTAACTAATATTTCACATTATTTTGCATCTTCTGAAGGTCATTACTTGTATTGGATATTTATGGGGAGGCATCAGAGTAAAGTCGGCTGAATAAAAGATGCGTACCTAAATTGTACAAGTCATGTATAGTTTTTGTGCACTTCTGCTCTATTTTGTGTTAGACACATAAAATAAAATTTCTTATTGCGACAGTGTGAGAAAATTTACGAAAGCCTTTGCAGGACCCAGTTGTGAGACACAGAATGTGTTCCTGCTTTTCATACTCATCTAACGTATTCATTAAAATTTGTGTGGCATCAAAATGAGAAGCTGTTGACAGGTTTTAATAAAAGGTAACACGATTCTACCATCATTAGTACTTCAATTCAACCTGTACTGTCATCGGTCAAATAAAGGACAGAGAATATCACATAACTTCATAATGAAAAAAAACAAACAAAAGAAACAGTCAAGCATATTAATTTATGACAAAGATGTCTTCCTTGTTTTAACATTTCAGAAATTTATGTTTTATTAATTTCAACAGCTGTAAAACACCATTGTATTTTTTTTTCTTTTAATAACTACAGCTAACCACTGTAGAATAACTTCCCATTTTGAAATTGTTATAAAGACATTGCAAGAACATTCATGAGAGTAGTTTTTGCAAATCAACATGTCAGGGTAATGTCGGGTTGTGTACCTTGCGGAAAGCTTTCCTGGTGTCTCTGTAAGCTCGGCTCAGTCCTACTACCATGGTCATAGCAAACCGCCAAACCATGTAGTTTTGCAGATCTCTGAAAAAAGGAAACGCAGCAAGGTCAAGGAGATCGACATAATCCTGCAATGATCTAACAGCAGCGTGTGACCAGATTTTTCTGACCGCATCCCGTGACTCAACTTGACAGAAACGCATACAATTACTGCAATCGCTCTGAAAAACTATCACCATCTAATTATTATAATCTTACACACCTCTTAGTGTATTTGGCTAATACAAAGTTGAGTCTTCTGTAATAGTTGGGGGAGTAGTTGATGATTTTCTCTGATTCAGGAACGCTGATGTTCACAGTGTCCATTATCTTAGCCGTGAAGTAAGTCCAGTTGAATATCTTCAGATTGAGTCAAAACACACAAAAAGGTTAAAGATATTTAACACTAAGTTTAAATAATAACTCACAAGCTAAGAAATTACAATGACCTGAGAGTCAATTTCAAGAGTGAAGTTTCTGTTCATCTCCCCCAGTTCCATCTTGTTGTAAAGCAACACTGGGTTGTTCCGATCTTCTGGCGTGTCGGTGGCCTGGGAGAAAACAAAAACAACAAAGTTGAAGAGTGGGATTTAAAAACGCCATCAAAAAAATCCTGTTTCCCCAACACATGTACGCTCTCAGTACATCTCCAGAAGCATGAAGCATTTTCAGCCCAGGAGGCCTCAGGTCTGTAGCTGTCAGAGTTTGAATGGTTTAGTTGCTTTGTAATAGTGAGCAGCAGAGTGGAGAGGAAGCACAGCATGTAAGCAACAGGAGACAAAACAGGGCTACAAATCTGTTGATTCCTAGGAAAATATTGGTGTTTGACAAGCTTGTTTCAAAAAGACGTTCATATTCAGCAAAGTATTTTTTACCATACACTTTTCTGAATATGCTAATATACTGTGATGATTAAAAGTACCTTACTTTCCGAGGCTGATTAACTCCAAGACAAACATAGCCGATAGCCTAGAGCCCAAAATGATGCCAATCACCTAAATGCCTAATAAATATAATGCCCAAGGGCTTTATAAATACTAAATGGTCACGACTCTGTTATAATATTTGTCTGTTCCACTACTTTAGCTGCATAAATACTACCAAAAAAAAAAAAAAGAAAAAGAAAATTAGCATGTATGAATTAAGATGGTAGGATTTTATAGAAACAGTAAAAGCTTGATGTTATTTTCCCCACAGAGATCTCTGACAAGAAAAAAGTAAGTGGCTCCAACACAGTTGCTGTTAACACAAACACTAATGTTAGCTCATGCTAATGAATCTACCTGCTGCTGCTAATGGCAACGGTTGCCATCAGCAGGAACACAAACAAACAGTGCACAGGGAAGACGGCAGGCCAAATTATCATAATAGATAGGACCTTTAAATCATATTTAATGTTTCAACGTTTATGTTTATCCATTTGGTTTGACATTTCCCATTTCTACAGAATGCTGTGGATTTCTAAGGCAAATCTGATCTTGACCAGCGTCTGCAATCCTATGGCTAATAGTGTTTAAAATATTCAAATTAAATGATGTAGTGAAAACCTTTAGATTAATCTGAAATATTAAAAGAAAAATAAAATACAAAACTAGAGCTTGTCATCCACAAAGGACTCAGCAGAGCCACTGCTCCTTCACTTCAAGAGGAGCCAGTTGAGCTGAGGCTCGGGCATCAGGTCATGATGCCTCCTGGACGCCTCCCTGGTGAGCTGTTCTGGGCACGTCCCACCGGGAGGAGGCCCTGGGGAAGACCCAGAACATGATGGAGGGACTATGTTTATCGGTTGGCCTGGGAACATCTTGGGTTGCCCCAGAGGAACTGGCCCAGGTGGCTGCGGAGAGGAAAGTCTGGACCCTCGCAACCCAACTACAGATATGCAAAGAAGATGGATGGATGAAAAACTATAACTGCAAGCAGTTACAATGTGTTCCTCGTCTGACCCGGCAGGTCCACCTCCTTTCACCAGCTCCCCACATGCTTGACCTTTGACCTGGGCTTCGCCGGCATGCTGCATGCCTCAACAGAGTCTGCAATTTTTCAGGATTGTTCGGTCCAGATATGCAGGACAGTCCAGGAAGTCGTCAATATACAATTAGCCGCTACGTTCTAACAGGGCAAAACAAACAAACAAACAAACAAAAACTACTTATTTTGTTCCTTCTTTAACATATATTGTGCTAGGTTTTTATTTCAGAGTTGATCCTAGAAGGTGAGACTGGTTTTGACTAATCTTAATGGCTCTCTGCTGAAAAAAAAATGTTTTGCACAGTGGCTCATCTGTAGGAGAATGTTTCTAAGAATCAATTTTGTTGGCGTGATTTGTAGTTTTTGAGTTAAGATGAAACATGTATTTTCACATATCCGTAAAATATCCATAAAATTCAATCTAAATGACAGAATTTGTGAAAATTGATATTTTGAGCTATAATCCAAATATAAATGACAACACAAGCTGTTTTAAGGAAGACTGCTCAAGTATATTAAATGTTTATGATGGATATAAAGAAACTACAATATAATACCACAGATTAGAAGTAGAGCTATAGTTTGATGATATGTCAGTACCTTTAAGAACAAAAATAAAGATTTCAGTCTGAAAAGCCCATGGACACATGATGCTTTTTATAGCAAGCTTGTGCATGATGCCTCAGCATGGAAAGAGTTAAAAGCGTGAAAGTCACACCATCTATCAGTCTCAGTCCCCTGACTATGCTCCTTGAAACTGCAAACATCCACAGCAATAAAATCAAGAAATATGTCTGCTGAAGAAATTGAGAAGATTGCAGTA
The DNA here is from genome assembly GCA_911649635.1 of Poeciliopsis gracilis. Classification (NCBI taxonomy): domain Eukaryota; kingdom Metazoa; phylum Chordata; class Actinopteri; order Cyprinodontiformes; family Poeciliidae; genus Poeciliopsis; species Poeciliopsis gracilis. The sequence goes on from CAJVRI010001029.1 coordinate 238,811, forward strand.
ATGAATCATTTTACAGAAATGTTGCACTTGTAGCAATAAGCAGAAAATCAGTTAAAAGCAGTTCTTAGATAACAGCTAAGCAATAAAGACAAAAAGAAGAAAAAAAAGAACAAAATGGGTTCTAAGAATCAATTTGTTTGTAGTTTGTCTTATGGCTCAATAGAAATAGAAACACCTCAGCTTAATATGTCTTGCAAACATTTGGTGAAGCACCAACAGCAAGATCCCGAGTTACAGAAAAACATGAGTCGGGTGCATTGCAATGCATTCAAAGCTTCAGTGTAATGAACTAATAAAATGTGATTATTTAAATCTAGATAATGGTACAACGATGGAGTTGCTTACCATGGCTTAGAACTCATTTGGGTGTGAAGATGGTCTGAAAAAGCCGTTTACAGGACAATGACCGTTTTCAAACAAGATCTTAATTATACATGAGATTTTTGCTGTGAATTTAATGAACAGGGATGAGCTTGAGTTACAATTAGGCGACAAGGAATATGTCCAGCCCACAGGGACCAGAACAAATCCGGCGAGGAGGATCGAAGGCCAAAAACTAAAGTTTCCAATGTCCATTTCTCAATTTCCCAAAGGACCCACAAAGAGGTGGTGCGAAAAAAAAAAAATTGGATGCCAGCGGTTTTATGGCTTAAAACATTTGAGCTGTCAATGGTCCACAAAGCTGCAGCAAGTGCAATTTGTTAAAGTTTATATTCAAAGGACCTGCAAGACTTTAAACAGGTATACAGAGCGTTTCTCCCACTCGAGCCCCCCACCCACCGTGGCGGCAGTGAAAACGAGCGCCAGATTTTACATAAAGCAGGGGTTTCCAAAAGCAGCCAACAAGAGTTTGCTGCATGTTTTAGTTCTCTCTGCTTCAACACACCTGAATCTAGTGATGGCTTGTTAGCAGGCCTCTGCAGAACACCGACACGTTGAGGAGGTAGCAACCACCACCAGGGAGAGAAGTAAAACATGCAGGATATCGACTCTTCAGGGCAGACTTTGGACACCTCTGGCATAGAGCTTCTTAATTTCTTTTACACCAAAGATATGTCTTGTGGAAAGCCTGGTATATCACAGGATATATGTTACAGGGAATATTGTAGGGTTATTCTTGCGAATTGCCTGCTTTCTGCTGCACAGCACGTTACTTTTTATTTTCACATCGCTTAAATCTTTAACTGTGGTTACATTTCCGAAGGAAGAAAATGTTCGACTGCGTCTAAGTCTGCATTTCTTGATCTATAGCACGAGCCGGGCACATCTTGTATTACATGACAGCCATGGCAAATCTCTTCTCCCCCGGAGCTAGTAACAGAGCAGGAACACAAGCTACCCGATAAGCAAGCCATGTTTTTGAAAACGGTGAATCTCTCAAACAAAGCATCTTGTGCATTCTTACAGGCTGAGTGTTTCTGCTTAGCCAAGTCCACATATCTTTTAACCCTCCTGCAGTCTTAGCACAATGCTCAGGAGGAGTGCAGCAAGTGGCACGGTCAGATAGCCGGGGAGTAGGAAGTAGGTATCCCATCAGACCGTCAATTCCCGAAACCACAAACACACAGGAAAAAAAAGCAGAAAAGCTCAAAAGCACATGCAGGGTCAGTGTGACCTCACACAGTAAAAAGCTTTAGGGGTCCAAATGCCCTGATAGGATTCAATGTCGTCACAGAAACCGTATCACACCAACATTGAGTCTGAATCTTTGATTTCAGTCAAAGATCCTGAAACCATTTTTATTTCAGTCTTTCCACTATGTAATATGTCAAACTAAATTGTATAAGAACAATTTAGTTTTTTGCTACATTAGGCATTCAGAAACATGTGGCAAATAATCCATGTTTAATTAATGTGTACAAGGTTAACCTGCCTTTCACTCAGTAGAATAGTTGCATGTTTTTGCTTACATTGAACACTGCAAAGGTTTTTGGTTATTTTGGGTATAATCAGTGTCAGTAAGTGTCTTTAAATGAGTTCCAAATCCACAGTAAGAGACATTTTGACATTTTCTTAAAATATAAGACAAATATCTGACCCTGAAACTAGGCACAATCTCTTTGTTTTAATCACGGATGTCCTGATGTGAGAAGCTCTCAAAGTAACGCCACGGAGACTAGCTAATGTTTGCAACTTTAAATCAGCTCAAGCCTTATTCTGATGGAATTAGCTGTGGTGCCTTGGTAAAAATATTTGTAGTAATTACAGAAATTGTCTGTTTTCAATCCTTTGTGCGGATTAGTCCGTCAGTCATCTGTAAAGTGACTGACAGGCCACTCAGTCACTTTACAGATGACAGAGTTCCCACTGAACTCTGAGGTCCTGTGATAATACTAGTCCAATTTGAATGAATAGGCATTTACATAATTTTTACGTACGTAATACGTAATTAGGTATTTTTGGTTTCCTGGGTGCATTTTTATTTGCTTTTGTCTAGAATGAGTCCCAGGCCTTGAAGACCGCATCAACCTGTAGTGTACAGCATAAAAAATCCCCACAAGGCTGAAGAGGAGGAGCAAAATCAGATGCGAAATAGTAAGAATCAATTTCTTCTTTTTGTAATTTCTGCCATACAGCTGGCTGACGCTGGCAGTGATACGACATCAAGCTGTGGCCATGGCCCGAACAAAAGGTTTACAGTTTTAATGTTACACAATATGCTGCGCAGTCCATCTGGGAGCGGTCTGTAAATCTCGGGCTTCAGTTGTTCCGAAGCCTGAGATTTTGCTAAAGTGACATGAATATGCCACATAAAAAGCAGATGTTGGGGATTCATTTATTTAATTCACAGGGTGGGTCCTGAGACAAAGCTTTTCCTGTCCCAATAGGGCTTTAAATGAGATTTTGAGATCCCCCAACCCTTGGTCGAGTAGTAAGAAGTGTTTGTGTCTCTTTTTACCTAATTAAAATCATTAAGGGAAACTGAGTGTGATGAATAATGAAGATATCTTATGAATAAATCAATAAATAATACCCAGAGTTTGTTTTTTTTAAATCTTCGTCCTTAATTTAGTGCAAAATCTTTCAGCTTTGGTTTGACCAATTCAAATACTTTAGGTTTGAGCAACGGATTATTAGCATGCAGAAAAAACGTACTTCAGTTAGTCAAAGACAAGAGCAAACACCAAAATGTGCGTCACATTTCAACTTGAGTGAGCTGAAAGAATAAACGTATGCTCACATTGGCGATGTCCCTCTCCAAGTCCACAACTCGTGTCACCTCTTCTCTTATGTGGGTTTCGTTGATCTCCAGGCCCCGGTCAGAGCGAATCAGCTTCGCCAGGTCAAACATGAACTGCTCGTAGGCTCGACATGCCTGCAAAACAATTGTTAATAGCAGTTGTTGCATAATAACAAAAAGTGTCTCCTCACACCAGTGCACAGACCAGCTATTTGCTGTGGCTGCGTTTTGGTAATCAAATCAACTGTTCACATTCATCTGTAAAATAAAACCAGAACAGAGGTCGTCTGTTCCAGTAACAACACTTGGTCTGTCTTACAAATACTTTTTCCCCGTTTTTTTATTCACAACAAGCCTCTGAAAGGCAATATATTTTCCCTACAGTTTAACCCAAACGTTCTTACTATTGCATTTAAGCAGTGCAAAAAAAAAAAAAAAAAAAAAAAGTTATTTGTTATAGTGATGCTTTACATGGGCTGGGCGATATGGCTGTAAAACCGGTTTCTATCAGTCGATAGACAATTATCAATATATTTATTCACTAACTTTTTGCGTTCCAATTATTTGACATACAGCCAAACTGGTAGCCTGAGATTTTCCTTTTTACCCAGTTTTCACTCCACATTGCTCCTTTTTACTTTTAAATAAAATACTATTTTAGGCAAGTTATAAGGAACGCTGGCAAAACCTGAAACAGCTGCTGCGCAAGTTACTCATCAGGTTGTTGCTAGGTAACCAAAAAGCGAGTGAATGAGTTGATGCCACCCGCAGTTATTGGCTTGCTGTGAGAGGTTCAGAAGCCGTAGCCTTTCCTCTACCTACATCTCCCAGAATGCTGCGGGGTTCTGAATCGGAGTTGAGGGAATATTTTATATATTGGATATTCTATCAGATGAACTATCTATTAATATTGAGCTCCTGTCTATCATCATACATGTTATTGATTAAAACTTTCAGCCAGAGGCTTTGTGGAACACCAACTTTTCATGTTAACTAATCTCTCAACAAAATAAACCAACACAAGCACAAATTAACTTTTTCAACTGTTTTGGCTGCGAGTTAATGACACACGACTAAAACATTTCAGCACACCTCTGCATAGGGACCCTCGCAGACGTAGTAATCTCTGGACAAGAGGCCAAGGGTTGTTTGCTGGTCAAACTGGCAAAGACAAAAAAAAATAAATAAATAAATAAAGACAATGTTCAAGTTGCTGGATAAAGAGACAGAGGTACATCTGAACAGAGCATAAACAAAAAGTACCACAGTAGACAGTTATAACATATACTAAGACATCCATCCATTAGATTTTTAAGAGTTCATTTCCATTTGTTTTAAAGATTGTAGATTTCAGTCAGTAAAAACTCAGAAGTTTAGGTTCAGATTACAAAAACAAAACAATAAGATTTATGCATGAAAGAAAAAAAAACATTCCAACTATATGTAGAAAATTGAGTGGAAGAATTAGGTGTATGAGGAAAATGCACTGAAGAAGCAAGGATTGGCACAATCTGGAGTCATGATCATTATTTTACCAAGTTTGTTCAACTGAGATTTAAATATCTTGTTGACAAAAGAGACTTTGCCAAAAATTAAATAAAATGATTGCTAAATCATTTAGTATGTCTGATTTATCAACTTCCTGACTGCCATCAATCAGCACACAAAATGGAAATAAACGTAATGGTTGAGGACGATTGTTTCATCGTTTTCCAAATTTTGGGGATCTTTGTGACCAAAAAGGAAAAAAATGCTTCAATTGTTGTTTACTCACTCTGTTGAAATTAGTAAATTAAAGTAACACACTTTATTCAAACACGCTTAATTTACAGCCACAAGCTTAATACGTACATGAATGATGTATGAAGTGGAGTCTCTGTCGTCGGTGCCGACGAAAAAGTTAACCAGAAGTTGAGTTGCATATTTCCAATTTAACCTGGCAATGACATCCTCTAACCTCCAGGTTTTCCCTGAAGAAATAAGATTGGACAAAGGAGGACGTACGAGGGAAGAACTGCAATAAGTGATTTATAGCATGATGGCAGCGAGGGGAAGAAGGGTGAAAATGTAATACCATAGTCAGCCTCCCAGTTGTCCACAGCCATGGGCCACTCAAAGATGTCTGGCAGCATGTCGAGCAAAGGAAGTCCTCCTCTCAGCTCTATCAAGCCTACAGTGCAGCATTGATGAAGGTTAAATGGAAATTAGCTTCCATGCTGTAATTTTACACAAACTGAAAAAAAGCAACATTTACTAATCAGTTTCCGGCTCATTCCTTCGAAGTTGAAATGTTTACCCCGTGGAAAATTCTGTTGGATAGAAAACGTGTATTCCAGTTCTCCAAATAGGGTCATAAACTATCACAACTTGAAAAAAACATTTTCTGGACAAGATTTCCAAGTTCCAGATCAAGTAAAAAGTAGTGGGTAGAAAGTATTTTTAAGATTTTTGGGTGATCATTTCAACGTCTAGATCATGCATGCATATGTCATGTGCATGTACAAAATACAAAGATGACTGTGTTTGACGTATTTAATATTGTACTTTTTATCTTCAAACTGAAACAAACGCACAACCTTCAACAGGTGCACAAAGTACTGCCTGTACATAACACAAAAGTTTATCTACAGTGAACTAGTCCGTTCACATCTTATGTCTGCTGACTCACTCTCGTTTATGCAGGATTTGTAAAGTGTCTTTGCCTTGGTGAGAGCAGCAGCCTCCCTGTCCACCGTCTTTTCAAGGACACCTGCATATAAGCACAAACAAAAGCACACATGAAAAAAAAAAACGGACAAAGATAAAGGTGAAATCCGACCACCTGTCAAAACTGAGAGGGAGAAGAGGAGGAGTGGGAGTAGCATATGCCTGCAGGAAGACGCAGAACTGTTTTTACGTGCGAGGGTTCAAATGAAATGAGCCCTGGAAACTAAAGCAACCATTGCAAAAGCCTGGCAAAGGATTGCAGTTAATGACAAAGGAGGCAATATGTACATTTTTGAAATGGAAGATAATTAAAAACATTGTTCACTTTTTTATGAAAAAAAATGGAAAAACAACTTCAAAGTTGAATTTCTCAATCCAGGTTATTTTTTTTGTTTGTTTTTTAATTATATTGTTGGCAACAAAACTGAAAGGACTCACTAAGTGTTTGTAGATGGGAGCTTTGAAGATTCAAGAAGCCTTATTACAAGGCAGTACAAGTTTCCATAAAAAACAATGCTTTAATTTCCATCTTCCTATAAAAACAAAACATGTCGTGAATCCAAGCAGACTTTATAAAGCCTTTGTGAAGATTTAAAACCATTAGCTCTCCTGTGATCTTAAGCGACGTGGTTATTTTTTACTCTGAGTGGCCTGGTGGTCCCACACTGACCCCGCATGCGCTTTAACAATTTTTTTATTAATGTTATTTTTTTTGTCGTTTTGGAAACTGACGGTGTGACGGGACACAAGCCCCGCCCCCCATACACGCACACTTCCCTACTGTCCGGCCGTGACATCTGCTGCACTCTGGACGGTTAAAATGGATGTGGTGCTTTTGGTGGTTTAGGGAAATGAGAGGGAGGACAAAAACAAAAAAATAAATAAATAAGAAATTCACACTCATCCTGAAGATGTTCCTGTCACTTCAAAAGCCCCTTCAGACTTCAGGGACTGCACCCAGTCAGTTTTTTTTTCTTGCTTCCTTTCATCAGCCAGTCGCTCTCCGCAAACCTTGTCTGATACTGCTAATCCTCCAAGCATTCTCAATCCATCTTTATCTCTGAATCCAAGAAGGGTGAAATAAGCTACCAAAGTGCTTCCAGAGCCCAGAGCAGCAGCATCGTTCTGCCTTCAGCTTGATTTCAGAGGCCTAACCTGTACTTTTTGCCGGGTACTATACTGTACTTTGAATTGGATGTCATTCACCTAAAATAAAAAGTTCCAACTAAAGTTTCCAGCAAAAGTGGAATATATCAAAGGTTTTCCAATTCTTTTAAGTTGCAACCAAAAACTTTTACAAATAGAAATCTGAAGTAGGTGGCATGCATCTGCATTCAGTCCTCTTTTTAACACTAATACCCGAAAGTCCAACTCAGTGAGTGTCCAGCCAATGGTACGATGCGGTTCACTTATGCCATGCAGCCAATCATCGCATGCTGTTGTGTGTTCATGCTTTGGCCATATGCACTGTGGCAGACATCAGTTTTGACTGTGGATCAGCAGACATTTCAGGGAAAGCAGCATGATGATATTTTCCCCCACCCACAGTATATGGGAGGCCATTAACAGTCTTGCTGAATTCAAGAACGTAATGAAGGAAAAACTTAAACAGGGGTCAATAAGCGCATTCTCAGATATGATGGCTGCAGCACTTAGATGTGAGGACATGGAGGAGATCTCGCAGCCGGTGGATATTTGTGCTGCATTTCAAACATCCAGTGCTGATTGTGAAAGAAGATTTATATAAAAAGCAAACTAATAGAAATTGCTGATGTAATCTGATTTTTTTCTTTTCTTAATAAGCCATGCAACTTGCTATGATCCCAGGTTTATGACCAGTGTAATACTGGTGTGTGGCACGCCTGATGTTGCTCACAGTGGTCCTCAATGGACTCGGGGAGCCTGTGCATATGCCGATGCAGTGATGGCATAGTTACTTTGGAAAAGTAACTTTAATCGGATTACTGATTACTCCTTGAAAACGTAACAGATTACTGACTACTTGATTTGGAAAGTAACTAAGTTACATTAAAAGTAACTTTTTTTAGTTACTTTCAGCAACTGATAACAACAACAATGCTCCACCACCTGTGACAATTACATTGAGCTTTGCCAATACTTAATTGCACGTTATTTTATAATGATTGAATCAACAATGTATCTCCACTTATAACATTGAACTGAAGAGGAGATTTTCTTAATGGTTGCAACACTTCAAAAAACAAACAAGCAAACAAAAGACCACACAATTTCCAGACAAATATGTGGTCCACTATTATCTGGAAAACTAAGAAGGATGTTAAAGCTCCCATTACTGCCCCCAGCCCCCAGGTTGTGGGTTACGGCCCTGTCCTTGGTGTTACAGCGCAGCACACAGATCTTCTCCTGCGGCTCCACAACTCAGATGTCTCTCTGCACAAATTAGTGACACTTATCCTAATATTAATAATTATAATGGCATTTAGTTGTACAACTTTAGCGACTCGTTCATTCGAGGCTGTTTTCATGTTTATTGCTCTGTTCAGATGAGTTGATGATGGACAGGGAGAGCCTGACTAAAACTACCTTAATGGCGGAGAAATTCTGGGGTTTTTTTTATGGGTCTCTGCTTATTTCCAAGCCCAAAGGAGCCCAAAAAGGTGCAACCCGGGACTCATAAATTTGCAAGGGACTTTAAAAGAAAAAAAAAAAAATCTCCCTCAATGTTTACTTTTCTGTCGCTCATAGTGTTGCATAAAGACGTCGTAGAGGGAATACAAACAGTAGCAACGCACAGTAACACAAAAGTGATTCCGATATGTGACTGTCGTCTGACTACTGGATTTGGAGTAGCAACGCGTCAGTTTACTCGTTACTGAAAAAAGTGGTCCGACGTCAAGGCATTACTGACACCACTGGCCCAGACACATGAAAAATAAGAGGGAACATTGCTGGTGACATAAAATTCCAGTAAAAGACCCCCGTGTATGCAATGTGGGAAAACATGCAAAAGGTCAAAGGGTTCAAAGTGCGAATCATTTTGCATTTCCCTTTAAATAAGTAAACTTGTATTAATCTGACAAGCCTGGAGCACCAAAGTGTACTCTGCACTAATTAAAACAAACCAAAGAAAAACAAGGCATTATTCCAGCACCAGAGCCATCTCCTGAAAAATGAAACCATTTCTAAACAGGCCATTTTACAGGGCAGTGTTTGTATTTCAGCCAAGTGAAAGACGGGGCTCCCTTCTCCTGGGAGCCACAGCTCCACAGATGTGACAGTAAAAGGCCATTTAGAAACAAGCGGAAACACCAGTGGTTGATTTTATTGCCTCGGTTCATTGCCTGCTGAAGACCTGTTGTGGGCAGAAAGATGCCGGTTGCATCTGCCTCGGGCGAGTGTTTTTCCAGCAGTCAACCAAAAGGAATGAACAACGCTGTGATGGAAACCGGCGCAGCTGAGGAGGAAGGACAGCAGGACTTTGCCTGCGCAGAGTTGCATGGTTGGGTCTGCGCAGCATTTCCAACAGGAGCTGCCATCCGTTGAGTGGAACGCTACATAATGAAGATCAGTGAAGGTGAATAGAGAAACGTAAGAGATTTTTTAAAAAATGGCAAATGTTCTAGTGATCGCAAAGGTCTGGGTCTTTATTTATGACCCAGATAAAACCAGATACATCTCTGGTTTTCATTAAAGCTTTTCTAGCACTAGAACAAGAGTGACAGTCATAACTTAATGAATTTGTACAAAATCTTTATGCCCAATTATACCAAGAAGTATGACTTTCATCATCTAAAAACATGCCTCAGAACCAGTGATTAAACTGAGTTTTAGGCATGTATGAACTCCGACATTTAGGAGCGAAGCTGTAAATGCGAGTCATGTGAAATGTTTTTCGCCAGACCCACAAACAGAAGCAGGCAACGGTTGCAGTTTTTTGCAGAGCTTGCACTCAGAGTTGTGCTCAAGTCACCAAAAACCTCCAAAGTAGATGCATCACATGACACGCGACTGTGATGCATATTGAAAATAAATGCAAATGGTAAAAGACAAATCGGCCCGTACTCTTAATTAGGCCACTCTGCTAATCCCAGGGAACTCCTGATTCCTCTTTGTCTGCCGTCTAATTTTGCCAACCAAACCCCTAGAAATCCGTAAATGTGTTTTGCTTGGTTAATTATTAACCAGTACCAAGTAACATGATCTGCTCTGCAAGCTGTAATTAGAATAGACAACTCAAGGCTGTCAAAATATACAGTGAAGAAGGCAACAAAAACACTAGAAGAACTTGAAGACACTCAAAACACAAAATCTCTGAAACAGAAGAACAAGCAGACAGAGTGCAGCGTTGGCGTCAGTATTTCAGAGAACCACCCTGGCGTACGACAGTCAGTGGGAATGAAGAATAATTGGAACCAAGAAAAGGTTTTGCTCTTGTCTAGAGTGAAGAAAGACCTTACAGAAGTGTGCTAAACATTCACAACCCTTTTAGTATTTCTGAGGCCTATCGTGTTTCGTTTTTAAAAACTCCAGTTGGGATGAAATATTAGTTGCCTTTAGGAAACCAGGAGCAGCTGCAGCGAGAGAAAACCTGGTAAAATGTAGCGAGTTACTTTAGTGCATCGTTAAAAACCATTTAAGCAACTGCACTGAAGTAGCCCGGTGTTATGGATTCTGTGTTTTCCTCCATCCTCTTTTTACCCTCTTAAAAATTTCACAAGGGTTTGAAGTGTGGATGTCAGGAGCTGAAAGATAATATGGAAGCTAATTTGGAAGCTTATATGGAAACAATCGGTTTCTATGTCAAAACTCTTATAGGAAGTAGTTTAATAGTACATACATTCACAGAGAAAATGTTTGGTACAGCCTATGCAGTTGGGTAAGTTTGGTACGCACACAGACAAAAAAACAAACAGCACTGATTTGAGCGTGAATAAAAGCAGACCGTATGTGAAGAACTAAGTGACCAAAGTCTCTTTCAACATTTCTTACTTGATTGAAATCGATCCAGGACTTAAAGTTCGTCCCGCTTTTACTTTGTACAAAAATCTGATGTTTTTCTTCCTTTCTTTGAATTTTCTAATAGTTGCTGCCGCATTAGAGCCACCTGCTGGCACACGGCACCAATAACGACTGCAAACATTTATTTCCAGCGGATTAAGAAAAAAAACGCGTACGTTAATTTAACTGGGATTTTATTACAAGTCACTGCTTAGCGTTTTTTGATTTATCTGTCCTAAATGAAGCAGACATAAAAATCAAGAAAAAAGCAAGTGAAGGCCCTAGTTAAAACTGAAACGGCTCACTCCCCAATGAGCCCTTTCAAAACAAAACCCACTCAGTCAGGAAGATGCAATTCTCACCAAGTCACTTGAAGCTTTTTTTTTGTTTTTTTGTTTTTTTAATCTGTAATGCTGACAAGTTGTCCCCGACCCTAAAATAGAGAATTTTCTTTATTCGTCTTCCACTTTTAGGTCCTTTAATCTGTTGCCTTTTACAGCGTGGGGACCTTTTGTGAATTTTAATCATTAACCATTTGAATTCATTATGAAGCCAGTCATGAATTATACATAATGTAAATCTCTTTCAAGTCTTTCTGCCTTGTAATAAACTTTCAGTACATGCAAAATGTATGTTAATGACTGAACTCATGATTGTAGCAGATATTGTTTATGACAGTTTAGACGAAAGGAAAAGACCTTTTGTGTGCTGCGTTTGAAAAATGAATGTTACTAGGAAGATGAGCAGTCTTAGGCCAATTTGTTTTAGCATACAGAAATATGTTCATGTAAAAAAAAACAGTAAACTTTAGACTTACGATTTAGCGTCACAGTGAATAAACCGCTTCTCTTGCCGTCTGGAGTTTTCTCTAGGAATCCCTCGGTGGAAACTTATCGAAAGCACCACAAAGAGGAGACCAAATGTTCACCATTTGTCCTCCAGCCCTCATTCTTTCCTGTACAGTCCAAGCTTCTCCCCCCACATTCAGTGGTCATCATCATCAAGCACTTTGAGTTCAGTTGAAGCTGAGGGTCGATGGTCCATTAGACGGTTCAATTGACGACCAAAATTGCATCATTTGAAATCTTGTCTGTTGGTGCAGTTCACTTTCACACTGCTTTGTGTCAAATGATGCAAAGAAATTGAAATAACCTGTTCCACCCACCCCTCACCTGTGCTGGTACAGCACCACGGCCTCCTGAAGGAAATAATGTGTTGTTGAAGGAAATGACACAAAGACCTCTGAAGACTACGTGAAACCAACGTTGTTCTTGAAATTTAAGCAGAAATTGAGTAGCGTCCGATTTTAGCAGTTGTAGGATTTCTCTTTGGTAAAAAGACCACAGGCCATTTCTCCTGCTATCATTAGACTAGCGTTTGTTTTAGTTACGTTTACCCCACATGCTCAGTGCTTTGGTCCACTTCCTGCTTTTGCAGCAGTCAACTCGCTTCCTTGTCATTTATATACCTATTTGAGCTGCGCCAGTCACTTCAACCCAATTGAAACCTCGGTTTTAAAGTTTGCCTGTTTGCTCCACGTCAGAGCTGGATTTTGCATTCACACCTCCCCACACATACCAGACTTTCAAGGCAAACAAACTAGAGTTCAATCAAAGCAGACAAAACAGGGCTGGTGTGAATGCACCCTGAAGGTCTTCAGCTGTGTGTAGAAACTAATCAGGCATTCGCCGTTGCTTGTGTAGAAACAGCTTTTCTAAGCATTTATGATTTTCTGCAGTAGGGCGGCCTTTGCCAGATCTCTTTGTTACATATTTTAATACATGCAATGCGAGGCATGAAATATGCATTTCTATCATTTGTTTTGGTGTAAAAAAAAAAAAAAAAAGTACCATTGTAGCAATAGTGCATAAGATTTTGGAAATTATAACGTTATTTGTTTTTTGAACTGTGCTAAATCAAAAACAATGGAGCAGTATAGAGGATTCTCCTTGTCCACCATGTGGTACAAGTCTTAAAGTGAAAGCAGGACAGATGGAAACCTTTTAAGAAGTTTACCAACTGAGATGCGTTATGTTGTAAGTAGAACAACCCTTTGACTTTGACGAGCCTTCACCCATCTGAACTTGACATCAGCCCTGTTTGTCACTCAGTGTCGTCTCAAATGTTGCATCAGCCGATACACAGCATCACACACTCGCTTCATCTCAAAGCAGCACCAGGATCAATACAGGAAAGAGGCTGGGTCTTGAATTACAGAGGGAGCTGAAGAGGAACTCTCCCTGGAGTCCAGAAAGGACATCACTCACGTCACTTTGAGTTGAGATCAAAAAATAAAGACAGGGAAGCCGAACCCTTTTTCTTCCGCTTTGTAAGTTTGGGACCAAACAACAACACGGTGTGATAAAACCGAGAAGCAGAGCAAACGTGATTCATGTTTCCTGCTTTTGTTCAATGTCCTTCAAAGCGCCTGCCCTAAAAGCAAAAGAAGGCACAGATTAGTAAATGACAAAGTGAATCTGTTGCAGGATATCTGTGCTGCTATCGCCTCAGGACCAGCAGTGACGGGGACTTTTCCAGAGTGCGAGGCTCAACTCCATCAGAATTCAAAATGTGTCTTCATCTCCATTAATTAGCATAAACCGAACTTGTCTGCATTGTATTATAACATTTGAATGCATGTACTGAACTAGAAACTATTTGATTAGATTGATCTGATTACAGATATCTGTCTATAAATCGAAACGATTGATCTCGTTAAGCGCTTTGAGATGACATTCGTTGAGAATTAGCTTGGCTACATATAGAACCAAACTCAGAGTGAATCAATGCCATGAGTGAACTGGAATGAAACATTCACTTGCAAATTGATTCTTGATTTGAGGATTAAGGCTCACAGCTAATGAAACTCAAAATTTGTTTTATTGCAGACTAAGAAAAAAAACAAATGAAAATTGCCAGCTTATTGAACACTACGTCCACATGCTCTTGAGTGCAGAGCAGGTTGGATCTTTTTTTTTTGAATAAAGCGGAGCGTTGACACGTTTCAGCATTGGTATGATCATCATCGAACTTGATGATGTTCGAAACTGCAGTTTTTAAATTTGCATAAAGATTTAAAAACTTTATGCAGATTTAAAGTTTTTAAATCTGCATAAAAAACTTTAATGCGTTTTTATGCATCGCATTTATCTTGCAGTTAACTTTCCATGAATTAGTTCACATCACACTGAACCAGTCGCGGCTCCAGACGAACTTAGCTGGAGGGGCGAGGAGAGGGGAGGTTACGGTAAACAGACGTTTAATTTAATCCAAATACATGAATGTTTATGTAAGCATTCAAATAAAATAACCCCGTTTATTAGTACAAAGTAACCAATAACGATGCACACGGTGGCATGTAGAAAATGCTGAGTAATTATGATTGAGATCTACATCAGCATTAGCTCATACTTTGCAGATATCAAATTCCTTAATGAGCTTTTGTGGTCAGCCCTTGTTGAAGATATTCATGACTGCTTGCGGGAAAAGAGTCAATCCAGCTGTTCCCACCCCCACAACATAGCAGAATGTATTATAAATGATAATTTCAGTAATGTTCTAATTATCTAAAACTGAATTTTGGGCTCCAGTTAGCTGTGCAACATATTAAGAAACATTTGTTTTTGTTTAAATGCTTCAAATTTTTCATTTGTAATTCTATTTGAGTTTCACTGTTAATATAACTCCAAAAAATCAAACAAACAAACAAAAAAAAAACTCTTCAAGTATGTTCAAAATAGGATCCACCTGGTCGGTCCATCCCAGCTCCCCATTGATCACCAGTTGTGTCGTTTGGTTCTAAGATACGGAGCCGATTCTGAACAAACAGCAGAAGATGTGAATGTTTTTGGAAAAATAAATGAGTCTTTGGCTTATTTTCTGTGCTTTAGAATGGTTCATACTGACCACTTTCTTTTGGCTTTGTTTTTTCTTTCTTTTTTCTATGCATAGAAAAGAGGATTGGAGTCAAGCGTCTCTCTGTGCCCCCTTTTGAATAAGATGCAAAAGACTTTAGAAGACAGGCTAGATAAGAGGGCTTTGAAAATTTAATCCTGTTGTAGTTTGACCCAAGCATCTCATACATTTCACTAAGAACTCTGCAAATTGTGTCAGCTTCTTGAAAAAAGGGGGCATAATCTGTCTCCTTTAAATCTGCTCTCTTTCTTTGCAGTCATGCATGAATGCATCTCGCTTTAGATTATACGTGTGGTTATTTGCCTAATCCCCCCTTTCAATTTATTATCACGCATGCACTATTCATGCGCTCGTTTAATTGTAATGAAGTCCTAACCCAGAGACCCTTCACAGGGTGCCTTCCGCTAAAGGGCACGGATCGTGTGTGTGTGTGTGTGTGTGTGTGTGTGTGTTTGTGGGGGTGTGTGTGTGTGTGTGTGTGTGTGTGTGTGTGTGTGGGGGTGTGTGTGTGTGTGTGTGTGATTGGATTACAGACTGCAAAACACTCGTGTTTAACCACGGCAAAGGCTTCAAATTAAAGCCATCACACACACACACACACACACACACACGCACACACACCCCCACGCACACACACACACACACACGCTCACACACACTCACACACACACACACAGGTTTGTATTTAAAAGTATTTGATCATTTTGTCCAGAAGAACAGATTTCAAATTGGCTTTGCCATTTTTTTCACTATACTGCTTTACATTTCTGTGTGTAAATGCAAAAAGCTTGAAAGTTAATCAAAATTTCAACTTTAAAAAAAAGCAGGAAAAAGATACATCAAGAGATTTACTCCACTTAAGAGCTGTATAACTTTAATTTGACTTTTTATTATAGTTGAAAACCATAATTAGAGGTAATTTTTTTTTAAATACCATCGATTCTTTTGGTTCAGCCGCAGAAGAGGTAACAGATTTTACATAATCATTTGAGTTTTCATTTATTCAACCTTTGCCCAAAATTTTAGCCTCCACCACAATTCTTGATTTCTGTGCTTTTGACTCCATGCTCAGAGAATCGCCGTTCCAGGATGACTCCAGTGATCCTACTTAGAAATGTCACGGCTGAAAAGTAAAAGCACAATTTTCTCATGCCACATATCTAAACAAGAGGGGGGGGGCAAAGGCTGGAAAGATGTTCCCACTCAGGATAATAATCTTTTCCCCCCGGATGAGCTGGAAGTGTACACAGACAAAATTAGTCCAGACAGGAAGGACTAATTGTGCTGGAGGGAGAGGGAAATATAGGGGCTGCTGCAATAAGCTGTGGGACTCCTGCATTTATCTCGGTCTTACAGAAAGCCCAGCTCTACTGATTTATGTTTGTGTTCCAAATCCATTGCATAAGGTCATTTAACACAGACTGTGCATGTCTCTCTCAACATACTCCGTTATAAGGTTTAAAGTCCACCACTTTTTGAAATTCTTGAGGGAGAACAAAAAAAAAGAAAAAAAAAAACAGGGGGATGGAGGGGACACTGACCTGCTCACCTACCTGAAGTGAACGGGTGATTAACAAGCTTCTGCAGCACTTAATGGTGGGCAATGCAATTATTAGAGTCGGTCGTGCCTGAGCAGAGACACGTCTAAAACATAAAAGGCAAGAAGTACTGAGGAGCAGCATTTAAAAACACCGTTTTCTTTTTGTTCGGTTCTTGACAACCTGAGTGAAGTTGACCTTCGAATCAGACAAAATCGGTGTCAAACGTTTGTGCAGCAAAAATTTTCATTTGTGCCGCCGTCATTTTGAAAATGTCAAGAAATGCTTCCAGAGGAAAATTGGTGTAAATCAACTCGACTACGTTTTGTGCAGCATTTTTTTGTTTGTTTGTGCTGCTTTGGCTTTGAAGATATTAATGGGAGTGAGTTTAAATTATAGCAATACAGTCAAAGTGTAAGTCATGTTGAGTGATAATGAAAAATAAAAAAAAAATTGCAATAAAGAGTTTTCCCCGATCGAACCGTCGGGATTCGTTCATTTTCACTCAAACACCTCTTTATTCTTTATTCTTGCAACAATGAGAACTGCAAGCAGACATATCCAGTGTCTGTGATAAGTCAAGTACAGAGACTCTGTCTAGTTACAACAGACCAAAGTTTCTCACAGGGAGTCTGGGAACCAACATCAGGGGCGTTAAAAGACCTTCGAAACCTGGAGGAGCTTTCCGTTCTTATCTGAACTCTCCCTGGGTGTTAGCAGTGTGAAAATACAATAACCTTCACATGAAACTGGCTACAGCTGGAAAACGCAAGGTGAATCCCTTCCTTGGTTTACAGAAACAAAGCAGAAGCTATTTTCTGACGTTCCACTAATCGAGTCACACAGGGCGAGATATTTTATTTACGTGTATTAATTTTGATGCCCATGGCCTCTAACTAGTAAAAAAAATTAAATAAAAATACATTTCAACCTTCTTCACCTGCAAGTCCTACGTTGTGAATCTCCCTCAGATTATTGAAAGGCGAAAAACTCATTCATTTACCTTTCCGTTAAGCTTGCATGAAAGAGCTGGTTTCTTTAGAAATGACCCTATTTGGCAAATAAACTGTTTGACCTGCTGAAAAAGATGAACTTTTTTATTGATGTTTTATTTAACTGAGAGGTGCCAACAATGGGACTTTTTGTACTGTTTAACGTTAAACTGTTGCTGATGATATGCGGGATGTTTTATTTTCATTCTATCAATTATAGCTGTCCTGTGGTTAAACAGCAGCTACGGTAAACGTCTCATTTTTAATAAAACGGAAAGAGAGAAAAATGACCATAAAAATATATCTATAAATTCAATATTTTAGTTCCAAAAGTCAAATCTTCAAAACTGGGCTCTATACTATTCAACAGTCCCTTGAGCTCTATATCTTTAAACACACACACACACACACACACACACACACACACACACACACCCCCACACACACCCACACACACACACACACACACACACACACACACACACACACACACACACACACACCAATCCCTCCTCAGTAAGTGGAACTTATTTTGGATTCTGGAGTCTCCAAATGGAAAATGCAAGGCAGAACCTGCAGTAATCAGGTCCCTCTTTGAAAGCTGCTCCCGGCTCCGGTTTGGGAGGCAGACGCTCTGATTTAAAGTTTAAAGACCGACCTCTCAAAACACTATTAATATGAATGGATCAGCTGATCTCAAACCTAACCCCTCCCCCTCCCATCCTATTTTAGTTTTATTTACCGCCGTATTCTCTGAAACTCTTCTGAGCTCCAATTTTATTCATTTATAAGTTTTACCCCGTATTGTGTGGCCGCTATTGAGATGCTGGAGCGGCATGGTGACGCAACCTTTAGCCTGATTACATTGCAGCGAGAAGGTCTTCGGTTTGCATGCTTACCAGGGGCCTTCTTGCATGTACTTTTTATGTGCTCAGTGTGCATGTCTCTCCGGGGACTCCTGTGTTTCTACTGCAGTTCAAAAACATGCACTTCAGGTTATTTCATGGGAGAGAGTGTGTTTGTGTGTGTTGACTTGATCTCTTTTGCATTTATGCCCAGTATGAGCTGAGATGAGCATCACCCCCCCTGGAGACAAAAACCTGGAGAAACTGACTAGATCTTTTAAATACATAAATCTAGGCGAGGTGAAGTTTAGAGCAAAGCAGATATAAAAAAAATAAATAAATAAATCCAGTGTTTGCAGACAAACTTTAGTCGTTTAAACCAACGTCACCTTTCTGGCATCCGCGATCGAGCTTGACTGTCGTGCTGCATTGCAAATTCTCGGGAGAAAATATTTTGAACGCTCATTTAGGAGCTGCCGTCGCTGCAGTCGCACGCCATAAAACCCCCGATCATAATGTCTACCAGAATATTCTCGTGTGCTTTAATGTTAAACAGCGTCTCACGCACCGCCGCAGAACCTCTTATCTCTGTGAAACGCGTAATTTTAGTCTCCGTCTCATATTATGCAAATGCGTTTCAATCCTGGACAACAAATGAGGTGTTTCGGGCAATTCGGGATGAGTGTCGAGAATAAATCTCCGGGATGCAGGCGCTTTAAAACACGCCACGGTTTCTTAACATGCACGACACACATTCAAGGAATGCAGGCGGAAAAAAAAAAAAGCCACAACATGCCTGAGAGACAGCTTTAGCATCCAAGTTGATATTTTAATAACTTTAAACTCTAGTTTAGAATCCTCTTCACATTGTAATGACAGAACAAGCTTCTGTTTCAGGAGAGAGATTTTCACCTTTGGGCAGCTGGTGCAGACAAAGCGGTCAGTGGCTCATTAACGCATCTATGAAACTCAGTAATCTGTATGAGCGGGTTTTACGTGAGCAATCATTAAAAGAATGAGCGAAACCTTTTTGGTGAGGTGCGTCTGCTCTTGGAGTCGCCTGTCTAAATTCTGCCATTCACATCATTTTGCTAATGTCCCTCCTGTTTATTAGATTGTCCCTTGTTGATTCTTCATTGAAGTATCTATAAAGTGAGGTACAGGCGAGGAGAGGTTTCGAAATTATTTCAACAGGCGAGCAAAAAAAAAAAAAAAAAAAAGAAAGCTGCTTCTACTTTGACACTCCTAAATGAAATCTAATGCAACCTTTTCACATAAAATGTCTGATTGGTAGATCGAGTCCACCTGCGTTTGATTTCATTCCAGCAAAAAAAAAAAAAACGCAGATCAGGGATTGATGCAGAGAAGAAGTTCGATAATAAAACCTTTTGATTTTGAGATTTCAGTTTGATATATAAAAAGCATTTATATATCGGCTGGGAAAAGGAGAACATCAATCAGAGACGCAACCATGGCAACTCTGGATGAGCTACTTTACAACTCATTTAGGACAATATGACAGGACAGTCATAAGTTACGTTCCAAATCTGGGCTCAATAAGAAAAGAGTCATTGTTGAAACAGTCCTAGGAATCTGTGAAACTTACCGCAAAACCATGCCAGGCAAGCATTCATGCAAATTACTATGCATCACTTAAATCATCCAAGTCAATTCTGCTGATCTGCAAAGCCCCAATTAACAACAAGAAAGAAAAAAGAAAAAAGTAAATTCAACCAAATGATACAGAGATTCAGAGTCGATGCAGATTATAAAACATAGCAAAGCTCATTGAATCCAAGGTAACCTGGCAGAGTTACTGAGTATACAGTGGTTCCAAGCTCCTCACACCATAACATCTGGTGACAAGATCGATTCCCATTAAAGAGAAGTGCCATTTGACAGGAAGAAACCGCCAACAGAACCTGGGTCTGTGGGTGAAGTTGAACATTTGCATGCTGCTACAGCTCTTTCCGTTAGTCTTAGTGTTCAACACAGACAGGTGTTTCAGACAAACAGGCCAGGTGCAGCTTCAATAAAGATTATATGTTAGAAAAAGAAAATAAAGAGGCATTAAGTGCAATAACTGTACGTAGCAAATAGCATGAGTCAGAGTGAGGAAAATCTGTGTCCTCCTGCAAACCTCAGACTATAATACTGTAGTCTGAGAGACGGCTTGGGATAATCTCTGACTGTAAGATTTCTCAAAAAAAAAAAAGAAAAAAGTAAGCTCAGTCTTAAAAACAGACACAGTACAAACTGGGAGCTGGATCCAGAACAGATGAGCCTGATAACTAAGATCTGCCTCCCATTCTACTTTTAGACATTCTAGGAAGCAGCAGTCACCCTGCTGATGGTCTGAGCGCGAATTGCTCACACTCTGTTGGTAACGTATGAAACAATCATGTCTGAGGGAACCGGATTGTCAAAGGAAAATTTTAGATTATGTTCTGAAATTAACAGAATGAAACCTTTCGCTCGTTTTTATGTGAAAGGTTTCCTTTCACGTAAAAATCGCTTGCTACTCTGGGGCATTACAGTGACAAAGGCGGCAGCAGTTTGTCCTGTTAGCAGAGGGTTGGTGGTTCATACCCTGCTTAGTTTTAGTTGTTGCATCCTTGGGCAATACACTTCACTTGCATGCTGTTGATGGTTTACCACCATCACTGCGTGGAGGCGAATCGGTGAATGACAAATTGTGTGAAGCGCTTTGTGGTCCACTGGACTAAATAAAGAACTCTACAAGTACATTTACCATTTCCTTTGCACTGGTGCACCAAACGGAGCGACATTCACCACTGCAAGCTAAGAATATCCACACTGATCTCAGATGCTAAAATAAAAAGAATAATCTCCATTTAAGTTGTTGTTGCATTACAGCCGATATCCGAGTTACATAAAAGGGCTACAAGTGTGCAGAAATGTGCAAACTCAATGAGGAACGAGCTCAGACTCAGATATTAAAAAAATAGAAAAACATAAAAAGTCCTGAAGTCATGCAAAAAGCAGGAACTCAGCAGTTTGCAAAGAGCAGTCACTGATACACAGCCTATAGCCAGGAGACGACTACCACACGTTTGATGTGCTTTGACCCATCTTGCGATTCCCCTGGTTACAAACTGCACTTCGTGCCCAGGCTGCCCTTCTTTTTGTGAGCTACATTTCAACACCCATCATCTCCAGCTGTCATCCACCTTTGGTTTCTTAACTTCAGCTCAAGATCTTTTTTTTTTTTTTTTTTTTCTTTTTTAAACAAAGCCTTTTATCCTCTCACAGTTCCTGCCTTCCTCTTCTGGGAAACAAACTAATTAGTAATTAAAATGCTCATGGTCAATTGGGCAAATTATTGCACAGTATGCCACACCTGAGAGGGAGGTAGGAAATTAAAAAAAAAAAAAAAAAACCCAGAAAGCTTGTGTGCATGAATGCTGCGAGAATCAGGGAGGAAAAGAAATATATCATTAAATGTATACGGCGTCCTACAGGAGTGGAGAACCATCCGAAGCATTTACGAGGAACTGCAAACCACACTATTTACTCGAGCATACAAGCACCCAGACTTTATTTTTCTCCTTTTTTTTTTTTTTTTTTTTTTTTTTTCTTACAGCTGTGATCCAGGCAAAGCCCTCCAAGTGTCCAGGTGTTTTCAGACTCATGCAGCTGTTGAGAGCAAAAGCATCCATCAATCAGCGGGGGGGCCGATGTTCAAACAAGCAGCCGTGGCGAGCCCCATGATCACAGGCTGCATGTTTGATGTCAACCTTAAAAGCAGAGGTCATTAGCGTGCTCGTCACCCTGTAGTCACCGAGAGTGTTTTTCTAACCATATCAGCTGATGACGTTTATATAGCCGCCAAGGAGCGTTGTGCCTTCTTGAAGTTTATCCATGCAGTTTGTTTTATTTGTCTTTAAAAGTGATTTTTACACGGAGGCTCACACACACACACACACACACACACACGCACACCCACACACAAGCACACGCACACAGTAAACCTGCACATGTGTTTACTGTACCGCCTGAGACATTCCATCTCCGGATGGTGAGCTCCACAGCCCAGAGGAATGAGCACAACACCGACGGTCAGAGGGGATCAAGCTGGTGAATGATTAGGAACAGTCCCCTGGCAGTCCTGTTCCTTTCTGTGGTAAACAGCATTTAGAGCAATTAAGCTAATAATTTGACGGCGTCAACCTTTGCACTTTGCCCGCAGTTCTGCTTTTTCTTTTGTTTTTCTATTTTTTTTAACTCTCTCTCTCTCTCTCTCTCTGGTTATTTCCTCTCGCAGCACACTTTGCTGTCAGAAAGTTTATAAGAGCGGCTGAAATGTAGGAAGAAAAAAAAAAATACAAGGAGTGCGAAATGACAGAGTTTCACACAGAGGCATGCCATGTATGTAAATGGCCACGGTATCAGATTGCGAAAAATAAGTTAAGTTTTTCTTATTCCCCACCACTCGCTGTCTGTGGCTTTTCTGAGAGCGGCCTGCCAAGTAGGAGCCAGGGCAGAGGAGAGTGGCTCCAAAGTCACCCTCCAAGAGTATTTGTGCTCCTGGAAATTTGACATTTTGTCACATTATGTCAGCAAACTTCGATGCTTTTCTTTTTTCTTTTTCTTTTTCTTAAAACTTTGTTTATTTTATGCAACAGAACCTCACAAAGAGGCATTCATAAAATGGAAACAATTGTATCTAGGGTTATGTGATTATGAGTTCAACCCCTTTTGTTTTTTTTTTTGCTACATTAAATCCAGTCCAAATAGTTGAAATAATTTCATTATGAATGTGAATGTTAAAGAACTCACAGGACAGTCGGAGGACATTAGTGAAGTTCATGAATACTAACACAAGAGAGTCAAGGAAACGGTTTAAAACTGGGTTTGGTTGGAATATCTCAAACTAGAGTATTCCTATCGCTACTCGAACTGTAATTTCACCAAGAAAACGAGAACATTAATCAGAAAAGGTGCCAACAGGCCCAACGTAATGATGGCAGCGCTGCAACTCATGAGGGGAAACTCTGGTGACAAGACAAGCTGTTAAATGTGCACAGTTGTGCCAACAGACTGGTTCTTTTTTTTTTATTATTTATTATTATTCCTTTTTTTTTTCCACTGGCCACATAGGAGACAGAAAAATGTGGGGAAAAAGGAGTACTGGTCAAAAAAAACAAAAAAAAAAACTTCTGGTGTTCAGAATAAACTTATGTGGCAGAAAACAGTATCTGTGTTTCCAATGACCAGATGCACAAATTGGAATTAGAAAAATAAATCCAGCAACTCCTGTTTTTTTTTTGTTTTTTTTTTACAATTTTTGCTTAGGATGAGGTGGTTTTTGCTGTTTTGAAATTGGTGTATTATTTATTTATTTATTTTTATTTATTTTTTTTACAAAGCTGCAATAGAAACACTTTTTTCGCATCGCACAGGTCATGTGATCAACAAGCGGCAGGAAGGGACCGGAGGAGGACGACGCAGCGTGTTCTTTTAATGACTCGTTGCTTGAACAAACGTTGAACTTGTGGGATTTTAATTGCGTTTCCCGTATAAAGCTAAACCCGCAATTGCACAACGGTGTTTTTCCAACACTGGCTGAATATCAACAGCAGCTGAACACCATTCCTAACACTTGACAAAGGAAATAGAGTGACAGTAACATCGTCCTTATTTATTAGCAGAAAAACTGAGAACGTGTTCGCAGTTCATGGGAAGAGACAGTAGGGATGTAACGAATCCTCGAATGAGCTCTCACTTCTCCCGTCAGCCTATGAGTTGTTGCAAAGGGACAGCAGAATAATGTCAAATTTCCTGGGCTTTTTTTAATCGATTTTTTTGGGGGAGGGAGAAGGATCAAATAAGCTTTCCTAAACCGATTGGTGCGATGCGTGGAGTGTGTCCTCCTGGGACGAAGAGCGCCGCGGCTCAGAGAGTGAGAGACAGACAGACAGAGAGAGAGAGGTTTTCTTTCCAGAGTGCTCGATGAATCGTAACAATAATCAATGGAGTCCTCTATTACTAAAATATTGGTTAACGGCCCTCGAAGACAGATTTGGCTAACCTGGAAGAAAACCGTGAAAAAGTTGCAAACGTTCACCTTCCAGCCAAACAGTGACGCTAAACATAAAAGATCAAAGATCACAGCATAATCACGACTAGATCATGTGTTAGAATGGCCTAGTCAAAGTCAAAAATCCAAGTTAAACTGATATTCACAGTTGCTCTTCATCCCGTGTTACCAAGCTGCATTTATTTTGCAAAGAAAAATAATGTGATCCTCCTCCAGATGTCCAAAACTAACGCATGCCACAGTGATCACACTGTAGGGCGGTTCGACAAAAGTTACTCACTAAAGTGAAAATGATTACAAATGCAGGGCAGACTCTGAAAGCCATGTGTCCCTTTTCTTTTACAGTGCAATAAAGCTCTGCTTTATGTTGGTCTGTTGTAAAAAATCCCATTAAAACGTAGTTAGAATTCGATAAAATGTGGACAAAGTTCAAGGGTTATGTTTTTGCATAACCCTTGCAGGTGTGCCAGAACGTTTCTCAACCGGGAGCAAAAGTCTTGCTTTAACAACTCTAGGGTGAAGGAGTCCCAGGTTGAATTCCTGGTGCAGAGCCAGAAATGTTGCAGCACTCATCGATAAAGTCCCAAAACTCTAAATCCCGGCCCCACATTTCTACCATCTTCTAATTTTCTGCACCAAGAAATCCTCAGAAGGTTAACGGCAGAACGAGCAGATTTAAAAACCTCTTACATTGATTTTACTTTTATCCACCATCATGAAAAGAAAGAAAAGAGAGAGAGGAAAAAAAAAAACCTCAATGCCGGCACAAATTATTTCATTAAGCAGTTATTGTCAACACCCTAAATGGCTTTTCTTAGCCCTGAAGCTTCACTTAGCCCTCGTAATGCACAAAAAAAAAGTACTGCCAGTTAATTTGAACATTCATGGCACATGAGGAGTTTCTGTTGTTCATGGAGGCTTTGTCCTCCATAAAGCTTTAGTGCCTTCAGCTGAGCACTCGAGCGGCCTTCTCGCAGACAGTCCTGGGTGAAATACGGACCTCACACAAATGCATACACCCATAAATCCCCAAAGCACACAAACGCAGTCACAGAGTAATGTGACCCTCTGTATATCACAAGAACCAACAAGGCTCTAATGCTCACTAAGAAAACAGAGAAACACCCGAGCCTCATACAAAAAGAAAACGAAATGAGACTCTCATTATTTAGGAGAAATTATATATATATATATATATATATATATATATATATATATATATATATATATAACCCGCCTAAAATCCATGTTGACATGCACGCTCACTTATTTTCCCAAACTCAGCCATCTGCTGGCAAAGTCCCACATGGTCAAAGTGAAGCCAGACTCCTGTAGCATCTGAGATACAGAAGTCTGGGACTCTGGGACTCTGGGACTCTGGGGCTGAGAGCTGCAGGCCCTGAAGGACAAATCTCTTTAAAAATCTGACTTCTTAGCAACCAAAAAGAAAAAAAAGAAGAAAAAGCTGTTCAACACCTTCACAGAGCTAGCCTGAAAAGAGAAAGAAAGAAAAAAAAACAAGAGTAAATGTAAAATCCACTTTTTGAGCTTCATATCATGTTATCCCCTCATCAAGTGTTGCTTTGATTCATTCATGTTTGAAAATCCTTGAATCCCTTGTTGGCGGCCACCATGGGGTGCCTAGACCTAAATGTGAGCTCATAAAATGCACTGCCTATTTTCCCTCAGAGCACACCTGCTCTCGGTTCCTTCAGACTAGCGGCAGCAGCGACTAGCGAACTGCACGAATCTGGTGAGCCGAGTCCAACGCTCCTAAGAACGATTGCAAAGGGCATCAATGGGCAGCATGGAGAAGCATTGTTGTGATGACATGCTAAAGGGAGCTTGTCGGAGAGGGTATGAGCTTCTTAAAGAGACAGAGGCCAATTTTAGTGCATCAGATATAGTAATGAAGCAAAGAAAAACTCGTCTTTCTTACTATAAAACGGCACAATGTCACTGAAAAACCCATAACACCCAGCTTTAATATTTGGATTCATAAACACAGTGCTGTACCATATTTCAAGAGCTTTTTTTTGTTGTTAATTTTGCAAAATTCAAAGTGCACTTTCTCAGAAATGCAGGCATTTCAGCCTGCAGTCCATACCGTAAAGTATTTGCACTCAGTGCTTCGTCGGAGGCTCCTTACAAATCCACGTGACATAAAGGAGACCATCGCCTGCCTCTACTGAGAGGTTATGGAAGCCCAACTCGCTTTAATTGTGGCCTTGAGCTTGTCTGCATGGTTGGATCTGCTTCCTCTGTCTTTTTCTTGACAATACTGCAAAGATTCTGAATCCCCACCCAAAAAGATAAAAAAAAAAAAAAAAAAAGCTTCTCAGAAGCAATTTGGATTCCACGCCTCGCCACTCTTCCTCCAAACATTTGTGACTTCTGCTCAGCTGCAGTTCACACCTTGTGGATATCCCCTGAACTCTAAAGCAGGCTCTGCCTCACAATCAAGTAAAGGGTCTCGACCTCCGGTCCTCGGGGAGAAGTTGTCCTGCATCCTACAGCGGCTTTTTGCTCCAAAATACAAGAATCAAATTATCAGCAGGTACTTTATTTGTGTCGAGGGAAAAAATAAATAAAAAATTTGCCAAGCATATTGAGGTGTGGAGGACCAGGGCCAGCTGCTGAGGAGTTTAATCTCACTTTCTTAAAGCTGTGGTTGCAAGTTTGCTTGTGCACCTTTTTTCCCCCCCCTTTTCATCTAACTTTATTAGGCTTGAGAGCATCTCTCTACAAGCAGCATGCTTCTTCAGAATCAGTCTTTGTTGAAGTTATCAATGACCCTGCTGAACAACTGTCAGTGCAGCAGCACTCTTCCCCTGTGATTGTGTGGGTCACAAAGCACACAGAGAAGAGAATAATGCTTCACATATACCTCTCTTAATGAAGCTCGGTTTCACATGGCTTATTTCCTAACTCCTAATTGTCAACAACAACAAAAAAAAAGAAAATCTTTTCAAAGCTTTTATCTCAATCAATTCTCGCAGGTCCCAGACCTTTGAGGATGACCTCCAGGTCGTCCCGCAATATGTCGAAGGTGCTGTATCTGGAGCTCGTCTCTGGGATGATGTTCTTTTTCAGCCATCCTCCACAGGCATATTGATAGAAGTTGTCACAGGGATCCACGCTAGCATCCATGTTCTCAATGAGGCGAGACGCTGCAGGAAATTGAGAAGGCAAGCTTTAGGTTTACTGGGAGGGGAAAAGAACGTCCTGAACACGTATGAAATAGTATGAGCTGGAAGAAGCCCTATCAAATTATGCAGATGAAATACAATTTAGTTCTGCTAGGAAGACTGTCAGGACTGTAATAAAACTTAGAAAGAGAGAGATACCTGGAAGGCAGGGAAATAAATGTGTGAACAACAAAGCAGCAACAAGACAGAAGAACATAATGAAAGTCAAGCTGATGAGAAAGAAACTTGAGAATTGACAAGAGTAGCCATGCTTAATTTAATGCAGGTATGTACCAAGACATAGGAGCTCCAGACAAAAGGACTTTCAAAATAAAACAGGAAGTCTGCTCAATTAAGACTGACAATCGAAAACTCTAAATGAAAACTCCACACATTGAAAAGAAATGAATCAGTCCAACATCACAGATCGAGACAAGTTCAACTTTTAATGAGGTCTTTTACAACAGCTACTTACGACCACCTAATGAAAGATGCTCCAATGTCACTAATTAATACTCTGACACTCTGGGAAATATGTTTAATCATTTTACACCAAAGTGTTCAAAGAGAAGATTAGCTAAGAACCTGTTGAAGGACGAAGGCTGCAGCTGATTAGCTGAACGCTAGAAAACGGAAAGCAGCTAAAAAAGCTCTGTGATTAGAGTGATCTAATCCTCCTACAAAGCTAAAGGGCCAAAACACTCACTTCACATACTAACACAAAACTTAATGTGTTTAATCGTCACTGAAAAGTGAGGTGAAATTATTTAAGTTATGGATAAACATTAAGAATTTATTGAGGTTGCTTTGATTACTTTCACTGATTTAAATAAAATATGCGGTGAGCACCCAGACGTTTGCACCGAGTCAGGCTACTTTTGGGAAGCTTGTTGCAATGCAAGTGGAAACTAAACTATTCAAATGTTTAACTAGAGAATTTGGGGATTTTTTTTTGGTTTGTTTTTCGTGGAGCACCTGCTTACAAAGCTTTGTAAGTTTGTCAAAAATATTTTAATAATTGACAGTACCACAAATTTTTATTTTTTTATTTTCACCTTTCCATTTAGGTGCCATTTCCAGACAAGTAAAATCTTAACATTAGCAGAGATTTGCAAAGAGAAAGCAGCGTAGAGGCATTAATTGGGTTTTGTTCAGGCACCAGCAGTGAAAATATGTTAGCTTTTTTTTTCTTTTTTTTTTTTTTTTTTTTTTTTTTAAGCAGCAATTAAATTACAGACGGCTGCTCACTCGGAGATCCCTCGTGACAAGGCTGTCTATCAAATCTGACTGAATTGGGACACACGACTCTGCAGAAATGCTGCCGAAATAAATTGGCATCTGTTGCTGAAAACCGCCACCGAAGATGTTCATCTCTTACTTATCGCTGTAGTTTTCTTTTCCCTACCAACTCATTGTTCTCCAGCGCACAGTATGCGTCTGAGGAGGCGACGCGGTGATGAAGCACTCCGTCGTCGTGAATACGGTTGAAGGAAGGATAGGAGGTGCCGCTTTATCGCATGAAATGCTGGGATAATGGTTCATATCAGTTACATTTGCACGAGTTGGGCTGTGAGAATAAGAGGAAAAAAAACATATATTTTTGACAAATGTTCCCTTCTGTTATGTAATGACAGCTGTAAGCTCTTCCCTATCACTTCATGTAAATCTTCAAGCATTTCTGGCTTTCACCAAGCCTTTCCTACACATTTTTGAACCATTCATTTTTCTGCTGAATAAACCTCAAACATTTAGCAGAACATTTTCTTTAATGATCCCCCCATCACGGTTCTTTTAATTTTACAAAGTCATCCAGCTCCGATACTCTACCACCAAGTTTGGTCCATGAATTGATGTCATTTTTTATGTATTTGTTTATTTTTATTTATTTATTTATTTTTTGGGGAAA
The DNA here is from genome assembly GCA_911649635.1 of Poeciliopsis gracilis. Classification (NCBI taxonomy): domain Eukaryota; kingdom Metazoa; phylum Chordata; class Actinopteri; order Cyprinodontiformes; family Poeciliidae; genus Poeciliopsis; species Poeciliopsis gracilis. The sequence continues at coordinate 268,123 of CAJVRI010001029.1, forward strand.
AATGTTGTGCTGCTTTTGCAGACGACAGAACAAGACAGACAAGTTCCACCCGTGCTACATCGGTAAACAAAATCTAAACTTTTTGGCACGGGGGCCAAAAATGTCAAGTTGAAATAAACAAAACTTTTAGTTTTGTGTATTAAAGTTTTGTGTATGTAAGTTCTAAATTTATTTCACCTGATAAATAAACAATGCTAACTAACAACAGACACTTTTTTGCCCTCCAGCCCCCAATAAAACGAGCCAAGCAGTCAGATTCATTTGACGAGGGAGCAGTGAATCAAAGTAGTTGTAAAACAAAGGCGAAAAAAAAGTTGCTAGTTGGACAAATGAAACGAGAAATTGTGATTTACTTTGTGTATTTTCAGCAACAACAGAATGCGGCCTACTTTTGTTGCATTTTGCCAAGTTTATTAAATGGCAAAACGAGTTTGTACCTTAATGCAACGCGATGGATATTTTTGCTCCCTATAACATGTAATGCATTAATGTTTAATACATTACACAAAATTTGTTTCCATTTACAGTAATATTTTTAAGCGTGGACCTGCATCAACATGTTTATCAAGGTTACAAATAATTTTCTACATGAAACAGGAATATTTTTTTTTTCTAAACCTAATTAATCTCATTGCACATTAATTTATTGCTTTTTTGAGATGCAAACTTATTGGTTGAATTAAAATCCGTATGTTGCAGTCAGGCTGATCATATCTGTTTTATTGTGGTTTTGACTGAAAGAGGACATGTCTCACTTGAAGAGGCCATTTTCAGTGAGCAATGTCTAAAATGCTTCTGCTGCAGCCTCACTTTTCCCATGCCGGCTCCCACTGGGAGAAGTCAAAGCCTTCAGGATGAAACAATAGAGAGAGAAAACAAACAAACACAAGCTGCTTACCTGACTGCGTGCAGTCAGCTGTGGTGCAGATTTCATCTGCAAGAGAATATAAAACACATTTTCATTACTCAGTGGCTTTCTCAGCACCCAGTGGTGATTACATCTAAATCAGCTCCTTCTTCTGCATTTCTTTTTATTAATTAATTTGTTGCACATACGCAAGGCAAAACTCCGCTTTAGTGTGACTTTCCCTCTGTCAGAAATGTGTCATTCAAGTGACACTTGGATGCACTGACAGAGCGGCAAATTGCAATCTGACCTTTAATACCCACGCTTTGTGGGTTATATGAGTGAGCGCACATAAAATTAACACAGTTGAGTGTAAACATGGCTGCAAGCACAGCCAAGTCATTCAGTGTTCATTTCCCTGACAAAGCACTTTACACATTAATAAAGCTCGAGACTGCAAAAATTAATAATAGCTCAACACGGCCACAAAAGCCAGACGAACTCCATCAAACTTAATTGGATGACCTTTTCTGTCAGGATTCTGCCATCATGACCTGCTGAACTTTGTCAATAATTAATCTATAGATCACCTGCTTGTGATAACTCAACCCCTATTTAACTGCTTATTTTAAAGCAGAAGCATGAAGGAGTGAAAGCCAAGATCTGACATTGAACTGAAACAAATCAAAGGCTCCAGCCTTGCTTCTCAATTCTCCATTTTTCTTCATACAACATCCTTTTAAAAAAAAATAATAATAATAATTCTTCTTGGAAATATGCAGTTCTGAGAATCAAGCCTACATTTAGAAATTTGAGTCTGTTTTGAGTCACGAAAACCTTTCAAAGGGGACCTTTGAACACATACACATATTTTTCTTTCCTTTTTTTTCTGTTCTGTGGCAGAGACTGTATTGAAGCACAGTGGATAAAAGCACACAGAACAAGTGTCTCGTATCTGAGCAAAGGGCAGCGTTTGTGCATGCTCTTTTTGTGCTTACCATTTATCACGAAGTGAAACCTAATGAATGTCCTTGAGAAATCCTTTCGGCTAGATGATTCACTTGTTTTGCTCACACAGTTCTTGTTGTTTTGAGTTAAGTTAAAGACAAGGAATAAAACGCACGAAAACATCAGTTTCAGTGCTGAGCCTCAATTAAAACGCTCACCAGTCTTCTGGGTGGCAAACAGGATGACGAGGGCAACGACGACGATGAACAGCAGAGAGACGATAGTGATGAGGCCGATTTCCAGAGAGGTCCAACGGGGCTTCTTTGCCGATTTTGGAGTATTGGTCTCTGTCATCCTCAGGTCTCCTCTTTCACCAGCCAGCTGTATCAACTCACCTAATGGGGGAATAAACCATTAGTCAATTCATTAACAATTCATTAACAAGCTGTGACTTCAGGAAGTTACTGCTTCCTGTTACCCTTACTGAATAAGGTCCTGTTCGCACCTGGTTTTTCTAGAACCACAAAACTTCAAAGAAGCTCCATAGAGCTTTGGCATCGACGGGCCTCGATGCCTCCAATAGACGCCATGAGACCGTGACTAAATGGCGAGGTCACCATCGCTGTGGTAACCCAAAATATGGATGGGAACAAAGACAAACTGGGACTTCAGGGTGGATTTCCACTTGCAGACTGGGTGATATGTGGTCTGACCTCAGTTTTGTAATCTCTCCAGCAGCCCTAAAATGCAGTTGCAACATCGACAGTCTGGCCACAGACAAAACGGATTTTTATAACGTTCCTGTTCGTTTGGAGAAAATAAGACAATGGAACGTGTTGAGAAACGTCTGGCAGGTTGCATCACTGATTAGGAAAGTAAGGGAAAAACAAACTTATTCTTGGTTGTGTGACTACGATGTTGCCATGATGACAAAAAAAATGTTAAATATACATATATAATCACACAACGTAAAGGGAGTATCGGTTTGACTACAATAAATTCTTCAGACACTTCTCAATAATTAATAAAAAAAAAAATACATCTGTATTTGCATTGCAAGCAAACATTTCATAGACTTACTTTTTTTTTCTTTTTACTGGATTGTAAATCTTAGATGACGGGCTCAGAGTCTATGAGGATGAGTCTGTACTTGTCATCCACAAATTCTCTCAGATTACAACTTGAACTTCTTCTGGACCAATCATTGCCTCCAGTCAGAATAAATATGATGGTACAACTTAAAGTTTACTTTAATCCTAACTCTATTAAGGGTAAGAATATATTTGGGCCATGAATCTATTGCAATGCACATGCATAAAACAAATATCTTCCTGGATAACATTAATCAAATTGCAACAGTTAACATGCAATATTCATTTCATAGGATTTTGGAACAATTACAGCAACTGTGTTTTAAATGAAATCAAGCATACCATCGTATATATACATGTACGTCTCAGTTAGCAAGTGGAAACTGTGATGTAGTGAGATTGTTCTATTGCACTCAATGGTCTACCAGAAAAATGTCATACCGGTCAGTGCCTGAATAAAAATGAAATTCAGGTGAGTGCTTTCAAAGAGCTGTCAACAGCGACCATCTAATCCAATGCTGAACTTATTTTCTTGGGAGATGTTTTTGTTTGTTTCTTTTTCTTTTTTTTCCCCTATGGAAACGCTGCAAACTATTCCGAAACCATGCATTTTAAACCTACCCATAACATTTGTTCTTTTCTTTTTAAGAAATGCTTTTGTTTCAGCTTGAGATATTGAATTTACCATAAAGTACCTGATAGACTACAGGATTCAGACCCTCCATACTGAAAATGGAGCGTCTGGCTCCACAAAAAAAGGCTCTTCCAACCAATAAAACATGAAACCTGGAGGCTCTTGAGGAATCATGATGAGGTGAAGCGAGAATGAGCTTTTGTTATTATAACAAAGTCAATGTCAGCCCATTAGTTCAGCAGCTGAAAAACTAAATGAGAGATTACTGAGATTTAGATGGGATTTCAAAAAAAAAAAATCTATAATTATGCAACATGAATGCTAAATCTGCTTAGTTTTTTTGTTTTTGCCAGCGTCATTTAAATATCCAAGTCTGTTATAGATATTTGATTTGATCAGTCAATTGATTTCCTAATGAGAAACAAATATAGAAGGACATATATAACAGTTCAAAAGTGGACACTTTATCAAAGCCCGCCTGACAAAACCGTGGAAACAAGAAGTGGAAAGCAGAGATGAAGGACGAGCTGCAGCCGTCATAAAAAAGGACAAAAAGAGGAAAATAGAGCAAGAGGTGAGAACAACTCAAGTTCTTACCCTCACGGCTCTGCACTCCAGATCAAGAAACGGCAGAGAGAGAGATAAAGTGGAAAAAAAAAATGTAAAAAACAAAAACGCAGCAGCAGACAAAAAGCCAGACTTGTCCACTGCTCCTTACAGTCAAGTGTTGTTTTCCTCTCAGGGGCCAGGAGAGAACTTAACAAAGTTCATGTAACAAGCACTTAAGTCTATCTGTGAAGGTCTGAAGGCAATTAATCCTTAATCCCTTAACAGCGCCGCATGGACTCGTGCACACAGACACACATCCACAGCCATGCTCCGGCACACTTTTTACAAGCCAGTGCCATGAGGTGTCTGCGCAGATGGGTGGGTCTCAGTGTGAGCAGCCCAGGATGAGAACATCGCATGACCAAAGTCTCTTTGCTCCCTCCAAAGGAGCAGGCCCATCATTTGAGGCGCACGCGTACATTTATTACTGGAAAATATTTTCCCGCTGAGTGTCAGATTGCCCGTCATTCCTCTGCATGACAAAACAATACACTGACGTAAAGTAAACTTCCCTGATTATGGTCATTATCCGACCGCACACTGCCTCCCGGCTCCGAAGGCAGTGTGATGACATCACCGCAGGTCACGAGATTCAGCACAGGAGCGCGACGACCGAATGCAACTTTACAATCAGTAGGTGAGGAAATGGAGTAGGAGATATTGCCGAGATTTAAAAAAAAAAGAAAGAAAGAGAGAAAGAAAGAAAGTGATAAGACAGAGGGAGGACACGAGTTGACTTCCTGACAGCTCCTCTATGTCTGCAGGAGAGGGCAGGAAGAAATAAATAAATCCCAGATTTCTGTGACAGCGATCCCACAGCTCTAATAAAACCGCGTGCATGTCAGCACTGGAGACCATGCGTGATCTTTATTCCCTCCAGCTCTGACGCTGCCAAACAACTGAATGTCAGTGGGGTTTATCAAAAGGGAGCAGTGGTTGGGTTACACACTGGGCAGACTCGGCTTTTAAAGTCAGTGAAACTCGCACTACACGTTGCAAAGCAACACCACAGCCAGTTTTTAAAATTCCGCTTGGTGACCTCATTGTCACTCGTCATTGGATGAAATGTACCTTTACGACTTCTTCGCTCTGTGTGCAGAGGCGTAAAAAAGGTATTGTAGTCTTAAAGGTTTCCTCTTCAGCCCCGCTGGAAGGTTTCGGCTGCAGCATTTTAAATGGATCCAAGTCCAGATTTTGGCTACAGTTCAAACCCTTTATTTCCTTTAAGGTGGCGGACTTGCAAGTGATTTTTCCGATCATTATTCTGCTGCATAATTCAAGTGCTTTAAACCAATGTTCAGACATTCTCCTTCAGGATTTTCTGAAGGAGGGAAGAAATTATGATTTCGTTCATTTCTTCCATTGTGTACCTCTGTTAATCAGCCATCTTGTAGTGAGGTACTTAAATCACAGCATGTAAGTTTATCTTTTTTTTTTTTTTTTTGGACCAGTTGAGTTTTGTGCGACGGATCGTGACGCCTTGATGGAACTAACTCCATAGGTGACCTCTTGCTCATTGGATCATTTCTACTGAAGTCATCTAACCAAATTTCCTTAGAGTAAGCCAAGCACACAATGTAGAAGATTACTTCAAATCAACACTCATAAAGATGGGTACAAAATGTCTCTGAGGCCGGTATGAATTGGTGCACGGTCAGAATGAAATGACCCGAGTAAAAAAAACATTTTTTTTTCTTTCTTTTTTTTATAAAGAAGCGACCCAAATTGCAGACGTAGGAGGTAGCAAAGTGGGATTACAACCAGCACCTTCTCGCGGTCATTCTGGTACCGACGTACACGGTAGACATCGTCCCGTCTGTTAAATCCGTATTTCTCTGGGACCAAATGAAAAATGAAGACTGGATGAATCCATGAAGCCGTGCTGGAGTCTGTGGTGAGCCTCCCGTCTGGCGCTGGGGTCACAAAAATTGCTGGGTCACCTTGGAACTGACCTCTTGATCGCCTATCATTTTTTCCCCCCATCTCAGGTCAGTTATTTCTACCGGCGTGACATCCGATTTTCTTCAATGGAAAATCTTTTACCCATTGGAATAATAATCTGAACTTGAGAGCATTGTTGTTGAGCAGGATTTAACTGGGATTTAACATCCCAGTTAAATCCCAGTAGGAATGTATGCAACTAACTTTGGACCAGTGGATGATTGGATTGAGTTTACTTTTTTTTGTGAAGAGCCTTGACATGATATTTGTACTGTACATATATATCAATAAGCTGAACTGACCTGTATGCTTCCGCATGTGTATTAAGACTGGATTTTTATTATAAATGCAAAGTTTTTGAAAAGTAAGCGTACCAACCTGTAGCCTTTCCAGTTAAAAGGCATATCAAAACTAAGCATAAAAACCACTTATTGTCAAGTTATTGCATCTTGTTAATACTTGATGCTTCTTTAGGGATCAGAAACTGTCCTACTCAAAGTAAAGCTTCTGTTGTGGAAACTTTGAAGGCATTTATACAGCACATTTTCAGCAACACGGCAATTCAATGTGGTTCACGTAAATTAGAAGGAAACACAACAACACAACAAACCACAGGAAAGAGCAAAAGAAGAAAACACAAAAGTAGAGCCACATGTTTAATAATAATTAGTCTGTGATTTATAAACTAGTAGGAGTTTCTCTGGATCCTTGTTCTGATGATGTTGATCCAAGGTACTGCGTTCTCTAGATAAGCTAACAGCAGTTTCTCTGGATTCTGAGTTTGTTCTAATTCCGGCTTTGGGTTTTACCATCTTATAAGTGCATATCAGTGATGTCTTTAATGAGTTTTACTCCACCAGACAGAGAGAAAGGAGCATCTACGACTTTAAACTCAGAACTTGCAGTGTCCAGGGAAAGTCTGCACCTTTTTTTTTCTTTTTTTGACCGTAGTTCTTTCAAATGAGGTTTGGTGTTGGGTGAAAGCTTCCAAAAAGGCAAAAGACCTAAAACTCTCGTTCTCCATGCTCTCCATCTATACGGTCTCCCCGACGTGATCTATCGAAAACATTAACGGCCGTAGACCTCACAAACCACATTGAAATTAAACCCATCATTCAGCGAGACATAACACCAAACGTGTCTGCAAATCAGCAGGGCGAAGTCACTTTCTCTGCAAACTGCATGCGACTCCCTGAACACATGGGGCACCTAAATGAGTATCAGTGGAAACGTGGCCTACTTTGCATGAAGGTATAACATTAAAAAAAGAAAAGAAAGAAGAAAGGAGTTCTCAGCTCAGGGCCTTTGGCTCCCAAAAAAAAAAAAAAAAATCACTTCTGAGACAAGAGACATGGTGCCCAGAGGTGATGTGATCTAGATAAGAGGTACACCTCCTAAATTGCTTTCCTGAATGCGAGTAAAAATAACTTTTAAAGGGATATTGCGCCTAGTGGTGCAAATAAAGTAATCGGAGAGGACGCCCAGCTGGACCACCGCTTTCCAACTGGAGCCAATTTACTAAACTGTCAAAACTCCAGTGATAAAAATATCCAGCACATGCAGAGCGCGCGCGCGCGCATCAAATGCGTGCCAGCGTCTCATCTCCTGTTGCACGTTGTGAACTCAGAGGGGGGGCGGAATGAGTGGAGGGGGGGGGGGTCATGATCAACTGGTGCACGCTGCCCCGCTGCCCCGTGTCACCCATCCGGCTGCAGCACTCACGCCCAAAAATAATTGAATAAAAAATCGCATTTATGCGCGCGCACGCACGCACTCGCGTATTCGTGCGCACGCGCGCGCGCACGAACACGCCGATCAACGCAGATGGCACCGCGTCGCGAGAGTCCGGCTCGGGCTGCGTGTGGCGACTCACCAGATATGTCAGGAAATTTTCGGTCGATGATATATATGGGCATCACATCCACTGATCAGATATCCATCAAATCCTCAAAGGGAGAGCAAAAAATGCTGAACAGTCCGCCACTGATGAGCCCTCCGCTTAAAAGCCCCGATTTGAGCCAGACACGAGCCCGTTCCCGCCTCCCTCCTCCTCTTCTTCTTCTCCTTCTTCTCCTTCTCCTACCTTCAGCTCTTTGTTCTAGAAGTGCATATTCAGACGGACGCGAACACGCTCCCGCGCACGGATCCCCTTTCCACAAGTACCAAAGCCGCACCGTGCATCTGTCTACCCAGAGAGGACCGCTGAAGGAGAATGATCCATCAGCAGCGTGGCGCAGCGCAACCGCTCAAGTGCGAGATCCACACACGCGCGGGTGGAGAGGAAGAGGGGTCCCATATTCACAAAGCCCGTGACAGACGGCTGAGACAAAGAGGTGGAAAGGTTCCCAAGTTCCCTCTGCGGACGACGTGTTGGCGCGACGTCAAAGAGCGACCCATCAAGGCGAAGAGTTGCGCCTCGGTGGTTTCGGGGCGCAGGTTCAGCTCGGCAGTGGGATGAAAAGACGTGCGCCACTCTCAACTACTTTCACACGGAGCTCTTAGTAGATGTTGAGCAACACGGTGCCATGCAGGCTGGCAGTCCTTGCCCTGGGCGAGCCTCTGTGCATTGTCTCTGATGTGCAAATGCACAAAATTGGTTCGGCAAGAATGAGAAAGGAGGAGAGATGCTTTAACTGTCTTTAAAAGAAAAGTGAGAATCTGAAGCGATTTGAATGATTGTTGTTATTTTTGTTTGTTTCTCTTGCGCAAATTTGCCCCAAAAGCTCTCCTTGAAAGAGAGCTGGTATGCTTGGATCACATTAAGGTTCTCTTGATGTCCATAAATAATGAAATGATAAGAACAGATGCTTTTTTAAAACTCAAACAAACTCTGTTCAGAATAACTGAGTTCAGGTTTGATCTGCCAGCTGCGGCTTCAATTTGATCACTTCATGTAACTGGAGGTGATCAAAAGTCCAAAGTTACAGAAAGGAATCTGAAAATCGGTTGTTGTTTTTTTTTTTTTTGGGGGGGGGGGGATTTTTGGTAGGCCAGAATCAAGAGTCGGCCATATTTCCAACACGGAGGGAAGTCCAGACACTATTGGCTAGAAATTGCAAAAAAGTAAAAAACTTAGTGTCTTTTTCTTGAGTGATGGGCAAGTAAAGCAGAAGATGTCTTCAGTGTTCCTTCAGACCTGTAAACACCATGAGATCTTATGTAATCCTATAAAGTATGATAGAGGGATGTTTAGGTTTTTGGATGGATGGATGGATGGATGGATGGATGGATGGATGGATGGATGGATGGATGGATGGATGGATGGATGGATGGATGGATGGATGGATGGATGGATGGATGGATGGATGGATGGATGGATGGGGAAGTGGTGACATCATAAGTCCTTTGGTGTGTTAAAGAGAGTTGTGTTTCACTGTCAGTCAGCCCAGTTAAGTGTTTCTCACTAAACGCAGTCGATACCTCTTGCACAGGCTGCCATACACTGCCAGCACTTGACAGCTTTTGATAAGGACTGCATTGTGGGCTTATTAAAGGTTGTATTGTGCAACAGCCCTAGAGTACAGTTGTCACTGCGCCCTTATATTTGAAACAATGGATAATAAACGATGGCAGCTGCAAACATCCGGATGTTGCAAAGCGAGTACACCTCAGCTGCTTTGATTGTTTCAAACCAGGCCTTTCTTTGATATATAGAAAAAAAGCAATTTGTCTAATAATTTTTAGCAATAAATGAGCCAAGAATTTCTGTTTGATTACATGCCTGTGTGTTTTAACTATTTGAATGTGCCTCAAACTCCTCTAAAGGAAATGACAGAATTTATGCTTGGAGTAAATGTTTAACACAGATCCAGCTCTCACAAAGTCCACATACGATTACCCTGCAGTAGGATCTGACTCTCAAAGATCAGAGCTGCTTGAAACCATCGGCTGCCTTCTGGCTTGTTTTGCATACATTTAGAAAGTACAAAAAAAAAAGAAATTGCTCTAGAAAGAACATTTTAATTCACTCCACCATCATACTTTATTTCTTTACACGTTCCCAACAGGAACTTAAAGGTTGAATTGTGCAACCTTTAAGCATTCGTGCAAACAGCAAACTCTGCAAATACACAAGGTTTGAGGGTTTTTTTTTTTTTGTTTTTGTTTTTTTGGTTAAACAGCAAAAGTCGGCATCAGAGTGAGAAGAAAGCTAGGTATGCCACTGTGGAGAATAAACGACCCAATTTCTGTTGGAGCGATAGCGTTCGGATGAGACGGCGTGATCAGTGAATGATCGTCTGTCGTGAATGCATATTGAGCTTAGATTGCTTATATAGGTGAATGTGTTGGAAGCAGTGAACAGTTTTCATAATGCTGTTTAGTTCTTATAAAAAAACAATCAGAGTACATCAGCCGCAAGACGGATGTAGACGCAGTAGGAGATGATTTATGATCTCTCTTTGTTATGTGCAATTTAGCCGAGTCTCACTGTAAGTCATGAAACAGAGGGAGAACATAAATTATTATATCCCTAAAAAAAAACATGATGTGGAACTTAATTTTTATTTATTAGCAACCAAGTAAATTAAGGTTTATTTCATAAAGTGTTTCACATTAAAGCAAGTCATTCAAAGTGTAAAAAGTAACAAAAATTGAGGAAAACTGATGTCATTTTCAAGAAAATGGTCTCTAGTGACTAAAGCTCTGTCTCCTTCAGGCTTCAGTCCCGAATCCATCAGGCTCTCATTGAACGACCTTGACGACCTGCTGGCTACACAAGTGTGCCAAAGTCAATTTTTTATGTACAGAAAGTTGTTGCTTGTCCGTTTTTGGAGTTATTATCACAGTAATAAAATCATCCGACAGTTTAAATTGTGTCTCTATTGTGCTGGACTCAATGGTTTAAAGGGCCTTTTCCATGTCCAGTTCCATCTCAGTCTGACACAGACACAAACAAGCGGTGAATAAATCAATTTTCAATCAGTTTTTTGCAGAGTTAATTATAATAATATTGTTATTATGAAACATGTCAAACTAGTGGTGGTCGAGGGTCGCACTGGGTTGAATCTCGTCTGTCCGCGTATCAGTCAACTAGACACACCCACACAGACACGCCCATGAAGACACGCCCACCACCCAGGTGTCAAAGCCCTGTGCTGCTGTCATATCAATAATTATAACATCTCAGAAATAGTCCAAATAGTTTAGATGTATTTTTATTTGTTTCCTACTTATTGAAAGTTTGTGCTTATATCATAGGTTTGTGGTGCGTTAACTAAAGAGAAAGATATAAAACTTCACATATTTCATAAGGAGACGTTAACATTTGCAAAAAAAAAAAACTTACATACCCCTGTATTAAAGCAGAAAGTACAGCGAAAGGCTCACAGTATTGAATTATGCCGCATGAACTGATCAGTTCATTAATGCCAGAGAACGCAAAAGAAAAAAATCCCCCATCCCTTTGAGGGCTTCGTTCATTTAAGTTGAAAAAAAAAAGAAGCAAGAATAAGAGAAATGTTTAGTGAAGCTCTGATTGCTGAGTCTGCTTTGAGTTTCCAAAGTTTGGTGAAGTGATGAGACTGGAGGGCAGCTGGAGTTCTGTGCCAAGGGCCCCAAAAAACCCCAAAATAAACACACCACAACACTTCGTGGGGTCATTTATTTCTCACCTCTGCTACGACATTGGACGATCTACGCTAAGAAGAATACAACGTCTGCTTTAGAAGACAGCAGTGGTCAACAGCCAGAGACCAGTGCTTTGCGTGTTGCTGAACAAAGTATTGCAGAGATGTATTTTTCATGCTCTGAATCACCGACAGTAGATGTGATCTGGCTTAAGAATGGGAGATGACCAAGAAACAATAAGATTTTCCTTAATGTTTGAATGCTCAAGTGTGCATATGATCCTTTGTCTGTGAAATGTTTGTTACCTTGTGGGTGTGCCGTTGCAGCGGCCATCTTGGAACCCTGCCAAGAAGGAGACCCACCTCAAACCCAACTCTTTTTATGGAGGGGGCAGCGATAGCTGGAGTTTGATTGATTGGGGGTAAATTGAGAAGGTGGGGAGAACCAGTATCCAGGTGGACTGCTGGATGTAGCAGACAGACTGACTGATGGGAAAGCTGCCATTTTGAACTGTGCTGTGATGCTGGAGGCCTAATGAACCAGCTTGGAATATTGAACACCCAAGTTTGCTGATTTTTTATTTATTTATTTATTTATTTTTTTTCTCGCTTCCATATGTTGTTACACCTGTCAGTGTAACAATATTTTCTGCATTAAAGCAGCCGGGCTCCACTTCTTGCCTCTTTTGGTTCAGCGATTTGTTCATTTATAAGACTTTGCGCCGCCTTGCTGGCTCTGTTTGTATTTTATGAGTAAACAGAGGAGTTTATCTTTCTGGCTTGATGACAGAACAGTTTTGTGAAATAGGCTCACGTCACACTGGATGAGAGACGGTTTAACATTTTATAGCCTGCTCATTTTTTCACATTAGGGAGTGTTATTCACTTCTATGAGGCCCTTCAATCTACACGATCTTAAGGTTCGAAGGTTTTTTTGGTGGAGACATACTCTGTAGTTTGAAGTGGATGAAAAGTTCAGCTTTCTGTCTGTTTTTAAGGTGAATTTTTCAGTACACGGATGATGCCTTGCTGAATGTAGCCTTCTAAATTGCAAGGGTGGTTTATTTTTGCAGCCCTTGTGGCTGTCAAGGTATAAGATCCACAATTCCAAGGTTGCAAAATCCATCAGATAAAATAAAACTTTTTGGTGGGGGAGAAAAAGAAAGTTACTTTGCTACTTTGAGGCGAAGCATGTCTTGAAATTGCATTTTGAAAACGGATCCCGGAACATGAACGTGAAGGGGTGGAACCATCAACCCGGATCAGAATGCAAACTGCGAGAAACAGAACAGTTTTTGTGCGGTTTGACGAGGTTGCTGTCGTTGTCAGATATAAAACGACGGGCTGGTTACCAAAAGAATAATTCACAGAGACGGTCGTTTTTTTTTTTATTTGCAGTTTTAAGGCACAAACGCAGTAAAACTCAAAGCAATCATCAAGGACTGAAACAATAATATTGCATTTCTGCTGTTGTAGTAACTTTGGGCGAAACACACACACGCACGCACACACACACGCACGCACACCCCCCCACTCCCCACACACACACACACACACAAGAAGTGCAATAGGATATTTGATGGAGCGGTTCATATTTAACCCACAAATTAATAAAGAATTTATATGTTTTTTTGTGTACGTGCTAAATAATCAGAGGCATAGTTGCTAAGATAAAAAATAATATATAGATTTTTTTTTTAATGCATGTGTTGTTAGAGGTGGTTTGTAAAAAAAAAATAAATAAATAAATAAAGTTGGATATTTTCTTTATTCTCAGAGAATCTCAAACGAGAGCACCCATCTTTTTAAAAATACTATGTCCAGTGAGAGGACACGTCCTTCATGCAGGCCTGAAGCAAGACGTATTATTTCTCATGATCTGGTCCAACACATTTAAATTGCTGTACAAAATAAATAAAGTCGCTGCAACAGGAAGGGAGGGGATTAAACTGTCCTACAGGCTGCGGTTGGGATAATACTTTCTGATAGGAATGACAGTGAGAAAAAAATTCCTCATTACCTTTTGGTGCGACAGCTAAAGCCAAGCTGCACACAGCAGGGTTGATAGTGTGTTGTCAGCTGCGGCACCAAGTGGTACGAACGGATCTGTCGAGTCTCTTTCTATCTGCGTCTTGCAGGCTTTCGGGGCCCTTCATGTGAGATACTTCAAAACGCAAACGAGGGTGTTTATAAAATCATCTCTCGGGCCGCGCGGTGCTCGTTTCCGCGGAAGTGAGCGTGAGGTCGCGCGCAGGTGCCATGTTTCTGTCGCCGCGGGTCGAGGCCGAAGCCGATCGATGCTCACAACAACCGAAGAGCAATCTGAGCCTGGACCGAATGCTGATGGGAACCCGGTTCCGACTCACAAATAAAGCGCAATCAGAGTCGAAGCGACGGGAGTTTTATTTTGTCCAGCTCAGAAGACGGCTATAGATCTTATGAAGTCACTTAAACACACACACACGCACACACACACACACACGCACACACACACACACGCACACACGCGTGGATTTGTACGCCATTGTAAGCGAATGCAGCCTTTTCCATTCATCTAATAAAGCAGAAAATAACCTGCTCTGCCATCCGATCCTGGTGCTTCTTGCTAAATGTCAGTCTGCCCTTGATTTTTTTTTTTTCTTCTTCTTTTCTTAGAGGAAAACTGGCAAGCGTCCAAACACCTCAGCCGCTTTTCTCCACTAAGCTCTGCGCTGGTGGCAACCCAATCCTCTGGCAGAATCTTCTTTTTCAATGCGCGGTACTCGCGCACATTTTGCACGTTTCGGAAAAACGCGCACAGCAACTTTCTGTCAGCTTTGTGCAACATTTTACTAATGCTACTTTTTGTGTGAACTTATACATCTGTTGCTGCTGTTTCACCTGAATTGCCCCCCCCCCCCTGACAGGACACTAAAGGCTGTTTCTGTTCTATTTCGTTCAATTCTTAAGGGAAATTTGCTGACCACATCAGCTCAACAGTCCAAAAGCTCCAGTGTTGTCCGCACTGAAGCGAAGAAGGTAGAGCACATCACTCATCACTCTTATTCTAAAGTCTTCTCAGAGAATAGACTTTAAAATACTGTTGCAAGTTTATAAATCGCTGAATGGCCAAGCAACCAAAATGCATTAAAGATGGGTTGTTGAACAAACCTTTCAGACTTTTATGCTCCTCTGATCTGGAACAAACTCTCAGAAAGTAATAAAAAAAAAACCAAAAAAAAAACACTGAGTTCCTTGTAAATCAGATTTAACCCCACCTGTTTAGTGTTGCCCTTGATTAATATTTATCGGAACATCAATAATTTTAGTCTGTATTCCAGCTATTCATTACTTTCCTTTATGATGCCACAGTAGTGAAATATTTGCACTACGTTCAGCGTGACCTTTCTCTCTTCTAATTACTTTTTAGGAGTCAGTTCTGACACTTGCTGGACTTTTTTTTGTTTTTTGTGTGTGTGTGCCCTTTCCTTCGACCGGATCCGCCTGGCCTCTTGCAAGTTCTTGACGGTTTAATCTATTTTTGATTTGGGTGCAGTTTTACCGTCAAAAAAAAAAACGTCTTTGCGTAAAACCACGATTGACACAGGACAGTGATTACGGGATGTGTTGCCTCTGCGGTAACCAGCGGCTGTCACAAGGAGAACGATTCCAAGCACCACTCCCTGTGAAGTAAACCGCCATGTTTCACAGAGGCGATGTTGCGTTCAGGGTTATCATGCACCGTTAGTTTTACGCCACACTTTTGAACGTGGGCCCAAAAGAAACCAAACAAACAAACAAAAAAAAGCTATTTTAGTCGGTTCTGACCAAGATTGTGGCCTTGATTCACGTGGAATTTACCGCCACGCAACAACTGATGCAGCTTTAGTTTTTTTTCATCGAGCTGAAACTTTGCAACGCAACTGTAAATGTAAGGCTCACTGCTATATGAACGACATGACAGCGTGCGTACCACTGCGTGCATGTTGTTCGCTTCATGCTTTAGTGCACAGGTGTCAAACTCCAGTCCTCAAGGGCCACTATCCTGCAACCTTTAGATGAGCCTCTGCTGCACCACACCTGAATAGAATAATTGGGTCATTAGCAAGACTCTGGAGAACTGATCTACACAAGGAGGAGGTAATTAAGCCATTTCATTCCAGTGTTTTGTACCTGTGGCACATTTAAAAACTGCAGGACAGTGGCCCTTGAGGACTGGAGTTTGACACCCCTGCTTTAGTGCCTTTGATCCCGAACGACGTCAGACCCGCACCAAGGAGTTTCTGTCCTGAGTGAGTATCCAGAAAAGAAGTCACTCCAAGGCCGGAGTGACTGACGTTTTCAGATCCAGTGTTGTGCATGCATCTAAAAGATTTGTTTGACATGCAGCCTCTGCTTTTACGTGTTCCATCTTCGTGCTCCTTTGCTTTAAACATAAAGAAAAAAAAGCTCCCCTAACTCCTTTTTCTCTGTTGGCCATTTGAGTTCTGCTTGCTGTCAGTAAACGCAGCATGTTATGGACTCCCGGAGAGTGTTGGATTTTAATTGCACTGTGCTGGGGGAGACGCCGGTATCAAACAGCCTATTGCTGCAGAAACAGGCGCTTGTGCGAACGCAGACGTTACCAAACGTGTTGTTTCTGTGGAGTGAAAGCGGTCGTGCCTCTTGAGCCGTTTCGCTCCTTGACATTTTTTAGAGATTCGACTTGTGAAGTTTTGGTGTATTTTGTTGAGATTCTCACAAAAAAGAAAAGAGGCACTTGCTTGCGGAATGGCATGAAAAATTAAACATATTTTAGGGGGTTTTCTTGGGAATAAAATCCAGAAAGGGTGTCTGTATTTACATAAATGTGGACCCCCTTTATTCCGATGCCTTTAAATACAGTCTCATGCAAATTCCTGCTCAATCCCTCATCTGAAACTAGAAAATGTGTGGCACAACGGCAAAAGGCCATAATTTAGAAAAACATCCAAGAATACCAGCATCTCTGCAGGAACTACAGATGTTTTCTGTGTCCTATCAACGCGCTGGCAAAGCAAAAACCAGAACAATTATTACTCATGCAAAGTGGTACTTCATGGATGAAGAGCAAACTCACAAATACGCCTGTACATTTTTTTTTAAACATTATTTTCAGAAAACAAAATTGTAGTACAGGCTTTTTTCAGAGTGTGGCATTTCAGTGGCGATCTAAGGTGTCTGTAAAATGTGGGGTTTATGTTTGTCTCCACCTAAAGTGTTTCTAATGCTTAAAACAACATAATGAAATTACTTTTTGTGTTTTCACCAAATCGACAGAGGTCTCATAAATCTCAGGCTGTGTTTCAGAGAAGTCACATCCAGTGTAAGGTGAGCCACTAAGACTGGACCAGTGTAAGTATCACATAATTTGAAATGCACATACTGTACTGAAAGTAGAGAAAACCCTTTAATTTTATAACAAAAGGGTAAGTACAAATTCGATGCCACTTTTGGGGATGCTGGAGGCTGTGACAACTCAAGAAAAAAAAAATAGGCTACTATTACTGCTAGTGCAGGAAAGAAATCTGGACTTTCTTGAAGTCAAGAAGAAATAAAGCGACCTGAAGAAGAACTGTTTGAAATTAGCTTTGACTGGAAATTGACAGGACATGTACGCTGCTCATTACCCCAATCACAACATGGCCAAGGTAAGACGTTAGTGCTAGCATTGTGGTACGTGGATGAATGGAAGGTGTCGTGAGTAGCCAAAGCACAGGCACATATGCACGCCACGTTTGTGTTCTTTAATTCTTTACTTTCATCTGTGCAAAAATGTGCGAAACCACAAAACATGGAAACATTTTTATGCTTCGGGGGCAATATGCATCCAGCACCATCTCTGTTTGTGATAAAACAACACTCTTTGTCTCTATAAAGGCATTAAAGCGGGGCGACTCTTTGGCATCGGCGTTTCGCTCGTCGGCCTCGTGGTTATGTGCCACAGCAACTCTTAAGGAGTCTTGAACTGTTTTTCACTCAGACCAACAAGCGTGAGTCGCGTCTGCGAGGTTACGAAAACTGCATCAGTTTACCACCGCAAACACGACACAGACGGCAATTGGGCAACGACACAAACATTTTTGTTCACTTCTGAAAGGCGCTGATCCCCCTTTTTCAATAAAAGTGACTCATTAACACTAAGTTTCAAATGACAGCTTTGCGGTCGAAACAAGTGTCCCAGCGAACTGGAAGGAAAAACCGTGACTAATGAGCAGCTCCGCATTTGCTCTGCATATGTCTGTGAATCACTCCGGAGAGGCAAGTCTGACACACACTGGGGAACTTGAGTCTCCGTCTTGTGAGACATTCGGCTGGTGGACGTGTGTCTTCAGAGGTGGGTGAGATGAGTTTGGATCAAGGACTTTTAGGCTCTTGTGTACAGCTACCGCTGGAGAACAAGAAGGGGAAGACAGAATGTGGAAAAATAGATGTTCAGGGGGAAACATCTATTTTAGAAAACAAAAGCAACTTGCCCAGTAAATCCACATGTGTATTGTCTGCTTCTTTTCTATATGCTTTACCATTACGGAACAGGGAAAGTAATGCTACGAGGGAATACAGGACAACACGGTGGTGCTAATGAAACTCACGTTGCAAATATTACAGCTTTTATTGCTTGCTTGAATAATTTATCAACGTTTGACGTAAAATCAGAGCGCACGTATTGAAGGTATACATTAGGAGCACAATCAGTCCGAGAGCGAGCTTCCGGAGATCGACTGCACCCAACTCTACCCGTGCTGTTGCTGCCCGCTTTCTAACGGCCTCGGAAGATTTAATTTGCGTCTGGAAACTAACGAGCGCCCAAACTGAGAGCGTTTTAGGTCCAAGCCGAAAAACATTGGTCAGTGGAAAATAAACATTGCCTATTTGGCCCACAGCCATTGCTACGCAGTAAAATAAATAAGATTAACACTGCCCATCAAGATGGAAATATCGTCTCCCACAGTCACACTTAAACACAGGAAATCCTGTAAGAAAGCCTCTTACAAATAACTTCCTGCCCAAAAAAAAAAAAAACTTGAGCGAGACTCCAGCCATAAAAAGAGCTTCCCTGTGTTGGTCTATTACATTAAATCCCTATTAAATAGATAAAGTGCAAAGATTAGAGGGATACAATTACTTTTTGCTTATTCTCTTGAGGGTTGGATTGGTAAATCCTTACTGTAAGGAAATCCTTATTGTAAGGAAACGACAAAAAGTCAGCAGTTTATCCTGCAGCAAGAGTTTAAAGAGGAATAAAAACAGAGAACTTTGTTCTATTTCAACTTCTCTTGTTTAACTCCCCCGATAAATCCAGAATAAAATATAAAATAATTCCTTCTCATACTGTATGTAAAGCCCCCCAATTATCAAGCTCAATTTTACATGAGCGATCATATTGTCCTTTATGTTCACAGCAGAGCACTTTGCTCTCATTTCTCTCTCTCCTAGACGAGGGAACAAGCCGAGTTCTCACAGCGACTGTCTGCAGGAATCTGGTGTAGAAAAAGACGTGATGTGCTCATTTCTCCGTTTCAATATCTTGTAATCCGATGAACTCAGATTAGATTTTGCTGGTAGAAAAAAAAGGAAAAGAACAACAACCTTGCATTTGTATTCTAACAGTAGATGGTGTACACACATAGACACACTCGCAATTAAAAAGAGTTACAAGATGAAACATTACCTTTATTTATATATATATATATATATATATATATCTATATATATATATATATATATATATATATATAGATATATATATATATATATATATATATATATAATAAAACTGTTACTGTGGTTTTAGGATGAAATTGTTAAAAAGGCTCATGAAAAAAAATCGCACATAATGCTTTGCCAGTAATTACCGTAATACACTGATGGAGGCCCATTCAATAATAAAATAGAATCTCGTAAACTAATTGCAGTTTTTACTCATTTCAGCGTTAGACACTGCGACTGGTACAGCTGTGAGTGTACCAGTCGGAAATTTAGAAAATATATTTAAACAATTGCTCATTCTGACTGGCCTAAAACTAAACGCCAGGAAGTGAGGAAAAATATTAAACATATCTCATTAGTCACCATCTGGTATGCCTTACTTGATGGACAAAAATGACTGTCCTGGAAGAAAACACCAAAATACCCTTGTTACCGAGGCAGCCACATGACGGTGGACAGTTGTCCACAAATGCTGTCTTTCTATTCGATATGCGTGCCAGATCTCACATTTCTTAAAACACTGAGGCTGTGTAAAACATAAAAAGTCCCCCGGAAAAGAAGGTGCGATAGCATGAAGGTGGACGAGCATTATTAAAAGAAATGTAATTAAAAAAAGTGTGAATTTTTCCATAATGGTTTATCAAATGACTGCTGTTCTCACCCTGAGTTATGTTGAGAACATTGTTAATTGTCTGGGTGAAGAAAAACACTTTAGTTGATGTAAAATATCAAAGTAGGTGAAACAATTTAAACTCTACTTCACGAGAGTTCTTAAAACGTCGAGATTTGGCCTTCCTACAATCCACAGCTACTTGCTTTTAGTCATGTGGTTCTACAACACCCACACACACCAATGAGTGTTAATCATCTTAAGTCACAAACTCGACCTGTTGAGTCAAAGTACGGGGGTCAACCCTCTCTACTTTGATACCCTTACGTAAAAGTAGCAAATAAATTCCACACGGCATAAAACCGGCTGGTATGTGCAAGTCTTGGACATTTCTTACGTGACTCCGGTGAGGAGACAGCCCAATAATAATAATGATAATACTAAAAAAGTCAAGGTACGCAGGAGACAGCTCAAGTTCAAAGTAGGACGAGGTTATAAAATAAGACACCGAGCTTTGAACGTCTCGCAGAGATCTGCTCAATCCATCCGTCATCCCAAAATAGAACGAACACAAAACAATCGCGCAACCTACCAAGACAAGGCCATCCACCGAGACTGGAAGGCTGGGGAAGGAGAGAATTAATCAGAAAAAAAACCAGCCAAGAGGTACAAGTGGGAAGCAGGACAACTATTCGTCATAGAGCTAAAAAAAAAAATGAAGTCTTTATGGAATGGCAGCGCAAAAATAGGCCTTGTTGGAAAAAGAACAAACAAACATTAGATGTCTTGCTTGTGCTTTGCTGTAGGTCAACATGTGGATGAAGGTGCAGTGGTCAGATGAACCCAAACCCAAACATTTTGACCGAGAGGAAAAACATTAACGAGCGGAGGGAAACCAGCGCAGCGTTTGACTGCGAACGCCCCTCCAGTCCTGTGGTGGCAGCACCAGGCAAGAAAATTTGGTGAAAATGAGAAAGAAATATTTTATTAAACGTTAATGATTCACCTGATTCTCTTTGATCCACTAAACAACCCACAAATACTGACTTTTTTTCCTTTTTTTTTTCACTTCTTTCCTGTTTAAAATTGGCCAGCTTGTGCTTGATACTGTTCAAAAAGCCCCAGAAGAAAAGATCCTTCGTCAGACGTCGAATGGAAGTGCGGCAATTTAGGAAAAGCTTACTGTCTTCTATCTTCGGTCGACGAATTTATCAGGATGAAAAGTCTGCCTCAGACATGCGATTGGTGAAGTGTGCTCCCAGTTAATGTAAACAAAATTAGTGCTGATCTTCTGCCTCAACAAGCAGCCTCCAAACTCATTTCAGCCCGCCTTAAAAGGCAGCCACAGTCTGTGCCATCAGCACTCAAGCTTTGAAAATAAACTAGCTGTATGCGAATGCTTAAATATACGTCTTTCTTGTCATGCAAAACTTACTCCAATCTGTAACCATTTTTTTTTAAGTAATAGATGTGGGTTGTTTTTTTTTTCTCCTTTCCTTACTAAAAGGAACCACTCGTCCTAAATCTCCTTCTTTAGGGGCCCACAGGTGGTAAACGAATGCGGCGCGTACGTCCCCCTCACACCTGCTTTAGAACGTGACAGGAAGCGGCAGCTGCTGTTGCTCTTCTTACATTTGGGGGGGGGGGGGCAAGTTAAACTGAAAGGATGTGTTTCAGATGCGCAGGTGTCTCATATCAGGAAGGGTTTGTCAGCTTGCTTGCTCCATCCCCCCCCCTTTTTTACAAGAACAAGCAGGCACACGCACACAAACACATTTCCCCTGTCCCTTTAATGTCCTTCCCGCGGTGAGCGCTGGAGGTCAGGAAGGTCAAGTTGTTTGCTGCAACAACAGCTTTCATCTCGGGCTTAAAGCGATTATTTCCCGGACCGATTTATGCCGCTTCAGCTCAGTGTGTGTTACTCCTCAGCAAGAACAAGAGGTCTCTCCGGCTGGGAGGAATTTTTGGGGGACAGCGATGCATTTATATGTGACTGATCACAATCGTCTGTCCCTGTCATGTCTGCGGTGCAGCGAGGCTTATTAGTTAGGTCTGCAGCGTGTTTTCTGCAGACCTAACTGAGACGTACGCTCACAGCCGTCTAATGACGATGTCACTACTACTCAATCAGTGCCTCCGCATGAAGAGCGTCTCGGTAATCAAGATTAACAACATGAACGGTAATATATTTCAGAAACTCATTTCGAAATTTAAAAGTGAAATGCTGAATCAATTTATTACAACTTATCACACGTAAGTTGGATGAGTCGACAAATTGCTAAGTAAAAGTGTATTTTCTCAGAAGTCATGATGTTACATGATTTTGATGTAAAATGATCTTTTTATTGATTTTTTTTTAGTATAAAATGTTGTGTTAGGGTCGTGTTACATGACTGTCGACTTTGCAGTTGTCGCCGACGCCCTTCGCAAAGACGGTGAGCCACAGTCGGTGCGTGTTAAGCAAGGTTGCTTGGAAAGTTGAGTGGAAGAAAAAAACTAAAAAAGTTACACAAGATATAATGGTAACCACACACACAGCAGGATTTGCGACTGCAGTCTCAGTGCTTCAAGAACCATTTCGCACATGTACATCTGGGACATAAGCCGTCACTTTCTTCTTGTTTTTTGTTTCATCAAGCAATTTCCTAAACAGAGAGTATATCAGAAGCATCTTACCTCTGCTACAAAGATAAAAAAAAAAGGGAAAAAAAGGAAAAAGGGACATTTGCTCAGTGGTGCAAAGTTATTTTTGTCAAATAAAAGTAAATGTTGTGTTTCTTACACAAAAACAAAGTTCCAGATTAGGGAGGAAGAGATAAAAGGCTCGACATCCCAGTTGCTCGAGGCTCTATATGAATCAATTTTAGAGCCATGCCATCTGCTGATGTTGCTCCAAAGCGTTTTCAGAAGTCTACAGTCAACACAACATTTAATCAGAGCATCATTGAGTTAAGGGAAGCATGTCAGGATGCTTCCCTCAGCTGACAGGTTCAATGGAGACGCTGACTTTAGCTGCAGCAGGACTTTCAGACGGTCAAAAGCAGCCGTGCGCCACAAGCGCCAAAATTAAAGAAACGAAACACCGGAAACTCGTCATTCTGTCTAACGAATCCATGTAACATTTCAGTTTTTGAATTGAAGAATATTTTTATTTTAAATTCTGTATTCAAAGGAATCTAAGGAGATACGCTTCTTCAATTCAACATCTCAATCTTTATTACGGTGTTTAATGAACCTCGTGTGACTTTGCTGTCAGTAACTCAGCAGGTAAACGTGTTGCAATGATGAGCCTATTTGAAAGCGTGAATTTTCTAAATTCAAGAAATAAAAAGTCACATTTGTCTCACAGAGAACTTCTCAGTGGAAATTATTGAAAAACATAATACTAATGATAGTAATTCAGAATCTAAAAGTACTGATGGCATCACTGATGGTTTGAGTGCTTTAACTAATAACTTGATAGCTGTTTTTTTGTTGTTGTTTTGTTTTTTTTTTTTTTTGTTTTTTTTTTCTTCTTCTGCAGGATTTGCATCCCTTAAAAAGTTGCGAACCCATGTGTGGTGAATAACAAACGTTTTAAAACAGGAGACGTTTCTTGACGCGTTTCAGCAAAATCAATCTTTGAACGACTGAGAAAGAGCCGCCGCTAAATCCTGCGATGTCACAACTGATTGCTGCACTCTTCCTGCTGAGAAACCTCCTCGGTCCAACTTCTCAGAAAAAATAAAAATAAAAAAATGACTCAAAAGCTTGTTGCCACACAACATCTTGATTTAGACATAACAGCAAACTTAATCATAATCATCCTGCTTCTAGGACAATCGACAAATAATAATGGATTGCGATTGTTTCATAACAAGCCCGACAGAAACATTTTGAAAATTCCTCCTGTCTGATGCAGGAAAAAGAAGCAAGGGGAAAAAAAAAAAGCAGCAGAATATCTTGTGGAACAGCTAATCATACCCAGAAAGGGCATTTCAAAAGCAATGTAGCGTTCAACCATTATTGATTGCATGGTTGTATGACTAAAAGCTTTTTTGGGAGTATTTTAGGAAATGAGGTGATGACACTGGATTTTTCTATGCAGTTATGTTCATCTCCATTACCACATCAAAATGGAAAAAATATGTAAGTGCAAGACTGAATAAGTGAATTTTCTCTCCTTGTTTTCAGGGTTTTTTGGGGAGTTTTTTTTTTTTTTTTGGAGACAGGAAGATGAGTTTTAATAACACGGTGTCGGCGTCCATCCAGCTTCCATGACTTGTAAGGATACACATTCGTTCCCACCAGTTTCTGAATGACGGCTCCTCAGCTGGTCGCAGATGACACATACTGGAGTCACGAGTTCTGTCTGGATATTTGACAGCTGT
Organism: Poeciliopsis gracilis; assembly: GCA_911649635.1. Lineage (NCBI taxonomy): Eukaryota > Metazoa > Chordata > Actinopteri > Cyprinodontiformes > Poeciliidae > Poeciliopsis > Poeciliopsis gracilis. The sequence continues at coordinate 292,447 of CAJVRI010001029.1, forward strand.
TCTTATCGGGGGAAAAAAAAAAACAAAAAAACGAGTACATTTAACATTTTTGTTTTATTTGTACCGACCGTTTCTCAAAATATACTTTGGGAGCTTTCAGAAGGTTTGAGCTCAGGGTTTAATGCATCGTCAAACGACGATGTGTGTTTTGGGTCGTTGTCATGCAGAAACATCCGGTTGTAAGAATCTAGTTGAGGATTTGAGATGAAGTTGGCAAATTTTTGAAGGACCAGAACCACACACAGGAGACTTTTAGCATAATGCTACCGCATAATGCAACATGTGTTAAAGGGGCAGTAACATGTTAAATAACCCCCCCCCCAGTTAAAAAACATTCCTGGAGTGTGTTTTTGAGTATGTCGTAGAAATCCTTTAATCACCTGTGGCAACCCACCGCCGCCTTCGAGGATGAAGCTCCTCTCCCAAGCTGCAGTTTCCAAGCTTCCGAGCTCAGCTCCTTCAGACTAGTGGCAGCAGTAATTAACAAACACCTGCGCTGTACACTTACACTTTGTGCATGATGAACTCAACTCATTACACGAGCTACTTCTCAGTGCAACTTTGGTAAGAACGTTGTTGAAGAGTTAGTAGAGGAGGCCTGTGATGACTTCCTGAAGACAACGTCAGGAAGAGGAGGAGTTGCACAACAGGTTTGCATCCCAAACACACACTGAGGAAGTTTCTGACCCTGCATGAGCTATTATGAGGGTTTTGTGTGTGTGCGCGCGGCCCTCGCTGTCCAACTGTGACATCTGCTGCTCTTTTCCTGAGCATTGCGCTAAGCGCAAGGGAGGGTTAAAACTCAACCCTTCTTGAAATCATATACACTCGCTCAACTCATTTCTTGCTTCTGAATCCCAGTGAAGTTGTATTTGCACGAGTCTGTTGTCTCTCTGCCGTGTTTCATATTCCTGTGTGCTTTTGGGCAGCCAACACAGCAGATTCCTCTTAATCTCGATTGAATTAAAACGTCACGCAGGCCGAGACTGATTCAGAGACAATCATCCTCAGAGAGTCGTGGCAGCCTGCGTTAATCTTTTGGACAAACAGCTTTACTTTCTGACAAAAGTCTGAGTTGAACGGCAGCCCATGGCTCGTGTGGTCACCACTGTGGTGTTCTGGTTTCTGCACTGCTACAAGCACTATTTGTCTTGACATGCCAACATGATCCGTCGACCACCTCCGACATTCCTGCACTTCTATTTGGATTTGCACACTCCGTTTCCTCTCCTGTCTCCGCTTCTTGCCAGATTCCTCTGACAGGAAATATTTCACTTTATTTGACTTTGAACTCTGGAAACAATAAATCTGCATGAGCTACGACTGGTTGTTATTTTCCTTCTTCATCTTCCCAAACAGCAAGTGAGCTTGTAAGTAGGCAGAATTATGAGAAGAGAGCAGCCTAAGGGTAAAGAAAAAAAGAAATAAAAAACGCACAGTGATCTGCATGAACAGATAATTATCACTTTCTGCTTGACTATTATAGTACTTTAAAAAGCTTCTCGCTGATCTGGAATCTGCTTTACGAGTAGAGCTATTGCGATCTAATTCCATGCAAAGAAAGCACAGAAACATCTATTCATAGCTGTCACACCCTCAGGCAAAGCACACTTGTTATTTTTAGTGATTTTTGAGACAGATGTTTCTTTACCCTAACTAAGTTTTTCAAACTGTTCGCCTGTGTGAGAGTGCGACGAATTGGAAAAAAGAAAAAAAAAAAAAAACAAGATTAAAGATGCATTTCTTGCGATAAAATCTGCCAGTCAAGGTTTATGGCTCGAATCGTAATGGAGGAAATAAAAGAATAAACGACTTTTAACCCTTTTTTATCATTATTATTTTTTACAATCAATCTGAAATATGGGTGTTTTCTTAATTATTTTTTTCACTATTTACCCCCCAAATAAAGTTGAATTTAAGTTTAAGAGAGTCTTAGATGATCTCACAGAGCTCTGTACAGTCCACTGTCGGAAAATGGAGATTATATTGCACTGCAAACCTACCAAGACTAGCAGCACAGAAAAGCAGAGCATCCATCTAAATAACTCAAGAAGTGAGCTGGAAAGTTAACGGCAGGATTCGCGTTTCATTAAGTTATACAAACTGTGTAAACAAATAAAAAAGCCTATTTTAGTCAAGGAAATTCAGCTTAACCGATTTCTGCTGTCGCGTCGCCCTTCGGTTTCGACTTGTAACTTTAAAAGTCATGCTAAGAGAAAATCAGAGGTGGAAATAACGGTCAGTTGTTGGATACTTCAATTATTAATAAACAAACTAAAAATAAAAAAAAAAAGCTACGTATAAGACACGATATATGTGTTTGGATGGTCCAGGGAAACAAAAGCAAATCTGGCTTGTACAACAGAGTGATGAGAAGGAAAATCATTGCTCAAAGAATGGAATAAAAGATCATAATGAAAGTGAGATGGTGCTCTGATCGGGTCTTCAAACAACCCTGGTCATCAGTACAAACCTAATTTTTTTTGTTTGTTTGTTTTTTTGTAACTTACTGTTTGCAGATGCTCTCTATCCTCCCAGTCTGATTAGAAGCTATTTTGCTCCTAAGAACATTTAAAAATGTAATTTTCTGGATGTGCAAAAATCCTACCAAACATCCATGGCAAGGCCTTGAACCGAATAGATAAAGGCCCTATTGAACAAACTTAAGTAGGTTTTGCAAAAATTATAATAATGATAATAATTAGGCAGAAATTTTGAACACAATTCTATCTGTTCGCCAAACCCACAAAAAAGGACTTAACAAGCATGTCTTCCATGTTCTGGTTGTTTCTTCAGAAGGACGGATGAGCGGTGAGAAAGGGGCAGGAGGTAAAAAGCAGGTACTAATGGGTCCTTAATGAAAACCTCCAGTCTGCTCATTAATGTAGATGCATTCACACATCAGGGACTCGGCCGCAAAAAGGAGGGCAGGACTCAACAAACATGCAAGTGTAAAAATACACTTGGAAAGGAAAAATAGATGGGCTTGTCGCATCGTGCCACTTTAATGCTCCTCTTTAATCTCTGCTCTCTTCCATCACATATTAAGGTCTTTCAGTGTGACGGGAGAGAAAACAGAATAACAGCCCGTCATCGTCCTCTTTGCTTCATGGATGCTGAAACAGGCTGCACAGGTGCACTCACTCCTTCCTCCCCTTTCCCCATCCTCTCAGTAACCATGCAGGTGAATTACTCTCCGCTGGTTGTTTTCTTGGCGTTTTTTTTATGCTTTCTCTACTAGTAATTACTTCCATTAAGCCAGCCACGCCAGACGAATTCATTATGCCGATTAGAGCAGAGAAGCTTGTTGGCAAAGAGTTTGAAGATCTGTCAGCGAGGTGGTCAATGAAACAAATGACCAATTTTACACATTTGTTAGCAATTGCTGTCCCTGTGGGAATTCATTTGTGGTTTGTCTGAAACTCTCCCGGATGGTGTGTATTAAGAGTTCCAGAGAACTGCTCCAGAGAGCATAAAAATACACACACACACACACCCCCACACACACACACACACACACACACACACACACACACACACACACACACACACACACCCACACACCCACACACACACACACGCACACACGCGCACACACGCACAAGCAAACCAAGCAGCCAGAAGGCATAAATTGGGTCAACAAGGAAATGCTGTTCGTTAACTCTGCTTGTTTTAACATATTGGCTCCGGGCGAGTTTTAGATGCCCAGTCCTGATCAATTATGAGCTGTATTTGAGCCGATTCATTACGCAAGGCTGCCTTCCCACAGTGCGACACTGCCATCTGGTGGACAAACTGGAAACTGAACATTTAGGTGACCAGTTGTTCCACGGTTCCTGTAAAAACCCACTGATCACAAAAGCCTTTTCACACCTGCGAACATATTTTAATGAAGATAATATACACGCACATTGTTTCCTTGTACAACGTTGTTTTCCATCATTACAACGTTTCTGTCAATATTTACCCCTGGAATATTTGTAAATGTTGCATCCTTCTTGTATAACTTTACATATGTGATTGGTAGTGAATTTATACTACTTTAATTTAGAGCTAAATAAGGGGCTCCAAGTGTAACATTTTGATATTTAAATGGGTTTCGTCACACATTTAAGGCCAACATCATTCACACCCCTGGCCGACTTTTAAGGTTATCTTTATTTAAATGAGACTGACATAATACACTTTATGACAACAGTCATGAACATTCGTGTTCATACCAGGTATCATGTGATGTTTCTGGCAGCGTCATGTCAGTGTTATGAACGCCCCTTCAAGTAAAGCGTTACTGGCTTTCAGTGTATTAGAGGAGGCAAAGTGCTGGGACACGTTTCTTCAAACCATCTGTTTATATCTTATTCTGAATCTTGAGAAGTCCTGAGGAGTGTATGTTTGTGACTGTTTGGACCCTTCAGTCTCAATTCTGCCTTTATATTTCGGCGTCTTCTGTTTGCATCAGAGGATAACACACGGTTCATTCACGTTGGACGTCAGTGGTGTGTTTGAAAGCAGTACATCGTATGTTTAGGTTTTGCTGATCTTGGCACCACGAACAATAATTTCTGCAGTAGTTTTGATATCTCTGACTTATTGCAATAACAATTTTACTGTTGACTTTGTATTTGAAGTGCCAACTGTAAACACCACATCTTCCCAGTTTTCCCCTTGAAAAACTGATTCTCAAAGAAAAATCCAAGTACAGAAGTTAAAATACAGCAAACTGCAAAGAGGTTTAGTTAAAACAACCTTCTTAGCAATCTGCTGTTTAAAAAACAAACCATGCCACAGACTGTTTGTTTTGTCTCATTCTCACATGAGCAATTCAACCTCGGCTTTGCTTCTTTCGTCCCCGTCCTTCTGCTTCCTGTAAGTAATGCAGAAGCATGACATTGAATGCAGCAAAACAATCAAACCCACGGTAGAGGTTCTCAAACTGATCTGAAATAAAGCGAGAGCACGCATGCGGCACGGCCACTCAGTGAAACACTGCAGACACGCGGCATCAGACGAGTCAGGTGTGCTGACAAAACACACACTCCATATTGATTCACTTTTAAAGACTTCTAACAAGAGTGCCTTAGAAAAGTGTTGTTCCTCTAAAACGCAGACCAATTTCATTAAATTCAGTCCAGCTTCCTTTTACCGCTCCAATTCGCAACAAACGACATTTCAAGGCAGTTCCCAAAATAATACAGGTCCTATTCATCTCCAAATACAGTTGTCCTCTGTCGGTTCGCAGTACCGTTCTCACGGGTTCACCTATTTGCGGATTTTTCTGAGGAACATTTTTCCTGATTATTTGTTCTGTTTGTAAGGGGAGTGTGGTTTTGGCTATGAAGAGCTAGGTCAAATTTAGTAAGTCGGGCCACTACTTTGTCGTCAAGAAAATATCCAAATGGTTCAGTGTCAGATATCGTTTTAAATACGTGCCTGATGAGGTTCGGGTTTTAGACCATCAGTCCAACACTGGTTCTTCTTGAACATCAAGATGCTACACAACACATTAACATGGAATAAATACAGACACTGTTAGCAAAAGGAGTTCCACTTCACAGTTAAAATACTTTCTTCAACAAAATCACAAGTCTCGTGAGAAGATAAAAGGATGATGAAACTAAAACTACCGAAGGAAAAACAGTAAAACGCAGTCAGCCTCAACTTGTCGACAGCAATCTTTGAGAACCTGTGATTATGAGGTTCCTTCTGCAGAATCCTGAATAACGTCCAGAACAAGGTTTAGCCTTTCAGCAGTTCAATACAATACAGTCTCTTGTATTTTGGGTCCAAAGCTCCTGGATGAGGAGCATGTCTCCTCTACAATGGTTCCCTCCTCCTTCCAGTATGAAGTCTTGTTTCTAGTTGTGGGATTTTAAACTCCTCCTGTCCCTGCCGCTGAGACTGAAGTGGGTCAAAATGCAGTGTATTGTTGCATCAGTCATTAAAGCTGCCTTCATGACTGTTTATAGAAAATTCACCTATTTATGGAAAGCATATCATAAATATTCATCATACTTAACATACTATTGACCTTTGTTTGCCAAAGCCAATCCATTAATCTTCAGTGGTGCTGATTGGCTGTACCTATAAGCAAAGACATGAAGAAGACTGCAGTAGTCCTACGACGGTTTTCACTGTGCATATTAAGGTATATTTGATCTATTAAAATTTTGCAGTAAGAAGCGATTTTATAGAAGGTATCACGTTTTTTCCAGATCTCAGATATTCATGGGCAATTGTGGTACAATGCAAATACTGGGGGTCCTTTGTATAAGGAAATCCGTGATAAAAGAAAATCAGACCAGCACAGTGTAAACACAGCATTAATCTAAGAAATAAGATTCCTCTGTCCTCTAACTACCCCCAACTCTGAACCACAATACTAAAAAAAAACATTCTTATGGGCCCATTAGGAGCAGTCACTCACCGAAACATAGTATTTGTTGGAAAAAAAAAGTCTTTACAGTGTATCAGATATAAGCCCACACACACAAACGCAAACACATGCACATTAGGGAGATGTTATAGAGAGCAAACGGCACATTTTCCACTCATTTAACCCGTCTAAATGTGATTAGACGGCTCTATATGGCTTGCAAATCACATGCTGTCCACTTGCTTATTCTCAGATTCATTTCCACCAGGTGCTTTAAATTTGTTCCAGTTCAAGAAAAGGCCTATACCATTTTTTTTCTTTTCTTTTTTTTTTTTTTTGAAAACTGTCACCACTCGAGAAACACCAATACTAAAAATAATTATCTGGATAACTTGAGATGATTCTCCACTATATTTAGAATGTTTTAAGTTAACTGTTGTGAATGATGAATGTGTCTAATTCGTAAAAATATTCTATTTATAAGAAGACAGAGGAATGAATTAGTTTAGTTTCGCGGCTGAAAAAAATCCCAGTTGCTCTTGATATAAAACTGCACAGCACTGTGTTTGTATTTATCCGGAGGAACAAGAACAGGGCAAGAGAAAGACCCGAGAGCAAAAGGTGTTTGTCTAAGACCATAAACTCCAACATTGTTTCCTTGGTAACGGGTGATGTGAATTCAGTGCAGCCTGACAAGAATTTCTGACAGTCAGGATAGTTTGGCTTTAAATGACACATTCACATAAAAACAGGGATTTTTATTTATGTTTTTTTTTGTTTGTTTGTTTGTTTGTTTTTTTTGCCCCTAGTTGCTTTGTTAACCATTTTCAGAAAAAAGCTGTTTTTGACTTTAAATTAATATGTTACTTCACCTGAATAACTATGTATTTGTTACAATCCCTCATACACACTTCCTCCTGTAGGATGACTAGAAACATTTTTTGTGACATGGTGCAAAAACATTTCCACATATTTATCTCCTTAATCTCAAGGCACTCACCCACTGAAATCACACATAATCACTACAATATTCTGAGCCAGAACTAATTATAAGTATTTTCTTGTCTTTAATGGAATTTTAGATTTATTTGTGCAGTGAAATTGTCAGGGTCTAACAGGTTTTCTTCCCATCAGTTCTGATCATCCTCTCAGTCCCTACTGAAGAAAAGCATCCCCATAATTTAACACTTCCACCATATTTTACTGTGGCGATTCTAACACGTTATGGCGCTGTGTTCCACTTTACTTTGGTTCATCGTAGAATGTCAGTGAAACACATTGTGGATGTACTTGAAAAAGATGTGACAATTACAAACAATCGACACTAGAAGGTGATGTCTGTTGGTGGAAGTGTTCATCTTTTATTTAATCAGTAAGACTGTGTGTTCAATGGTTTTTGGGGGGGTTTTCCATTGGAGTGCTGGATTGTACAAACACTTCATATTTTGCACTGATTATTATTTATATTACATTTTATATACATGCTTGAAAAGTTTGGATGGGAGAGCAAATACACTAATATAGGGCAAACTTGGATTTCCAAACTTTAAACACTGTTTATTTTTTCTTCTTTTTACTAAAATCAAAGTCAAATTGTACAAATAGATAACAATATAAAAATGAGTTTTGACAAATGGGATTTGTCATCTTTCGCCCCATGCCAGCTAATATATAAATCATGTCTACCTTGATTTTTCTGCGTTTTATGTAAAGAAAAAAAATGTCTAACCCAGCTTTAACAAATACAGATGAAAATTGTTTTGGAGGCCTGTGTTAGCGTACGGCATGTTGAAATAGCACGGCGTTTTAAAAATACAAAACAAAAAAAAACTTTACAAACAGAGTGGGAGATATTTTGTCAGAATTTAGATTAGACTTTTATTGACAAGTTTCCTTCTTGCCCCTTCATTCTTTATTCATTCATTTTGCAGATATTAATATGTTGCTTTTTCGAACTCATCAGTGCTTGAAATCACCTCTCAATCAATGTTAACACATGTGTAAAGGTTACAAGAAGCTTTGCAGGTACTGATACGTTATGTGCCGTTCCCCTGAAGATCACTTCAGCAAAGAATTAAAGTCAGTCATTAAAAATGCATGACACTAACTATTCATTTTCCTTTCCTCATTCACTTTTAATTCAATCTTTTATGCAAATATAATCTTCCATCCTATCGCTGTTTCTGGGGCTTTCTGTCAAGTGCTGCTTCATTAATAGTGGATGTAACTTGGGATATTGATGCACAGTGAGACACGGATCGTCCTGTTTTTTTTTTTTTTCTTCTGTGCGTCGATCTGAATGCGTGTGTGTGTGTGTGTGTGTGTGTGTGTGTGTGTGTGTGTGTGTGTGTGTGTGTGTGTGTGTGTGTGTGTGTGTGTGTGTGTGTGTGTGTGAGCTTACAAATCAGGTGTGGGTGGATTCAGGTTTGATAAAAACACCAAGTGCACTCAGGCAATGCTGGGCTCTAAAAAATTCAGACTGTTAATTTGAGATCTACCACCAGGGGGCAGTAAATAACAGGCTAACAGCAGCGTGATTCATGCAGAAACATTTTCCAAAGGTATGTCCACACAGCACAGTGCATTAATCGTGACTCCGAGGGCTATTTGTCCAACACGGTGCAATCATCTGTCAGACAATCACCGCTGCTATTTTATGTTCTGGATTAAATTTAGGAGCGTTACCAGGAGTTTCTACTTAATGTCGTCCCTATGGTTTCATTTCCAAACTTAATATCACAGATGAATGATTTATTCGTTGCTGTGAGATGGCTGCAATTCTCAAATCAAGAGCTTGGCTCATTAGTTTTAATGTAACTTTTTCTATTTTTTTTTTTTTTTTTTTTTGACCTGATGAGACTCTGAATGTTAATTTAAGTAGACTAAAACGCTCCCTAAAGAATTGATTCTGTAAGAGAAGGCTTAATTTCTCCAGTGATCCAGTTGGAGATAGATAGGTTTGGTTTATTCCAGCTGCAGTACTTTGGTTTAACTAATCAAACAGTGTAAGGTGTTAGATATTATCAGCAACTTAATTTATTTCTGTTGCACTTTTCCTTGCTGTGGTTTGTTAGCAGAATAGCTAACTCTGCTCCTCTGCATTGCCAGAGACAGCAGGAGATTAAATGAATTGATAATTAAGGCTGGCTTCATAATTGACTGTAAACTGGATGCTTTTCAAACTATTACACATTATGGAAAATATTCCCCAGTATCTCCATCACACACTACATCAGCTGCAGAGTGTCTTCGATCAGGCAACTGCAGACGTCTGCAGCGACGGATACAGAACATGTTTCCTAATTATTGTAAACGTCACAGTGAGGTTTGTCACCTGACTTCAGTAAGGACTTTCTTTTCAAAACTTGAAATAATGTGTGTATTATAGTGGACATTGTTACTCACACAAATGTGCTATTTGGAAGTTGTGTTTAACTTTCACTCTAGAACGCATGCATATTTAAGCCTTTTGCTGCAAAATGTGTTTTGTTAAACTGAGCATATTTTTGCAAAATACCAGACGTTTGAACGCTTCATGTGTATGTGATCACCATACTTGTTATTGCACCCACATTTCTGTTTTTTTTTTTATTATTATTATTGTTTTTGGTTTTTTGATTGGTCTGACGTAATGTAGTATTTTTAAAGCTGCAGTATGGAACCTTTTTTTTTTTTTTCAGGTTATTGATCCCATATTATGCTGTCGCCACACAGTGACACTTGTATGTCAGATCCTGGGTTTGTTTTGGTGATTTGATTATGTTTGATGTTTCTCAGGTTTAGTTATTCTTTAGTGTTAGGTTTATTTCCTAGTCCCTCATATGCTCTCCCTCGCCCGCTGCGACTCTTTCTCTCTCTTTCTGCCTTCACACCTGCAATCAGTTAGCCAATCAGCCCAGGTCCATTGTTCCACGTTCACTCTCACAGTAATTAAACACTTCTGGCTCCCTGTGGTCCCTGTGATTTTTCAAAGTTTGTCCAGCATTTTTTCATTAAACATTCCTTATAATTAGCTCTCCATTTCTGCTGCTCCTGCATTTGGAGCCACTTCAAAAAAACATTTACATAAACAAAAAAAAAAAAGGAAAACAGAAATAACGTTCCTGAAATAAATACTGCATTTTTCTATGACTGCAACTGTATGTCACTTTCTATAAATATTCTTCTGCATTTTAATAACGTCAACAAATGATCTGGTGCTGTGTTAATTAGACCTTGGTGGTGTGTCACCTCTGTGGTTTCATCTTCAACCTCCACATAAAATACACTCAGAGTTTCTCCTCTATTAATAGATCACTGGATGCAACTTGTCAGGGTGTTAGCTTTTCAGATTTTCTAACAGATCCGCTTTCATCACATTTCCCCTCTCTCACCCCAGCGCACTTGTCTGTGACAACCTCACAGACTTGCACTCTCACCTTTGTCTCCCCCCGCCCCCACACACACACACGTGAACATGCGACGCATGCGACGCACGTCAAAGTAGGTCACGTTGATGTGTGAAATTGCTCTCAGTCTGTGGGTGTGCGAGCGTGCGTGTGTTTTTGGTGTTTCCGTGTGATGGTGGGTCAGGCTTTTTCGTCCTCTGATGTTCCTCTGCTTGTGTCCTCGTGGCCCCGAAGAGAGCTGAATCATTAGGCCGGCTGCAAGTCACTTAGCTCGACTCGGATGTAATTCTAAGGCCTTAGGTCAGGCGCGCTCGCAGGCATGTTTTGCAGTCCTATCACACACAGAGCACGGGATGGATGGATGAGAGTGATTTAATAACACAGGGGTTTTGGAAAACACATGGGAACCTCTGAATGTGTCATGCTTACAGGGGGAGAAAAGGAATAAACACAGCGCACTAAGCCTGTCACTAATTTTGGACCTCAGAGTCGATGAATGAACACCCATGAACCCTTGTGGGCAGAGTGAGGAGTCCTTCAGCCCGAAAATCCTTGAGCACCACAGGGAGAGATGAGGATTTACGCGCACAAGCACACACTCTCTCAACCTCTCACAGTTTAACTTTTTTTTTTTTTTTTTTCCCCCACTAGGAGCTTTATTTTGGTTGGCTGAATCCACCACTGCTGTCCCCTTTTAAACCTACAGCTCACAGAACATCAGGCTTATTAATAACTCATCGAACTGCCGCGTCTCTGTGACAAACAAGATTATGACGAACTTTTGTGGGACGGCTTCCATTAGGGCGGGTGAAGCGAGGTTAATTTTCTTTTTTAATTTCATTATCGTGTACTTTTGTCCTATTTGCTTTGTGAGCGCCTCTCCTCTCTGGCAGAGGAGAGGTAAATCCAATCCAGGCGGGCTGACCTCTTTTTTTTTTTCTTTTTAAGAACATTTCTATTTGGTCGCAAATGCTCTTTAAATCCCATCTAAATCATATTTGTCCTTTCACTACAACTGTGATGAGGCACGCCTGTGGTTTTCAGATGCACACAAACTCTTCAGTACATCTTTGAACTGCTACTAAAGAGGGCGAACGCACCACTTCCGGTCTGGAAACATCTCCATCAGCTTCCTAATCTAATTTGCAGCGATCTTTAACAGCGAATCACTTACCTTTACAGATTTAGATTAAATTAAAAGAATTATCTCGGTTATGTAATCTCCTCACCATCGACACACTCTTAAGAGCACACAGCTGAATACTGGTGAGACAAAAATAGACCCCTTGCTTTTTATTTAATTTTGCAACAACAAAGCAGATCTGAAAGAAAAAGAAATAAGTCTTCCAGGCAAACGGCTGCTGTCAGAAGACACGTGATTGTTAAAACAGTGGACTTGTGTGTAATTTAATCTCGGCACAAAAAATATTCACCCGCTGTGCGAAGACCTCTGAGGTTTGTTACGGAACGAGATCGATGCAGCAGGCCGGCCAGGAATAAAGTTGCAGGATGTAAAACAGAGGAGATGAAACGTCCCGAGCTTCAAGCATCCCAAAGAGAATCGGTTTAGCTTTTCCAAGACCTGATCATCAAACTCAATCTGACCGGTTGTGTGAAGAGAGAGGATGAAACGGAGATTCTACCAGGAGGAACACGGCAGCTTTGACTTGCTGGAGACATCTTCTCAGGGTGGATCAAATCCAAAATATCGACGATATCGATACCAAGTCGGTGTCTGTATTGGATCAATATTAGCATGATGACATCGAATCTTTTCTTTCTGTTGTAGTTTCTCTCACAGCTTTTAAAATAGTTTTTATTTGATCTCAAATGAAAATTTTTAGCACCATATTTAGGAACAGATGCACACAAATTTGTTCTGTCTGTTTCTGTTTGTTTGCCATGTCAAGATGTTAAGAAAGTACGTCGTAAACACCAATGAACATAATCCAAATTGCAATCATTTTGTTGAAATCCAAGTTTTAACAAGATGAAAGGAAGAACCTAAATGACAGAAGTTTGAAAATATAAAAAACTTTACAGTTTTGTAGTTCAGTATCGGTATCGTGTATCCGTATCGTATCGGTATCGTATCGGATCTATCCGATTGCATGGTATTGAATTGATGCCAATTACATGGAGCGTTGCACACCTTTAACATCCACAGCGCGGACGGCTGAATCTATTATGTGCACTCAAAGAGTTTTACTTTTATGAAACGGTTGCAAAAAAAGAGCTCTACATTCTCTACAGCACAGGTGTCAAACTCCAGTCCTCAAGGGCAACTGTCCTGCAACTTTTAGATGTACCTCTGCTGCACCACACCTGAATAGAATAATTGGGTCATTAGCAAGACTCTGGAGATCTGATCTACACAAGGAGGAGGTAATTAAGCCATTTCATTCCAGTGTTTTGTACCTGTGGCACATTTAAAAACTGCAGGACACTGCCCCTTGAGGACTGGAGTTTGACACCCCTGCTCTACAGAATGTCATAAGAAGTCATAGTTTATTGTTTCCTGTAAGTCGTGAAGATTTGGAAAACATGAACAAAAAGGTCTTCGGGTCAGATGAGAATAAACTGATTTTTTTTAAACTAACACTGAACAGCCCTGTGGAAAAACTGTGCGGCTGGGGCAACTGCATGCTTGAGATCCATATCCACACAATCAAAGTCTAGATTTCAATCTAATTTAAAACTGAAAACAAAGAAAACAATATTTACAGATGCGCTTTTTATAATCAGAGTGAATTTCAGCTATTTTGCAAAGAAGACAGGGTAAAATTTGTAATGCTAAATTGGGAGAGAAAGCATTTCACACTATTTAAAATGACTTTTAAAAACATTTGACAACTGTTGAGCATTCCTCTTCCATCTTTCGTATCCTGCATTGTTCTTTTAGATAAAATCACCAAAAGAATAGGTAGGTTTGTTAGCGTTCACGTGCACTATAAAGGCAAAATGTTGGTCACCTTGAACACAAACCAGACAGATTTTTTAAAAATCGCCCAATGTTTCTCTTTCATTTAGTATGCAGATGCAGCAAAATGCCTCTCAGCCAGCTTGCGGTGTCAGTACCGGACTGACCCGAGAACATAAATGAAACAGCTGTCTGATGCACCGGCTCCACGCTGCGCTGGGCTCCCTCCCCAAATGACTGCCGTGATAGGAAACGGTGATGACGACAGCGCGTAAATCGGCTGCTGGAAGCCAGAGCGCTGCTCCGGTGACGCTGTGTGCGCGGCGAACACGAGTGGCCGCCAGCCCGCCTCCCTTCCTGCCAGCCGACACGGTGAAAACCAGCGGAACTCCACATCCAGCGGAGGGGGAAAGGTTTGGGTAGGCGCGCGTCCCCGGATGGATCGCAAGGAGGGATGGTGCGCTTTCTGATCTTCCTCCCGCCGACACCACTGTGATTAATTTTTTATATATGTAATATATATATATATATAAATATTTTTTTTTTTTTCAACAAGCTGCAAGTCAAACTTTAAACTGTTTTTAACAGTCAAAACTAAAATCTCAACCAAAAAAAAAAAGGAAACAAAAAAAATGTCAACGACGCACGAGAGCTCCCCAGCGCCCAACCAGAGCTACCTCTCCACGGTAAGCTCGGACAAAGCGGACTCCTCCGGCATGGAGCGACGGATCCAGATCCTCCTCTTCGGCTTGTGCGTAACCATCGCCGCCGCCACCTTAGTCGGAGGAATGTATTCGCTCCTGTCGCTCCTCCGGATGAGGAGGAAAACCTCGCTGTGTGTCATAGTGGCTTCCATGTCGGTGGACGACCTGCTCAGCGTGGTCCCCCTCTCCCTCTTCATGCTCCTGCAGTGGGAGACCCGGCGGGGTGAGGGGTCCGGCGGTCTGTGCACTCTGTCCGGACTTCTCTACGTGTTCCAGGGGGTTTCCAGCAACATGAAGGCGTGCCTCATAGCAGCCTACACTTTTTATGTCACCAAGAGATTCGGGGTGCTCCAGTCCGTCCGCCGGCCGCTGAGAGTCATGTGGGCTGTCGGCGGCGTGTGGGCGGTGAGCCTGACCGTGAGCGTGCTGCCTTTGTGCGGATGGGGCAGCTTCGCGCCGGCCTCTCTCGGCTGTTTCCCGAAGAGCGACGGCTTCTACACCCTGCTGCTCTTCTCGCTGTATCTCCTGTGCTTCTGTGGCTTCCTGGGCTTCTTCATTCCCCTCACGTATCAGCTGCTGTGCTCCAGAGAGCCCCAGAGGACGCTGCTCTATCCGAGCTGTCTGGACGTGGCGAGGGGACTGAGCGGCTCCGCTCACCTCTGCGAGCTCCCGTCGGCGTTCTCCCGGGACAGCCTGGACAGAAGTTTCGGAGCGTACAACGAGCTGAGCCCGAGCTCCTGCGGGACGGGGCTGAGGGGGACGGAGGACGGCGGCCTTTCCCCTGTGTCCGCCGGCGGGCGCGGGGGGGCTTCGGTCGGAGACACACCTGTTGTGTTCGCGCAGAAGCGCTTCTCCATGATTCTGGCGGTTCTTCGAGTCATTTTATGGATGCCGATGATGGTAAGCAGCATTCCCGAAGAAAACAAACAAACAAACAAACAAACAAACAAAACATCTTTGTAACGTGCTTTACCAAGAACTGCAGTGTTTTCCAAAAGAACCCTCAACACAGTTCACAATTTGTCACATTAAAAACCATAAACATCAGTGTATTTTCATATGATTTTGTGTCAGTCTAACACAAAAGCATAGAAGTGAAAGTAAATTGATAACCCCCAAAAATTATTAAAAAAAACAAAACAAAAACATCTTGTGTCTCATGCACAGTGTTTGGTCCAAGCATAACCCAGTCTAATTCTTAGCCCCCCATAGATTCACAGTTGTTGCTAACTTGTCATCCCTTTAATAATTTCTGCTGCTTATTTCTGCTTTAGTCATATGTCATAGGCTCTTCAATACATAAAAGTTTCTATCCTCTTTCCAATTACGCTCTGGACAGAAATGCCAGACCAAATGAGTAAGTTAGAGAAATGGGCTACAGATTCCATAATTTATCTTCTGCCATGTATTTAGAAATAATGTTTGTCTGGAGTTGAGGTGCCAAGTGAAGTTATGATTAGGGCCTCATTGAAACTCAGACCAGCTCTGGACTCGCAAATGTATTCAGTTCCCTTTGAGCCAATAGTTTGTCAATACTTTATGTACCTAATAATTGTCTGATTATCTGGGGTTGAAAGTTCAATGACCTATCCAGATTCTGAGAGCGTCTCCAAGTTGTCAAAACTCTTTTAACTAAATTCAGCAGAAAAAAGATCAGGCCGCCTTGCCGTCAGATCCACGTAGAGCGTTCAGCTTGTTAAGGTGAATGAATCTTCAGCAGCGCAGACAGAGCACCTGCACAGAGTAGCATGAGATTCAGGGCTATGACATTTAAGCAGCACTTACTCCAGTTCTACTGCAGTGGCATGTGTGTGCATGATATAGGGTGGCTCTGACTTGTAATACGTATTCCATAGAATTACTTTCCATGAGATAAAGTTATGAGTGCCACTGTATCGAAATCATGCCAGTAACATATCTGCAAATGCATATATAAGGTGAACAAAATTGAACAAAGTTCCTTTTAAGAAGGTATAAAATAACATATACATACAGTAAAAGTGATGATGTAAAAAAAATTGAATAATAGGGATGAACTACAGAGGGCTGTTCAAATACAAGAAGTATTAAAATATTCTTGAGAAAAATTATTTCAGACAACATAAGTTAGTTTTTGTTTGCATTCCACAAAGAACTGAAGCTGTTACAAGAACTAAAACGGTACCACAACATATCAATGTGTGACTCCTTTTTGGTCAGACAGAATGAACAAAAACGCAGTGAATTAAAAAAAAATAATTAAAGAGCCTTTTTTGTTGATGAAGGTTTTGTGTCCTCCCCCCCTCCGTTCATGTGTCTCCTTCCCTGCCGACTCCTCATGCATTTTGTATATCTCACTTCTGGGTGAATTAATTCAGTCTCCTCTCTCGCTTTCACAGACTTTGGTCCTCATACGGCATGCGGTGAACGCGCGCAGCTCTTCTCTGGAGACCCTCAGCTTCTTTCTCACTCTGCTTGCACCTGCGGTCACTCCCCTGTTTGTGCTGTCGGAGCGCTGGATCCATATGCCGTGTGGCTGCTTCATTAACTGCAAGCGGGATCCGGCACAGGAGCCTTCAGGTGCAAAGAAGCAATCTAACGATCGTGATTGCTCGAGCACAATAAAACTTTAAACATGACACACAGTAGGCCTTGAAGGAGAAAAAGAAGCTTCAAATTTCTCTTTTGTGCGTGTGTGTGTGTTTTTATTTATGTTTCTTCTGTCTTCCTTGTAGAGATGAAGAGAAGATTCGAGTTCAGCCTCTCCTTTCAGCAAGGCTACGGAGTCTATAAGCTGTCACATGCCACCAAGTCTCTGAGCAGCCCTCCTACAGAAAAACCCACTTATCACAGCTTTTTTAACTGTGACTTCCCAAATGCACGCCTCGACGCGCTGGAACCCGGCGGGCTCTCGAGATTGGGCCCCACTTTTGATTTCAGCACCCCGCTGCCGGCGGACAGCTCGTCTCACGCCGGTCTCTTCTTGGAGGCCGGCGTAGGAGGGCCGCTGGCTGATCATCCCACTCTCCCCCACGTCAACCACAGAGACGATGAGGAATTCCACTGCGTCCCCTCGCTGCCTTCCCAACTGCGGGAAAAGGATCACGCTCGGGACGACTCGTCGTCGGTTTTCGACGGGCCGGAGAGGAGGCTCTCGCACGAGGAGTGCAGGAAAATCGAGCTGACGGACTGGGAGTGGTGCCGAAGTAAATCAGAGAGAACGCCTAGACAGGTACAGAGTGGCTGGTTGTTGTTGTTTTTTTGTTTTTTTTGACCCTATTGTTATTCTTATTACCATTATTATTATTCAGGCTATTGTTTTCCTAAAGTTAACACACACAGGAACCTTTGTCTCACAAAGTATGGTGAGGTCATCATCTCTTATTGATTAACGTTCCAAGGCTCAAACATCGACATATTGCTACCACAAACTCCTAAGTCCTCCTAACACTAAGTATTTTTTAGTGTTTTCTGTGACAGACCAACAGGAAGTAGTGCACAATTGTGGTTATTAGGGCTGGACAATAAATTAGTAACAGTTTATATCGCGAAAACACATGTGATCAATAACAGTAGATAATACAATTGACAGAATATTCAGTCGTTTTACTGAACTCCATTCCAGAACCGCAGAGCAGAATTAAGCCGCTCAACCTCTGGCATTAAGTAACTCACTCACTCTTTGGTTACCTTAGCAACAACCTGTTCAGTAATTTGTGCAGCAGCAGTTTCATGTTTCGCCGCCTCGCCTCATAACCAATTTCTGATTCGGGCGACATGGACAACCACCCAGATGACAAAAACTTCACTGACTGTCAAACTTTCTGCAAGTTCAAACTGATTTTCATAGAGGATTGTCCTGCATTGTTTTTACCTCGACCCATCCTCCCATCAACTCTGACCAGTTTGATGGGAGGATCAAACTGGTCAGAGAAGAAAAGCATCCCATGATGACGGGAATAGCGTGTTCAACACTTGCTTTCTTCCTGGCACTCTTCAACACAGGGCCAGGTTTGTCCTGGCTCTGATTTACTCACCTGAGCTGTGTATCTGTGCAGCTCCTCCAGAGATACCATGTGCCTCTTGGCTGCTTCATGCCCTTGTCAGTTCAGTTGGATGGACTGGTTTTGCTCAGTTTGCAGTTGTGCTATTTTACTTTGTCAGAAGATAGAATGAACAACAAACTCCTTATTGCAGTTTGTTTATGAGGTTGAGTTATGCATGTTGCAGTTTTTGTAGTAAAAGGTTGAGGCCTCTTAATCAGTTTTCAAGGCTTTGTAAGGCTGGTTAAAAAAGGAAATAAAACAATCTTCCTGGTGAATGCCTCTCTGACTTTCTCTGGGCTGGCTCATATGTCTTTGGCCTGGTTTTTCAAATCTGCAGTTACGCCTTTTGAAATTGTAGATGATCAGCCGGGCAGCTGTGCAGGCGATCTAGATAAAAAGTGGTTCTTGAGTCCTCCTTTGTTTACCCCGTTTCCTCTCCCCTTCCATGCGTCTCAGCCATGGTTTTCCCAAGATATGTTTGTCTGCAGCGAGCGGCAACAGATCCTAACTAATGGAGCGATTGATTGGGACGCTATCAGATGCACACGTGTCTTTCAAAGGCAGAATTAAATTCATTACCGCTCTGAGACTCCAAAACGGCGCAGCTAAATTCATTGATTTACTCAGGGGAGTTCATTCAGGGGGCGGGCTTTCAGATTTATGGCTCTGGGATTGTTTTCAATGTACGTGCCTGAATTCACCTGAGAATTCTCTGCGATCGTTGAAAAGAGTGAGGTAAACCAAAAAAAAAGTGATTCATTTTGGAATTTCACTCATCTTAAAAGTGGAAAGCTGTATAGACGCATTCAATAAAACAGATTAAAATGTAATTTCAATAACTTAATACCCCAAAATGAGACATTATAAAGGTTAATTTACACACAGGATTACTTTCCACTTACAAAATACAACATTTTGTCATGATTCTTCAGGGTTTGGATTGAAATTTTCTTCTTTGCATTCTGATCATGTCCTTGTCTATTCATTCCTTATTGTTATTTTTTTTTTTTTTTGAGTTCTGTTCTTTGTGTTGATTGGATTTGATTTGTCTGAGATGGTTCTTTTTAACTTCATTTGTAGTTTCCTTGTGTCTAAGTTGTTCTCCAGAATTTTTCATACTGGAGACTTTCCCAAGTTTGCAGTTCCCTCTCCTTCACAGCTATTCCCTGTAACAGTGGTTCCCAAAGTGTGGGGTGCGTCCCCTAGGAGGGATGCAGTGCCATCGTAGGGGGCTGGAGGATGCGAGAAGCAGTATGAATGAATGAAAAAAAAAAAACAGTGTTTCACTCTAAAGATGATTTGTAGTGTGTTTTGTTAAGTGGAGTTTGAAAACAAAATATGTATATAGGTTTATGTCTGGTTGAACAATGTGTCTGCCCAGTTCATTTATTCATTTATTTTCTTTTTGGGGGGGATTTTATTGATTTTCTGGGGGCCCAGAACATCTTTGGGAACCACTGGGGGGGCCCAGAAGAGAATATTTGGGAAACACTGTCCTATAATATCATCATCTTCTTGTTGCATTCTGCCTTTACTGTTCCCTATTTGCCTCTATGATTTGACATTCTAGTGCATCTAAGAAAAAACAATAGTTTTGCGTAAAAGAGCGATATTTCCTGCCTGTCATCTCAGAAAGTGAAACTGTGATTTTATAGAGATTTGTTGCACAGCATAACATATTTCAAGCTTTTATTGATTTTTGTTGCATTTTAAATGACCATGGCTTATAGCTAAAGAAAACTCAAAATCCAGTGTCCGAGAAAAGTAAAATATTTCATTGGTTCAATGAGAAATGGGTGGTTTAAACACAAATGCCAGCCTTCTGGAAACTGTGTGCATTTCTGTGCAGTCAGTATTTAGTCGAGGCTCCTCTTGCATGAATTACTGCATCAGTGCACCGTGGCATAGAGGCGATCAGACTGTGGTGCTACGTAAGCGGAGTGGAAACCCAGATTGTTTTGATAGCTTTCTTTCTGGGCCGGGTGCCTCTCTAATCAGTCCATTGATTTTCTAAAGGGCTCAGGAAAGATGAGTTGACTGACCAATCAAGAACAGGAACACCAATGTCATTGGACCAGCTTTTGGTTCCTTTGGCAGTGTGAGCAGGTGTTAAGTCCAGCTGGAAAGTAAAATCAACATCTCCATACAGCAAAGGGAAGCAATGCTCTAGAATTTCCTGGTAGATGCTGCATTAACTGTGGCCTTCAGAAAACACAGCGCAGCATCCCAAACCGTCACCGGCTGTGGAAACGTCACTCTGGACTTGACTCAAGGAATGCAACATTTATAGCCTATGTCTAGAATCGGTGGCTCTTCTGGAATGGATTTCACTCAACAATCTTCTCAAGGCTGCAGTTCTCTGTCCCGGTGTTCCACCTTTCTTACCACACTTCTTCCATCCATTAAATTTTCTGTTTATATATTTGGATATAGAACTCTGTGAACAACCATCTTCCTCAACAACGGCTTTGCAGACCATGATCTTGTAGTCGACTGACCCAGAGTGAGAGGCCGCTTAAAGGCTTGGGAAACCATACAAACTAAAAACCATATATCCACCTGTATATCCTCATACAAATGGATATACAAGTACATCCGCTTGTATGTCGTTTCTCATTGTACAGCATGGTCACATACCGTGCTGTGTTCCTTGGATTTCAATGGACGTCTTCTTTTATTGTTTATCATTAAAATCACTCTGTCAAGTCTCTGCATGTGGTTTCTCTACCTAAACATGACATACTGAAGAAAAAATAGAGATGTTTCCTTAATGGCAGTATGTTTAATACCTGCTGTTTTTTGTTCTTGCAGCGCTGAACCTTGTGCTTATGAAGTTAATTGATACTGTGATATATATATATATATATATATATATATATATATATATATATATATATATATATATATATATATATATATATATATATATATATATATTTTATCACGGTAACCTAGAAGTAAACACTGAACCTCCAGTCAGCTCCTCCTCCTCTTATAAATTTTGAATGCTTTTCTTGCTTTATTGTCGGCATGCTTCGCTCTAATGATGGCGAAAGCTTAAATCTCTCGGTGTGCTTGAGACTCGAATAAATAGTTAAACGCGGGCAGAACGGTAAAAGTGTGATGATTAATGCACCTTGGCATTGGCGGTAACAAAAACAGATGGGAGATCAGCCTCAATCTGCTCCCGAAATAGAAGAGCAGCACCAGGCGCAACCCTTTGAAATTGACTTGTAACTTGTGGGGGGGGAAAGAATAACACCATTAGCTCGTTTTTTCGTGCGTGGACGGCTCCGAGACTGTGGAAACATATGGGCATGCATACATGCGCGCACAAACCCTCACCAGCACACAGTCCTCTCCAAGTCTCCGTCTCTGTTCCAGTTGCGAGTATGAAATGTGTTTTTGGTTCGAAAATCACCAGAGGGTGGAAATCCACGGAGCATGCATCTGCAGCTTGGCTCTGGCACTCACTTTGCATCATGCACAAGTTACAGATTCTCTCTGCTGACTTGTACGTCTCAGTGTGTCGTTTTTGTCTTTGTGCGCGAGTGTGTGTCCTAGTTCTGGGCTTCTTTAACAGGAAATTTTGTGTTTTGTTTTTTCCTTAAGGCTTAATCATTGATTGGAGCCCATACATGTGGAAGTACAAACTCACTACCCACAGTGGTACATGCAGTACCCGTGTTGGCTGTGTTTTCCTTCCTCGTTAGCTGGCTAGATGTCATTAGCCGGCACCTTTCCACCCCCCTCACTGCCAGAGCCTGTGGCCTTCAGCACCCAGAGGGAGAGTTAGAATCGGAGCTTAAAGACGTATTTACCCCCTCTGTGACTTTATGCTCTATTACCGAACATAAAGCTTGAAATACACTTACTAGCCCTTTCCCTCAGGGGATGTGCTGATCCAATGTGCATTCAGTTGTTAGGGCCTGAAAGTCAGTTTCCCTCTTCATAGAATTCATCCAAACCTGGAAAGAAAATGGCTCCTCTAATAACATTTGAATGCAACACAGACACACACTCAGACAAAAACACAAACGGGCTTAATATCACTTCTGTCAGGAAAGTCGTAAAATTGGAGCAAAGGAAAAGTAGTCTAAATGAAGGTAGTTGAACCCTTCATCTTGACAGACAAAAAAAAAAAAAAAACTGTGCAACATTATGTGAATTTTCCCTCGAATTTTCTTAAATGTTGCCTCCATGGCACCAAATGTTCTTGACTCTTAAAATAATCTTGATCAACCTGTCTCCAGGGATTTTGAAGGCTTTTTAGAGTTCATTTTTTTGGAGTTTGTCTTTGTTTTACATATTCCTGTTTATCCTTCTGCCTGACCAAAACAAAACAATATTGTAACTGTACTTAGAAGAAGAAATGTGGACTAAGTTTTATTTTATTTTTTATCTTTTTTTTTATTTCAGCAGACAACATTGGAGCAATGAAAATATAAAAATGCCTTTGCAAAAACATAATATAAAAAATGATTGATTCGTCTCTTTGCTAGGTGGAATCCAATTTTGCACATTCATAAATAAAGAAAATGGTTAGATAAGCTAAACTGTTTCACATGAAATGCTCGTGTCCCAGAAGGCTGTTGTTAAAGTTGAGAGGTTTGAAGAGAGCAGCTGAAACGCTTACCGTTAAAATTCATGACATTCAATGCAAAGTGTTGATGCAAGTCAAACAACTATTTCTTAAAGTTTTGTCAACTGGAACAGGAAAAACCCTGTGCTACAAACTAAATCACCATTGATTCATGCCAAAACAAAGCATGGTGTGTAATAATCAGCTTATTACACAAAAGCAAATTCCTCCGCTTGAAAACATCGTCAGTAAGAAAAAGACATTTCTGTAATTAAATGCTAAAGTGTTGCTGGACAGTTATGGCTGGTTTTTCTCCATTACTTAATGTCAAAGGTATGGTGAGGGAGCATGTTTGATAATAGGTAAGTTTTGTTTTTAGAGCAAAATTTCATGTAAAGGAATGTCACAATGAGCCTCTGCCAGTACGTAGTTATGGATTTATTACCACCGACATGATTTTATTGTATTTTATCGTCATCTCAATAAAAACCAAGCCAAAGTTTTATAATATTCCTGCTCTGTTTGATTCTGTGTAAATATCTACTGAACAGTTGTAGAAATGTTTTCCTTTAAAATATTCAGGGAGTCATTGCACCGACTTTAAAAGCTTCTTTCAGAATGGCCTGTAACATTTGCAGCTCCGTGTGTTTTACGGCTTTGTCGTTTGAGTGAATGTGATCACTAACATCCTTGTTTTCTGTTGATCATCAGATAACCACATTCAGCATCTTTTTTAATAATTCAGAGCTTTTATGAGACCTGCAGACGTCTCCCTCCTCGTGCGCCGGGTTATTTCATCTCCTGTTCCCTGCTAACCTTGTGTGTTGTTTTTAAAGAAATTATCTGGAAAACAATGCAAATAAAAAATGTACGAAGGGCAAATTTTCTGCCAAAATAAACAATCAGGAGGGATAAACATAATCATACCTGAACCTATAAATAAAACTGTAAACGCATAAGTTGTAAAAAATCTGACATCAGCCAAATTGTTCATCAGTTTAGCTGATTTGTGCTTCAGGGTCCGGTCTTTTCGATATCCGAAGGTCTTAAATCTCATTTTGGCAGCGATGAGGGTTTTAATATGAGTTGAAACTGGACATCATTTACTCAGTCCAGTTTCAGTCACTTTGAAGCTCCGAATGTGAGCTGGTTGCTGCTTGATTTATTGTTGAAGCAGAGGCATCGGTGAGACATTTTTATTTCATTTTCCTGTGTTTGTTTGGTTTACGATGACTCATATCAATTAGATCTCTGAAGTGGATGGCAGAAGATAAAATTGAATTGATCCATTGGTGTCACATTAGAGGAGAGGCGTTCAGGCTCTCGCGCCGTTGTCCTGTAACGTTGGGATGCATCGGAGTTTCTAACTCTTCACTGCTGCGTTCTTCGGCCACCCTGCCTTGTGTTTTTGCTTGTTTGATTTTACCCTTGTATTTATCTCAGTCTGTTTCTGCGATAATAAAAAAAAAGCGAAACTCGTATTCTCTCGTTCACTGGCATTCTCCTCCAGGATTTCGCATAGCAACACAGCTGTTTGCAGTGTTTTACTTGTGGATTTGCTGAAAGAAATGATTATTTTTTTAAAGCAGAACAGATTTTCATTATATCCTTTAGTTGTTTTTGTGAATGAGGAGAGAAAATGACAGGCGATCTGCACACATTTAGCTCCATCTCCTTCATGAATCCACTGTAGAAATAAAGCAAATAGTTGGTGTTCAGCTGTTGCAGAAAACTGGAGAAGGTTTCACCGCTTTCAAAATCCCCCTCAGATTCATTCATAGCTGGACCTTTGCTTCATGTCCCACACCTTCTCTTTCCACCTGCTTCCTGTCTAATAACTGTGCATAAAGGGTCACTGATGCAACACATTCAAAGAGTCTCATCAATAAATTATGTATGAATTGGGGTTTGCTCTACCTTTATCTATTGAACACAACATGATCATTTAAATCCAGGCATAAAGTATTCTAAATCATATTTTTGAAGATTTTTATTAAGATTTTCTCTTTTCCATTTGGTTGCCGCCACACAAAGCAACTATTTGTTGATTTTTTTAAAATTTCTACCTGTAAAATGTAAGTTTTTCGATTCATGTCTTTTCTGGAGAGCATAACAGTAAAATAAAATACATAAATAAATAAATAAATAAAATATTTGAATGACTTTTTTTCCTCCATTCGCATCAACACAGCCAGAGATATGTAATAATAAAACAAGCAAAGAAAAAGAATACGTAAAAAAAATTCAAAGGCGTACAAGGAGGGTTTCTTAATATATATATATATTTATTTATTTATTTTTATTTTTATTTTTTTTTCTGCGTCCTATTGTGTCTGTGGCTGTTTAGAGAGCAGCCGTGACATGATGGAAAAAATAGGTGCAAATAACGTCTTGACTTGACGTGCTGGGTCGCTCCCGCACGTATTCACTGCAAATTACTTTATGACTCCAGTGCAAAAAGAAAACAAATATCAGCAGCCGAGGCAGCTGCAAAAATGGAGGAGATTGCGCCGCTTTGTGTGATTCCCAGTTTGTGTGAAAGTGTTAAACTAAGACAGTCGGACTAAGAAACTCCTTCCATCAAAAAACAGGTAGTAATGTTGATGCTGAGGATGGTTTTTAAATTTCTGTTCCTGTGCGGTGTCATATTTGACCAACCGTTCGAAATCAGTAAAAACACACAAGCCACAAGCCAAGTCTGGTGTTTTATTGCGACATTTCCCAGTTGTGACATTGAAGAAAACCTTTTAAATGAACACAAAAACATAAATTCAGCTTACATACCCTTCAACAAGCTTAGCTCATTTTAATACGGTCTAGTTAGAGAATGTACGGCTTTTTTCCTTGAATTACCTTCTTCCAGTCTAATGAGGATGCAAAATACATTCACCGTTTTCTGTGGTTTTCCTTTGCAGAGGTCATCAGGTGGTCTTTCTATACCTCTGTGTGCCTTTCAGGGCACTGTGTCTCTCCAAGCACCCACAGGCAAGACGCTCTCTCTTTCCACCTATGAGGTCAGCAGCGACGGCCTCAAGATCTCCCCACACAACGCCAAAAAGGTAAAGAGTCTCGGCTCTTTCTCATGCTGGAAATCTTATGGGATGACAAGCTTTCACTTCCCATTTCTCAGCGGTTTGTTGCAGAAAATGTTTGACATTTTATATGAACGTTACTTGGTATGTGCTTTAGCCTTAGCTTAGTTTTATAAATAGCCTCTTTTCTCATTTAATCAACTTGGCATTTAAGAAATAGTGAAAGAACTTGACTAACTCAGCCATGAGTGTGAGCTAATATTTCGGTCTGAAAGGGCTTGCATCGTGTTTTGCAGCTCTCCGCTCAAATCCTGGTTGAACTTTCCGCTCTCGGTAATTCTATTTTTTGTCACGTTGCGTGAAGTTGAGGAATCTGTAAAGAGTAAAAAGGGCAACTAAGCACAGCTGAAAGTTGCTAAACAACGAGGACACAATTCACACTCATCCATGATCGTTCTAGGAGAAACTACTGAGCTTGAAATAATTTTTTTCTGTATTTCTTTTTATTTTTTTTTTTATCCTTTCTTCTTAATCAAAGTGAATATTTGGCATTTACAAACACTGTGTACATATAAAAACATTTCTATGCAAGTGACGCAATCCTAACAGCCCAATGGCCAAAAGGTTTTCATTTCTGTACCGACAGATTTGAACATGCTTAAATTTAAAACTGTGCTCCCCTCCCACTCCCTCGCTTTGTCCCCCATTGCTAGGAGAACAAAATATCTCGTTTGGCCCACCAAACAAGAGATTTTTTGCACCAGATGGATCTGGTGCAAAGGATGCACCAGATCCGTCTTTCACATCCGGAACAATTTGGAGGAGTCTTTGAATTTGTTCCTCCTTCGTCGTCGCATGGCTGTGACGTAATCAGCCGCCTGAATACAACGGTGATCACTGGTCACAAAAATGAAAGAGGGAGAAAACAGAAATTGTGCCCACATTCAGGAAGATGTTGTGATCTTTTCCCCGCTTTTTTTTTTTCTCCACACCCCGTGTGGTAGCTGTGTAAAAAATCACCGAAGCAGCTTTGTGCTTTCGATGACAGGTTACTCCAAATTCTTTTCCACACTTTCCACTTTTTAAGCTCTTCTTCCAACGACTTAGTGTGTGAGGAAGATGACTTATTTGCTCAAAAGAACAGTCTGCAGGTAGATTTGGAATAATTTATGTTAGCACTGTCAAGCCTTGTAGGTTTTGTGGCACTGACAAGTATTAAACCATGTTCTCCAATGATCAAACGCAGTCCTCATTCAGTCTTGTTAATGAGAATAAAATGTCTCATGAGTGGCATAGCGCTTGAACTGTTTTTTTGAAAAATGCTTGCTGTTTATCTGCAGTTTTGTAAGACCAAGTTGCCCTAATTTCTGTTTTAAATATAGAAACATAGCTGTTTGTCTCCAGGCACCAGTTGGATATTGAATAAAAGGATGTGCTTGGTATCTTTTTCCTTCGGAAACTTTTTCTAAATCTCCAGCCGGCATTTGAACAGTTTCTGTAAAGCATCAGAAGAATTCTGGGTTAAGCAAGAAGGGGGAGTTTGGCAGTGGCTGCATTTCCATTTCAAATGTGTGCAAAACTTCGTCAACATTCCACTTAAGTAAAAAACAAAAAACAAAAACAAAAACTAATTGAATTTCAAAGCTGTGGCATTTCCTTTAAACAAGAAACACAATTAAAGTCACATGTGAATAAGTTTGCTCACTCGATAAGTCATTAAAATCATGTTTCCTGTTATCTTCTTTGTCTTTTCCTGCAGTGGTAACATCCTGTTGTTGACCACCTTGACACATGTGATGTGAAAACAAAGTGTTTCCATTGCAGTTTAGCGAAATACACTGATTTCAGTGCAGCCACAAAACCACCTCATCCCGGGGCTTTTTCGAAAATGGCAAATCTCCCTTAGGCGAATTTGTTTTTGTAATCCCCATTGGCGCAATTTTATGGTCAACAGAAACGCAGGTAGAAATGATGCGCTGCTTGTAAACAGCGTAAATAATCTCTCTCTCTTAAAGGTGGAAGTGTATCGCTCCAAGTCCGTCGGCCACGAACCCAGCGCAGACGACGCGGCGTCCGGATCCCACGCCGAGGACACGAACGTCAGCTGCGTCGGCATGGAGATCGGCATGGGGATGGGCATGGGAGCCGGGGTGGGAGACACCAACGTCAAAATCCACCTGGAGGTGTTGGAAATCTGCGACAACGAGGAGGCGATGGACAGCGTCTCCATCGTCTCCAACATCAGCCAGTCCTCGACGCACGCCCGCTCGCCGTCGCTGCGCTACTCCCGGCGGGAGAACCGCTTCGTTTCCTGCGACCTGGCCGAGACCGCGTCCTACTCCCTGCTCATCCCCAGCGGCGGCAACGCCGAGGCAGAGACCATCAACATCACTATTCCTGACACGGTGGAAGCCCACCGGCAGAACAGCCGGCGGCAGACGCAGGAGAGCTCAGGGTATCATGAGGATATTCAGCTACTAAATGAGGCGTACAGAAAGCAGGCAGGCGAGGGGGAAGAGTGAGATATGTTCACAATGACAAAGGAGGGGCCCCTCAGGGGGAGGCTGAAACAGCAACTCAGGCAGTAAAGTCATGAAGACAAATATCCTAATCATTTTGCATCTTTTTTTTTATTTCTTTACGAACACAGCTTAACGAAGCTTAGAGGTGATGTGAACAGAGACTCATCGTGTTGTAATAGCCTCTTTGCTTACTCCTGTGCTTCTTCTTCAGGTAAAATAAGGTGAAAGCACATACATATTTTATGTGTGAAACTAAATGGAGAAACATAAGCCTCCAAAAAAATTTATACACTTCAAGCTTTTTTCACATTTTGTCTAAAACCACATCGGTTTTGTCCCGGGTGACAAACAGTATTACGACTTCAAGAATGACAGAATCTGAAACTTAAGTGTCAACGTTATCATGTTAGCATCGACCTGATACTGATACAGACTTGATCCCGATATCATCCATATTTTGGCTCGATCCGCCCACCTCTGCTGTAGATTTTCAAACAGAATGTATTCTTTTCCTTCTTCAAACTACTCAACACGTTTTTATGGTCTGCAACCGCAAGCCACCGGGAAAGATATTAAAGTCGGTGGTTGTGACACGACAAATAGTGGAAAAGTTATGCAGGTGTGGATAGTTTCCCAAGGCACTGAAGTGTGACGACTTAGATGATATAGAAAGACAGACGAGAACAGGCATCAGGATCATCAGTATTTCATCTTAGATTTACTTATTTATTTGTTTGCATGTGGCAGACTGTCACCATGGAATAGATTCAGCAGCAGGAGAGACAGCGAGCGAGAGAGAAAAAAACATCACTCAGAGAAGCTGAAGTCTGATCACACATCTCATTTAAAACCAGCTCACGTGGCCTACGTCACCGGTGACTCAGAGGTGAGGGGAGGGCCCACCTGACCCATCTGTCTGACTCATTCAAGTGTGTGTTGGGGGGGGGGGGGACCTCGGGAGGAGAGCGATGTCAGACTGCTGTGATGTCAGAGAGACGCGCACCGAAAGTATTCACGTCGCACCGAGGAAAAGGAATGTGCTAGTTTATTTATTTATTTCCCCTTTAAACCCAGCCGCGGTGTCAAACATTTCAACGCTCGTCAGCGTCGCGCACCGAGGGCCGTGCCAGGTTGAAAAATGAACAGAGGACGAGGTGATAACCGCAGATTAGATTAAAGGGATTTGTATGCAGAACACCTTTCTGCCTCGTTCAGCTTCTCTGCCGTTCAAATGAGTGACTGTGTGTTTTATTTCTGCGGGCAGCGCATAACTTTTTACGTCCGCGTGCCACTTTGGGGAATCGTTTCCGTTTAGTTGACTTTCGATCCAATCAGCCACTCAATGAGACTTCTCACTATCTACATGAGGAAATTTAGTTCTGGAGAAAGGCTCTGCTGCCTTCCAGAACCATGTTTTTTTTTTTTTTTTTGAATCACTGCAAAGACAGTTTGAGAAGCTATTACCTATTCTCATAGGTGATACCAGTGTTAACGTTATTACTTTGATGCACATTCCCTCGTATTTCCAGCAGTAAATTAGATATTGTAATTTATTCTCACAATTCAGATGTGCTTAATTTCATTTCACGATGGTGTCTCCAGTATTTTCAGCTTTGACTCAACACCCTGGCTCTGACTGCGTGTGTGCGTGGATTTCGTTTGCAGACTTTCTGAGCGGCTCGTTGCGTCAGCCTAAATAAAAAATAAAAAAAATATATATATATATATATATATATAGCTCCCTTCCTCCTGAAGACTGCCATTAAAGATTCATTCCAGGAAATTACCTCCACCAATTTCTGAGATCTCCTATTTCAGATGCTCCGGGGGCAGATTGTATGAGAAAAAAAATAATAAAAAAATGACAATGTACAGGCATACGAGTAATGATGAATGTAGAGCTGTGTTTGGTGTCAACCTGTTTTTTGTTTTTTTGTTTTTTTCTACTGTTTATTGTGCCAAAGGTTGCCGGTTTGAGCAGCGCTTCACCTCTGCAGCCTAATTAAATCCATCATCTGTGTTGCTCAGTGTTTTACGGTTCATTTTACTGTTCAGGCGTCGTCATGACCCACGTGATCAATAAACGCTTACTTGTTTTCAAAGAACTGTGGGCTGTGCAGCAGCTTTTGTTTATTTATTCATGTCATTTCTCTGGGCATATTTGGCAACAACATACAAACTCTTACCGTTGAATTATTTATCAGGGAAAACGGAGGAAATTAGGTGCTCTAATTAACTTGTGAGGTTGACATCCGTGGCGTGCAACATCTCTGGTTGCTGAACCCCCGGCCTGGGGGCGGGGGAAGCATCATATCTGTATGAAAATTAACAGCAATTGCCACACTTTGTGTTAGGATCTATAATATTCAAGAAAAGACTGATTTTTATTTTTTATAAAAGATTGGGAATCCATTCATTGTGTTTTGCTTATCCAACGTCAGGTTGCCGGGGGTAACCGTTAATCCTGGGGCATCCCAGAATATCCAAAATGGATAAACCGTATAGTCCGGTCAGTGGGTTCTAGATGGTTCTCCTCACCTGAATGAAGTTGAGGACAATATGGGTGTCAAATCTTTGTGCTCCGTTTGTGCCGCTGTCATTTCAAAGATGTTCAGCAATGTTTCCAGAGGTCACGAGAGGTCAACCAGCCACCCCCAACCATCTTCTTCAAATCAGACAAAATTGGTGGCAATCAACTTGACTACTTTTGTGCTGGTTTGTGCTGCTTTTTTTTTTTTGTTTGTGCTGCTTTAGCTTTGATGATGTTAATGAAAGTTTAGAGGTCATTTTGATTTAATAAAAGTAGTGGCCTTTTAACCTTTAAACTTTAATATCTTTAAAACCAATGCAGCACAAACAAAATATTTTTCTGCACAAATGGAGCACAAATGTTTTACACCAATTTTGTCTGCTTTGAAGAAGGTTTATAATTCCCCTAATCAGTCCGATTCACTTCTTTTGGCACCAGATTTTTGTCCTTACCAGAAATGTCTTCTCAAATATTAGTTTAAAAAAAAACATCTTTTCATAGCTAACATGCACCACAGCAAATTTGCCTGTGAAAGAGAAGAAAAACAACAACAAAAAAACATCCAGTTCTTGTTTGATGAATCTGTTTCAAAATAGGCTGCACTTCCACAGTGAGACTTTAATTTTTCGGCGCTGAAAAGGGAGACGTTACTACGACAGTGAATGCAACAATTGGGAAGCAAAGCAAACAGCAAGCTGCCAGGAGTGTTTGAAAGTGGCGAAATAAATCCGACAGACAGACAGAGAAAACCATCAAGTTGGTTTATATAATAGGAGGAGTAATTACATGAGCAAATGTTGAGGAGCTAATGTGAAACAGAACTGCCACATGGTGGAATGAGATAGGATGAGAGCAATTTAAGATAAACTAAAAATAAAAAATAAAAATAAAAAACAGCAAGCAGCAGAAGCAGAAACAAACTGAAAAATAACACTAAAACGAAAGAAGCAGACATCAAAGCCACGGTGGGTTTCATGAATAACACAGCGCACATGCAATGCCTTTAAAAGCTGTTTCTGCGTCTGACCTTTTTGACCGCTATACGTTTTGAACTTATGTGAAAGAGCTACAAAAGGTGGTGCTTAAATATTAAGTGGAAGGAAAATGATTCGTGGTTTTAGAAATGGGAATCTGAATAGTGCGCTTTGTATTCAGTACATTGTGGCGTTTGCAAAACTACAGCAGAAAGTCGTTTTGCCTGTTTTCACCAGCCTTTGGGTTGATGACAGGTGTTATGTCATGTTTATGACAGTGTAATAAAATGCTATCAGACTTTTTCTGTTGATTTCTTGACATTATCACAACAAAAATACCTGCTCATACAACTGCTTCCACCACCTAAAATAGCCTATAATCAGGCTCAGGTGTTCAGATGAGCTAAAGTCTTCTATTCCTACTGGACAGCACCTTTATTACATCTGTATTATCAATGATAGTGTTTTTACCACTTACCTCTACTGACCACGAAACACTTAATAAACAAGACAAGACCAGAAGAAAGTGACAACAAGGCATGCTGAAGAGTTTTAATTTCAGGGTATCTTCTTGGTTAAATGTTTAATTAGATTCCATTGTGTGCAGGTTTGAAAACGAGGTGAAGTGAATATCTGCAACAGCTCCGAAGATGCTCGCAACAAACAGAGCAGACCTCGCTCCCTTTCATATCAGTTGTTTACGCAACCTCTCTGCCACTCAAAAGGCTTTTCTCAGCTTTAATTTTGCAGCGTAGCCCTTTGGTACTTTTCTCCTTCGGTGCTTCTGCATTTGCCTAAATTGCTTTTTCTCTTTCACGCTGGCTCATTTCAAATATATAATTTGTTTCTTTTGAAGCAGCCGGCTGAGATATTCATTGTGCTTGCAGAGTACGAAAAAAAAAAAAAAAAAAAAGTATTTTAAAAACGCCACGGTCTTAAATATTTGCAACTGAAGCAAAAGTCATTCCCAATCTGAGAAAAGGTTTGTTTGTGATATTCTCAGATTTACAAGCGAATAGATTTGGTGGGATACGTTTGATTAAATGAAACCTCCCGACAAACAGGTGTTGAAAGCAGCATCTCGGAAAACACCACTCACTTCCCGCTGTGAAAGAACTGATCAGTTTTTGACTGGTCTCTGGATATTTATTTTGACAGTTTATATATTAACTTAATGTTTATGTGCTGTAATGCCCCTTTAATATAATTATATTCACATCAACTACTCAATTAAGTTGATGTGAGTAGAAGAAGCTCGTCTAAAAGGGAGGAGTTTTATCATAACGGTATTAGGCTTGGATAGGTCATCTATGTTTTGTCAAATCAAGCTACTTTTGCACTTTTTTTTTATCTAAAAGAGGTTTATATTGTATGGCATTTGTGCCACATTAAAACATTTATAATAAGTAAGCATGGTAAGTGTTGGAGATAAATTATTGGTGGTCTTGACTACGACACTGTTTTTATCTACGCTTCTTTGCAGGAATGGTTAGACTCAGTGGTTTTCGAGCGTAAACAAACTATTTAAAATGCAGCATCTCAGTTGTATTTAAATGGCCACTTCAACTCCTCTGCTTTGTGTGCTCAGCCATTCTGTGTTGAACTTGACTATGTGCTTTCAGGCTCTTGTCCTGCTGCAGGCCAATGAAAGCAGACTGTCTTTCAGGGCTTTCTGGTAAGTTGCAGAATTTACAGTTCCACCAGTAACAGGCAGGACATGCGAGTCTCGAGGACGGAAACCAGTCCCAGACCTTCACACCACAACCACCGTGTTTGTCTGGTGGCATGATGATCTTTTTTGGAGATGCCACTCTTATGTGTCCACAGAATACTTTCTCACAGGTTTTTGGCATAACTTCTGGGAACGTTATCCACTGTTCCATGTTTTCACCATTCGTGCATGATGACCCCAGTTCTTAGGAATGGTGTTGTAACCCTCTCAAGGCTGACAGAAGTCACCAAGTTTGCTTTTCATCTATTCTTCTTTGTTTTTTAGATATGGGCAAAATGCATTGCTTTATGAGCCCAAATGTCTTTTTACTGATTTCTTGATTTGACATCTCAGACGTTGATTAAACTGGGTTGTGGCAGGAAGAAATAAACCCAAAATCGGATGAACTGCAATGAATTCATGATTTAAGAAAAAGGTGTGTTATGTTTTCACATGGGGCGAGGTTGGTTTGGACCGTTTTTGTCCCCTGAATTGAAGCTGCAGTATGTAACGTTTCTAAAAAATAAGTGGTTGGTTGTTTCTTCTTTCTACTATGATGACTTTCACTATGTCATCATAGTATAATGTGAGACAGATAATCTGTGAAAAAAACTGAGGTCCTCTGCCTTCTTCCTGTGTTCCCTCTGCAGAAATATGCCACAAAAACAACCAATCAGAGCCAGGAAGAGGGTTTTAGCGCTGTCAGTCACCCTCATGTGTGCGCTGCTGCTGTTCTAAAGGCAGAGAAACAACTTCCCACTTGCCAGGGAAACTTCTTATCCAT
This sequence comes from Poeciliopsis gracilis, assembly GCA_911649635.1. Taxonomy (NCBI): domain Eukaryota; kingdom Metazoa; phylum Chordata; class Actinopteri; order Cyprinodontiformes; family Poeciliidae; genus Poeciliopsis; species Poeciliopsis gracilis. Next base: position 326,992 of record CAJVRI010001029.1, read on the forward strand.
CGTCATCGTAATTCGCTTTAGCCACACTGGGACCCTCCCTCTGGCTCTGATTGGCTGTTTCTGCCAGAGCGGTGTATTTCTGCAGATGGCTGTATGACCACAGGGAGGAGCTCAATTATTTGTCTCATATTCTACTGTGAGGACATTGTAACAGATTATATAAATATTAAAAAATAGGATTTGTTTATATGTAAAAGTTACCTTCTGCAGCTTTAGCAGGATTATAATTGGAAAAATACTTTTTGTGCTGTATCGGCTTGTCTTTGGTGACATTTGTTTGATGATATAGGGGGGAAGTATTTTCCTTTCATGTGTCTGTACCAATTTTACTGAAATAATTAGTGAAACAGAAAATAGCTTATTTAACTAAACCCCATAGATCATAATAAAGCATAACAAATTACTGCCTGAAATAAATCAGTTACCTGATAATTATGTCTCCCCATAACTGAATTGTTTGCAGACATGATTTATTCAGGCCATTTCATCCACTAAACAAGAAAAAAAATCCGGATTTATAAATCAGTGCCTGAGCTGTTAATGTTGATATCGGGCCTCACATTCAGTTCAAGCTTAATATAGTGGCTTTGTGAAGGTCTCTTACAAAACATCGTCTGAGGTAAACATTTCGAGTGTGTCAGTAGAAAGTAATGGAGCTGCAGCACAGCAGACCTGGAGTCTGAAAGGTGAGAGACCAAAACCAGTCAAGTTGAATTTCTTTCACCATGCTGTAATCTTTGAGGTCCAGGCAGGAGGTCATCTCCTAATGCTGCTGTGAGACGGACGAACCTTTTCACTGCGCTGCGAGTCTCGTCCCTGTACATGATTCTGTGGCGACAACTGCACTGTAAACCAGATGTTAATATTTAATTGCGCCCTGTTTTGTTGTGAGTCGATTGCAGTTCATAACAGCACATATCACACGTAATGTCATCCTCGATGCTCGAGTTGTATTAGAGTAAAAGATGCTATAAATCAAGAAATGCTACATTTTGGATTCCATGTCATTAAAATGTTTTGATGTGTCACATTTTAACTGTATCCCAGATAAATATGTATATAAAGTACAACTATAATAAACAACTCCAGAAGCGTGTTTTTAAAAATGGATTTATTTTCAGTTTTTAATATTTTCTTAAAAAGTACGTCCAGTTGATAACATATTTAAAATGTGTGTGTGTTTTTTTAAACGCAGCCTATTTAAAAAACATTTATCTAGATTATTTTTTTGTCACCTGGGATGAATCATATAAAATCTGTTTCATGCTTTTGCAATTGTATTCGTTTCAGCAGATTTAAGAAGACCGACTTTTGAAGAACAAAAGGCAACCAGAAGTGTCAAACTACCGCATCACAATCGTGAAACTCATTATGAAAGAAAGGTGAAACACGGTGGCAGGGATCTCCTCCGAGATCAAGAAAACATCCCTGGTATTGCCTATTTCACTGCAGGATCGGAAAGTCATTTCGGACTCATTACATTTGAAGAGCACTGGGGTTTCTACAGCTGTGTTTGTGTGAGAACATGCACAGGCGAGACTGCAGCATCTGGAAACGGTGACATTTAAAGCACATTTAAAGGTGACACAGAAACCACAGATAGAGCTTCACTGTCTGCTGGCGGAATCAGACCCAACGAATTTAAAAGTAAAAGCACATTGGACTTTTTATATGAATAAATAATGTCTGAAAGGTTGACAAGAGCATTATTTTAAACCTTTTTTTTTCTTTTTTTTAACACTATCCTCTGTAAGTAGCCCACCGTCCAGTCCAGTCATTGAGGTTCAGTCACCATGAGGAGCATTTTAGTCCTTTTTTCCCTGGCAAAATTATTGTTCTGAGACGCCATTTGTCAAGTTAATGGAAGGCACTTTCCAAATTATGATGCCCCAACTCTGCTGGGACACTTTAGAAGCTGTGTCTATGTACCACTTAAGGGACACTAAGCCTTCATCATCTCTCTCAGACGTTTCGACGGCTCTATTTTTAAAACAGCTTGTTGGCTCTGGTGTTCCCGCAATATTAATCAGTGCTAATAGCTCTACAGTTCCAGTTACTTTCTCCTAAAGGGTGATCTTTAAGGAGACAGGCGGCGTCTTCACAAACTCGTGTTTGAAAATTATAGTTTCACTGCTCTCCCCTTAGAGCTGCTTTACTCTTGATCTGACTTTTTTTTGGTGATGGATGAGATTTTATTTCTTTTAAGAAGTTTCAAAGAATTGTGCACTAAGGAGTCAAAACACTAAAATGTGTGGTGAGCATATTGAGGGGTTAAATTTAATTTGGAGGACTCAAATGCCCCTTTAAAAACAACCTGAAAGAGATCAGTACAACTGACTGGATATACAATGTTTTTTGTTTTTATACTGTTGGAACTACTGATTTGATTAATAATAAGACAAAGTGCTCATGCTGCAGGACTGTTTTAAATGTCACCCTGTCTTTATAGTAGGGTAAAAATAAAAACATCCCTGCCTCTTTTAATTGAATGAATCTTAGTTTTTCCCTTTTTTTAAAGGTTGTTCTTTTGCATTTTCATTTCATAAATATTTGTCTTATTTACAGTTTTTTCATTCAACTTTTTCATATAGCCAACCTGAGCCGCTGACCTCTGCAGCTCCTCCGAAGACGAAATGGCCTCTTGTAAGTCGTCTGACATTTAAAAAAAAACAAAACAAAGACGACAAAATAATTATTGGATTGTTTAACAACTTCTGTTCATTTGTTTATGCAGAACATCTTTTTTTCAACCTACCAAACGCCTGAAATTTGATAGGGCCACACATTGGTAGGGAAAACTAAATCTCAGGTCACCATTTTGAACTCAGCTCAGACATTTCCTGGCAACTAGGAGTCCTCCAGCGATCTGCAAATAAGATCGTAAACTTGAGTGCCAATGCCTGAATATGTAGAGTGTAAAATGCCTTAAGTGGTCTGTGAGATTAGAAAAACACCAGACAAGTGTGTTTGGTTCCCATTTCCATTTGTGTGGAAGAAGAAAAAAAAAAGAAAAGAAATGAACCATTTCAGTGACATAAGTAGATTAGAGGAAGAAATTTTCATTACAGGTTTTCAATACCTTCTTAATGGGGGAGAATATGAGGCTTTTAGCATCTTCGTACATCTTCTTGCATTACAATTGCAAAAGTAAAAGGATCTTGGTTTAATTTAAGTTTTTTGTGATTCTGATGCACCCTGGCCTCCTTTCAACAACATGACTGTTCGGTGAGCTGCTCTCGCTGCACTGTCCTCACGTTTGAGTGTTTGTGTGCATGGCTGCTTCTCTTGTGGAGAAGCAGCGGTGGATTGATAACGACCTGAAGAGAGTCTGCGCTGTCCCTAAAAGTTCAGTGGGCTTACTTTGAGTTTTAACGAAACTTTAACCAAAGTCTGCACGTATTGGCTCATCTTTTTCATTTGAATGTACTTTAGAAAACCTCTGTTACTTGCTAAGGAGTGAAAATGCATCCAACGTATTAAGATGCAAATCACTCATTTTGGTTTGTTAGTGCAACACACATAACTCATGAAGAGGCCAGAGTAAAAGCTCAGTAAGACACATCGCTTATGCGCCAAGGACAAAGAGTCAGAAACGCTGGAGAGAGAGCAAGGCTCTCTTGCAGGTGCAAAAAAACATTTCCAGGAAAGCTAACCTTGGCTTTGTAAATTAGACAACTTCTTATGGTGGCTGTCCGTAAGCATTAAGATAAAGAAGAAAAAAAAAACCCATGCAATTTTAGCTTCATGTTTTCTAAAATTCTTGGTGAAACGTTTCAGTGTTGTCTTTGGCATCTTAGACTGCAACGATTACCGGTGTAAGATAACTAGGTGTGTCATTTGGTTCACATAAAACTGAGTTCATTTGCAAGGGGGTGGAATGTGGCAAGTTTTATTTCAGCCTAGAGCGGGGGTCGGCAACCCGCGGCTCCGGAGCCGCATGCGGCTCTTTAGCGCCGCCCTGGTGGCTCCCTGGAGCTTTTTCAAAAATGTTTGAAAATGGAAAAAGATGGGGGAGGGAAATATATTTTTTGTTTTAATATGGTTTCTGTAGGAGGACAAACATGACACAAACATTCTTAACGTTTTCCAATGCTGTAAAAATGTGTAGATTAAATATTAAATTTAAAAATTTCTGTCAACGAAGATTTGCGTCATAGCCTGCGACACACGTTTCTAACAGCAGGGCGGGATGCCAGGCAGGTGGCTGGTGTAAACAAATCGGCGGCTGTGTGATGGGCCATGGATCCCAAAGGGAAAAAAGAGAAAAATAACAGAGGAGAACAGAGGTTTCAACGTTTCTTGGACCGAATCATTTGCATTCATTGCTAATGTGGAAGGATTGCCTGAATGTTTGCTATGTAGCGAGAAGTTGTCAAATAACAAAAAGAGTAATGTGGAAAGACATTTCCAGGGAAGGCATGCTACATTTGCAAAAGGCTGCGGTTTTATTTGTATAAATGCAGGCTGCGTTTTGTTGCACTCTGTTTGTTGCCCACATAAGGGGCACGTTATGCACGTTCCATTTTGTTGTTGTTTTTTTCGAATCCTCACCATTAAAACGACATCAAAAATCTGATTTCTTTATTACATTTCTTTAATTTCATCAAAGCAATGAAACATAATTCATTAATATTGTAATGAAGTTAAACTTGAGGCGGCATCGTGCAACAGAGTAGTCACGTGGTGCGTCATTCTCTAGGATGCACTGCGGGAGAAAAACATTTAATTGTGAAGGCTCATTATGTATTTGTAGCCAACTTAGTCATTTTGATAGTAGGCTAATATTGCTAATATAGATACATACAGCATGTGTTTCCTTCATTATAAAGCTTATATAAGGCTTTTAATTTTTTGCGGCTCCAGACATATTTGTTTTTTGGTTTTTGGTCCAATATGGCTCTTTCAACATTTTGGGTTGCCGACCCCTGGCCTAGAGTCTTAGGACTTTGTTAATCTGATGTGTATGTCATGTCATGTCTAGTTTAATCTTCAATCCAGTGGAATATTTGTCTGGGCCAGTTATCGTTTTTTCCCTGGAGGAATGACCTTCGTGGGACAAAGATCCAGACAGTCTCACACTCTGCTCCACTTTTGTAATTTTTTCCCCTTATTGTTTGTAAAAAAAAAAACCCAAACAAACAACTAACAAAACAAAAACAACTAAAAACTGATGTGTTTGCCTGCTGGCATGGCTCTCACTTTGAGCTCTTAATATTTTGCGTGTCATATTATTTTCACCCCCCTCTCAACATTTCAGAGGCTACGTCAACATCCTGCGGCTGCGCACCCCATACGTCATACCCATGCGACTCGCCGGACAGCAATCGGCGATAGCTGGCTGCTTTTGCACTTTGTTTGCTGCGTCCTGTTCATTTATCGAGTGAAAGCGTTCTGGTGCCTCTACCAGTCAGTGAACTGACAAAAGACAGCGGCAGGTTTTTTTTTTGTTTTTCCTTTCACAGCTCGAAACGCACCAGTTCAGCCGGTGCTAGTCAATCCGAGCTGCTCCTGCATGTGCTGCGACAGTGACAGGTTGTACATTTAGTGCGTTTTCTTTCTCACGGCGGTATGAGTTATGGCCACGGCGGCGGAGGGGGAAGAAGAAGCAGACATGGAGGTCGAGGGTTCAGGGATGGGAGCAGAGAGAGACTGGACCGAGGAGGAGGCGGAGGAGGAGGAGGAGGCGGTGGGAGAGGTTTCAGAGGACACGGTTCCGACTTAGACCAGGACCGAGGAGCGGGAGGAGGTCAGAAGGACCGACCTCCTCCACACCTGAAGGGCCGGGAGATTGGTTTGTGGTACGCGCGGTATGGAGCAGTGAGGAGGAAACAAGCGGACCGCAGATCGGTACGAGCCTCGCTCTTTGCATTTGACTACAATGACTTGTACATTTGTTTACAGTTGCCTTTCATTCATAAGAGCCGGTGGAGCATCATTGATGTAATCTGTTTTTTTGGTATTGAGCTCTGTGATTTTTTTTTTTTTTTGACGCAGCTTTATGACGTTTTGTTGTGATGTATTGACGTTGGACACCAGAGGGTTTGAAACCTCATCATTTCCTCACTTTAGGACCAAATTCTTACTCACTGCCTGATTTATTCCATTTGTTATGATGACAGGCCTGATTTCACTTCCCTTTCAACACCTTGATAAAAACGACCACACTACTGCCTTCATCTCTGCTTTTATGCCTCAGTTAAACTCCCCATAATCCTGTGCTGCATCACTGTCACATGACCAAACAAATACCAAGTGACCAACAAGATACAAATAAATATCGGTGGTGAATATCGGCCCAGTTTTATTTATCAGACTATATACTTACCTACACTTCTTTAGCAACCCAGAACAGGGATTAGAACAAACTCAGAATCCAGAAAAACTACCTTAGCAACTACATTTTAGACTCTTATTCTTCCAAACCAGAGATGGAGTTAGACCACCAGACGAATCCGTATCCCAGCACCTAGTTTACATACTTTAGATCAACGTTAGATTATTTTTCTTCTTTCGGTTTGTTATTTTGTTTGTATTTCCTTTTAAATCCTGCAAAGCACTTTGCAATGCCTTGTTGCTGAAATTTGCTTAGTAGGTCGGTGAAACACAACTATTGTGCAATTTATTTGTTCCAAGCTAGAATGCTATGCCCGAGTGGTGCTGTTAAGTAGAACTTTTTTGCGACACAAAGTGCAATAGTAAGAGAACATATGAGTATATATATATATATATATATATATATATATATATATATATATATATAAATATTTTCTCTTTCTTCATATGTGTGCAGCGGGCCATGGTCCACATGGACGAAGCCAGAGAGGAACACATCACCAAACTCCTCAACTCGGTCCAGAGTGACCCAAGAGACAGCAGGGACGCACAGTCCTCAGCGTCTGATGCCTGGCGGACAGCAGCAGGCGGCGGCGGCGGCGGCCACTGGTGAGAGCTGCTTGTGACTTCCGCTGTGCTGCTCGCTCACTGCCAAGCTTACAATGTAAAAGGATGTATGAAGTCAGATTATTTGACTGTTTGTAGCTGATATTGTGTCTTATTACCATGTTGTGAAATCAGCTACTTTGATGGGGACATGCCTGAAGAAGAGAAGCAGAAACTGGAGGAAGAGGAGGACGGTTCTTCGAAACAGAAGAAAACAAGCCGCACATCTCAACGGTAACTGTGTAAAATGTTTCAAACTCAAACAATTCAGTGTTTTCTGGTTCTTGTGGAGCAATACTCCACTTTAACCCAAAATGACTGCATATAATACAAATGTCATATTAATAACAACCAGGAATTGCATTTCTGCTCATCATCAACATATTTAAGACCCTTTTTTGTTTTGTTTTGTTTTTTATTGTTCTCAAAGTGTAGATATCTCATATTTGTACGAGGTGAGAAAGTAAACATATTTTGATAAAACCGATTTGAAAGTTTTCTTACGGAAAAAATCTATTAAAATCATACATTTTATTTGGTATAAAAATTTTTAGATTTTATTTGTGAGCAATAAAAGCAAATTCATTCAGAATTTAAAAGCATTTGACTCGTCATTCAGACTTTTTATTGTCATATTTAAATTAAAATGTACCTTTGAAAGTCGTTTTTTTGCCAATCATATGAAAGGAATAACTAAACTATAACCCTTGTTATCAACCATGTTCCTAATGTGTGTGTTATTTAATGTTTTTTTTTCAGTGACTCCTCTGCAGCAGCTAAAGATGAACCTCCAGACAACTGGGACGAAGATGATGAGGACGACGTGGAGAAAGAAAAACCACAGAGCAAAGACAAGGATCTGGAGTTCTTATTTCAGGAAGTAGTCAGAGACGCATCAGTGGACGAGGACTTGAAAAGAGATTTGCAAAGCAAAAAAATGGATAGAAATTACAAAGAAATGTTGGTGAGTGTACAAATAGGAAGTTATAATTTGCTGTACACAGCAGAACTTTCTGCTGCAGTTCCAAGGTCAATAAATACATTTTTTTTCAAAGTACAATATATTAGTGCAGAGACATTTTCTACAGATAACTTGGTAGAGAGTTTCACCAGCATTGTGTAAGTGAGATGTTAAAATTTCAGGCTTAAAAGTTTAATTTTCAAGTGCAAAGTTAACAAAATAGGGCATGCGTTGTTGACAAAACGCTACTGCTGAATTTTGCTGCGTGAAGTGATGAGGTTGGATTTGAAACTGAAGTTGAAAGCAGAATATTTCAAGTGTGAATTGTTAATGTTTAAATTAAATTTGATGATGACTTAAAAACTGTACAACTGTAAAGAAATAAAAACCTGCTCTTCATTTTTTTCCATCTCTAGAAATTCAGGGAAAAACTACCATCATACGGAAAGAAAGAGGCAAGTATTGCTGCTTTATCGTTCCTTTAAGCATTGACTTTCCAACAACTCATTACAAGATCTTACATTAAAAAACATACCTATTTCTTTAATTCTTTGTTCTTTTCTTTCACAACCTCTTAATTGCGTTCCTTCTCTGATTTGATCCGTAGGATCTGGTGCGGCTCATCAACTCTAACCGCGTCTTGGTGGTTAGCGGGGAGACGGGGTGCGGAAAGACCACTCAGGTCACCCAGTTCATCCTGGACGACCACATCAACAGAGGCCGGGGCTCGACGTGCCGCGTGGTTTGCACGCAGCCCCGCCGCATCAGCGCCATCTCCGTAAGTTTTCTGCAGCCCTGCTTATGTTGCCTCAAATGTTCTGGTTTGTCTACTACTGAAGAATGTCGTCCTGATAAAACAGTTTTTTTGTTGTTGTTTTTTTTAATGCAGGCTCTTTTCTTCAGTGGAATTGTGTGTGTGTTTTTCCTCTCAGGTAGCAGAGCGTGTAGCTGCAGAGAGAGCAGAAAGTGTAGGAAATGGAAATTCCTGTGGTTACCAAATACGCTTGCAGAGGTAAGATTTTTCTCCCTAATGACTGCTGATGCATGAAATGGAGGTAATGGATTTGACTTTAAAAAGCTCGCTATATATTTAACTGTCAGTAATACAGTTTTTATGTCCTTTGATTATGTGATTCTTAGCTTGTTCCCGACTTAAACGTCATGCCAGCTTCATTTATTAGAGCAAAGCCAATCATGGCTTCATAAACGGGATAATTATTTTAATCCGCAGCATAAACCTTCTGCCTAAATTACGGATAAATCTAAGATTAATATGCAGCTTCTTGGAACCAGATGTTCAAGCTGAGCTTCATCATCTGGTGGTTTTTAAAAATACACCAAAATTTAAATGTAGTGGGAAATACAGATGCCTGATCTGGATAAATGAGACACATGTTAAGAGAGAAAAAAAAAATCTCTCTTAACTTTGTTCAACAAAGTTTTTTAGTTGATTCTGTTTCTTTCGGTCGCCAATATGCCTATTAGAGTCAAATGCCTTAAAGATAATTGGACACCGCATCAAAGTGCAGACAGACAGTGACTTAAATGTGCTCTAGCAGTAATTAATAATGTCTTTGAACATTTTTAAGTCCGGCATCTGATCTGATCCGAACAGAGCTGTGCTCATCTAGCTGAAAAACAAAACAACAAAAGCCAGAGAACAATACTTATAACAATACTTATAATGATAATAATAAAAATTGATTTTAAAACTGAAGTCAGCTTCTACTAAGGTCTGGCTCAGCAGCCAACAAAGACGTCAAACCTTTCATCTGAGGCTTTATTGCTTGCTGAGGATTCTCAACAGAGGATTGCAGGTGAATGCTAATTGGAGCAAAAACAAATTGACAAATCTCAGGAGAAAAAGGAATCAGGATACAGAAACTGGAGCTTTTAAAATAAATGATACATAATTGTTTTTTTTGTTGTTGTTTTTTTTTTTTTTTTTTTGCACCAAAGTATGTAGATGTGATTCATCTGTTTTTCTTATAAAACAACCTTAAATTTGTACCACCACCGAGCTGGGTGAGCTTCAAAAGACGTTCTTTAGAGATAGATTTGTGAAGCTGCTGCTGCACTTCGACTGCTCACTGTTGTGGTCTCACAGAGCACAGCGGTGAACAGTGTGATGCCGCTTTGTTTAACCTCTAATGATGTACCAGGTTTACTTAGAAAAAAAAAAAAAAGTAAAAGCTGACATGAAAACTTTATAGCCTTGCTCCTTTTATTCCCTCGTTGTGTAATCCAGTTCTGCTGCCAGAACCAAAACCTTTCTGTGCACTCTTGTGCATCGAAGGCCGTTTGCAAAAGTAGATAGTGCTGCAAACTGAATGTTTATTGTTTTAAGGGCTGTTGAAACACACTTAATTTAGATTTATTTCGAACAATATTGGAGGTAAAAGCTTATGAGATGGCAATAACAATAATATCCCAATAACGATAATATCCCAATAACGATATGACTTGCGATTAAACACATATACTTAAACGGTGTTGATGTCCTTCTGTTGGTTCTCAGCTCAGGGTCTGGGTGTGTGTTTGCTGTCGTTCTGTCTGCTGGGGAAAAAAAACAACATATCTTCTCTCTCAACAGAATGGTTTTATTGTGGTCTCTTCTGGCCTTCATCTGTTCTTCTTCTTCTGATGCTGTTGTTATTGGCTTGACCACCTATTGCGTCAAACAAGCGTCACCAAATAAATTGCATAGAATGGAGAAACTGAATGCATGCTGTTTTATAATCGTCTGAGATTTATTGTCGTCTTGGAATTTCTTGGAGATGCACAAATTGCTTACAGCTATATTACAACAATGTTAAATTTCAATATATTGTGAAGTCAAAGAAAACTTGCAGCCGGACTTATTCGTGTGTTGTAATGCAATTAAGAAGACACGAAAGTGTCACCGTTTGGCCGGATGCGGTTCGTTTCCTTGATTACCTCGGAGCATCTTCCCCCAACTATTCCCTTTATTTACTGTTTTTATTTATTTTGTTAAATTTTACATTTAATTCATGGTGGCATTGGAGAAGTCTTAGAAAGTCTTAAATTTGACTTGCTAAAACTTGCAGAAACTCTGCAGGAGTACGTTGAGAATTTTAAAAACGGTAATTTTCCTTTTCGCTGATTAGATTTCTCTGCACTGTGCTTGTCTGTCATAAAATTGCAATCCGTTAGAAAGTTTCGTCCATGTGGTGTGACAGAAAGTGAAAAACCCCAAATATTTTAGAAAGGAGCCGCATGAACCAGAATGCCATAAATAATACACAAGTGACAGGTCTTTCATTGACGTATCGCAGCTGACAGCACTTTTTCTTTCTGTTTCACTAAAGGAATATTGTTGCATTCCTCACCGCTTTTAAATACCGGCTGAAATAAAAGCAAACAGTGTAACTAATGGGGTAGCTAATGAGGTAGCATGGAGCGACATTAACATCCACAAACAAGGTTTGGCTCACTAGAAAATAAAAGGCGACTGGATTGTCTCAGCCTCTGTTAAGGTTGAGTTACCAACCAAGAGAAGCAGCCTTGAGTTTGGAGGACGAGGGCGGCTCATTGTTGGCAGTGTGAACAACGAGATGACCTCACAGCAGACCTGTTGCAGGGCAGCTCTGTGCTGTAGAAATGAAGTTGTTGCACCGCGCTAAGCTCTAAGTGTCGAGGCTGTTAGAAGCCCAGCCGCTTTCATTTTCCCTGCAGCGTTTCTGCTGCCTATTAGGACCTTGTAAATGCTAAATAGTTTGTCTGAATGGGGAGAAGTCTCGCCATACCCTTGTTTCTGTTGCATATTGCTGTTTTTTTTTTTGTTTTTTTTTTATCTGTCTGGTGATGTTTTGTTTTTTTTTTAAATTTGAAAAACTTTCACGTCTTTTTGGCTCACTGCCTCGGTTGTTTTCGTTCTGCTCTGGCCCTGTGAATATGCGATTCTTTCCTGCGCTCAAGGTTAATGCTCCAGAGTTACTTTTTCCTAGATAATTGTCAGAAATCCTTTTTTTTTTTTGTTTGTTGTTTTTAAATGTCACACTTGAATTAATTATACAACAAAGCTGTCAGTGAAGTTGAGCTGCAGAGGAGATGCAGTTGGCGTTGATGTTTCAAGAGGCAAAATGAATCAGAACTCCTTGTGCCGTTCGAAGGATTAAACTTTTAAACAATGAGGAATACCCTGGTGAAATTATGAAATCAAACCAGTGTGCATAATTAACATTGCCTTACCTCATCCCAGTTCAGGTTCCCTTTAGAGCTCATTTCATGACGTAAATTATTAATCTAGTAAAACTATTTAAGCCTTTTTCTTTTTTTTCAACATTATCATATGAGGGTTTAAAAATATTAAAACCGGGAGAGAAAAAAAAGTTTTTTCTCCAACAATGATAAACAAAAGGATAAAATCAGTAATGATTTTAAAAATTGCATATACAAGTGGCTGTATATGCATTATAACGATTACGTATAATGTTTGTTCTGGCAATTTTGAATGAATAAGTGTACAAAACCCCTTTGCGACTTGTTGTGGTTAGCAGTTACCGACATTATGACATTTCATGGAATAACAAACTCGACTTTATGCGAAAGGACTCGCATTTTACTGGACGAAGTTGTATTAGAGAAATATCTGCTCTGTCTTCCTCTCTGTACTGGACCTAATTTGTGTCATCTGTAAAATGTAAAGCCTTTCTTCTTTCTCATCTCTTCCTCCTCACATTTCACAGCCGGTTACCACGGAGACAAGGTTCAATACTGTACTGTACGACAGGAATTATTCTTCAGTGGCTCCGCTCTGATCCGTAAGTCTGATCCCGTCTTTCACTTTCTCATCGTCGTCATCCACTCCAAGCTTCTGCTTGCCACACATCCTTTCTTTGTCTTTTTTTTTTTTTTTTATGATATTATTTTTATCTGTACTGATTTGTTCGTCTCCATCTGCCAAAGTCATTAGCATGAGTCTCCATACTGACGGAGAAATAAAGTCGCATGTACACACACTGAGGTCTTCTGTTGACTCATCCCTCCGTGCTCCTCGTTACTTTCTGAGCTGCTCAGATTAACAAGAGGATCTTAGCGAAACGCCAACTTTTCCTTGATGTTGAACTTGAAGACTTTAATTGAGAGACCAAAATATTTGATGAAGAATTTCTCTCGCTTAATCTATGGATTGTATATGCAAAAAAAACAACCTTAAAACTGTAGCAAATCCCATTCGTACAGATACTTGAAGTCCTTGAATTTAATTTAGGTGATTTCAAGGTTTGTAAAGTGCTTGATATTCAAACTGATCAGTTTTATAATAATTTAACGCCTGATTACGCTTCTTTACAGTTGAAACCAGATATTTAGACACAGCCAATAAAATGACAAACATATATATTTTTTTCTCTCTGTCGGAAGTTAAATCAGACCAAATATTGGTCTGATTATCAAAATTATTTCTATTAACTAATTGCCAGAAAAGGTTGACGAGAAATTTTTTTTAGAGATTTTTTTTATTATTATTTTTTTTTGTAGCTTTCTTTGCATGTTGTGTTCAAGCGCAGGACAATTATTGACATTGACACAATTTCTTTTGTTTCAATATAATTATTACTCCTAACGTCTCAATGAGATTGATCTGTGTAATTTAAATAAAATTTGGCTTATATTTTATATGTCGAAACATAAAGATTTCTCATATTTTAGTTCACCTTGTCCCTGCTGTAGAATGTAAAATACTGTAGCAGGACATTATGAATAAATTACATCATACGACAGGTGAATTGAAACTGTCTCCTTTTAGTTAATTCGCATTGTTGAACGGTCCTGGAAAGTCTGAAAACTCACCTTGAAAATGTTTGAAAAGTGTTTTGAATTTCACTGTGGGGAAATATGAACAAACCTTGACAATAATCCTTACAGATTAGCCCGTCCCTTGACCTAAAGTCAAACTCCTAATCTAATCTCCCATGTTTTCTTAGGTTGCTATCCAGTGTAAGTCACCTTGTGCTGGATGAGATCCACGAAAGAAACCTTCAGTCAGACGTTTTGCTCGTCATCGTGAAGGAATTACTCGACCTCCGAGATGACCTCAAGGTCATCCTGATGAGCGCCACCCTCAACGCAGAAAAGTTCTCTAAATATTTTGGTAGGACGCCTCCAATTTACGCAACGTTGTGTTACACAGAAACAATTATCTTCACCTCTATCCTCATTTTTTTATTTTTAAGACAAATGTCCAATGATCCACATCCCTGGGTTAGCGTTCCCAGTGGAAGAGTTCCTACTTGAAGACGTCATTGAGATGACCAGGTACTATTACTAAACACCTGAATTATTGCAATATTCTGGTAATATTTTTTAAAATGTTTGCAGAAAAAATTCTCACAAACTGTATTTTAAAGAATCTGTAGTCACTAGCTGCTTTTCCATTACAAATGTGTGCAAGAAATGCGACAATATTCTGCTAATGTTGGGGGCGGGGGGGAACCTACACACACAATTTCACATCGATGGCGTTTCCTTTAAACTTGAAGCGCAATTAAAAATCACACGTGAATGAGTTTGGCCATCTGATAAACCATCAAACACATGCCGCGCCTTGATCCAACACCTACTTCCAGTCATCTTCTTCTTTGTGATTCGCTCCACTGGCAGCGTCTGGTTGTCGATAGAGTGATTCGTGATGCGAGAAGAGTTTCCTTTGAAGTTGTGCAAAATCAACCAATTTTGATACAGCTGAAAAAACCCCCATCTCATCCTTGTGCCAAAACGTATTGAAAAACAAGGTTGTTTTTTTTTAATTGCCATGTTTCCATTAAGCAGTTTTATTTTCGAAATGTCATATTGGCAATAGAAATGCAGCCAGTTCAGAACAACCCAGTCCAGGTCTTGAGTACATATTTTGTCTTTCTAAGGTGCCAAGCAACATCGAAAATGAAGATTTAATAAACCTGAAAATGTTTTTAATGAATTTCCGCTCAGTGATATTGCTATGTATTGCCCAGTTTAATTTCAGCAGGCAAACTATTTTTCACCAATAACTGCTTCTCCTTTGTTTTGTTTGTATTACATGTCCGTCCACTTGGGGCATTCGCTCAGTTTTGCTCCTACCGGAAGCTGAAATCAGTTTTTCTGAGTTTCCTTTCAGAAATAAGACAGAAAAATCTTATAAAGTTTGAAGTCTGACCGAAACGTCAGCGGTCTCCAAGCAACCCCAACTTCAATACCCAGCATGGCTGCTGTTCCAATGAAAGGCGACCGAGTTGCCCATATAAACCATTCGACAGTTTGTGTCTTGTTAAACCGGTAAACTGCACAACCTCAATCTGTGAAAATGTTCTGTTGCTGCTCCAAAGATTCATTTGTCGAGTACTTATCACAAAAACTAGTTAACAGTGAAACTCTCCTAAGAACGTTTGTAAACGGCGTAATGGATGATCATTGTTGTGAAGGCGGAGTGTCGGAAGGGATAAGAGCTTCTTAAAGAGACGGAGGCCGATTTCAAAGCATCAAATTGGAAAGTCAGAATTGCATGCAAGCCATGTTTGATATATATAGGGCATTTTAAAGGTGACATAATTACTTGTTTGTGCTACAAAATGCCACTCTGAGGTTGGAGAATGGATACTACTGCCCCTTTAAAGCATGCACCTTCAGATGACATGCTAAGAATAGCAGCTTTGACTTCCTCGGCAGTCAAACACTTCCTTAGACGTACTTAGGCTTCTGTGCTTAGTTCAGCATCACAGCTTGCAATTCTGTTCCACCTGCGCCAAACGAAAAGGTACAAATACATCCAGTCTTAAACGCCCACTTTGTGTGCACTAACTGGATGTTTTTGTCTCTCTGCCAGATATCGTCCGCAGAATCAGGATCGTCGGCCTGCGTGGAAGAGACGCTTTTGGCAGGGCCACCAATCCAGATCGGAGAAGGAGGAGAAGGAGGAGGAATATAAGGAGAGCTGGCCATGTTATGCACGAACACTGCAGGGCAGGTGAGTTATTTTGTTTGCATGCAGTTGAAACCAGGCGTTTCAAACCGTAGCTGCTTCGTTACTCAGTTGTCTTTTTTTTTTTTTTCCTCTGAAAAAAACACCCGGACAGCACAGCTTTTATTTATTTAATGAAATAATGATCATCTCCGATATGCCATTTCTCTCATTACTGTTGCTTTTAGCAAATAGAAATAATTTTGGCAATTCTAAAATAAGAGAGCAATTCTATGTTTTAACTTTACACGGTGAGAAAAAAAAAAGTTTTCTTTTTGCTCTGTGTATGTAAACCTCCGGTTTTAACTGTGTGTTTCTTTGAGTATAATAAAGCGAACCTTGTTGGAGGGCAGTACCGTTCCTTTACCTTCATTATAATTGCTCAGTCTGCAGTGAGGAGACTGTCAGCATAATTGCTGGTGCGACAGGTTACTCTTTGAAAGTTTATTTAAAAAAACAGCCTCGCCTTGCCTCAGGCTTTGGTACTTGGAGATGTAGCTCATTTCCTGCGCCAGCCTGGTTTCAGCAGTAGCTCTATTAAGCCCTTATTGTATCGTCTGGATTTCGTCTAGTTTGGATTAAAGAGTCAATTGTAAGATCAGCCTCTATTCCACAGAAGTCGATTTTTTTCCTTTTCAGATATAAGTTAAAGGATTGTATCTTTTTTTTTTTTTGTTTTCTTTTGTGAACAAAGGCATTCAATTGTAACTGGAAGAGAAGCATGAGGTTAAATCAGTCTGATTACATCTAAAAGTCTGAGGAGGCGTCTCGTCTTTGTGCTGAATATTTTCAGGCAGTGTTGAGCACCATCCATCTGTTCGTTTTCCAAACCTGCTGAGTCCCGTTTAGGGTTCAGGCTGGTGACCATCCCCAATAGGTGACCTCTGGGTGACCTAGAGGTCAACGTTACCAACCCATCAGTCATCAATACAACCAGGGTTTACGATGGTTTCAAATTACAAGTACAGGAAATCTCACTGTGAAGAGCATTTCTTCACAGTGAGACTGTTGTTTCAGTTTAGTTTTGCTGCGTCGTCGGGATTTGTGCAGGCGCTTGAAATCCTTAAAAATGCTTGAATTTCAGCATTTTTCAAGCATTTGTCTTCAAAGTTTGGGAAATGCTTGATTTCTGAACTCCTTGAAAGTGTTTGATATGCAAACTGCACAGTTTTGCAATTCAGAACAATCTAACGTGTAATAAAAAAGCCTAGATTTCAGAAAACATCATTTACAGTTGAAGCCAGAAATTTTAATGCACCCAAATAAAATGACGATTTTTTTCACACTGTCTGAAGTGAAATCAGACTAAATCTTTCTGGTTTTAGGTTGGTTAGTATTATCAAAATTATTTCTATTTGCAAAATGCCAAAAAACGTATAGAATTTGTTTTTGTAGCTTTCTCTGTGTATTGTCTTCATTTGATCTGAGCAGGAACGTTTCTTACCTTAACACGATTTGTTTGGATTGTTTCAATATAATCTATATTTATTCATCCTATCGGCTCAATGACTATTGATCTGTGTACGGTAATTGAAATAAAGGTTGGCTTATATTTTGCATGTCAAACAATGTTATTGAAATTGGAAGATATTTTTGTAGTGTTTTGTTCTCAGACCAGTCAAGTTAATAGGGTGTGGTATACAACAAGCAGTATATTTCTGGTTTACCTTGGTCCTTCTGTAGAATGTAGAATACCATCACAAGATGTTCTTAGTAACACTGATACACAGAATTAAAACTGTCTATTTGTAGTTCATTTATATTGTCGTTATCTCCAAAAGTGTGGTGCTGGAAAAGTGCAAAAACGTACCTTAAAGATGCATTGAATCTTACAAAAATGTACAAATCCTGAATACTATAGCTACTGTTTTTAGATATAAAATCACAATTCCTCAATTCTCGTGCAGTTTGGTTTGCTCCACTGCTGCCCAGAAGTCTCAAGATATTAATCCTGTATGGTCAGAGCATGATCTGAATTGCCGGCCTGAAATTTGATTTGAAAGCACTCAGCGCTGGGTGGGATCGGCTTTTCTGAGCGCTGCAGGGAGATTTGTGTGCTGCCTGTGGTAAAAACAAGTATTAAACCTATTTAGAAGTAAAATTATTAACAAAAAATATAAAATTAGAAACCAGCAGTGAACGCGATTCACTGTCAACAGGGCTGGTTAATATATTTCTGTATGTGCAGATTAAAATAATAATTAAAATAATGCAATCGCGTTGTTTCCGGTGCAAATCTGTAAATGGGGGAGAAGGAAAAATAAAAACTAAACCCTTCTGGCCTCAATGCAACTAGTCAGACAACAACAGAAGGGCTGAGCTTCATCCTGACAGATGAGAGGTGGCGACGCGTTCAATGTTTGTCAATGTTTTCCAGATACTCTGACGGCACAATCGAGGCGGTGGAGATGTTAGACACCGATGAGAAGATTGATCTGGAGCTGATCCTGGCGCTGATCCGGCACATTGTGCTCAACGAGGGGGTGAGAGTAATCGCGTCTCCGGTTTCAGCGCAGTCAGGAATAGGATTTCCTTTTCTCAAGTAAATCCGCACTAAGGAAGATTACTTTGCAGGCAGCCTCTGATATCACAGCAGAACAGGCGACTGCCACTCGAACACGGCCGGAGGATGTTTTAGGTTTGCGTTGTTCTCCTGACACGTTCAACACTGGCGGTCCGTAGCGCAACACGTTGAAAACGGATTCGCGTTAAGTTAAAAAAAAAAAAACAAACAAAAAAAACTTAACAGGTGACACGGCTGCTTGAGCTGGAAAAGGAGAGAGGCAGAGGAGAGCAGATGGAGGGAACGGGGCAAGCTTCCAAACACAGAGTGACTTTAGATCAGAGAAAATGACACCGATCCTGGCTGCAGATCTGTGCTAATGAGTGGTGGAGCAGATGCTCTCCCACTACACGTTCAGCTCCCTCCCCCACTTTTTTTTCCTTCCTCCTTCCAGTTCTCATCAGGTTTCATCCTTTCATGTCAGCATGTTTTCACTGCTGCTTTTACGGATTATTAACAGCGGCAATCAGTTCAGCTTATAGGGCCTACTCAATTAGATTATCACTGAATGTATGAGCATTTTTGTAATTCTAGCAGTGAAGCTCCTTTTAGATTCATTACACGCAGTGTTGTTTTTCAACTAGCGCTTGTATCTAATTTTGAAAATTGTCGCTCGCATCTAATCAGAAATTATTGAAATTTTCTATAAGAACAACATCAAAGGTTTATTATTCAGAATTATGAATATATGTGCGATCATGGAAGAGTGCTGACTTGATATTTGTCACTATCAGTCGGAGCAAGCTAAAGTAAAACGTAATTACTAAAGAAGCTGATGATTCGTAGAGAGCTGTATCCATAAGCCTGTCAATCAATAAGCATAAATTATGATTTCAGTTGAGTGTCTTTTTTTTTTTTATTTGCTTTTTATTTATTGTGTTTTGGTTGTTGTGTTTTATTTTGGATATTCAACATGTCTTGAACATGCATTATTATGTCATTATCATGATATAACTAAAACTGACCTCAAGACAAAAATAATGTCTTTTATCCCAATAATTTCTAGGACAATTTATCGAACTACAAAACGTATTATCGTGACACGGCTATGTATCCAAGCATATAATTTCAGAAATGAGTGGAAAGATATATTTGTATGTTTTTGGGTTTTTTTTTTAATTTTGAAAGAAGTTTTTTAACTAAAGCTTATTTAAGAGTTTGTAGGACATGAAAGAAGGTATTGAGATACCATTTATTGCCAGAATTGAAACAGTAGTGTTGAGGATAACATTTCACAGCAATTCAGGAAATGAAACAAAAGGAAGTCGATTGCTTTTTCCAACGCATTTCTCTCCGAGCAACGTGGAACTAGTCGTATTACTTATGTTTGTTTGCGGCCGGCGGCTTTGGCCAAAAGGTGCGAAAGAGTCGAGAAGAAAAAGAGCGCCTCGGAACGAGGAGTGACTAACTCGGACAGACAGAATAATTACCCTTTCCTATATGTAGCCGTATCTCCCATCAGTCACGCCGCCACTCAGCCACTCGACCAGTTGATTTGCCGTGGCATTGTCAAACGGCTCAGAGGGAAAGGCACTGATTCGCCATGACGCCACTCCGCACCAAGGATATGGCCCGTCTGTCGGGTTTCGCCTGTGATGATTGGTTAATTATATTGAAGGGGTCTATGATTAGACGTTAAGGGGGCTGACATGCAAGCAATAATGACTGCCTGCTAGGTGAAGCTCTGAATGTGGGAGGATCAGTGCGCGTGTTGCCAAATAGTAGGCTAACACCGCTGAACTGTTCGTTGCTTTTTTTTCTTTTGAACTAATCCGCGTCTTTGCGTGCCTCATGTGTCAGACTGCAGCTACCGTATATACACAGTTTCTACATCACACACTCACTGTCATGTGAGTGCAAGCCTTTGGGTATAATAATTATGTGCAATTAAGAGGCAGAGGTAGTTAATGCTATGAAATAACTTTTTTTGTATGAGTATTTTAGTTTTACTCCTTTCAGCTGGTGAATAATTTCTCTTTTTGAAGAATGAGCGTTTTTCTGACTACTTGAGTTCACACTGAGATCCATTTTTGCCTGATTTCGGGTTTCTTGCGCAGCTAATCTTTGCACTGATTTTAGAAGTCAGACTATTTTTGGTTGTTTTGTAAAATTTTTCTCAAGTTTTTTTTTGCTAAATATGATTTATTTGTAATGGCAATAAAATGGATATGACATCCAAGGTGGTCAGTACTTTTTAAGAGTATTGTATATATTTTTTCAGCATATTACTATCCGTCCTATATATAAAACTGCTAATTCTCATGTTGTTTACATGTTGCAGCAGGAGTAATGTTTGGCTGTGCGTTTAATTGAAGAAGAGACAAGATTTTAGGATTGTGATCAAGACAGTGCTAGTATGCACTGAACAAAATTTTCAAATCTGTTCATCCATAATACATTTCAAGCACACGCAACATCAGTGTTGTGCTAGGATGGGAAGGAAATCGAGAAATACCTTCCTTTTTTTTTTTTTTTGAAGATATGTCTGACTGAATAGAAAGCTATTTGTTGACATGCTAGGCTAACTTTAGCATGTTTCCTCTTTGTTTTGATGTGACTTGTTGATGATTACCAATTCCAAAATGTTTCATTGCGGGTCCAGGTGATTGTGATCAAACAAATAGAAATTGTGTGAACTGTTCGGGTCTTCATCCTTAGTACGGTTAATGTTGTTTGACTCAGTGACGAGGTGGTGGGGCAAATCCTCACAGACTGTGCAAAAACGTCTCTGCATAGACGTTAAACGCCTCATGTTTTACAGCTGCTGTCAAGGGACTTTTTAATTTTGCTTCTATTAGAGCGTGCTTAGAAAGTGAAACAAGGACACAGAGAGTCGGTAAGAGAGAATCAGAAGGTAGAGCATAAACTGAAGGTAATCAAATTACTTTGACTCCGGCAGCGGATCTCTTCACTAATAGACCATATGTTTTTATTCGTTCGTGTTGGATTTCCTCTCCTATTCCACCAACAAAGTATTCGCCTCAAATGAGATTGTCGGCTTGCTGAAATGTGCAAAGAGGAGTGTTTACATCCTAATGCAGCGCAACTAGATGGATCTGTCATTCATGGTGGTGTTTTGAAAGCTGCGTGAAGTGTGGCTTACGACTTTATTAAAACCACAGGCACAAGTCATATTTATGTTTAAAAGCCAAACTGCCATATTTTATCTGGCTGCATTATTCTGTGGTAGACGCTTCTGGTCCAATCCAGTGTCTTTTTTTTTTTTTTTTTTCTTCTTATGCAATATATTTTAAGTGTGAAACAAAAATCTAAGCGTTTTAGTTACAAATGGAAAGACTGTGGAGGTTTTGATTTCTTACAGGTATCTGTTATTGCAGCTGTTCAGTGGCTGCTGGTTTCTTAGGTTTTTATGCCTTTTTTGCTTACAAAAAGGCAGATGAGGCTTTTTCATCATGTGTTCGATGCTTATTCCCCGTTCCGTTCCACATCATTAACTGTATCTTAATTTATGCGTTCAATACTCGTGTTGGAAAGGCTTTTTCTTCACCTTTCAGTAGGTTTTCCATACATACATAGGAAACTGCAAATCTGATTTAGGAATTATTTCACCATTTAATTATTTCAGATATTGCATCATTATTGTATTAGTTTGGTTTCTCGCTAGCTTGGCCGACATTGTCATTTGCAGACTCTGTTCATTGACACATCTCTCAGCTGTCATTTATCTGTATTTTTTGCTGTCTGTATTTGCTGGTCTGCTTTTCTTTCGCGGTGTCAGAGAGACGTGAGCCGACGTGCAGCAGAGACTGCCCCGTTGTAACAGGACGTCGCTATCATAACGATGTTGGCAAGGCGTTCCATCTCTCATTGAGAGGCCGGAGGGAAGTTGGCCTTGTTAGCTCACCTCAGCTCCTTGCTGCTGGGCATCGTGCTCATAATGACTGTTGTAATGACTATTTAATGGATGGTTGGCAGGTTTGCTTTTACCGTAGCCTTTGTTTAAAAACGGCTCTGTAATCGTTTCTGGCAGGAGGGAGCAATCTTGGTTTTCCTGCCCGGCTGGGACAACATTAGCAGTCTCAATGACCTCCTCATGGCGCAGCAAATGTTCCGATCAGGTACGCTCATTTTTCATTTAACGGTTATTGGTTTTGACTTCATTTAACACAAGAGAACAGACAGTTTATTTTTTGTTTTTCGTTTTTTAATACACCAACAACATTATTTCTTTTCGGTAAGCTCCAGAATGAAAGAGATTTACAGATTACATCCTTTGAACAATTTGAAAATGCCCAGGTAAGAAAGTCATGCCCTTAAAAGCTTCTGATTTTGGTTAATTCTTTAGATTTTACCTAATTGGAGTAAAGCTGCAAGGGATAATTCGAGTGACTCGATTTTTAAAATGTGTTACGTTTATTAAACTGTTTGTCTTTCCATTTGAATTTCCATCTCCTGGCCAACATGTTTTTAAATGTCACTGTTTGCAAAACACACAAACAGTTGTTGTACTTAGATGTAATAAATACAGCTAAGGGCATGCATTTACATCTATTCTATTATTCTGTTTGCTGCTGTTTTATCTCAGCTTTGCTTTCATATCCTATGTTTCAGAAAGGTTCGTCATCATCCCTCTGCACTCCCTCATGCCCACTGTTAATCAGACGCAGGTAAAACTTTCTCTTTGTTCTCTGATCATCCTCGAGTCGAACCAAAACATCTCGTTTCATCTTTCTTCTCCAACCTCCTCCAGGTTTTCAAGAGACCCCCGCCAGGAGTCAGAAAGATTGTGATTGCGACCAATATCGCGGAGACCAGGTGTGTATGTTTGTTTCCATGATTAGTCTCGAGTCCATTACTTCTCTGAGTGTGGCCGTTTTTTTCCCCCCTTTGTGCCAGTAATAATGCGCTGAGTGCCAGTCATTACCGGGATAAAAGCTAACTGGATGCTAATTAGCAAATACTGTCTCCATAGTATGGATGAGAAAGTTTAATTTAGTGTTCGCACAGCGTTTCATTCACATAAACAGAATAATTTAGGAAGCTGCTCCATCTGACATCACCTCACTTAGTATAGACTCTTCTTGCTAGAAACCTTCTTCTTTTAAACGATTTCATCAGTTTTTTTCTTTTCTTTCCTGACTTATCTCCCCACCCGTCCTTTCAGCATCACCATCGATGATGTCGTTTATGTGATAGATGGAGGAAAGATTAAGGAGACCAACTTCGACACCGACAACAACATCAGCACCATGACGGCCGAGTGGGTTAGCTTGGCCAACGCCAAACAGAGGAAAGGACGTGCTGGCAGGTACTTGCAAAAATGGACACTTTATGCGTCACATGGAACTGTCGGCTGCCTTAGCAGTGTGAGGTTTATCACAGGCACAACTTCGGCATCATATCCGTTTCAAATAAATAGCCATATTACAATTTAGATGATTAATAATTCCCATCAACATGCTTCTGGTTTGTTTCTCAAATTGTCAACAACAGAACAAAGTATAGCAATGCCACAAAAGTGGCAGGTTTGAGTCTTGTAGGGCAAAATTACAAATGCTACCTTTGGGCCACCTATGATACACTTTATTTTATAAAACAAAAGTTATTCAGAAGGGCACATTTTTGTCCGGAGGAAATAGGTCAGGTGCTCTAGCTCCACCTAGTGTCTATCTGTGCATGTCCCTGACCTATACATTTAGATATCCTGTGAAACATTTAGAACAAAGACACACTTCCCATTAATCCTTCTACGTATCGCACACTAGGACAGGAGATTTACCGCGCCTCCGTTTCCATCCTGCGATCTTTCCATAGATCCCTTCCAGCAGCCCACATCTTACCTCTTCCCATCTGCAAACACAGAGAGGCAAAGTTCAGACACTCCCAGGTTGTTTTAACTCTGCGACTTGAGACGTCTGTTCTGTTCGGTTGCTCTGACATCAAAGTGCAGCAAGCCCCAATTAGCAGGAGCCGCTTACTGTGTGCAGTTTCATCCCACTGATTTCTCAAATTAAGCCCTTGTCACAGGACTGATATAACATGTAATCTTTTTTTTTTCCTTCTCTCTCTGTCTGGTTCTTTTTTCTTTTACATATATCCAGGGTGCAACCAGGAAAGTGCTATCATCTGTACAATGGGCTGCGGGCCAGCCTGCTGGAAGCCTATCAATTACCTGAAATTATGAGGACACCGCTGGAGGAGCTCTGCTTGCAGATAAAGGTGATGTATGTGGGGAGAAAGAGATTGGCTTTGGCTTAGGAACCGAACTAAGGGAAGGTTTGCTTCAGCACCACTCAGAAACATACAAGCAGCACAAAAATCAATGTGATTCATTTGCGCTTTTTTCCCCCCCAAGCATCTGAATATTTAATTTTACAAATATTCCAGTGAATGTAGACGTTTGACTTTAATGTAAATCTTCTTTTATCCACACGGGGTTATAATTCTGCATACATGCGCAAATGTAAACATGCAACCTCATTAATGTTGTCCTTTAGTTTGACCACATGGCTTTTGTTTAATCTTTTGGCATAATTCTGGCTGGATATTTGACCAACCTTTTATCTAAAATTGAGGACCTTGCTTAAACAAATCAAAAGGACTTTTCTCTGTCATATGCTTTGTTTTTAGACATAGTCCACAAAGGGTTGGGTCATTACAGAATCACTGTCCATTTCTGTCCAATATTCACTTTTGAAATGCACACAGTGTCTGCACATCCTTAAAAAGTCTTAAATTCATTCATATAAAGTTGAGTCCATAAAATGTCTTAAATTAATTTAAAAAAAAATCATTTGGCCTTAAATACACTAATCATGGATTGTACATTTATGATTTAATCTTGTGTGTAATTGTTTAATTCTTGCGGGACATTCTTGGGGTCGTTAGCTAGTTGCTAATACAACCTTGATAGCTAGCTAACGTTTTTCTAACGTGGGTAAGAGCAAATGTATCACCAGTTGGCTGGACAATGTTTGTTTTTACCACTGATTCACTTCTGTTGCCAGCCCATGAAAGTCAGCAGGATTCCCCCAGTCATCCCCTGAGTCATAGTTTTTTTTTTTCTGGCTTAAATTTCATTCAAGGTGGCATTAAAAAGATCTGAAAAAGTCTTAGATTTGACTTTTTACATCTTTACAACGTTTCTTTCACAGCTTGCAACCTCTCGGTCATGGAAGTGTAAAACTCATCTTCCAGTCGTGATAAGATTTAGCCTTGATGGATCATGGATTTTTTTTTTTTTTCCGACACAATCTTAATTACTTTTATTTATGAGGTCACGTTTTGGGTCGGCTAAATAAAGCTCAGCTGCAATTGGGTGTTGATCCCCAGCGCTCACACTACAGCTAGTTTTTACGTGGATAAAGCACGCTAACGTAAAGCTTCTGAAATTAAAAGGGTGCATCTATGCCAGTTTATCCACTGCCACGTCTCCAAAATTACAGCAATCAGATCTGCAACGAGAATTATGCAAAAAAAAAAAAAAACATGTATTAATGTCTACAGAAATCCCCTGATTTGCAATTTTCTAAGAGACATTTATCCTACCTTATTTGTTGCATCAGTATTGCAACCAATCGTGAAGGATTAGTCAGTGCTGGCGGGTTTTGGTTCTCTTTTGTTAATGAGGTTTGAGGAAGGACATCCCAGACTGACTCACGCCCCTTTTCCAACTGTTTCAGTTTTTTTTTTAAATAAATCACATCTGTGTATTCCCTCTTTCTCATATATGAACATCGCTCTCTTTCCTCTGTTGGCTGCTTGCTGCTGAGCTCTCCTGTTTGTCTCTGTGAATCCTCGTAGCGCACTCAAAAGTGTTTAAAGCATCGCTAATGGAACATAAAGCCAAAGTTCATTCAGTTCTGGTGATTGTTCTCACCAGCAGCTGTATTGTATGGGATTTCAAGCGTGCATCTTCCTGCAGCCTCGGTTCAATAAATTCGAGTGTGTGTGCGTATATGTTTATTTATTTTTTTTTTTATTTCAAAGCTGGTGGGTGAGAGGCTGACTAATGCGTCAGACTAACCTCAGAGTGAGAGACACTCTGACAACACGCAGACCCCAGGCTGAATCTCTAATGCACAGACACTCCAACATCTCTCCCACAACCCACCTTTTTGTCAATTGCAGAGCGAATGTGTGGTTGCTTCTTTACTCTTTAGTGAATTTAAAAGTCTGCTTTTTTTTTTTTTTTTGATGTGGAAATGAATGCACTTTAAGTGAATGTGGACATTCATAGAATCAGCTCTCATCACAAATTCGCTCTTCCTGGCACTGAGGGAATCGCATTAAAGCGGCTCCCTGTAAATGTGTGTCGAGTGGCGCGCATCCAAACTGCCTTTCGAGTGAGCTTGCCGGTCAGAGAGAGACGCACACGAGCCCTAATTTCATGCAATACCCAACAGTTTGGTTTGTGGCACAGCGTGCAATGAAATGCTTCGGCTGACTGGATGAAAATTGATGTACGCCCTTTAGATTCTGAAGCTCGGCTCCATTAGTCGATTTCTGGAGAAGGCCTTGGACCCGCCGAGCGAGAAGGCAGTTAACCTCGCCATCAAGAGCCTCACAGACCTGGTAGGAAACTGTAAATATTACATGTAGTTTGTTTCTATTTAACAGGGATCAAGTAGTTCTGTAACTTCATCTTCGTCATATTTGTCACCCAAGTTCATTTTACAGATGGCTCCTCCCAGGAATATTGAGTGAAAATCCTGACCAGTAATTGTTTGCAAACATCAGTTGGTTCTTTATCATTTTTAGAGTCATTCAGAGCCATAATGGAGCCACCAGCTGTGGACCATAATTTTTATTTTTAAAAAAATGTTGGAAAATCATGCGTCACGTTTCTTTGAACTTCACTGTTTTATCATACTTTGTATGACAAAATAGTCCCATTGACACACAGTTGTGTTTTCTTGTTTTGGCAAAACGATCAAATATGAAATAGTTAAAGAGAAATAAATACTGTTTCAAGACACTCTAAAATGTAATGCTGCCTTATGGGTATCCAGAGTAACCAGTCCTCACATGTTTGAAGAGTACAGATTCCTCACCTTGATCAAGAGAAAAGCAGAAGAGAAAAATAAAAAAACAACACAGTTATCATGTGTGCTGCCATGCCCTAGAATCGATCCTGAGATGTAGAAATTTTTATGTATACATTAAGAAAAAAAATTGGAAACCTTGCCTGAGGGGAAAATTGAGATTCGTTGATCTACTGCAAAAGTCTGTCTAATACTCAATCAGCAAACTGGCACAATCACCTTCTGTTACCAGTTGATCACCTTAAATGCAATACAGATCGAAAAAACACAGAAAAACAACATATTCTCTTAAAATCACCCAGCTAAGTTTCACGTTTGATGATGTAACGCTGCTAACCTTTTTGCAAAGCTCCTGTTATTTAACTCAGAAGTGCTTTCAATGCACACAGACACCACTGACTGGAAGTAAAACCTCTACCACTTGATTTTGATGGGAGTCATTAGAGATGACACGAAACATTTCCCTCTGGTCTTTGTGACACGGTGCGCCAGAACGCTCTGGACCAGGCGGAGAATCTGACTGCGCTGGGTTTCCACCTGGCCCGCCTCCCCGTGGAGCCGCACATCGGCAAGCTGATCCTGTTCGGCGCTCTGTTGGGATGCCTCGACCCCGTTCTCACCATCGCCGCTTCGCTCAGCTTCAAAGACCCTTTCTTCATACCCCTGGTAGGTGCGCCGCGTCCGCAGACATGAAAGCCGACATCGAGAGCAGAGGCAAGCGCGTACGCTTTAGCACATTGCTGCAATCTTCCTTCTGGCTGTTTGTTTTTTTATTTTTTATTTTTTTAATCTATCGTGAATATTTAAGAAGTTTTTTTGGGGGGGGGGATTGGAACTGCCCGTCTCTTTTAGGGCAAAGAGAAGATGGCAGACATGAGGAGAAGGACTCTGTCCAGGAACTCAAAGAGTGACCACCTCACTATTGTTTACGCCTTCAAGGTAAACAAGCCCAACAGCTGCGACCCTGACTTCGCCTCTTTAAGCTGAGACTGTTGGATGACTTCAGTATGTCTTAATTTCTTCTGCACCGGCTGCCAGGGTTGGGAGGAAGCCAAGCAGCGGGGGTCCAGGTATGAGAGGGATTACTGCTGGGACAACTTCCTGTCTGCCAACACCCTCCAGGTGAGGCTGGCTGATTGCAAAATGTTTCTGTTTTCATGTTTTTTGCATCTGACAGATGGGGGAAAAAAAATATGTATTTCAGCTTAAAGTAATTTGCAGAAGAGCAGCAACGCATTTAACTCACAAACAAACCTCTTTTCATTAGGCTAACAAGATGAGATTTTCAGCAACATTTTCAGAATTCCTATTTTTTTGTTTTTTCCACAGATAAGAAAATGTTTCACAAAGCACGGCATGTGTTTTATAGTATCCACAATATGTGTTAAAATGTTCAATTCAGGGTTGACTATTCTGTATGTTATGGAGGTGAAATAAATCTCAAACCGGATCAAATAGTCCCAGCTGAGTGTCGAATTGATCAATTCAGGTGTAAAAAGTTTGAACTTTGAGGTGATCAAAAGTCAAGACTTATGAAATAAAAACTGTAACTAATTAATTTAATAAGTTATTAACCATTTAGTTTAGCACTGATAGGAAACGCCAAAGGAGATGCAAACATGTGCTTGATTAACAGCTAAGTGTTAGCCAGTCACAGAGCTCACAAAACAGTTCATATCTTGTATATCATAATTTGTTTATCGGCAAGAGTAAGATGCTGGTATAAGGAAATGAAAAAAAAAAGTAATGTTTTGAAACCAGTGAAGTTTTTACTTCTTATTAATTCTCCAGTTTAATATCTTTTCAGTGAGTTTTCTCTGGCTCCCACATGTTTCTTTCCAATATTGTGACCTGCTTTTATAAAAAATTAGATATTGGATGAGCAGGCACATATACATGCACATATTGCTCTTTTTATATTTAAGTTTACATATAATTCTGTGACCTCATTAAACCGAAGGTTTCCTTCCTATCTTGGCCTATAAAGCTGATTCTGGCTCCGTGAGACACTTTTTTTTTTCTCACTTGCAAAAGATTAAAAAAATTCTAGATGGCGTGGGAACTAAATGAGTGCCACTCACCACTCTTACAAATGCAACCTTGTTTAAAAATTACTGTATCCAAGCTACATGTGGCGTGACTGCCAATCAGCCGACTGCAGGTCTGCTGACCAATTACCCGGGCGAAATCATGTTGCCGCGCTCTAACATTTAGAAAACAAGATGACGTTCAATACGCTGCACATTAAGCTCCTAAACTGTAAACTTACACTCCAGTTATGTGTCCTTTTTATTATTTAGATGCTGCACAACATGAAAGGTCAGTTTGCCGAACATCTCATGAGCGCTGGCTTTGTCAGCAGCAGGGATCCCAAAGACGCTAAATCCAACATCAACTCAGGTAACTGCAGGAGTTTTCTTTTAATTATCACTCAGGCTATTTTGCTCTCAAAACGCTGGGGATTATTTGGCTTTTTTGTAAGTTTTCCATAGATTTCACCTGAAAGCCAAACATCCCCGACTATTGACGAGCAGTGTGTGTTTTCAACCAGAGAATCCTTCAACCGAGCAGCGTGTAATTAAACATCATCGTCTTCTATTTGCTCAGATAATGAGAAGTTGATCAAGGCAGTGATTGTTGCTGGGCTGTACCCCAAGGTGGCCATGATCCGGCCCTCTTACAGCAAAAAGAGACCTGGGTGAGTCTGTCAGTCTGAGAAAGTTGAGAAGTAAATTATCCATTGTGTCCTTTGCTTTGTTTTTTTCTTTTTCTCTCCCTGAAAGACAAATGGCGCTGGCGCTACAGTCACTCATCAGACTTCCAGAAGGAGTTTTGGAAGGGTATTGTGACAGTCACAGCTGTGCGGCAACCGTGTTTCAAAAATTGTCACAAAAAAAAAAAAAAAAAGAGAAAGAAACAAAGGCACTTTTGCAGCTCAAGATCAATGCACTCATCACGGAGGTGCCCTGAGGCAGCTGTCATATGTGGCAGCTTTGACCTGTGTGCAAAAGATAAATGGCTTTGGGAATGGCAGTTTTATTTATATATCACATTTCATTACACATCAACTCAGATTACAAGCAATATATACAATACAGTGCTGTAAAAAGAATTTAACCCCTTACATATTCTCCTCTGTTTTTGCCTTTCTGAATGCCAGACAAGAGTGAATACAAGATGCAGTTTTCAAATAATCAATCGTAGTTTATTTTTCTCTGTAGAAATAAGTAAATAAATGAATTGTTCCCCTTGGGGACGACTATTGCCATTGCTGGTTTTCAGCAGCTGGCAATGAGTCCTTTTCATCATTCTAGAGAAATGTTACTCCAATCTTCTTTTTGCACAATTGTCTAAATGCAACCTTAGTCCAGACTTTGACCAAGCCACTCAAAAATATTCATTCTTTTTTTTTTTTTATTTCTTAGAAGTCATTCAGTCGAGATTTGCGTCAAGAGTTTTGACCTGCTGCAAAGCCCATGCCGGCTTCGCGTTAAGATCACAACTGACAGCCGCGCGTTTCTCCTTCAGGGTTCTGATCTGCTAAGGATCAAGAGTTTTATGTCTCCTTCGATTGCCGGAAGTTGTTCAGATCCCGAAGCAGACAAGTCAATCAAACTCCCGCCACCGCATTTGACGTTCGATGTTGTACACCAGATGTATCTTGGTGCACATCTTCCAAAAAAAGGTCTCAATGTTTTGCCTTTTAGATATTTTAGCCTACTTCGTGTTGTCGGAAAGGTCCCAACAAAAGGACTAGCAGTAATCAGGCTCTTGAGTGTGTCTTTTAAAATTCAGGTTTGGCTAATTAGCATTTTTAATGACATTTTCCCACAGGGTGACCTTGGCATAGTTCATTTTATTTCCTATTTTTAGATGAAGTCATCATTTGAGGACACCTTTTTGAATTTGCGCTGATTGTGTTTGAGATTGAATCTCGTTTGAGCTGAAACATGAGCGTACGCCAGCAAAACAGAAGCCAAAGAATTCTGCAAGGGGGTTAATAGTTTTTCACAGCACTGCGTGTTTAAACAATATAAACAATAGCCGTCATAATCAAGGGATCGCGCGTTCGTTTCAGTGCTTAGCAACACCTTTATGAATGCCATGAATTTTCACCGAGTCCTTTTTGTTTGCATGTGAAGCTAGCCAGTTGTAAGATAAAAGGATTTAATTGCTTGTGTAGGGGCTCTTTCTTTTGTTACCAAATCAATCTGCAGTTAGTTCTCTGCTGTGTAGCAGTCAGTTCTGTTTTGTTGGCGCGCACACACACACACACACACACACACACACACACACCCGCACACACACCCGCACACACACATTTGAAACAGGATGTCACTTTAAACTTGGACATGATTATCAGACTTTCTGCTTTCTTTTGTTCTTCTGTTCTCTAGCAGACATGAAAGGAAGCATTCTGAGAATAACAAGCTAAATGCATGCGACTGGATCCAGTGATTTTTTTTTTTTTTTTTTTTTTCTTCCAACAAATTTGTTTTTGTCGGTTTTCGTACCAATGAGAGCCAAAAACCGACACATGGCCTTGAATGTGAGGCTGAAAACGTAATATTTTCTACTTTTAAAAAGAAAAAGTGCTTGTGAGCGATGGACTTTATATGAAATTTGAATTCTGTGAACGGTGTGTTGAAGTGTGATTTTACCCCTTCACCGTGGCATGGCAGGGTTTTCCTGTTAGAAATAAGATCCATTGAATAGAAGTGGTCAAAATGCGCGTTTCGCTACGTAACCGATTACAAGCACGTTTCTGCCGTAAAGCCGCGTTCAAAGGTCGAAGAATATTTGCTATTCTTTGAGATATTATGAGCTGTCCTGCAGTAGATTTGACCGTAACTTTGGTTAAAAAGAGATGGTTTGACGACATTCCTGCTGCGTTGAAGCAAAGTCGATCTGCACGATTTCACACAGCGTCATATGAACGTTGTTTTATATTAGCGTTACCTTCACTTTCTCACATACTCAGCTAATACGGCTTAGATGTATTAGCAAATAATTATTTTTAGAAGTCATCCTAAAAGGGATTGTTTGGCCATTTGGTGTGGATGAGAAATGCAATATAAATGGCCAAGTTGAGGTTTAGAAATTTCACACAAAGTGACATTCAGACACACACACACACAAAAAAAAAAAAAAAAAGTCACAAGAAGCAAATCTGTCCTGTAACTTCACCTCATATTCCAGCCCCAGGAAACGGCTTTTGCTGTGACAGATGAAAGCATAAATATAACTTTCTGGTCACAAAGAGCTGAGAAATAATTAGCGAATGTTTGTGATGTTTCATCAGAAGTTCCCCAGTCCAGCTTTTGAATGCGAAGCCTGATTTTTCATGCCTGGGGATTGTGCTGCTGCCGCCTATGTGGCCCTGGGAACGTATTACTTGTAGAGGAAAAATGGATTCAATTAAAATCAGAAAAATTCTCAAATGAACTCCAGACTTTCTGCTATGGACGGGAGTCTCAATAGGAACAAGCCCAAGGTTTTCATATGACCCTCGTATTCCTCTGACTAAAAAGTGTTTTTAGTTTTTTATCCCTTTTATCAAAAGCAGGGTTGTGTGGCGTATTTATAAGTAATCTAGCCGCCAACTGCAGCAAGCTGCAAAATTGTCACAGTTTATAGAATCATACAGAGATTCTCATTGGGCCCTTAGAGAAACAACTTTTGCTCTCTGAAGACGCAAACATCCAACGAACTCCCTGACAGAATAACTCCATCCATCCAATCGGTACTGAGATTTCTTAATCTGGTGAATCTCACCCTGAACAGCCTCTGTAGAAAAACTATTTGGCTTTTTTTGTTTTACCCAGTTAAGGCTTGCCTGACCTTTTGACGACCCACATCTAGGGGTCGTAACCCGCTTCGGCCTACGAATGAGTCAGACTGAGTTGCCCTGCAGTCAACCAGGATTCGCAGATCACATTCAATAACGGCCGTTCTTCCTCTATTTTGAAACTTGCTCTTGATTCTGAGCCAGATATTATTTAGTGACTCACTTGGAGCCCCAGTGGTTGTTGTTTTGCCGGCTTTGGGCTTAAGACAACCTTTGAAAATCTTCTATACATTTATGAACCGTACAGCAAGCCGTATTTTACCACCGTTGAAGAATTTGAGATCAAAAATGCCTCGAATAATTGAGCCTTGCTGTTTGCGTCTCGTCCATCTCAGGGTGAAGGTGTACACCCAGACCGACGGGAAGGTGTGTATCCATCCCAAATCGGTCAATGCTGAAGAGAGGGAATTCAACTACACATGGCTCATTTACCACCTGAAGATGAGAACCAGCAGCGTAAGTACACAGACATTTTGTTTTGTGACAATGGAAGAACAAACTGTGTGAGAGAGCGTCATTGCAGAGCCTGTTTAAGGTTATCCCACTTCTTCTCAATTGGATTTATGTCCAGATTTTGACTAGGTCAGTTCCTTTTTTTATTATTACTATTATGATTGTTATTTTTGAGCCATTTATACGTGGGCTTGCTGGTGTGCTTTTAGATCACTTCCCTCTTCCACTACTCATGTCTGCTGAAGCGTGAGATCTTTAGGTCGGTGAATGAAGTGTTGGCTTTATGTATTTATTTTTTTCAGATCGTTCCGCGTACTTTGCGCTTCCAGGCGGGTGTCCTTTAAGCGACATGTTGATTTTTACAGGTCAGGAAGCAGCAGAACGGTGACTCATCTATATTTGGTTTATCACGTCCCCACCTCCTGTGCTGCGGTTGCATTCCCCCCCCCCCCAATATCCAGTCGTTTGAGCGCATCGCTGGCGGAAAAATCTCCTACTGTGAAACCCCCGGCGTGAACAACAACCACCGCTAAGAACACAAGCCTGAATTGTTTATGTTTTCTCCTGCACGTTTCCGCCCGTGTGTGAAAACGGCTTTCGGGATTCTGCCCGGCCTCTTCTGAAGAGCACCTGTGAGAGGATTGGAAGTACCAGTGGCTAAAGGTTGCCGGAGGTGCCACGCCGGCTTTGCACTTAATGAATATTTGATTAAAAACGCCGCCTTTCAACTCTCCCTCAAAGGCTATTGGGCTTCAAAGCTTCCAGGCACAATGCAAGAGGTGGTCAGAGGCGCGAAGCGGTCAACGCCGATTCCTGACCGCAACACTCAAAAGCGTCTTCTTCTTTCCTTTCTTTCTTTTTTTTTTTTTAAAGCTGCTTTCCTCAGACTCTTGTTTTCCTCATCCGTCTGTCTTTGTTCATCTTGTGCGAGAGCCGCTGCTCTACAGGAAATAAAACCACATTTCATGGAGAAATTGCTCTGATTGGACCCCGAATCTTTGTCATCTCGCCGTCCCACCTCTGTGCCGACGAAGAAAATGCGTCCGGCCGTAATTTACACTTTCGAGTGTCGCATTTAAGTCTTTTTTTTTGTTTGTTTTGTTGTGTTTTTTCCCCTCCCGCTCAGTGCCGCCCATCTGCGTTCGCAGAGTGAGGTATTCAGACAGCGTGAGATTTCCAAGGTTATTTGCTCGCTAAGAGAGAAAGGAGGCAGAAGAGTAGAGAAGCAGAAAAGAGGGAGACGGGGGGGGGGGGAAACGAGGAAAATGTGCGATGACGTTAAACTTGATCTTCTCTGACGCACTTGTCCCCGGTGATCCATTACATCAGATTTATAGGTGTGCCGGCTCTCTCACTGCTAATTTCCTTCCCACTGACTTGACCCTCAATTTTCAGCTTGTTTCTACCGCTGGAATATAAATAGATTTCCTTTGACCTTTTTGTCTTTTTAATTTACCGTCAGAAAAGTTTGTGTTTTAAAAGGACGCTGAAGGGTTTTCTTCTTCTTTTTTTTTTTTTTTTTTTACCCACTCGAGTGCAGCGAATGCGCTTCAGGGCAACGTACAGCACAGGTCAGGGATCAACGTGGACCTATAACATTGCTTTTGTTTTTTTGTCGTTTCTTTTGCTGGGTGGAACGATAAGGCAGCAAACAACGTGGCTGGAAAACAAGAATAAGATTGAAATTGAACATAAACCACCCACTAACTCTGGGATAAATGTCCTTGAGCAAATTTGAAAGAAAGCACTTTCTGCTTGCTGAAACCGTCCTGAGTTCCTGGCATCATTCTGACTCGAATTTTAGCTCTTTTTTTATTTTCGTCTTGTTTGAGAATATTCAAACTTATTGAGTAACGATAATAATATTCGCTGGAAAAGTCTCAAATGATTTAGTAATGAATCATTAACTGGAGAATACGGACTCATAAAGGGAAGATTGCTGAAGAACAACGTATTCAGAGCAGTAATTTAGCCAGAACTGTACAAAAATATGTATATTTTTTCCATCTAAGATAAAAAAAAAAATCATCTTTGTCTCTCAATATGTTATACCCAGAACTTCTTAAGTGGCATAGTTTTAGCGTCACCTGGTTCAAATTGTGCAAAAGGATAAAGAAATTCATTTAAGCCCAATTAAATGTTGAGCTTCTCATGTTTTTATTTTATTTTATTTTTTTAGCTTCAACATGATCAAGCATACACTAAAAGGATGCTGCGTTACAACATATAGGGCAATGAAATGTTTATTTCCTTTTTTCAAAAAAGAATTGAATCATTTGTATCTTTTATCGCGTTTCCAATATTGTGTAAAAGACTCGAGCGGTAAAACGAAAAATCAGCAGTTTGCCAATATTTTTTTTTTTTTTTTTATCCAATTGACCGTCGGCATGAACAATAGATTAATCAATTGCTAAAATAATTGTTAGTTGCAGCCCTGATTTTACCATATTCTTGAGTTTCTTCCTATGGTTTCGACTTTGTGTGGAGAAAACCTCGTGACATCTAAACTTGTTTTTAAGACGCTGAATGTTCTGCTATCGATGGCCTTGATGAGAATATGTGAAATTCTGACAAGCAGCTTTGTAAAATAAAGACGAGCTAATTGTAGGTAAAGACAATTAGCAGACACTTTGATTTCAGCCAGTATCAATACACTGATTAGTACTTTCCAGTGATTATAGGAAACGATCAGTTATTTCTGTTCCGTTGTCATTCTTCTGAAATAAGATTTTATTTCCATTTTAGTTGTTGTCTTAAGTTTAAAAGCCTTTTTTTTATGCATGTTATTACTTGGGTGAAAATTGGAGCGTTACACTTAGCTTTCAGAGTTTTCAGTTCTTCGTGTCGGGTCTTGCAGAGGGAACTGCTTTACATAAGCAGCTGTCGGCGAAGGATGTGAAATGAATAGAAAGAGCGTTGCACATTAGGGAGATTCACAGATGGGGCAGGATGACATTTCTCCTCACACCAGAGGCACCACAACACATTTCAACCTGGCGCAGCCTCTCTCTCCACTAATGGGACACTTTCAGCCCACACCGCGGTGAAGCTGTCGGCCTCAGCGCCGCCGCCGCCGCTCCCCGCCGCCGGAACGTGTTAATCTGCTGTGACGATGCCGTAATGGCGCACGCGCCATGTCGCCGTCTCCCTCCAGATCTTCCTGTACGACTGCACCGAGGTGTCCCCGTTCTCGCTGCTGTTCTTCGGGGGAGACATCACCATCCAGAAGGACGAGGGCCAGGAGACCGTCTCGGTCGACCGCTGGATCGTCTTCAGGTCCCCGGCGCGCATCGCCCACCTCGTTAAGGTGACCCCAAGCTGACGTCAAGACGCTCGTTTTTACCCCGACGTGTCGTTTATGCCTAACCGCTCTCTGTTTCGTGTCCTGTAGAGTTTGAAGAGGGAGCTGGACTCGCTGTTGCAAGACAAAATCAGCAACCCGGCTCCTGTGGACTGGGAGAACCGCCAGTCCAAAGACTGCGCCGTCATCACGGCCATCATAGACCTCATCACTACCCAGGAGAGGCCCGCAGGCAGCAGCAAGGACGACGGCAGGACGTGGGCGTCTGCCCCCAGCGGAAGGCACACTTACTTCGATGACGACGACGACGATGATTAAAAGTGTCTGGGCATTTGGCTGGCGATGAAGAGAGGAGGCTTTCGCGATGACTGACTGCACCTTCAGACATGAGTTTGTTGGAATATTTATGATAGACAGCTGGCCTCCTTGACGCTTCTGCTTGGTTCAAACTTTAGTGCTCTCTAGATGCCGAAGGCCAAATACAGAAGGCTTAGAGTGCTGAAAAAATGAAAATGTTCCTCAGCGGAATGAGTCGTGCGTCTCTTTCGCTTTTTAAGATTCTCCAAGGACCAACCCCTCTGCATGCATCCGTCTTTGTTTAGTTTGTACTTTTTGTGTTTGGGAAAGTTTCACCTTTCGTCCATAAAATTGATTATGCAATAAAGAAGCTACTTAAAATCGCTCTGTGCGGCGTCTGCCACCTTTTCAGTTAAATGCCGAGAGAAAAGGTGTTTTCAACACACAATAGTCTGGCACAGTGGGTTTGATGAGGGATCAAAATGACGACATTTGTTCCACTTTCAGCTGGTGCTGTTCACTTTCTAACTGCACTGTGTCAAACGATCCAAACCCTGTGAAAAGCTTGTTCACCCTGTGGTGGCGCTGTGCAAGCCTCTGAAGAAGACATCAGCTCAACTTCTTTTCATGCAAACTGTAAACAAAAATGGAGTAATGTCAGATTTTAATTTGTAGGATTTCTCTTCCGCCATCCGTAAAAGTTATGCCTCCTCCTAGAAACGAACCGGAACGCTTGTTTTGCTCTTATTTACCCAGAATGCCCTCTGCTCACACGTCTGCGTTGCTGAACATGGGTCCTGAAATTCTGTCGAAAGTTTACCGTTACTGTCCACTTTCATTTCTACAACTCGGGCTTTTAGCATTTCTGTCCAGAGTTGGGTTAACGCAGCGAATGCAAATGCTGCAGCCCGTTTCTGCAATACCACTGTGTTTGCTTTCTCTTGAAGCTCCGACTCCAGTTGCAGGTCACTTCCTGTGAATCTCTCTCTAACTCTTGCCTGAGCTTTGCTGTCCTCTTTCGGCAGCAGCTATTCCAGTTGTGTGTGCTCCTTTTTCTTACCTCAGTTTATCCTTCCACTCTTATGCTCCACTGATATGCTTGCATACGGCATTTTTGAACTGCCGGATTACAAATACAAGAATAAACACCTCGGTGTTCGCACTGACCTGGACACTCATGGGTGAGGACGTCTGCAAGACGGGACTCTTGGCTCTTTCAGTTTTCTTTCTCCTGCACGATGCTGCGTAAGTCTGTTGCGGAGGGTGTAATCTCTCCTAATTGACACTAGGTGGTGGAAGAGTGCCTTCCTATGGACAAAAAAGTGTCCTTCTGAAATTTGCTTTTTTTTTTTATTTTTACTTGCATGCATGATTATGTAGCATTTCTGGATCCCACCTCATGCAAACGCTTGATTAAGAGTGATCCGTCACACTTGATCAACGCATTTATTTCTAAATGTATCCGCTGACAAAATGATGTAAAATAGTTTTTGGTCATCAAAAGTGATCCGACACCATGTATTATCAGCAGCAGTGAGCATGTACACATGAATATATATAAATATGTGGATTCGAAAGGATTATTAATTCTGTAGACTTTGATGTGACGTTGCTACACTTTGTTGTTGCCAGTTTGTTAGAGAGACCAACTGAGGATTATTAAACACCTGCACCAGACAATATACGGCTGTTGGTTTGAAATGGGTTTGTTGTGTGGGGTTCAAGCTGCGGCTGCACTAAATCTCGCACCACCGAGGCAACCGGCGGTTTCACGCGCCTGCACAAGGTACGACGTTCACACTCCTCCCGCGCAAAATATCTGTGCCACTGGACAATGGTCGTCTCAGAAGTCTTCAATCATGATTTTATTTTTTTTCAAAAAAAAAATTTTCATGATTCGTGTGTGTTAGTTAACGGTGGTTGAGCGATGGAGAGGCAAAAGCTTCAAGCTGTCAATAAGCAGAATGAAATCATCGCTTGGAAAACAAGACGGAAAGCAATTACACTTTTATTACAAGACTAATTAAAATCGCTGTTTTCTTTTCTTCCAATATAAATCTGTATTTAAGAAAACACAAATGTCACTGTACATATTTACACATGCAAATCATTTTCTTTTTCTTTGTCTTTTTTAAAATAGTTACAAATGGAGGAAAAGTTGTTCATGCATCAATTTGTTTTTGTTTTTTTTTCCTTTTTCCTCAGTGCAAACATAAAGCCGACGATTCCAAGCGGTGTGTGTCCGTTTGGCGGGGTGGAGGGAGGGACGGAGGGCTTGTGGTCAACATCAGTGCTGGGTCCAGAGCTGTTGGCTTGATAAATCGTGTTATCGCCATCCGCTCGTCAGGACATTTTTTTCTTTTTCTTCTCCCCCCCTTTAGCCAGGCAACAATAAATGATGACTCACACGCTGGACAATCGCATTGAAAGCCGGGGCCAGGCAGGGGTCTGGCCTCACCGACGGCAGACGCACAATCCCTTCAGCGTCCCATGCATTCATAAAAATATACATACATGGGATCGTTCATACGCCGCCACGTCTGGCTGTGATATTTCTCGCCGCTCAATCTGCAGAACTGATGGGAACTGCAGAACTGATGGGGCGAGGGGGGAATGATGGTGCTCGAGACATAAACGTGGAGTCTGATTCATGAGGGCGACATTAACCGCTGACAAACGGCAAGTTGGAGTGCAGATACTTGGCCCTTCTCCCTCAACTGGATGCCATAATAGATCCCTTCTTCCCTGATGGCTGTAATTAGTTGGGTTTTTTTTTATATATATATATATAATCAGTTATGAGTATTTACAGCTCTATATACATACAGATATTGATTTTATCTTCTGCTCGGCTGTTGCTTGAAACACAGTTGCAGCTTGTAGAGACACGTGTTACGGGGTGGAAAAGCCTTTCATCGCCCGGCCGGTGCCTCGTTAGCGGGGCGCGCGCCCGGGCTGCCGTCACGTTCCCTCTAATTGGGTTTGCTTTACCTCCCGCAGCGCCACTGTACTCATTACGCAGCGCGCCGTTTACAGGAAGAAAAAAAGAAGACATTTATAAATTTAACAACAACAGTTGTTACGTGGCAGGGTGTTGAAAGCAGCTGCTTTGGCTGCGGCGGGGGTGAAGTTTTTCCCTCAACCAGCCGGAGAATTAATCAGAGTGACATATTCCCACCCACCGTCAGGGCCACCCCCACCCACCCGATGACAATGACTGGTTAAAGGAATCCGGTTTTGCTTTCGTCCTCCTCCTGAGTCGGTGCTGAACAGGACGAGAGTCGGCCAGGTGCTGAATCCGCAGCCGGACGGTTCAGTCGCACCGCACCGTCTCTCGGTCGGCGCGGCTCACACGTTGGTCTCCAGCCCCTGCAGCCGGTTCATCCTCTGCATGTTGCGTTCGATGGTGGCCTGGCACGTGATCTCCTCGCCGCACTCCGCAGGAAACCAGCCGGCCTCGCCGTCGCGCAGCCGCTCGCCTTCGTACCAGCCTGAGGGAGGGAGAGAAAGACTCGCGTCAAGCCTCCGCTTTTGGAGCGTGGATTGTTTTCTTCTTGTTTTTAATGTTGTTGCGTGAGAAAGCTTGTTGCTATGGTCACCATAGCGGCAATTAACTTCCAGGCTTCTGGGTTGAGATGTATGTGGGGGGAAAGAGGATTTCAAACACATCAGGTCCATCATGTGAAAGAGACGTGCAGCAGAAAGGGAGAGGAGAGTGAGCGCATGATGAAAGCAAATTGAGGCAAGGCGGTGAAAACTCAGAGGAACGGCGGCGCGGCTCAAGTCACCAGATCATTAAAAAGTTGATTTATTCCAGTAATTCAATTCAGCGGGTTAAATTGGTTTACTTCTGATACAATTTCAGAATTTATTTAGGTCAATTTAGATTACAGCTAAAAAATATATATATATTAAAAATAAATTAGAATATTAGTAGTTGTATTTTTTTTTTTTTTTTTTAACTCTTTGGAAACAGAAATAGTTTGTCACAAAGCCACCAGGTGTCAGTGCTCTTCACAGAGGGCTCTTTATCCAAGCATGTTTCTGGAATGCTTAGTGGAAGAAAAAAGTGTAGTTGAAAAAGAAAAAAGGGGCAAGTTAAATTAGTTAAAAGGATTTGGACAAACTCTTAAACAGCGAAGCTCCTCATGCTCCTCAAAATGCGTCTCGGCCTACAACCCCCTCGCAGCTGCAGTTGTTTTCCTTCCACTCAACATTTTGTGAGCGTGGTTGCAGTTTAGCAACGATCTTTTGTGGTCTGTCGACAGCTTTTCCCATGACTGTGTGGACCGTAACGCATTTCTGTAATCCTGTCTTCTATTATAAGTCTTAAGTAATATCCAGAGTTTCTCAGTGTGGCTCGGCTAAACCTAAAATATTTCAATCGGCGTGTGATCCGTCTGATGAAACGAGTTTCGCCCTCGTTGAACCGACTGAAGAAAAAGAAAAAACCGACTTCTTAACGACGTTGCGGCCCCGTTGAGACGGACGAGGATACATTCGAGCTGCGTGGGAAATGTGAGCGACGTACCGTCCACACGCTGGGAGACCAGCACCACGTCGGCCACCTGCAGGGACAGCTCGTCCGGCTGCTTCGCCGTGTACGTTCTTATCACCTCAACCTGCTTGACATCTGGAAGAAAAAGAACCAAAAAAAAAAAAAAAAAAACACTGCCTGAAGTTTGTTCTGGAATTCACAACTGCACCGACGTTCAGTTTCGCTGAAGGGCCACAAGGTGGCGCAATGAGATCAAAAAGGAGATTTTTATTTTATTTTATTTTTTTGGAGACCACTCACTGGTTCTGTCGTGTCTCCTCTCATCGTTGTCGTTCTGGCCCAGGGCACTGATCCAACGGGCGCGCTCACTCCTAAACAACAACCAGAGTAACAACAAAAACATGTCTTTGTTAAACTCTTCCAGAGTTTCGCTTTTAAAACACGACTGCAGATGTTTTGACACCTTTGTTTTCAACAGGAAGCTTTCCCTTCCCTCCCTCTTTTCTGCGAGAAAGCGCCGAGATAAAAAAACGAGCACAAAGGGCCGATTCAGACAGACCTGCTCTTGCTTTCTTGCGCGTTTCGTGGGAAACAAAGTGGGTGGAGCCGCACGGGTCGGATCCTGTGCAACCAGATACCATCTCACCTGCTCCCAAGAATTCCCACCAAGCAGCAGGGAAGGGAGGGGAGGGGGGGAATGCAGGGAGCGATAAAGAGAAACAGAGGGGGAGTGGAGGTGGAAAATGAAGGAGAGGACTGGTCATTCGGTCGCCGGGGAGACTCGAGTGTTGGTGGCCCCCCAAGCACAAAAGTAGCGGACCAGACGTGAGTCAGAGCTCATTAGTTTTTAGGTCGCGCATGCAGCAAAACACAGCAGCAGCAGAGAGACTTTATGTTCGTGCTGGTCATCAAGCTGCAAACACAGCAGTAATCAGAGCAGCAACCTTTGGGTTTTAATTGTTTCCATTGAGACCTGTTTTCTGTTAGTGTTGACTAAAAAAAAAACAAAAAAACACTGTGATTATGTAAGAAACTGATAAAAGGTCTTTCAACCGATGACTGAGGTTCAGGCGCCAGTGATAAAACTGCTAAAATGCTCCATTACACTATCCTACACTTTTATGTCCTGTTCATAAAAAGCCAGAGAAAATGTCA
Source organism: Poeciliopsis gracilis (assembly GCA_911649635.1). Classification (NCBI taxonomy): domain Eukaryota; kingdom Metazoa; phylum Chordata; class Actinopteri; order Cyprinodontiformes; family Poeciliidae; genus Poeciliopsis; species Poeciliopsis gracilis. The sequence continues at coordinate 369,969 of CAJVRI010001029.1, forward strand.
GACGACACATAGATTAACACAGTGGTGCCCCTCCCACACCTGCTGCTGATATTAGGCGGTTGCTCTATTTCGTTTTTTGGCAAAAATGATTAATACAGCTGGATTTAAATATACACAAAAAGTGTAATTTACAAAACAGCCTCTCTTAAGATACGCATCTCCACACACAATCATCCTTCAAATCAAGACTTGGAAGCACTGCAAACATCATGTGTTTCTCATTCAATGTCATGGACATCAATGTGCCTCCTGTGGCTCAGACAGCTGTTTGCTTTTCTCGACAGCCGGGCCGGCGTGCCAACGGTCGGATGTATACGTGCGCGCGAGGCGGACGTCCCGACGGGTCGGCCTCTCGCGCAAAACAGCTGAAACAGCCAGCAAATACAAGCGCAGGCATCGGCAGGGCCAACGCATGCGAGGCGTACTTAGGCCTGTGCGGTATGCGCGCCGACAGCAGGTGCTTTGCCCCACTGTCCCCCTCCCCCTCTTCCCCTCCCATTGAGCGAAAAGCCTGTGGAGAATCGGGTCTATTCATTGCAGTGAGACTTCCTCCGGCTTCAGCCATTCATCCTGCCGACGAGAAAGGAATGCCAAGATACATAAATCCATTGCGAAAGGCTCGGGTTTCACCTGTGAAAAGAAGAGAGTCTCGCCGGGCCGATTGCGAAACCTCCTGCACACAAGCGGCTCGAGAGCGACGACGGCCCCTTCTCTGACCTTCCTTCCTTCCTGCGTCGGATGACCCCGACATCACCGCCCAGACTTCTGGGTGTTTCCCTCCAACCGGTTTGTTTACTCTCTGTTGTTTCGGATTTCCACGCGGTAAAGCTGCTGCTCTAATGCTGTGAAACTATTTGCACTACTTTTATCCATCACCGCATATGACAAATTATTTCTGTTGTCACTGCTTTAGTCAGTATTATACAATAGATATGACTGTGGAAATGAAAAAGAAAGACTTTTAAAAACTTGGATGACTTGGATGATGTAGGAGAGGCGGGTGCAAAAAAATAGCCACACCCGTCATCGGACAGAACCTGTCAGACGACACGAGGTAGGCCAAAAGAGAAAAGCTGCGTGTTGTGCCTTCAACGAGAGACACAGTGCACCGATTCTGGCTGAGCTCAGGTTCATCGTTCGTGTGCCAACAATAATCTTGAACGCCGGGACTTCTTCATTACCGCTCAGACACAAACGCAGCGCACAGTTGTGGAAATCCCCGAGCATCTGCGGCTTGCACGATCCATTTCCCCATCAACGGCTTTCCCCATTATCGCATTTAAACAAAAGCGGAGAAGACGAAGAGGGCGGGGTAAAATAAATAAATAAATTAATTAATTAATTAATTAAAAAAATCCAAAACGATCCAGTGTGCAGAACAGAAGCACCGACTCCCTTCTCTGTTATATAATGGGCGCTGCTCTCTGCCACAGCTGAATCTCGGCTCTGTTTTCCTGCGGGCTTCTGAAGCCGCTCTGTTCCACTAATAGACGGGCGCTATTCACCGATTCCGAACACTAGACGCAGCAACGAGGTCACGGGGAAAGCATCCCAGCATGCAAGCGGCGCAGAAAGACAACAACAAAAAAAAAAAAAAAAGAGGGGGGAAAAAGTAGAAGTTCACACAGGGAAGCGTCTCTCTGATCCATCTCTGAACAGCTGGGATTCCCGACGCACTAAAAGCCGCCGTCGACATCAAAGGTCGTCCTCACATACGTCTGCTTCTGGAACGCTATGCAGAGGTTCGCAGACACGGGGGTAATGTCAGTGAGTGGAAATGTAAGCAAAAACTGCCAGATGGGGAAGGAAAAAAAACTCAAACCCACCAAAACCCATTTCTGCAGTTTTGTTTCCGAAAGAAAAACAGACGAGCCTAAAGCCAGAATGTGAAGAATTTCACCCTGGAACGGCAAACATTCGCTGCACTCAAAGTCAGCGGTAGAAGGAAACATAATGGACAATGTTTTAAATGTTTTGCGATTTCCAGGGAAACAGATACTGAAAGAGAAATCTTGCGATGTTTGTCACCTTTGCTCTCCAATCCACGGTGGTTCACAAAAAAAGGCCTTAAAAGTTAAGTATTAACTCAATTTCTTCTTCATTTACCTCCCTGCTGTGCTGTAAAATTATGCTTACGCGTTTATTACATGCTTCAACAATTTTACACCAGATGTCATACAGGAAGGTTCCCTGCAAATCTATCTCTAGTCTGTTTTGACTGGAGCAGATGACCAAATCACGAGCTGAAAACTTTTAATCCACATAATTACTTTACTGGACATTAAACTCATCCAATCCTTGTGTGGATTTAGCAAAAAAATAAGCTCTAGAATATACAGAAAGTTAAAGGATATGACAAAAACTGAATCTTAATTTGTATTTTACAGTTATGCCAAATGTTTTCCTGCTGGAGAAAGTCACCACATGACCTGAGGGCAATTTGGAGCAAACGACTGACAGTCTGTTGGAGTGCCTGGGAAACACACATGCATGGGTGCGTGTGTGTGTGTGTGTGTGTGTGTGTGTGTGTGTGTGTGTGTGTGTGTGTGTGTGTGTGTGTGTGTGTGTGTGTGTGTGTGTGTGTGTGTGTGTGTGTGTGTGTGTGTGCGTGTGAGTGAATGTGCAATACTGTAAAGCAGCTTATCATTCTCCATTTGTGAAAAGTGTATGGGGCACCAGAAGCTGGTGACAGAAAATGAGCAACAAGTCATATCAAAATACAGAGTAAACTTGCTAGCATTAGCCTGAGGCTTCAATGAATTATTCAGCATGAAAGCATTAGCAGCAAGATTATGACAACGAGTTAAGATTGGCTGTATGGATCGGCTCAGATATGTCTTTGGAAATAACTGAAGCCGTTTACGTTTTATTTGTCAGAACCTTACGATCAGTTTCTTTATTGGAGCGGATGTCAGCCTGCAGAAGCTGCACTAAGTATTGGCTCGGATTAGTACTGGGTAAGGGGGGAAAAGAAGGTCTCTCGTTAAACTTTTTATCTATTTTTAGGTGGAGCTGCTAACAGCCTCCCTTGTTTAACTCCCAGCCTGCTGAGACAAGACTCCATGTTCTGCGATTTTTTTTTTTTTTTTTTACTAAACTTGGGACGACCGGACGGGGGCGGTCATCGGAAAACAAAGAGCTCACACAATCAGTCCTCTTTGTGAAAGAAGAGGCACGCAGACTCTGGGCAACGTGTCGAAGGATCGGGAGAAAGTAAAGGAGCGGAGAGAGGAGAGCGAGTGGGTGTGTGGGCGAGTGGGTGTGTGGGTGTGTGGGTCGGTGGGGACACGGTCGTGGGAAACGGCCAGCTTAGCTGCTGTCTGTTGCTAAACAACAGCTTAAACAAAGCCTGGTTACCGCCACGAAACTGGACTGTTGCCAGGGTCTCTCCCCCCCCACGCCGGTTTTTTTTCTCGGCTCATTCGGGGTTTCGGCGAGCCGCGCGACACACACCGTGGCAGTCGCAGCCGAGCGCTGCAGGCGCCGCCAGATGAAGGCTTGTTCCACAGCAGCTCGTGCAGCAGGGAGGACGGTCGGGCGGCAAGACTGCATTCGGATGATGTCACCGACACAAACCAGTACCTGTCGAGTTTCATATTTTCATTGGAGTCTAATTTTAAAAAAAATATAATAATAATAATAATTAACGGCTGCAATGACATAAGAGGAGCTTAAAAGAAAACATTAAGAGGGAAGATTTATTAACTAGTGAAGCTTTTGTTTGGGCAAAGGATAGAAAAACAGTGAAAAATATTACATGGTCTTCAAGGCTTAGTTGAATAGGTTGGCTTCAATGTCTGGTAAAAGCAAATGTTTTGTGTGGGACATTAGAAATGTCCCACACAAAACATTTCTCCACACAAAAGCAGTAAATCACAGCTTCTCCCGTCAGAAGACGGAGGGAGTTTCTCCAGCTGCATGAGAGTGAGGAGGAACAGTGGAGACTCTCTTTAGCAAAGCTTTGAACCGCCACAGATGATTACAGCGTGCGGCTTTGTGCGTCTGTGCATCCATGCGTGTGAACGAATGCGAAGCAGATCCCCTTCCTTTGTTTGGGTTATTTAATCCGAACATCCTCGCTTTGCTCTCTAATTACTGCATGAGGAGAGACGAAGTTACAACCGGCTGTTTTTAGGACTTTGGTTGACTTTGGCCTAAATCACTTGAAAACAAACGGCGTAGCGACACCGACTGTTTTATACTCTCTGCGCAAAAACGCCAACATATTTCACCTCCATCTTTCTGTTCGTTTTCAGAGCAGATTCAAAAGTGGACTCTTGTTACTTTTAATGTAGCCGGAACCAGGAGGGGATTCTTGTCTGTCTGCGAGTCAGAAGGCGCAGACAGCGGCACATAATGGAGCTAAAACTCTGACCTGCGCCTTTTCACACACAAATCCAGACAGAATGTTAAAAGATCTCAGCTTCCCTCTGCTGTCTGAACCAGTAGCCAGACGACGAGCCTTCAACGGGGACAAACACGCAGGAGTGACGGGCAAAACTCATCCGCTCCCGCTTCAGGCCAAGGGTCGTAAATGCTTAAGTGAAATTTGAAGATGGCTTAATTAAAAAGAAGGGGAAAAAAAAAAAAAAAACAACACAAAGCAAGGCACTCACTCCAACTCCGTTCCGAGGATCATCGCCACCTTTTCGCTGGAGTGGTTGCTACGGAAACACAGCCGGAAGAGGTGGTTTGCGCCGACCTGCCGCGAGCTCAGCATGCTCGTGGGGCTTTTGACCGGGGAGAGGTGAACGTCCGCGGGCTGACTGCTGCCCACTTGGATCTGGTCCCGCAGGGCGTAGTCGATGACCGTGTGGCTGTCCTCACTGGTGGAGAAAGAAGAAAAAAAAAATAAAAAATGCTTGGTGAACATTTTTTGGACTCAAGACAGCGAATCTGTCTGCAAACACCTGCAGAATCTGTCTGCAGATGTTTGCAATGCAACTAATTATATATATATATATATATATATATATATAATATATATATATATATATATATATATATTTGTACTACAGCCACAAACTTTAATATATTTTATTGTCGTTTTATCTGCTACGAGAAAAAAAAAGAAAAGAAAAACATGCACTGTAAGGGGAGAAAAGGCCACCCGCCGTACATTGAAATTTGCATTTCATCAGATAAAAGTTATTTTTAATGGTGGCAAACAAGAAATGCAGCGAACAGCAGGAAGGAAAACTGTTTCCTTCCTGGAAGTAGTGCACAGGAACTGAAAAAAAGTGGTGTGGTGGCTTGATTTGACTGTTAAATTCACTGGGATGGACGTATTTGCATCGTCAAATTATTACTTGGCAGAGCAACAAACACGGGTCCCGAAATAAAAATGACAAAACGACATTTTATCAGAATTGAGTCTAATTTCAATTCCACAATCCAGCCGAAAAAACGATATTCTTATTCTGAACGAGCACCTGCAGATTAGTGAACTCATTCATTTGGTTATTCTTGTCGGATGGCCCAGTGTTTTAAAGCAAAACTAAATATCCTTTGGCCAATGTGGTTACATTGCACTTTGCATGGGTGCATTTCGCTAACATTTATCGTTTCAAGAGTTTGGACTTGAGAGACGCTGCTCGGGTGAGATTTACGACGGTGAAACTGAATCTGTTGAGCACGTTCTCAAATACAGGAAGAGTAAAAGTCGGTTGCTTAAATAAGCCTAGCCTGAAGTGGCAAGATGGGAGAAAAACACCAAATAAAGCCGTGTCTGCAGGCGCCGTTATCAGAAAGAACCGTGAACGTTTTAAGTGATGATTTCCTTGAACCGCTGTTTTATGTTTGGAAAGCTCAAAGTACAGAAGGTGCAGACAGCTAACCCAGCCACACGCACAGTCTGTCCTTCAGCGGCGTGCAGGCTTCATGAATTTTATGCGAGTCAGGAAATATCAGCAGAGAAGGTTCTGAAGACATGACATGAGAATCTCCAAATCCCATTTTACCGTTTGAAAACACAGAGAAACGGATGCGCATGTTGATAGAGAAGCCATGGTTTACAACCTTTGAGTACTGTTCAAACACAAAACTGCTACACATGGAGGCTCAGGTGATGCAGGTCTGTGTTTACACTCCGTTTTGCTCTTTTTGACTGTAAGCAATTTAGCTGCGACACCCTGAAACTAAATATGACATTTAGAGTAAATAGACGCGTTGATTATATCACACAAAGTTCGTTTTGAGCTTCAAAGATGATTTAATGAAAATCAACAATGAATGGAATCTTTTATCCACCGCAAACCCAATGAAGTAGAGACGCTCCAGTCATTGATTGATCGATTGCTCATCTGATTTACCTTCAATAAGCACAGATAAAACAACAGTCAAAATGATGTAGAGTTAGAAACGTTTCTATTCCTGGTCTTTATCACCAGATTTTTTTTTGTTGTTGTTGTTACCAGCATTTTTGCCTCCCTGAGGACAAATCTACCGGTGAAATTCCAGGAATGCCATTCTTGTGACATGGACAGGATGGGTGGGGAACGTCACGTTTGCACGGTGAGTATTCATGAGCGATCGGGCGGGCAGGTATCGCGCCCGGCAATCGCTGTAGAGCAGCTCAAGGGAAGCGGAAGACAGCTGCAGTCACAGTTTGACACGAACGCGGAGGATTATGGACACCGAAAATGACATAGGATGAAAACGGTTTAACCAAACAAACACGCTGCTCTGGATTAAGGGAGCTCAGACATCAACCAAATGTTTCCGCATACCGTGCCAGCTTCTGGTTTCCTGATTTACACTTTGCTCTTTGGCAAACAAGCCGCGAGTCGCGCCGTCTCTCGGGCGGATGAGACTCCGGCTCAGAGAAGAATAAGAGCTTCACGTTCACTGATGTGAATGTGGCAAAGAGACAGAGAGGTTTTCATGTCATCCACTGAACGTACAGCGAGTCAAGACAGATCACCAGGATGGACTCGCTCAGCATTTCACGCTGGTTGTTTTGGTCACACGAGTTTAAAACGGTTGCATGTTGAACTGCGGCTGGTTTCAGAGGATCTGCATCCGTCAGTGTGCGGCCGTTTAAAAGCGGAGTCGATCTTTCTCTTAGCATTGTGTGATATTTTGGGCCCACCGGCGGCACACCCTCTGCCTCGTTTCACTGGCGATGTTTCCCGTAACGTATAATTGCATTTTTACATTTCCTATCTACTTAGCATCTTTTAATACCAAAACACGGCGGCCCCTTTATATCTCACGTCTAGAGAGAGAGAGATATAATGTCTTGACATGAGATGATTTCTAGACTTTCGTTTTGAATCCTAGAAATCTGCTTGCAGGAAGTTACTCATTACTTTCCACTGACTATTAAAAGAAAATGCTTAAAAGCAATAGCTGAGCAAAGCGCTAGCTTTTAAAACACATAAAATGTGGGTGAAACTAACGCAGCTCTTGCTACATTAACAAAATAAAGTGCAGGATAACCAGTAGATAGAACGTCGCCTCTGCTACCAGTGTCGTTATCGAACACTACCTTCGTCCTGAAAACCTTCTGAGGTCAAAGGTCGTTGTTGTCTTAACGTTTAAGTGTCTCGGTTCCGACCCCGCGACACCTTCCGAGCATTTTGAGGAATACAAAAGGGGACAAGAAGAAGCAGAAAGGTTTTTGAGGCAACGGTGGATTCAGCCACACGACGGACCACGCACTCCGGGTCAGAACCGACAAGACCGTTGTGTTGTTTTGTTGTGTCACAGAGGCGTGTGCGACCTGCTACTGGCCTCATCAACCTCCAAGCGCGTTCCTGATTTCGGCGCCGCAGCTGGAGCACGGCGGGGTGGCGTGCCACGGCGCGGCCGCGGCTCTCCAAACGGTACAAACCAATATTATAACAGCTTCTCCTATTCACACACACTCACACACACACTGATTCCAAAGCACTCCCCTTCACCAAATCCCCTTTCCCAAACACACAGTCCCTGACGCTTTTCACTGCCGGAGTCTGCTGTTCCAGATCAGATTCTCAGAAAAACATAAGGAGGAATGTGTTTTAGTGTTTCTTTTTCTCTTTTCTTTTAGAATTCTTGGGAACTCTCAGTCTGCGAAAAAGCGTGGCAATCGAATCCAGACACATGACAAGAAAGGACAGGATATTTCGGAAAAATTTTTTACAAGCATGCGATTGAAACCACACGCAGATGAAAACACACAGTTTTACGGACGTTCTCTGCATATTTTTGAATGTTTATTTTTTGCTGCTGCCTAAAAATAGAGACATGACCGCGTACTCGAAAGCACAGACGACAATGGAAAGACTTAAGAGTTAAACAAGAGGGATTGACAATTAATGGAAATGAATTCATGGCTGCTGAAGAAGATCTAAAACATTTTTTTTGTTTTTTTTTTGGACATATTTTAACTATTCTTCACCAAATTTGAGGGGACTGAACCACTGTAAAAAAAAAAAAAAAAAGTTGCATCACTTAGTTAAAATCAAAAACTTTTAATCCAAATCTACTCGGAGTCTGAATAATTTTGGGCTTTTTTGCAGTAGCAGGAGCATGGACATGTTTTCATTTGGCCGTTCTAGACTCAAGCTGCTTCTTTTCTCCCGTTAAGAGGCGTCTAATAAACCCTGGATGCTCATGTTTCTGTGTGATAAGACATCTCCACCTTCAGATTTTTCCATTACACGAGTCGACCGACAGGGATGTGGCTCCTATTACAATCTCGCTCTTTTATCTCAGAAATGGTCTCCAAGCAAGTTACACAAGCACCAACTTCGAGATACCGAAAGTGCTGACGCTGAACCTGAAGCACCTTGCACGTTGCCTGGCAACCTTCAAGACGTGTAAAACACAACAAGATCACGTCTAAAGAACAGAGCGGATATCGTTGTACTGAAAATGTTTAAGAATCCAACCGTGGTTTTAATGAATTGACACGTCTTTTTAGAAGGAATTTTGTAAAAATTTATATATTTTCCTATTTCAAACGTTTAAGAATCACTTTATCCAGCAGAAATAAAAGCTTAATGATTTATCAGAAGGGTTTTTATAAACCTGAAACGACTGATTCGTATTAATGGCGTTGTTTCTGAGCTATGAAAAATAATCCACCTGCAAAAACACACCAAATACTTTTTGTCTGGTTTCCAGTGCAAGTATACTCAGAAAAAGACAAAACTGACCTGGAAGTAACTTTTCAGCTGGATGTAATAAAATCAATATTAAGGAATTATTGACTTAAAACAAGCTTCTATATCTCAGTGAAGTTATTCACAAATGTCATTTTGATTGCACTCATAGATTTGCGCGACGCCCGACGTCGTCCGTGTTCGCCGGCTCACCCCTTCTTCTTGGTGACGATGAGGACGTCGTTGAAGAGGAAGAAGTAGACGTGTTGCCAGGATTTCCGCTTCGTGAAGATGCCGCTGTCCTCCACGAACGTAGTCAGCTCGCCTCTCTTCACCATCCACCTGGAGGACGAGACCAGCGGGAAAGGCTGGAAGCACAAAAACAAAAAAGGGACACAGATCAAAACAACAAATTTCATAAAGTTGCATTCAGTTCTGAAGATTGCAAAGTCCCTCAGCTGGAGGACCAAAAGGTGGACCAGTTGTGGACACAAGAGGCATCTGAATCCCAAATGCTCCGACAGCTTTTTCCCACACTGGTTAGACACTTGAGCAACAGATTAAGTCGGAGCATGGAAATGTTTTCATGCTCTCAAACATTTCCCCTGCCTGCCAAGCCTTGTGTGTTTAGCGAGTGTGAAGACCTGTGCCAAACGGGTCTTCACCCGCGCATGCTTTACGTTGTGCGCGCATGCTTTACGTTGCTACGGCTACATGTGTGCGCGCAGCTGCATTGCGGCACTCGTTTTGGCCCCTGACATAAATTGCCGTTTCGGGCCCAGTTGTTGGGGACGAGCAACATTTAGCAGCCGAGTACGAGCCAAATGGTTGTCACGTCAACACACAATAGCTCAGCGCTGAAACATGTTTGAAGTCCAACAGGACAGAGAGAATAAGTAAAAGAAGAAAGAAAGAAAGAAAGAAAGAAAGAAAGAAAGAAAGAAAGAAAGAAAGAAAGAAAGAAAGAAAGAAAGAAAGAAAGAAAGAAAGAAAGAAAGAAAGAAAGAAAGAAAGAAAGAAAGAAAGAAAGAAATGCAACAGCAGGATGGGGACGCAAAACAAACTAACATGATTTTCCAGGTAAATGAAAAAATATGCTCTAGTATAAAAGTCATGTCAAGTATGCTTTCATTTTCATAAACATGTTGCCAAAACAAAAAAAAACAAAAAAAAAAAAAAAGAGACAAAAAAGGTGCTGCTTTTAAAAGAGCGTCTCAGTCCATTGACTGTGATGACGGACATGTTGCACATGGCGTAAAATGTAAACCTGCTCTGATTTGTTCACATTGATTTGTCTGGTTAGTCAGGAGCTGGAGATAAAAAAAAAATAATCTGGCTGGCCACAGAAAACGATAACGCATGAAAGTATTTCATTTCTTGGAAGAAATGAATGAAAATGATTTTTTTTTTTACATCACTACTTTCTGTCAAAATGATATGAAGTGTGGTTGGAAAAATGGGAGGAACTAAAAAGTCCAGAAAAAGGTGTGGATTGCTCCTATCTGAACAACGATGACGACTTCTGGTGTCGTTTATGAGGCCGAATTTAAATACATGTGTGAGAGCTGGAGATAAAAAAAGAAAGAAAGAATGAGTTTAGTTTTCAACTTGTTTTGCTCAGCGTAGCAAAAACGTCTGGCCAACCCCAACTAATCGAGAAAAAGTGTTCAAGGACGTCCAGCGTTTGGAGAGGAGCGGCACAATAAGAAAAACAAAAAAACAAAAAAAACAAAAGTGAATGACCTTCAAATTGATATCAGCAAAATACTACCGTATTTTGAAACAGTTGACAACAAACAAATTGAAGTTTTACAATTCGTTTGCCTCGTTTCCTGCAACAAAAGCAACTAAACTGGACACAAAGTGAGACGTAAAAACATCACAGAACGAGATTTGAGTCCGATTCAGCGTCATCCCGGCTAATAATACACAAAACACGTCGGTTTGGGAACAAAATATTGCCACCCGCAGGCGGCTTCTATTTAACCTCCTCGTTCACTCTAACGGGAAATTGTTACCTTGATCTTGAACTCCAGCTGAGTGCTGATTGTGTACATCATCTCTGTTCTCTCCATCGTGCGGGCGCCTTCGTTGCATTTCCGCACCACCTGCTCACACAGGTGAGAAAAAGAGAAAAAATAAGTCACTTGAAAATGACAAAAAAAATATATATATATATATATATATATATATGTTTTCAAGTACATTTGAGAAGACGCAGGATTGATTTAATGCTGCTCTGCCTATCTGACTGCTTTTCCTGTGCACTGCCAGTTAGCTGGCTGCAAGAGGCTACTACTCTCTTTAACTAACTGAAATGACGGTATGAAAATATTTCAGATATAGACTCAAAATGCATAATTCATTGGGTTTTTCTTACTTAAAAACCATCAGTATAAACACATAAAATGTGTGTATTTTACTTAAGTTTTTAAAAAATTGCAGCTAAGTACACGTACATATTACGCCAGCAATAACTTATTTCTTGCAGTCATACAAGTCGCTTTCCCAACCGTTTCACATAAAAGCTTCTCGATTTGTGAATTAGGATCTTTTTACTCCAGCTCATCATAACACGAGGGTCTGATACTGCTCTATTTTTCTTTACAATTATTTCAGGCTCTCGTAAGTCTGTTAGCAGACCAGGAGCCTCAGGAGCCAATCTGTTTTTCCATTACAGTGTAGCGGCGATCCATTAACTTTATTTCATTCTTGACATTTCCATAATCATCAGCCCCTTCCAAACCAGCCCCTTCCAAACCAGGCTCTTCCAAATCCCGATGATTTGTTTTTTTTTCGAACAGCGCGCTATTGTGCTGCAGCACAACATCGGAAAAAGAAGTAAAAGAAAATCAAAATAAAAACAAGAAAACAACGCAAAGATCATTGCATTGCGAACGACAATTAAGGATCGGTTTCATTTACCGTCTGTAATAAAACAATATTTTATTATAGATTCCATCTAATAAGCAAAGAGGTACCAAACAAAGATACGCATGTCTTTGTTTGATTGTGGTGAAACAGATTCCAGCGGGAATACGATGTAGAACTATCAAAAACAAAAGTGAGGAGATAAACAGACCACCAGAAGGCGTAAATATATTTCATTCACTATTTTGCAACGTTATCCAGATATTAAGATGGTTTAAAAATATGAAACAAAAAAACAAAACACCAACCTTGCTCACGGCTTGCAAGGCTTTCTTGCATGTTTCGTAGTGTGCCGAGTCTTTTGACGTCTTCTGACAGATGGTCTGCAAAACACACACACGCACACACACCCCCACACACGCACACACACGCACACACACGCACACACACACACACACACACACACACACACGTTTCACATTAAAAACGAAACAGTTGTGGACAATCGGCAACTCTCTCCACTATGCACATCCAGAGCAATAAAATAAAGACTCCTGAAAGAGTTTTCTGTGTTTTGCCTTTTTGTGTTCCACCTAAATGTTTCAAATTAATTTTGATATCAAACATAACGTCAGCAGGATCCACAATTGCAATGGACAAAATCAGAATCGGTTATTAGAAGACCTGCAAAATCAAGAAACCACTCAACTAGAACCTATCCGACATGATGAAGTAGGCTAAAAGTTCATAAAAGTGCAAAAACCCTATAAAGAATTTCAAAACAAATAGGAAAAGGCATTGACATAGTTGCAGCCTCTGGAGGGTTGCACGGCCTGTGCTTTCACATCTACTCAAATAAAGCAGACTAACCCAGCATGCTCAAAAACTCTCGTTTGTTGAAGGCGGGTCAGACGGTTCTGGTGTGTGAGAACGCTTAAGCTCAGGGAATCTTAGTGAGAACTGAAGGGAAATGAAATGAAAGGATCGTCAACCAGTCGTGAGCTTCGGAGCGGGCTGGCCCACAAAAATCACTCCCAAGACCCATCCAAGAGGTCCCGAGAGAAACTACACTCTGTTACATCCGGTGTGAAACTAACACGACATTTCAGAGGAAGGAAATCCTAAAGGGTGGTGTGTGGCAGAAGTTAAACACAGTGGTGGCAGAGTGATGCTTTGGGGGTTGGTTCAAAACCCCAAACCATCGGGAAAACCGCTGGCCGCCATCAGTGCAGTTTAGCTTCACTCTGCAAGACAGTTCTGAAAGGGGATGGTTGACTATCAGAAGGAAAACTGTCAAAACAGCAGCGACATCAGCAAGTCCAACTCGGAAAGGCTGAAAGAGCGGGGTGGCCTAGTCAAAGTCCAGACTTAAACCATATGGAGAGGTTGTGAACTCTTGTGAAGAGTTTGCCAAACTTCCTCCTTGGGAAAGTCATAAAACGACCCAATCGACTCGATTCCTGAGTTTTCGCACAAGGCCAGGTCGAGATGGAAGGATTATTTCCCCGCTAAATGGAATTGTTTGCCAACTCCATTGTGCATTTATTACAGTTATCTTTGCTTTTTAAAAAAAAAAATGTTTGCTGATCTGAAATATTAAAAGTGTTACAATCTGTAGAGACGTCTTTCAAAGCGCTGGGTGTTCAATACGCTGCATCAGCAGGGACCGAATTCTAGCACTGTGGGAGTAAACAAACAGAAATAAAACTTTCTCAGCACAAGCATAAACCCCAAAACCCCTTTGGGAGCCACTTAAAAAAAGAAAAAAAGGAAAATTAAATTATGATGAGAAAAAAAAAAAGATAAAAGGGAGACACAGGGAACTCAAATACTCGCTCCCAACAAGAAACAAACAAACGAAGAAGTGAAAATGAATCACTGGGGATCATCAGCGAATGACGCGAGGTCACGGAAACGCCTCTGCGGTCGGAACGCTCCCCGCGCGCAGCCAAATAAACAAAGCGTTGCGTAACTCTCCGAGAAGTCTCGGCATTCCTCGGCCCTGAGCTACTGTGCGCCTTTCGGCTCACTCACGTCCAAGAGCAGAGGCAGGCGAGTGATCCTCTGCATGGGCAGGATGAGGAAGGAGATCATGGGGAGGCTCCTGCAGTCCGGGTGGCCCTCCAACCTGGTCAGCACCTCCTTGAAAGCAGAATTCTTGGCACCGCTGAAGGGAAGAAAGGCCGAGTGAGAGGAGCAGGGGGGAGAAAGAGAGGACGTCTCTTGAGGAAGACATCCGTTTTCGAGTTTGTTCGCCCGTTCGCTCGGTCACTCACACCAGCCTCTGCAGCGTTCTCTGCTGGTACACCTCGTTGGAGCAGTACTTGATGTAAGGGTCGAAGTTCGACTCGGCGTGCTTGCAAACGATGTCGCTGATGTCGTCGATGACGATGCTCTGTTGGTGTCTTTCCTCCAGCTCCTCAAAGAACCTGAGACGCGGTTGTAAAAAGAAAAAAAGAAAAGAAGAAGAAGAAGAAACCAAAGGTTAGTAGGCCACGAGCTGCCACGATAGAATGACATCAAGATATGACCCCGATGGAGGAAAACACGTGACGCACTAATGGACGCACAGTCAGGACACCGAGACGACCTGCCGACGTCTTACCTATAAAAACTGGCAGTGAGATCACGAAGCGGAACTCCCCGACACTAAATATAGATAATAAAAGCCAAGCAGTAACCATTACATAGATGCGTTTCCTCTTCCTGAGCACCAACAGATGGCCGGCTTAATGACACGCCATTTGTCCGACTTCAAGAGAGCGAGTGTTTTTGCTCGCCCCGGCTTAGGTGCCAAGCAGGAAGCGGGGACACAGACGCAGGATGCCGCCCTTGACCTGCTAGACCAATGTCCGAGCGTAACTGGAGAAGCAAATGAGCAAAGACCACTTCCTTCGCTCAACAGACCCATTGCGGGTTGTTTTGTTTTTTTTGCTGTATATGGGAAAAAGTACTTCTTGTGACTATGCAGCCGTTTGCAAATGTCTAATTTTGTTCTTTCCACGATGTCTTGGTGGCCGTGAGTCCTAACCCCAGGCCCTCCGTGACCTAAATTGAGGATGGTAAGAGGATCAAAGTTCCAAAAAATGAGACCAATAAGTCCAAACGGCTGCAATAAATTGCTGGAGTTAAATCGACGCGCGAACAAAGACATTCGCAGAACCACTACTGACAAAGAGCACAAATTAAACCGCATCCTGAATCTCATTAAATGTTCTTGTCCCAGTTAAATGGTGAGATTTCATATAAAACTTTTATTAAGTAAGCCATACCAAAGGAAAAATACACAAACAGGAACCCGCTTGTGTGTAAAGGAAGCAGTGGGGGGAGGGGGGGGGGAGACACACACACACACACACACAACTCCCCATTATACAGACGACACAGCATCCTGGCTGCAGACAGATATTGCTCTCTTGTTTTGAAAAACAAAAATTCAAATTCGAAGTAAAAGGCGTTGCTTAACCGGTGTCGCGGGGAGCAAAGCGCACATTACGTTTTCCACGAATATGTCTGACGAACGGAAGTGAGATGGGTTGCAGCCTGTCGACACAGCAGAGGGACTAAGACTGAGTCATTCAAAAACACAAAGGCAGTTTTAACTCGTGTGATTTCATGCACGGATTTTTTTTTAAAGATGAGCGGGTTGCAGATCTGCTTGACAAGACGTAGCAAGAAAGATTCAATGGTCAGTCTAAACATCCGCCTCAAAATGGCCTTTAAGCAGATGGATACAGTCGCCCGGTGCTTACACAGTAACCAAAGTGACCAAAGGTTGAGATGCTGGTTGTGTATATGAGAGTTCAGCTTTATGGCATTCTGACAATATTCACCTAACACTAAACTTGTAAAAATGACTCTGACATACTAATCGATATACTTGAAGCGTGTCAGTTGCTTGTTATAAGACTGAGTGAAGAAAAATCCAACGTGGGATTCCACAAGGCTCCGTTGTCAGAACCTCTCTTAATTTGTTTTGAGACACATTTTCAACTAATATGATCGTAACAATGGGAGAATAATGCACGGACATATTCTCGTGGATCAATAAACTTGACATTTTTGATGAACATTTAAACCGTTTCAACTGGAAGAGTCGTTTGAAATATCCGAAACAACAGAAACGACAAATAAAACGAATTCTGAAGCCTCTGTAGACGAAATTGGTTTTCCAAAAAAGGGATAATTGAAGCCAAAGCGCCAAACAGAAAGACGAGTTTTGGTGAAAAGCGAGAGAAAAGGGGAAAAAACGACGAATCAAACAAATGCGTTTGCTTCAGCTTCTTGTGCGATTTATTGATTTATTGTCCAATGTGACAGGCCTGGTTCAGAATGCGCTTAATTTAATAAAGAAAAGACAAAAGTCGTTGTTCGTTCGGCCCCAAAAACGTTGAGATCAGCTGTGTGACTTAAGATACACAAAGTTTATAGATTAGTGTCATGAGGTCCTTGCAGTTGTGTAAAAACTCAGTTGCAAATGTTATCCAGTGGGAAAGTTAAGGCTTTTGCAATCACCAATCTTCATTTGTTCTTTCTTTCTTTAAAGAACCTGTTTTTGTTCCCACTTTGAAATCCACAACAGAGAGAGAGAGAGAGAGAGAGAGAGAGAGATCAAGTCTACAGGCAACTCTTTTGGAGAAACAACAAATAACTCAGCGAAGCAACTGCTGAGGGAGCAAAGATTTCCACGGTCTCAGCTTTCGCAGCCTCTAATGGATGAGTGTTTCCACTCATTTGGGAGATAAATGGAAGCTCATCGTGACCTCAGCCAGGAATTTTTCAAAACCAGTCTGAACTCAAGAGCTAATAAACCATAACAGACAGCTTAGCCCAAATATTTCCTCGCAGCTAATTGTCGTCGATGCTTTTGTGTCATAACAGTGGAAGCCGGCTGTCTTGAGTTTTCTCGGTCGTCCGTCTGTCACTGGACGCCTGGTTCCGAGTCGAAGAGACAATGGCAAGCGATGAAATGAAAGCAGCGCGTTCGCAGCATGGAATAGTTTCGTTCACTCGTTTACGCTCGCTCCAGTAGCGTTTTTTTGAAAAAGTGTTCTTACTGCGCTGTACTTTTCACTTCTGCTTGAGTCATTTTGTTTCCCGCTGGATGAAAAACAAACATGTTTCAACCAAAAACTCACCAGACAAAACACACACCTGCAGTTTTTGTTAAAGTTTCTATAGTTGTTTGTTGTTTTTTTTCATTGAAAGAAACTGATATGGAAAAAAAAAATCTTTTGCCTAGTTTTGTTATTTTTTTGTTACTTATTTAAATTATTGTCATTTTCACCCTTAAAATACCAAAACATACACTGAACTCTATATTTTGGTCTCTCCGATTATGTAATTCTTAAATATTAAATGATCAAATTTGAGCAGATTATTTACCAAACCCTTTTTTTTTTTTTTTTTTACTCTTACTCGAGTAATTTTCTGGACGGCTACTTTTACTTTCACTTTTTACTCGAGCAGAAACATTTTGGAGTAGTGCTGCTCTTACTTGAGTGCAATTTCTGGACACTCTGCCCAGAACTGATCTGGGCAGAGTGTCCAGAATCTGGAACTGATACTCATTTAAGCGAAAACAACATTTTCTCGTCTCCTCTGAGAAGTAAACGATCGATTCCCCCCGAACAACGCCAGACGTACATTTTGCTGGCCTGGCAGACGTCTGAGATGTTGGAGAAGAGGTGGTGGTGGTCGATCTTGCTCATCGCCTCGCTGAGCTCCGATGAGTTCTTGAACATACGGATGAGGATCTCCAGGCTGTGCAGGTAGGAGTGCTCCGACGAGATCATTTCGAAGATGGCCTTACAGAAAGAGAGAAAGAGAGAGAGAGAAAAGCAACCCGGATGAAACCTGACGGGAGGAAAGACGAGAGTCTCAGGTTCACGCTGCGTCCCCCGGGGGGCCCCGTCGTCGACTCGCATACCTGCAGACTTCAGTCACGTCTGGAACGTCGAATCAAACGACATTCACCCAAGAAGACTTTTGAACCAGTTGTGTTTGTTTGAAGGCTGACTCCCCTACTCATAATTCATTGCGGTAAATGACAGCTGAACAGAGCGTCTCTCTAATCGCTCGACTTTAACGGAGGGGTTTTGGTCGTCGTGACACAAATCACGGATTCAAACGGACATCTTATCCCGGTTCGTAAGATTATTTTGCGGTATGGAGAATGAAACACAAGTCCTACCTCTTGTCTTTTGCGCTCCTCCTGACTCAGCTGTTCGGCCAGGCCATTTTTCTTGACCTTAACAAAAAGTACAATTCTTCAATTAGAAGGTGTTTCCTTTTCAATTATTGCTCCTCTGATTCAACGGTTGAGTGTCGGCTGGTGTTTGCAAAGCGAGAGAGCTGCTTGTTAAACTGGGAGTATTTGGCACAAATTCATCCACTCACTCATTTTAAATGTATTAATTGTCGTTGCCATACAACAAATGCAAAAATTGTAAAAATAAAATAAATTTAAAAATCAGTACTAAAAAAGAAAATGGCTTGACACAAATAAATACCATGGCAACAAATCCAATACGTAAGTCAACATTTTCATCCATTCATACCATTCTGTCCTTGCGGGGTCAGTGGGTGGACTGGTGCCCGTCTTTTGGGGTTCATTTGATTCTCAATCTCAATTTTTTGATTAATGATATTTTCTTTATTTCTCTTTTCAGTAAAATACAAGCAAACTAGCATCTTGAAATGGACTAAGAGTGGAATCCTACTGAACTTTTCAGCCTTAAGTGAAAATATGCCAGAATGAGACTCGAAATGGAATTGAAAACCTCATTTAAAAAAAAAAAAACACCGTGTTTTCACTCGCGCAATGAACTAAAAAGAAAACAACTGTAGTTTTAAAGGAGTTATAGGTCACAGAGTGGGTCAGGGTGACGGGTAGTTTCCACATCGTGAGTGACTGTTTTTCACAAAAGAAAGTATGCGCAAGCAGCCTAACGGAGCTTTTCTGCAAGTACAAAAACGCCCTCCAGCTGTCCGGCGAAATGCAGCGACAGGTGCAGGAGGTTTCAACACCGCTTCACTCCATATTGGCGACACTGCACCTAAATAAGCATTATACTTTCTTTCAGGCCTTGTTCCTGACAAGGTATTTTCTTACTGTCACCAACTTCCCAGCCGGTTTGAGTCTGACGTGAACGTAAACGTGTGCGAAGATATCACACTTATCAGACAAGTGTGATATCTTTTATGATTTATTATTTATGCTGTGTGTTTTGGCCACTCGCCACGTCCCCGTTTCAATATTCTTGAGGCAAAGGCGACAACCTTCCAGGCAGTGCCAGGTGAATTCACCGCCATTTGTACAGTACAGGGTGTGTGACTGGAACACAATCAATTAGGTGTCATCATAAAAGATGAACCCGTTTCATTTGCTCACGGTTACACCGCAGGTAAGCCACGCCTCCTGAAGCTTTTCACAGTACTGGAACATCATAATTTCTTGGATTTGATGTCCCATATAAAATTTAAAAAAAAAAAAAAAAAAAAAAAACCAAAGACGCTCAAGAGCAAGGCAGGGCTGAGTGAGATGTCCCGATAAGCTGTGACTCACTTGAAGACAACCTGTATGTCTGGTTCTTGGAATCAAACCGAACTAAGCCTCCCATCACACCTTGACAGTAACAGCGATGCTTCATCATTCCCAAAAAATAAAAAAAAATAAAAAAAGAGGCATGACTAAGACTCTCCAATGTGAGATTTACGGAAACGCAAACCGAACAGACACAATATCCAAAACTGTACTGCAGCTGTGATGGAAAAAAACAGAACAATCCACTTTTCAAGAGATGGAAGCCACTACTCACTAAAAGCCTCACTGCAACTTTCTTAAATTTAGCCAAAAAGCGCCTGACAGGTCAGACAGAACAAGAACAACGAATATGTTTTCTGTTCTGAATTCTAAGAAACCAATCGTCAAGTAGGGATGATTCCCGGTTAGAATCATCCTTATTGTGAAGCATGGTAGTGGTGAGATAATACTGTATTATTCCTGGGGTTAGTAAGAGTGGGTCACCATGACCCACTCTTACTAACCCCAGGATTAACAAACTCTTGAAAAAAATGTATTATTGAAAATGCAGCTTTACCACAAGGGAAAACTGAAGAGTGGTGGCTCTTTTAACTAGCAGCAACCGTTTTGGTTTCTAACTTGCTCGCAATTCCTCATTTATTAGTCTGCCCAGAAAGTTTTTGAAGCTGACTCTAATTAATTAACTCCAACACCCAGCTTTCATCCCAAACTTACGCAACAAACGAAGAAAAAAAACAAAAAACAAAAAAACTGATGATGAAATGGGTTTGGCATGATTTAATAAGAATAAAAAGAAACGATAAATTAGGTGACTCGCTTCCGAAATCCCACTCTGAAGATTCCAATCCGTAACTTTATTACGCAACGGAGGATCGTCCCACACATCCCTATGGGGAACATTTCGAGCATGTTTGCAGCGTGAGTATGAAGGGCTTGTCAGTTCACTGGCAAGGCGCCCAGCGGCAGTGCTTCCAAGACTTCCTCTGACTCCTGACGGACTGTCTGCCTCTGAGGCCGAGCGTGTCCCAGAGTGAGCGCGCTCGCTGATAAACAGCGAGTCCCGGAGAAAAACAGAGGCAAGTGGGAGGATGGGTATGAAATATGGCTCAACTGGTTGTGACAGCATTCTTCGGAGCACTGGGATTCCAACACTTTGCAGCCACAGCAACCGGATCGTGAGACGGGGGCGAGAGAGGGTGAGGGGGGGATGAGTTACACACAACTACTGTGGGATTGTTTGCGTGTGTGTGCGCGTTGTATCTAACCACGCTCAGTTGGCTCCAAGAGGTACGTATGGGTCGGTACTGCACGACGATGCCCTGATCGGGCTTCGGTCCCCTGGCATCAGCGTCCTCGTCGGAGTCATTGTGCAGGGCCTTCTCCTGGTAGTTCTGGTAGAGCTCTTCTTCTGAAATGTGTTTATGTTTGTGACAAAAAAAAAAAAAAAAACAGCGTTGAATTTTAGGGTAAATTGACATTAAAACGGTGGAATGCATGAAAAACAAAATGACCCGTAAGCACAGGCGTTACCTTCACTGTCAAATGTCAGTTGAGACGTCAACTTCTTCTTATTTAGAGTCTGAAAGCAAGAAGAAGAAAAAAAACACAATCAACCTTAATTGTGGCGTACCAAAGGAAGCATGTTTCTACAGTGTGGACACAGTGTCTTATTACATCATCACCGCCAACAAATAAGTTAATTGTTTTTCCCTACGGGGCTTTGTCCCAATCCAAGCTTGAACCACAATGGTCAGCCTGTGTTGTGGTTTTGCGATTCAGACCTTATCCCCCTCCTGATCATGTAAGTTTGTGTCAAAGCAATCTTTGTGCACAACAGCGCGTTAAGCCGTTAGAGAGGCCCCGATTAACCCAGTCAATAAACCTCAACCAGCTACAACAAAGAAACTAAAAAAGTATTCAACAGATTGCCACAGTTTACAGCGGCTACCACTTGTTGACTGCAGAGTGAAGTAAAAGGAGTTTTGATCTGCACACGTCCAACCAGAGTGGCTCCTAAATGTTCATCCACCTGTTGGAATGCCAGGGTTTTGCTGCGTACACGAAAATGTACTTTTTACAAAGTTTTCCTCTCCTACTGTGTCCAATTGAAGAAGACAAATATATCACAGGGGAGAAAAACAAGTAATAATTGTAACAACCTTGTTGCACAAATGTGCACATCCTGATAACAATACTTGCTAAAGTATCTTTTAATTTAAAAAAAACAACTTTTTTACTAAAGTCTTCTTTAGCACATCTACGGAACTTGGTAATATTTTTCCATTCTGTAAAAGTTTTCCAAACACATCTTTCTGTTGAAAGAAAGCCTCTACCTACTGCTACTAAAACAACAATTCACTGGTAGCAAAGTGTTGTTTGCGTGCCCCTCTCTTAAGAGTTAACATACATACTGCATTTTTCCTCTTTAGGGTACCCCAAAATATATTCATCATCAGTTCATGAATAGATTGGCCCACCTTGTTTTTCTTGTTGCTTTTAGATTTATCCATCCGAGGGCTGGAAGACTTTGAAATCCTGGGGCTTGCGGCTTTTGGTGCTTCGGCACTTGTTGGACTTAAGGTGGAAAGGCTTGTCGAGCTGTTGGGTGAACCAGGATTTTCAAGCCCTTCCATGACAGGCATCTTTAACTCAACCGAGGTAACGTCCTTGCCTACTTCACTCACAACTGCCCTCCTGTAAGACGTACTCCTCAAACCTCTCCGTAATGCCCCGGGGCTTTCGTTCTCTCCCTCTGCCCCTTCGGCGCGGCCCCCTCCGGTAGAAAAGTAACCTCCCGCTTCCACCATGCTAAGAACTTTCATGGCTCGTTTGGAATGGTCCAATCCCAGCCGTTGGGTCCCAGTAGGAGGCGCCTTGGTTTGTCGGACATCGGACGCCAGACCTTTGGGAATAAGCTGCTGGGTGCCCATCTTTAAAGCAGCAGGGCTGTTGGTGCTGAGGACAATGGTGGGGGAGGGGGATGCGGCTGGGGAAAGCGACGGTGATGTGGAGAAGCTGGAGGAAGAGGAGGAGGCGTACAGGGTGTCGTATGAGGATGCTGGGGAGGTTGTCTGGCACTGCAATGAATTCCCTCTGTCAGCTGGCGACGGGGAGCGGGGCGTCGGAGGGTCTGAGGAGGTTAAAGACGAAAGTGAGGGGATGCTTGAAGACGAGCTGTGGGAGGGGGTGAGGGTGCCGTACCCTGGAGATGAGGAGCTGGATGCTGATGACTGTGAAGACAGCTCGTAGTGGTAGTTATCTGGCGAGTGTGGAGAACAATTGTCGGTAGGCGTTTCAGGTGAGGGTGTATTTGTCCCAGAGGAGACATGGTCTTTCTCCAAGTCAAGATCAACAGGGTTTGTGGTCGACCTCTGCATGTCCTGGTGATGACTTTCAGAGCAAACACTTCCATTCTGGTTATTTCTTTTGTTGCTACCTCCATTACACACCCTGTTGTCCAGTGTGGCTTTTTTACCCTCAGCTTTAAACTTGGACAGTGAGAAGCGTCCATTGTAGAGGCGCCCAATGCTAATGCTCCGAACGATTCGCTTTTTTTCCGAAGGTCTGTGCAAAACATGCTTTAACACCATCGTGTTTGCATTTAAAGGCTGGGGCGGCTGGCTCAACGTGAAGGAACGTCCATCGTCCCCCGCAGGGAAGTCTGCGGTTGTGACCCCGTTTTCGTGGTAGCTCACGGGTCGTGGCTTGAGTTTGTTCGAGTCTTGGGAACCTTCACTGAGGTCTGTGCGCCGCCTCCACAACGGTGTGATGTTGTTGTTGGATAAATCCACATCATTTCCCAAATCCATGGCTGTTCTTCTCTCTATTTGTGGTGAAACGCTGAGATCTCAGTGCCAAAAAAAAAAAAAAAAAAACACCCTCGGAGTTAAGATTTCCACCCCTGAGATAAGCAAAAGAAAGGAACACCGGTGAGCGTCAAAGAGCACAGAAAGGGTCCAAATTCACATGGATTACTTATTAACAGGGTCCAGGAGATACCAGCAGCAACCACAGTCAAGACACATCAGTGAGCAAGCTGCTTGAAACTGAAGGAAAGTCTGTGAGAACAGTTGACAGTCCTTTTGTACTTGCTCACTGTGGTGAAATGCCCCAATTACAAGTTCCAATCTGGCAAGATGATGTTAGCGCCAAGCAATTACTGTAATGCCACAAGGAACAACTGTGGTGGAAGGCAAGAGTTTAGAGGTTCCTTAAATCTGCCGTGAATTTTGAACTAAATTTGGTCCCAGTAGTTTTAATCATGGGCACATCTTCTCAAAACACGCAGGCAAAGAGCAGATAGTCACTTTCCACGGGCGGGAGGGGAGTGGAGAGGGAATCCAGCAAAGTTCTCCAGCAGGTTAAAGTCCAACTCACCTCTAATCTGTCGATCTGGAGCAGATCATCGTGCCCGCGCTCTGGGCAAACAAACAGCTCTATTGAGTGAATCCACCGAGGCTGGCGAAAATCCAAAAGCGTCCAGCGCAAAAGCGGATCCTGTCGTTTCAGCTGCAGAAGTTTTATCTGCTCGAGCCGAGACTCCTGAGCGCGCCTCTCGAAACGCGTCTGTGCGCCACTGAGCGCAGGAGGGCTTTCTGATCCAGGAGGGAGGGAGGGGCGGGAGGAGCAGGGTGACAGGAGGAGGGATGGAAAAGGAGGGAGTTGAGAACAACAGCGACTTCGCTGAGGTGCGTCCAGTTTCTGCCCCGCCTACTTAATCGAAGTGGATTTCCGAGAACACCAGGTGCTTTTTGTAACGCAGGTTCAACGAAACTGGAGGCCTTGATCGTCGATTCATAATATTCATATAAAAATATATATATATATATATATATATATATATATATATATATATATATATATATGTGTGTGCGTGTGTGTGTGTGTGTGTGTATAATATTAATATTATTCTCTAATATCCTGTATGTCAGCCCACATTTGTTTCGAGTGTTTATGAATCGTTCTTTCATTATATCTTCTGTTTACTGCAGTGTAAAGTGAAACTCGACCCAAAACATTGCAAGAGCAGGTAATGATGTTCTTCTTCCAGTTTAGTTGCGTTTTGTCGCCCTCTCCTGGTTATTTTGGGGTATGAGTTTTTATTTTTCTTCTATGCGTTATTAAGCACGTTGCAAAAATAAAATATAATAATAATAATAATAATAATAATAATAATAATAATAATAATAATAATAATAATAATAATAATAATGACAAATAACAAAACATACTAAAAGTATCAGCGTACACGTGAACGATCAGTTTGCCAGTCCTTTATGGGACTTGAGTTAATGTTAGATTTAAATTAAGACCAGATCACTTTCTGATCTCTTGAAAGGAAAATATAAATATATATGTTTTACTCTCTCACCATGAAACTGGGGTTTAGTTTCCTTGCATCTCATTGGACTCACTGAGAGAATATCACGTCACTTTCAACCTTTAAAAGATGTTTATTTAGAAAACTGCGGACGTCGCGTTCAGTTCTTGTTTGATACTTTATGCAAGACGTTCAAGAAATTTGAGTATTGTTGAAAAGCTCATTTATTTCAGGAACTTTCTCACCAATTGAACACGCTATGTAGATTAATTACACACACGGATGTTTGATATCCTTTATTTCTGTTAATTGTGACAATTTTCCTCTAACAGCGAATGACAACATGACATTTAAAATTACAATATCGCGTCGGACCATTAAAAATGTCCTACTTTTAAAAAGCTTTAAGTAGCCAAAAATCTACTTAAAGGTTATTATTTTCAAAAGGTCCTCAAGACAATCTTAATCATTGAGTATGACTGTCATATCCATGCTTTGAAAATGAAATTTGTTGTTGTTGTTTTTTTCACATTTGGATTTTCTTTCTGAGGTCGGCATGTCGTCCAGATCCACGGCGATCGTTCATGGGATTGATCTGATCTACTTCCAAGACTGCAAACTCAAAGTAACAAACTCAATTCACCGTCGGTTCTAGTTTGTAATTATGGACAAAGTTCAGTTTTAGGACAAAAAAGAAAATTAAAAATAAAGTCAAGCGCCAGTTGTGTCCTCGGGAAATTCAAAGTTATTGCTTCGAAAGACCAACATCAGCTCAGTGTAGTTGGAAGGAGCCATTTAAGTGTAAGAGTGTTTGCAGTTTATTTAAAATAGAGTATGCATCAGCACCATCTTTGGTGCTTCAATCCAACTTGGTGCATTATAAACGGTTCAACCACCTCATTGTCCCCGACTTGTTCCCTTCTTATGAACATCTCACCAATGCAAGAGAGAAATCAGCCAAGAAATCTTGACGGATTTACGGTTTTCATTTTCCATTCTGATGAAACGCCTGGTGCAACTTCTCAAACGACACATTGTGCAAGATGTCCCTGTTAAATTGAAGGCAGGCTCTGCTTCATCTCCGTAAACAGATTGTTGCTTGCATCTCAAACCAGACGCCAAAATATTTCGGCGGTTTTTCTTTTCTTAAATCTCCTTGTGGTGATGTGAAGCCCCCATTACGTCATATATTTACTGGGTGAGCCGGCTTGTGTTGCACGCTGTCGGCCACTAGGGGGCGCGTCTGTCCCGTTTTACCAGCCCAGGGAAAACCTGATGATCTCAGAGATTTTCTTGTGGCTTTAAGAGAAAATTTGATTTTCAGCGTTGCAGTGACACACAGCCAAACAACAACAACAACAAGAAGAAATGAAATCAGAAATAAAATCAGAAATCCAAAGTTGGGAAGTAGGAAAAGGTAAATGCTAATAAAGTTGCAAGTATCTGTCAGAGCTGGTTAGTTTCTCCATACAGCAGAGAGCTGATTACAATGGTGTCATCAGTAAGGTGAGGGCGATGCTTCGGTGCGGTGAGCCTTCCGCTCATCCGTCCATTCGCCCTTTTCCGTTTGTCCGTCCGTCTGTCTGAAGCCACAACACACACCCTGGGGAAAAGCCGGCGCGCAAAAAACAACAACCGGGATTCAGCCGTTCCTTTTCATGTCTGCTTCTTCCGTTTAAACGTTCAAACTCTCACACCTGCAGGGCTTCACATGTCCAGACAGGACACCGCGGAGACATCTATTGTGTGTCTTTTACTAGCACATGAAGAACAAAAATAATGGCTTTCTTCTTATTTTACTAACCAGCCGTGTCAAACTGCTGTCTGCAAATACAGATGAAGCAACGCAAAGGTTAAGCCATAAGTACACAAGTACTTATTTTCACCTTTTGTTCCCCACAAAACTATTCATAGTTCTTGAACTTTTTCTTTTTGACGGTTTGGTGTGTTCCCACCATAAACCTCAATATATAAGGGAATCGATGTGAAAGATAAACACAAATCAATTCCCAAACTCTCTCTTTTTTTTTAAATCAAATAATGCTGCAAAGGGAGGAAGTTGAAACTTCCTTTCCCCCAACTGGAGAAAAGTATCCCCGCAACACGTCGCTGCTACTTTTCTATGTAAAACTGAACATGCTGAATTGGTTTTTTACACACTTTGCATTTTGCATGCAAGTCAAGAGAAGCTTCGTGCTGGTCTTGTGGCAAACCTCAAAACATGGCTTATCTCCTCGCCTCTCTGAGATGCATGATGAAATGCGGTTGCTGCGACGCGGTTATGACTCGACCTCTCTGACCTGCGCTGTGGATCGCCGAAGCTTATGCAAAATGACCCCGGGGGCCTCCAGGCTCCCAAACGATTACTGCTCTGCTTTCCTGGCTTGCCGGTTTACTTGAACGATCGTGTCTTGGTAGGTTTGAGGTTGTTCTCTTTCCGTTTCTGCACGGTGAGCTGAACAAAGAGCTGTAACAACCGTGTGGTTTCATTACCCAACTCTGCTTCAAGCTGCTCTTCGACGCCACAAACGCCTCATACCGAGATCCAGTTACCCACAGGTTCACTCAGCTTACTGGTTAACTGGGTCATGAAGGCAATCGGTTGAAACGGATTGTATTTAGGGGTATTACATTTAAGATTTCATACCAGAGGACAAGCCTAAAAGCTATGTACAAATTTGCTTCTGTTTCATTTATGAGCAAAACTGTGTTGGTTCAACATATGAAATCTCAATAAAATAAATAAACAAAACTTACATCGAAGCATTTCTAGGGATGTGAAGAACTTTTAAAAGTTATTTAGCCTCTTTCATATTTGTTTTGTTTTTTGCTTCTGGTCAAACCTCCATGCTTATTTTTTTTTTTTTTTAATATCAAAATAAAGATTGTATTTATTAAGAAAGATGCAGTCCAAAAGCTACACAGGTACGTCCTTTTCTCCAAGAGTTTTGTAACCTTTGCTGACAAACAGTAATGAGTTTCTGTAGGCAATTTCCACTTTATTCTTTCCTGTCTTTTCCTTTTAAAGTTTCACTTTTGCTTCGCAGGTCTGCTAAATAAGCAGATGTAAGTAAACCTAATTAGTCACTGCTGTTGACATCCTTACGCCACGATGTCAACAGCTGTGATTTTTTTTTTTTTTTACTCTCACCATGTGAGAAAATAGATGTTTGGCGTGAGCGCGTAGAGAAAAGCGAGCTTCAAAATCAATCGCATTCTCTTTCTGCGCACAAAATAAAAAGTGGCAGCGGCCTTCGTTTGGCATTGACTCACCTTTTCTCTCGTGGCCTGCAGAAAATAAAAATAATGCTTCACATTTGCCCAGGATCGCTGTAGTGAAATGGTTTCCTTTGCCTGCTGTTGATGAGGCTGGAGGAGGAGAGACTGTGGTTCTGAATGGTTCTGAATGGTTCTGAATGGTTCTTCACTGACGCTTACGCGTACAGGGATTCATCTCAGACTGATCAAATCTATTTTAACTCTATAACGGTTCCACCGTCCCAACAAATGAGTCATCCTAGCAGTTTCCCTGGTAATGCGTCAAGGCCATCCCGCCGTTCGTATCGGGTCATCGAAAGGCTGACCCGGAGGAAACATTTTCTCTCTTAGCTCACCTTCGCTAATCTCCTCCTACGTAGAATACCCGACGAAATGTGACTAATTAGGTTTACTTAACGCTCTGAAGGCACTCTCGTCGAAGGCAGCGAAGTCGGATCCAGGCCCTCGTTCAAACGAGTCAAACTGGACGTGCGCGGCAAACGCTTTAATAGGCTTATAACTGCAATATAAAACGAGAGGGGGAAAAAAAAATGCCATCTTGTTCTTCGAAGTGCCAAGGATTACTGCCTTAGCCTTCATTCTTTTGTGTGAGTAAGCTGCTTAACCTGAGGCTTTAAGCAAAAGTGGTCACCCCTGCAACGGGCATTTGCATAAAGCCGAGCTTCGAGAGAAAAAACCTTTTGCGTTTTCCACTGTTAGCTGTAAAATCAGCAAACTCTTGAAAAAAAATAAATAAATAAATGCAACATCCTACTTGACTTAGAGATTAAGGCACAATTCTCTGATTTCGTTACAGTAATTAGAGAAGCTGCAGTGAACATTTGTCTTGGTTAGTGCGTACGTGTTTCACCCTCAATCCCCTACGAACCAATCAAAGAGCTTTCCTTCGCGCTTCGCCGCCTCTGCGCTGGTTTCAGGGGCAGAATTGATGCATCAGCTCTGGGGCTGAGCATTTATCGTATCGCTTGTCGTTTATCGTGGATACGTTTCTCATCACTGCGAGAATTTTGATTGGTCGTCGTCAAGCTAACGTCCTACCGACGGAGTTTAAAAACTGTGAAAGCTGTCCGTGTTGCCGGAACTGTCGCTTTTACTATTTTCTCCACCGTTTGTTCAACGAGCGTATGAATGTCGATAAATTAGAAAGTAGGTTTAAATGCAGCTCGGTGATACAAATTGCACTTTTTTTTTAATTTATGTGACTGGTGTCTGAAAGACGATCATTGCAGATGGGAGTGGTATTGTATTTGTTTTTGTGTTTTTGGTGATATTAATGCAATCAAAACAAAGCAATAAATAGTTCTTACCAAACATTTCCATCATTATGCCATTGGCACCACAGAGTAAAGTGACAATATATACGCTCTACAAGTGGAAAAATCTAGTATATATTATATATGTTGTGTAATAATTAGCTGTTTCCTCCTTTGCTCGGTAGTCCATTTTGAGTTTCTGCATTATACGCTGCATTCCCGAGCACAGTCAGTATTCTGGCATTTTAAAAACGCGCTCTGCACTCTGACCTTTACTCAGCTTATTTCTCTCTTTATTTTCCCGCTTCTGCTTTTTCTCTGACTCACGGCTCATTGTACTTCTCCTACTCAGTGGTGCCGCTTGCTCTCCGTCCTTGTCTCTTCCCCCAGCCCCTCCACACACACACACACACACACACACCACCCGCGCACACGCAAACACACACCTCCCCTTACCCTTTGCTTCCACCCACGCGTCTCTTCATCCATCCTCTCGCAGAACAATGAGGAGCTTAGCTAACGACTTTAATTACTGTAACTTTGAATGGTTGAAATACGCGCCGGAGAGGAAATGCAAATCAGATTAAGGAGCTGTACTTGTTACATCTATTTAACAATTGTGTGGGGACTTGTGTCCGAAAACAACTGATGCATTAGTTGATGCAAACTTTTGCATCCCTGCCCATCCGTGAACACATATGGGCCCACCGCGGGGGGGGGAATCTCCCACCTATGCACGTGTTCGAACCCAAGCTAATCCCTATGGCTACCGACCTTTTGGCTAGTCCTGATTGGCCCGTGTGGCTGCAGTGACCCCGGTTTGACTCTCCCTGTGGATGCTCATTGGCTGTGCGCCCCGGATCAGTGACGTCATTGGCCAGTTGCGGTAGATGCGGCGTCGAGACAAACGCCAAGAAGGGGAAGTGCAAAATTGGATAAAAGATGTCAGCCTCTTTTAAGGCTCCACAACACTCAAGGTGATTTTCTAATCTAAAGTGTATGTTTGGCTGACAACAACTGTGAGATTAATGTAATTTCTTCCAATGGGTTAGGTAATGGTTTTATCCAGCCAGCTGCTCTGCTTCCAATCACTGGGACGTATAAATGCCATTAGACAAAGTGAGAAAGACGAAAAACAGCGAGAAGGAATATTAAAGCGACACAAATGAGCCCCCGCCTCACCCCCCCCCCAAGTCTAGGGTCAAAGGGCCTGTTGCCAACAATAACTCTTACCGGGTTATTTCTTTGCTCTTGGCTCTTAATTTGTCTGGGTCCTCGTTTATTTTGGTGGTCCATTAGAACATGGCCCCGGCTGTTTTCCGAATATTGACGGATAAAGCCACAAACTAATGGTGACTAATTGGAGGCTCGCTCAAATCAAAAGGTTAGCGCTGAGAGAGCGCGGGACAATTTGTACCCAATTTGTTGGAGAGTCAGACTCCGCTAATTGTTGAGTAAGCTAATTGTTTAGCAGGAAATTCCACGTTTAGAGCAGCCGTCCAAAGACAAGACAGAAAGTATGTACAACCCGTAAACTTTTTGTGACATTACATCTATGAGACCGACACAGAGCAACGCGTATTTTCTTGCTCTGCAAGAGCGAATATCACAAGCGTGGCATAACAACATGCTCAACCCCCTTGAGCTGCACAGCCACCTTTTGCCAGCTGCAAAATGTGGTTCGACATCCAACCTCTACTTTCTCCTCAATTACGATAAGAAAACCATAAATCAAGTAGAACTCCTTGGCCGCACTCTGTTTTACGAACGTCAGTCAGAAGACAGTATCAGTTTGAGCGCTTTCTGCCAGCACAGATTTAGCAATAGGCTGTAAAGAAGGTGTTGACATAGTAATTATGAACGCAATTATAAAGGCACTCTGTGAATCCAAAAGAATGAAGCGATCAATCATGCTTGGGGGCGGAGGAGGAAGACTCCCTGTTAAATCAAGTGTGCATAAATAACGTATTTGCTATCCTTCATAAGAACACAGATGCTGCCATTGACAAGCCACCGTTACGGAACAGATAGCTTTCTGACTAACAGTACAAAATTTGAGCAAAGAATAATAGGAAGTACTTGTGCGACTTCGAAGCTGTCATAAATTTAGCTCAAGCAAACACGCGCCCAAAGTGGGATCGATGGATAAATTCGAGCTTTAAGCAGATGAGTAATGGATTTCTGTTTCTGCATGCCCTTCCTATCTCACGCCAACTTCTCTACGCCTTTCTCTCTTCTTCCTGCTGCTGAGTCATCTCCCAAATCTCCCCCACCCTCACACCCCCCCACTCCCGCCTTGTCCACTTTTCTTACCCCGTCCCATTTTGTGCCTTCTCTTTAATAAATTATGGCATCTAATTATTCTTCTAAGGGCTGCTCAATGGAGCCGTTATCGAAACAAAACTGGAATTTGTCTTCATCTTCTCGCCGGTCTGCCACCCCTGCGGCAAGAGGCGTTGTCAGGATCCAGAGCTGCACGGCGTTTATGAATGAAGATCGCAGATCCAAACAATAGCTATGCTCCTTTTTTTCTGAATGTGGCGTTTTTGTCTGTGCATATTTGCATGGATGTTTTCCTATATGAATACGTTTTTTTTCTTTGAAAGTCTATACCTCTCCTCACCATAATCATCCAGCATCATTAGCGTTAATCACATCAATAATGGCCCACATTGTCGATGTGAAGCAGGATAATGTGAACCTGTCTGTTACTCAGTGCAGTGATTACTTGTTTGAGGAGATTTTTAAAAAATCTGAGAGGATCTTTTGACTCTAGCAGTATTTTATTAAGAAAAAAATCACATTAGCTTTTATATACATGTAAACTTTTCTTTCGAATCACATTTTGATATTTTTTTGATTTTCTTTTTTTTGTTTTTCTTTCAAGCAAGTGAAAATAAAACATTTCAAAAAATTTTTTTTTTTAATTTCCACTTTTTTCGCATATTTCTCATAAAACAGCTAAATTTAAGGCCGCTGCTGTAACGCCTTCAGACAACAATTAAAAACTGGATGCTAATTCAGCCGACAAATTCAATCAATATCAAACATCCTTTTTGTGCTGCACATTCAAAGTCACTATCCTCACTCCGATTGTTGTCTTTTGTGAAACTCCTAAACCTCCAGAACTTCTCAAAAGTCTCTGAAACTGTATAACCGTGTTGTACTTATTCTAAGCTTCACCATGAGCTGAACTCCTGCCGTAATTCACAGCGAGCGCGTATGAATCAATTAAACTAGAGCGAACATAAATGCTTTTCCCAGCTCAAGCAAACCAGCCATTCCTCCAATCTGCCAGGTTTTCACAATTATTCCTCTGTCGCCAAAGATTACAACCGACAGGATTTAATTCCAATGTCCCCGAGGCATCTGTAAGCTTTTAAGTAAACACAGCGTCCGTAAACACAATCCGGCAAACCCCACAGGAAGCTGTGATGGCACGCCTTCCGGAGGATGACTATAGGACGGACGACGACTGCGGGAAGCGAAAAAACCAAACGCATGGGTACGACGCCCTTCTTGCTGCTGTTCCTTCTCGCCAGAAAAGGAACACAAGCCGATGACTAAAACCGCAAAGCGGAAATGTTTTCGGTGAGACGACGAATACTAATATCTCTGGGGCCTCGCATCCGAGGTGTTTACCCTGCAGATACACATTTGTAATTATATTTGGGGGAATTAGCGGAACGAGCGAGCAGAGACCCTGGGCGCTGATTAAAAATAACGGCTCGTTTTGGGGGGTTTCTCACAACCGAGACGCAGCTCTCAAGGCTGGCGCCTACATTCAGTTGATTTATCCATCTTTTCTTCCAGCATCAGATGCACGCAAAGATGCAGCGTGCAACCTGCAGCTTCCGTTTGAGTCATCCACTGGAAGGAAGCAAACAGGACAAACGTTGACCCGGAAGGGGGAAGAGGACGACGCGCTTATGGAACGAGTCGCGTCATGAAAGCGCCGCTCTGGGAATCAGAGGAAGCAAAGGAAGTGGGAAGGTTGGCTGTAAAGGGACTGTATGTTTAGACTAAAGGTCGTCAAAAAAAAGGACTGTATCTTTGTTTGCTTCAAGAAAAGTATAAAACCGTAATAGCCTTCACCTTCCAGCATTTTTTTTTCCAAACATTTGGTTATTAGAAATTTGTCGTTTTGTGGGAATACTTGATATTCTGTCAGGACAGCAGTTTGGGGTCAAACACTGACAGACGAAAAAAACCCGGCCCGCTGTCTCCTCTCTAATTAATCCCAAATGTCAGTCAGGGCTCCTCCACACCCTTTCATATCTGTAAGGGTCTTACTTTGTGCACAAGATATGAGGGGCAAACGCTAACCCCTCAGAAACAACCCCAACCACATAGCGAGCGGCATTTAGTGATGTAAGGTGTGGATGAAGTTCCTTGGCTATGGAAAGTCCTTCCATAAAGTCCCGTATGCACTGTTGAGCTAATCTGATGGGCATCCAAAGGTCGGAGGTCGGTAGCTCCTGACTCTGTAGACAACTTGTGCACACTATCCTCGTCAGCATCCTGCCACTCTGGCCGAGTTGCTAATGTTCCCAATGGCTAGCAAAGGATATCTTCCAAACGGGGGCGGTGCGCGGGCGGCATGCTCTCAGTTTTAATCGACTTTCTACAATCGAAGGACTAATGTCTCAGCCAGACCTGGAGAAACTCATCCATGCTTTTGTCTTTGGCCGCACTGACTTCCACTCCAAAGTGTCAAATCACCGAATGAATTAGCGTGACGATACATTACTGGAAGTTGTATCAACTAAGGCCCATAATCACGTGGAGCTTTGACCATATTTGACGTGTGTTGAGGATTTTGATGGCAGCGCTCAAAAGCATTTGAGATTCTGCTACTGGTCTCTCAATTGGTGACTGTATTATGTTTTTTACAACTTTTTATTTGGTGTTTTTATGACACAAAGCGTCATGGCACATATATTTTCAGCCTCTCGGTTTAAGGTAAACAGCTACGTGTTGTAGACAAGCAAAAATACAACTCTCCTCCTCTAAGCCCCTCTGCAATTTAAAATCTCAGTCATACCACACCAAAGGCTGCTGTAGCCCCTCCTCTGTGTTAAATGCCCTCAGGGCAATTCTCCTTCTCTTTCATTTTTTTTTTTCTTGGACTTTTTTTCAAGGTACTGATTAAGTCTCCTGATACAGGTTATTATTATTTTACATGCCACGAGTCCAATCTGACCCCGCACGCAAAAAAACATCTGAAGAAGCAACAAATGTCTTTTTTTTTTTTTTTTTACATCACAGACAAAAACGCTTTTCTCAGTCAGAGACGAGCGAGGAAATCGTCCGGCTTGACTTCGTCTACCTGCCCGACTCAAACGTCTCGTCGGGCTCGATTCTGGCCTCACGAAGCCGCTCGCTCATCCGTCCGCCTCCCACACCCCGCCTCCCTGTCGCTCGGCCGTTTATGGACAGACAGGCTTCTCTGAATATGAATGTCGCTCCTTGTCAGCTTTTTTTTTTTTTTTTTTCCCTATTCCACACCTCACAGACTGCCAAAGATCCGCTGTTCCTGAGTTTCCCGGAATACTTCTGTCCAACGCGCCACGTCTGCTGCTGACAAATCTGGCAGCATCCCGATCATCTGCTCATATCATCTCCTTCTCAGGCGAGACGCTTTGAGCTTTAGCTATTTCTCTCTCTCTCTCTCTGTTTGTTGTTGCTGCTGCTGTATTTCCCCTTCTATGGAGAAAAAATGTTTTTTTTCCGTGTTATTCTTGATCCAAATCACAACCAACCTCAACCCAGTGTTGAGGGGACAAATTCAACCGTCGGTATCTTGTCAACAACTTACACAGAATTTATTTATTTAACTAATACATTGAATTTGTCATTCAAATCCACTCCTGGGCGTAATGACAGTTCTAGGTCTCGATCAGATGAATGAATGAATCTTTTTAAGGCAATGTGACTAAAAAGCCATAAACAGAAACACAGTTTCATTGTTCTAAAATCTTTTGAGAAAACTCCAATATTACTGGTTGACTTAAAAAAAAAAAAAAAACAAACAATTTCAAGTCTAAATCTGCCAGCGGTGCATGTCCATGTCTTAACTTGAAGTCTCATTAGCACGTACAAAACGTGTGGACATTTTAATGATTTTTTTTTTTTTTTTTGCGTAGGTGAATTGCAGTACACATCACATTCATGACTGTGTGTATTCATCCCCATGGATACTTAATGTAATGTTCTGCGCCATAATAATGCAGATGGCTGCTCTTCATATGAGAACAATATGAAACCTCTGCTGACTTACATTTACTACACCCACACAGCGGAAGATAGATAGATAGATAGATAGATAGATAGATAGATAGATAGATAGATAGATAGATAGATAGATAGATAGATAGATAGATAGATAGATAGATAGATAGATAGATAGATAGATAGATAGATAGATAGATAGATAGATAGATAGATAGATAGATAGATAGATAGATAGATAGATAGATAGATAGATAGATAGATAGATAGATAGATAGATAGATAGATAGATAGATAGCAATACCGGATGAAGTCAAGAGCCTGGGGGTCCAGATCTATATTTCCTGCTCCTACACATTGTGAGTCATCTAGCCACGCTAAGCTAACCCCTCCTTCATCTACCTCTCTTAAGGATGGCTCACTCCACTCCCAGACAAACTGTTTGACTGTCACCTCCACAAGCTAATGGAGCTCTTCAAACACGACACCCGATTACTTTCCCAGCTTGAAACCTGTCAAAGCCAGACAGGCGACCAAACTCCCCCCCCCCCCCCCCCCCCGCACACACACACACACACACACACACACACACACACACACACACACACACACACACACACACACACACACACACACACACACACACACACCAAAAGTCACGTCGAGCGATGAACTGTGAAATCCGTGGATCTTACAGAGAGGGGGAGTTGGCCTTAAGTTTCTTCCAGGTGAGACGCAACACAGATTCCTGGGAGTCAGCTCGTTTTTAAAATCAAGGTGTACATTTTATGTTTATGTGGATGAGATATAGAGTGAAACAGAAGCTGTACACATGGACATGAGAATGGTATGTATTTGGTAAACAATAAAAAGAAAATGCCTCCACAGGGCAGGATGCAGCACCAAAGAAAATGTCGCGGCGATCTGTGACGAACCTCTGAAAGGTTGCAAAAGAGAAAGAAAGAAGAAAATGCGATTCCATCAATGCTTTGCAAGAAAGCATTGATGGGAACGGTTTGTGACACAAGTGCTCAGTAGGTTTATATTGTATAATTTAAGTGATTAAGAATAAATCAGACTCAACTGTAACTTACTGTAAAACTCACTCCGGTAGTTTTAACCAAAACCAAACCCTGCAATCTGCATACAAAGCCGGTCGAGACGTATCTCAAAAGAACCGCAGCTGCAACGGGAGCAGGAGCTGATTGTGCCACGAAATTAAACAAACAGGGTGGAAAACACATGCATGCCACACTTTGAAGATTTTTGTGAGAAAAGGCCTTGTACATCTTTTTCTTCCTCGACATATCAGCGCGCGACCTCTTGATGGTTCATGTCAAATAAAAAAACATAAAAATACAATGCGGTTTGAAATAAAAGCGTGACAAAATGTGGAAAAGTGTTTTTGAAGTCACGTCAAAATGCAGCATTGACATCTGTTAGTCAACTCAGTTTTTTTTTGTACAAATGACATAGCAATCATATCTGCGTTGTACAAAAACAGCATATAACAATATTAAACAAGATAGCCTTTGAAACTAGATGCTCCGGGCCGGGCTGGGCCGCTGTGATCGTGTGTCTGTGACAGGCTCTCTATTCACCAGAATACAATAACGCCACCCAGTACAGCCTCCCCACTGTCCCGTCTGCTGGCCCAGTGGCAGAATGCACAGAATGCAGGCCGCTCTACAGTATGCTCTCTCTCTTTTTCTTCTTTTCTCTTCTGTTTTTAGGGAGACACGGTCATTCATGCGGCGCACAAGTGGCCAGTCATTTCAGGAATGACTGCCAGCATTCAGAAAGAGTGGGGGGAAAAAAAAAAGGAACATTGAATTTGGGGAAGCGTTTGACAGGAGGGTAAGAGGGCAAAACGTCCAACCACGAACCGCGTACGTATAGCGGCACAAACAGGCATGCAAATTTGTGGGCCCGAACCATCCCACCCTGTTTCGGTTTCCTGTCAACGGTCACAATGCTATCGGGCAACTCATGCCTATCTTATCGAGAGCAGGCTCAGACATGGCCAGAAGTTTGCAGTGTGTTTCTGCTTCAGAGTAAGAAGGCGTGTGCGTGTGTGTGCGTGTGTGCGTGTGCATGCGTGTGTGTGTGTTTGTGTGCGTGTGTGCGTGGGCGTGCGTGTTTAAATTCTCCGGGGGTTATAGGCAAATGAATTCAGTGCACAGGAATGCACAGTTGAGTGTTTTCCGATGGAAACAACAAAAAAAAACTTTTTTATGCTTCTGATGACCTCCATATTTAGTTGTTTGTTTCTTTAGACAAAAGTTAATCTGGAGTTGTTTCTTCCAGTACTAAAAACATTAGTATTTCTTTTTTTTTTTTTTTACAATAGCACACAACCATTGCCGAAAACACGCTGATGTATTTGATGAAAAACATAAATACTCATTGGTTTTGTTAGTAAGTTCACACACAGGATGAAATTTGTGTCATTTGTGGTTATTGGTTTTTTTTTTGTTTGTTTTTTTAATATTTAAAATGCTTCATCTTGACATAAAAGTTGATCATATCTCCTTCTGTTTCCTGCTGAGAATCTGCAACAAAGACATCCAGCGATGGGGAAAGAGAGATACGG
The DNA here is from genome assembly GCA_911649635.1 of Poeciliopsis gracilis. NCBI lineage: Eukaryota > Metazoa > Chordata > Actinopteri > Cyprinodontiformes > Poeciliidae > Poeciliopsis > Poeciliopsis gracilis. The sequence goes on from CAJVRI010001029.1 coordinate 408,151, forward strand.
CATTCCTGGTGAGCTGATCTCGTCTCGTGTCAGACATCCTCTTCGGCCTGCGATTGTTGACAACCCTTCGCGCATTCGTCTCGCTTCTCGTTCCAGCTGTTTGAAGCCTAGGAGAATATCTCCATCCTGTCCTGGCTTGAACACTTTTCCCCGCACCGCCTATAGTTCTCTGAAAATAGACAAATAACCCACAGGGATCATGAGACACACTCAGAGCTCTGTACCTTTAGAAACAGTAAATTGCCTTTCGCCGAGCGTGTTGCGATCAGCCCCCACTTTGCTCTCCGCGCTCCCTTTTCTGTCCCCCCCCTCAACCCACCCACCCCACACGTTCTTGGCCCTGCGCGGCCAAACGTGTGTTTTACACACGTGTGTTTTACACACGTTTGGCCGCTCGGACTGACATCCCGAGCGAGACGTTCATCCAGACGCAAGGAAATTGTCTTGTTGCACAAAAACAATCCATACACAGTCATGTAAAGAAAAAAGAAACAAAACAAAAAAAAAAAAGAAAACTAGGACATTCTATCAAACACTCAGTTCCTTGAAAAGAAACACGGATGTGAGGTGAACCAGTGAGAGGGGTCAGCCTGCGCCTGGAGTTCATTCGGCTCAAGTCGTCGACAAGCGATGGTGGGATGCTGGTGGTTGGACAGGTTGGTGTGCTGTGGTGAAGAAATACTTCACAAAGCAATGTAAAGACTCAATCAACTTGTCCAACCACCTTACGTGCAACGAGACGTTTCGCTTCCGCGGTGGGCTGAAATAAGGCGACCGATCATTCGTGTTGCAGATTGACGGGCCTCAAGTCGTGTGACGGCTCTCCGACGGCCCTTTTATGTCAGCAACATATACAAACGCATGCAAACATAAAGCTGAGCGGCCCCACGCCAGCTCACCCTTACCCACAAATCACAGTAATAACAGGTTCTGCATGTTGCCAGCAGATTGAGAGACGGCAGACAACTGCAGTCAGCAGCAGCAATTAAACGGCGGTGTAAGGGTGTTGTTGTCATGGCGACTAAGCTCTGAAATTCTGTTTCGTATTAAACGCCGGCCGCTTTTGTTAGTGTGCCTCTGTATCCTTAACCTCCCCTTCCTCAGGTTGCCTGGCTCTTATGTCATCCCTGCTTCTCCATCTGCCTGCAGGAGAGCATCAGAGGCAGCACCAGTTTCACCAGCTCGTCTCCACCAGTCTCTGTGTCTCTTTCTGTTTCCCTCCCCAGCCGTGGCCCTCGTCCATGCTGCCCTGTTGGACACTTTTGGAGACACGTTGTGCACACATTTCTAAAGGGGACGGCGCGCTTGCATTGTTTTTGCCCCCGGTGTGCGGAGAGACACCAAGGCAAACCGCTTTATTTGCGAGCGAGAGAGAAAGCCGGACCGGAGATGCGTGGGAGATTTGGAGTGTTTTGATTTCGCCGACCTTCCTTTTTTTTTTTTTCCTCTGTTTTTTTTTTTTTTGTTAATGCAGTCTGGCTCTGCCGCACGGCACTAGGCAGGTATTAAGCTGAGGCCGCTGCAGACGCAGAGGTGGACTCGTGTACAGCAGCCACCAGGTCTGCGTTTCCACGTTGCAAAAAATTGGAGGCGTGTCTGAAAAATAAAGTGAACGTCTTCAAACGCATTTGGAGTTGTTTTTTTTATTTGTTTTGTTTTTTCCCTATGTCCATTGTCCATGCAAGGACAGAGTGACTTTGTGTCAGTCACTTGAAAACTTTGACTTTGTTGTCAATAAACTCTTGTCACTTTTAGTGGTGCGTTTAGGGTTCCACCGTCCAGTCGGAAAACTCACACCCGACGTACCTTTACGACGCCATTTATTTAACGATGCTGCTACCAGACATGACAGCCACGATTATTATGAGCAAATCATTTCATTTTTGTTTCGTCAGAACCACATGAAGGGTCTCCAAGAATTAAAATCATCCTATAATCTTCCTTGATTTTTATGTGAATGAAACCATATCAATAAATGAAGTCAACTTTATTTGTTAAGCACATTTCAGCAAAACAGCAGTTCAAAGTGTATTACAGCAGAAATAAAGAAATAAAAAATACACTAATTGATTTTTATGAAGATTTTTATGACGCTATTTGACCAATAGCGTCATCAAAATGATGGAGAAAATATGCATCAAATTGTGCTGGTCAATGTTCCAGTTATTAAAAAGCGAAGCTCCATTCTGCAGTCAAACACATCTTCCTCAGTCAGTTTGCCTTTCCCTCCAAAATGTACAAAAAATGTTAAGTAGTTTAAGTAGAGAAAGGTGAAAAACACATACAGTCAGGAAAATAGATGGTAAGGAGGGAGGGGGGGTCTAAAAAAAGAAATACACAAAGTTGACTTCTGAGCTATGGCTCAGGGGAGGCTCCATGACTCAGGTAGGCTCCTGGCAAGTTGCCTGGAAATAGACAAGCATAGGCAGGTAGGCAGGAATCAGATCAGCTTGAGAGGAAGAGGAGGAGGACGAGGAGGAGGAGGAGGATGTTAGAGTTTGAGCAGAGCGAGAAACGAAGAGAGACCGACAGATGACGACTACACAGGCCCGGTGGGTTCTGCTGTTATGCAACAAGAGACGAAAAGGTGCAGACTAATTACAACGCACAATGCAAGCAAACCACACTGAAGTTGGTCTAATTGTGAGAAAGGTCTGCATGTGCGTGTGTGTGTGTGCGTGTGTGTGTGTGTGTGTGTGTGTGTGTGTGTGTGTGTGTGTGTGTGTGTGTGTGTGTGTGTGTGTGTGTCTGTCCATGCTCTGCTGTCTTTTCATGCAGGATTTATCTTTGCCCAGCAGGCAGTGGTATACCATATGGTCCACGCCGAGTAGATATTCCTAAAGAAACACATTCCACGCTCACACTCTGACACAAAGAGACGCGGGCTCGCACGTGGACGCTTTGCACACAGGCGCGTCGAGTTCGCGTGCGGAAAATGTGACAGGGAGGAAGTCGAGAAAGCCAGACACTGGTAAGCGAGATAGAGCCATCTGCCCCGTCGTTGGGATCTTTGCTGAGATCCACCAGAAATCACGAACCACAGAATTACACAACGAACCAGCTCGCTCTGTGCTGAGACAAGCGGTGGGTTATGGTTGCTTGAAAAAAAAAAAAATAAACAATCGACAGGAAGTTTGAACCGGTTCAAGAGATGACAGGGCGCCTCTCAGACATTAGGAGACCCGAAGGGGAGGGGGATGGAGTCGCTAAGCCCCCTAGAGCCCATATGGTCTGCAGGCGCGCACACCCCAAAACGACCCGAGGGGGACCAGCCCAGAGGCTGGAGCCCCACAGAAGAAACAATGAAAAGACTGAATGAGCATTTAGATGTGCGTGTGCACACTTTACGTGCACACGCGACAGCTATTTATTTGCCAGCGTTCAAGGCTTAAGAGTTTATTTCTCTTGTTTTTTTCTGATTGAACTGGCTCTACAAGACAGGCAACACGATGAGCCGTACGTGAGAACATGAGTCAGGGAAAATAAAGAAGGCCAAGAGGTGACTCCGTGCCCCCCGATGTGTCGACACTCCTGGTGTTATTATGAATGAGAAACCTGCAGCCTTGCCATGTCCCTTTTCCTCGTGTGTGTGTGTGTGTGTGTGTGTGTGTGTGTGCGTGTGTTTTTTTTCCCTCTCTTGGCTCTGATTTGCTTCCAGCTCCTTTTGTCTCCCGTTGTTTTATTTGGCTGCGTCTTGTTGAACAGTTCGAATACACTTTTTGCTGTCCTCACTGCTTACAGCAAGTAGGTGGCTTCTCATTACATCTGCCCGTTTGCACACTGAGTGACAACCATCCCAGTTATCAACCTAATCAAAGATTGGGAGGGGCCTCGGAGAATCAGAGAAAGACCAAGAGAGACGCTTAACTAAATAAAGACGAGATAATCAAGTGGATGCTTTTCCACTACGTCACTCTTGAGGCATTCATGGGATTGAAAGTTGCAGCAGTACAGACAGAAAGAGAGAATGACATGCAACAAATATTCGGCTTACTTGCAAGTGATTGGCAGAAGTAGCACATCATGTCATCAATGTGTGATCTGTCAAGGATCCTGCAGGAAACTCTTTGGCGTTGTTGTTTTTGGGGTTATGACTTTGACGCGACACAAAATTTGAGTACAAGATACTGACTCCAGCTTTTGGATGCATGAAAGCGATGAACCAGAGCTGACATCACTCACTCTAAGTGAGCTGCACGTTGGGATGTCTCAAAAAGATCTCCAATGTGAAAACAAGAGACCAAGCTGCACTGAGCATAAATATAGACGCAACACTTTGTCGTGAACTTTAGATCCGTTTCTCTCCAGTGTTGTTCACAAATCTGTCTAAATCTGTGACACGCCACCTCCCAGGTGTGGCATACCAAGTTGCTGATTAGACGGAATGGTTGTTGGACAGGTGTCAATAAAAGGACATCCTGAAATGTGCAGTTTTGCTTTCATTTTTTTTTGGTGGGGGTGGGGCGTGAGTGTGGGAGGGTCAGAAAACAAAGTCGGTATCTGGTTTGACCCAGGCCTGTCACAATAACAAATTTAGCTGGACTATAAATTGTCCCAGAAGTTCCTGCGATAAATGACAATATTGTTGTTTGGAGACCATTTTCTCTGCGCTGCCTTGCGATGGACTGGCGACGTGTCCAGGGTGAACCCCGCCTGGGGACAGGCACCAGCACCTGGACGGACGGACACCCAAAACGTAGAGTTATTTGCTTGACTTCTTTTGTACTGAACATAACTTTTTGTATTTTTTTTTTTTTTATTATTTGACTCAAAACTGTTTGTGACGTAAAAAGCCACAACTAAACCGAACAGAAACTAACTGGGGTCAGCATCGCCACCTCTGCAAAGTCCTGCATGCGAACGCGTCTGCGTGCGTCGGTTTATCAAAGACGCATTAATGGTCACAAATAAGAGGAAAAAAACACACACACACACACACACACACACAAAAACAAGCCCAGTTCCCAGTGTTCCCTTTTCGACTGCCTGATTTCTGGGTTGCTGCTGATGAAGCAATAGCAGGGCATGTTTTGAGTCTTTGGTCTTTGTGGAGCAAATTGAGAATTTTAGTGAATTTCTGTTTTAACCGGATTAAACCTTCAATATGACAGCAGCAACAAAAGCAGTGATTCGTTTTGAAAGGTAGTGAGTTCGATTTTGAAGTGACTGCGCTCACTTCAATAGGCTGAGATACATTTGGTCTGTTTCTTTCTTGAATCTGGACTACAGTAAGAGAAACTTGACTCACGGCCGCTGCCGCCGGCGAGTGCAACCATCCGCTCGTTTTTCTTTCATGACTGCATTATTTTCCATCAGTCCATCGAAGGAGGAATGAAGAAAAATGCGGAATCTCCAGTTAAAAACACCAACAAAAGACCCACAGGTGTCGACTTTTTCCTCGAAAACTAAAGCCCACGGAGAAAGGAACGTCTTCGCGCCACAACCGACAGACAAATGTGAACTTCTAAAACATATTGAGAGTTGTACTGAGAGCTGATCGGGATATTAGATTGAAAAAATAAAAAACATCACAGGATAAGTTACTTCGTCCTGGTCTCTTCCTCCCTGCTCTTTGTTGCATTGTCAGTTTGCAACAAAGAGCCGATTTAAAATCCCAGCAATACATACATCGGCTTTTTATTCAACAAACAACGACGGGTGTTGCAAAGAACTGTCAAGTCTATGGAGCGGATCCTCAGGGCTGACATTTCCTCCATCCACTACTTGTACTAGTCCCGGGTCAGGAAAAGGGCGGCGACCCCACGCAACCTGAACACAACCCGTTTCGACTTTCACCTTCAGGTCGGCGCTACAGAGCGGCGTTTCCAAAAACGAGGATATTTGTGTGCATAAATTTGACGAGCGAAGCCAATTCTGATCATATTAAGCAACAGTAAAATGATTTATTTTACTAATAACGCAAGATTATGAAGAATGTCCTTGCGTCTGACTTTTGTTAACCGGAAGCATTGGTTAAAAAAAAACGAGCCTTTGAAGCAATCAACCTCCTTAATGCAGAGAGTCGATTCTTGACAAGAGGCCATTCGATCACAACGAGGTCAGAAAAAGTAAATTGAGAAAAATGTGAGCGGGAGAAGCAAGAGGGAACAGGCCGAGACGTGCGGCGGAGGGGCGGGAGGGCAGAGTGGAGGACAAGTGAAGGGAAAAGGACAAGAGCAGCAGAAGAAGCGACACTGAGTCACACAACAAGTCAGGAAGTCTTACACGGAGACACCCTTCCTTCCTGTCAGCAACACTGGACACCATTCAGGCTCCCATCACATGACACATGTGACAGGAATTATGGCGCGGCGCATGTGCTGCGGCTGTTCCTGTAATGATAAAGCTTGTGGCCAAAGTGGCAGACTTAGAATACAGTGGGTGGAGATAGTCTTCCTAAGACAAGATTTGACAAAAATCACAATAGCAATAAAGCTTTTATATTGACATTATTCTCCAAAATGTGGACTTTTGACTCGAGATCCCCATGTGACGGTAGCCATCTTGTTTTTATATTGTTGTTTTTGCACCACCAGAGATTTCATTTGCGTTGCATGTGGGGGGGGGGAATGTTTTTGAAATCTAATCATTTACTTTGGATTGCTATTTTACACCAACCTCACATGGAGCTGAACATATTTTTATTGGCAAAACGTAGAAACCTTCAAGGACTATGAACACACAATCTGAAGTATAATTCATAGAAATAGGCCAAAATATAACATTTTCAGAGAATAATGTTCAGGGAATATAAATTATATAAAGTTCAGACCAAATTAAATGAAAAGGAAACCATTTTTTCCCCTATAGATTAACTTGTTAGGTCAGCTAAAGTAACCAAAAGACTTTCCAATTTCTTGAACTCCAAAAATGTTTCTTTAAAGTCTGAAATTTAGAAAGATATCCCTGAGATTTAGAAGCGTTGCATTCAAACCGCACGAGTTTAGGCAATCATCAGGGTATCCTCTCGCACAATTGTTATTATTTTTTTTTAGATGTAGACAACAATTTGTTGGATTTATTTATTTATTTTTTGGCCCAATTCTCCGTAAACAGCTGGTTGATGCTTCCAAGAGATCTCCAACAGGACAGTTTCCACGTTTTCAACTTTTTGACATCAAAATCGCTGCAAGGCGGCATGTCGGTTGTCCACAGCGTGAGCGTAAATGTGGGTCAGTAGACTGAGGAATCGGTGTCTCACTTCCTCTTCCACTGCTCCACGCATGCAGGATATGAGCAATTTTCCCAAAGTCTGGCCTCAAAAAAAAAAAAAAAAACCATGAGAAAACGACACACTTCAGAGGGTCACATGTGGGGCATCTGGAACAAGTTTATGATAATGCATACCGTCAAAGTACGACCTGTTCCCGGCTGCGTTGCCAAAACTCTTCGTCGTCAACATATAAAAGAAAAAAAAAAAAAAAACAAGAAAAAAAACCCCATAAAAACATGGCACTGGTTTTGGTGAAAATGAAACTATGACTCACGCAGTCATACCTAAGAGACGTGGACAGTGATGAGGCGTTTTACATCATTCAGATTGTTGCTTTTATCACGCTTGTTTCCTGTAAGCGTGTTGACGGTGAGGCAGAAACTGCGGCGCTATGGGTGCGGCTGCTGTGTAGTTTTGCCGAGTGAACTATGTGAGCAGTCAGCTGTGCCACATGCTGATGTAGCTGAACACACTTCCTGTCATGACCAAATATAGAGGGAGGAAAAAGAAAAAAAAAGAAGTGCTTTCTGGAGTTTTGTCGTCTTAGTTCATCGCCGTCAATATTACGTTTTTTTAAGGCCTAAAAAAAATAAGCCTGAAAAAATTGTTTGCGGTTTCTTTAGCAGGTTGTTCTCCTGCAGTGTTCTTTTGCCCACTCCCTGGTTTCTTTGGTTTATAAAAGGAATGTTGCGTAAACGTTTGTCAGGAGAGCAGCTCGATGATAAATCTGGCCTCTTGGGGTGAGAGAAGAAGGCTAAGGTATAGAAACGGAGGAAGAGAGAAAATAAAAACGCTCAATCCGAACTTAGGAGACACATCCAACTATTTTCTATCCTGGGTCATTCTTGCCGGGTTGCCAGGTTTGCTGGTGTCCATCTCCAGCTGCGATTGGACGAGTCCATCACAGGTAAACAATCATGTTTTTTCAGGGCGTGAACATTGTTTCAAAACGGACAAAAAGTGGTAAAAACATAATCAATGAAAGCGGCAGGTCATGGACGTGACCACATGTCAGAAAGCTGAAGTCGCTCGTGATGACAGGAGGGGCGACCCAAGGGTGGCAGGAGGCAGTCGAAGCCCCCCCGTCTCTCTCCCTCGCTCCCCATTTACGCCGGATTGGCTGAGGCGACGAGGAAACGAGGCCGCGGAAAACTGGAGCTGAAAGCTGATGGCGACTTACTTTTGTGAGACGCATTTAAAGTCTGTTTGCTTAAAAGCCCCGAACGCTGGAGAGACAGGATCAAATAATGAGTGAAGACAGATTTCTCTCACCACAGGGGGGGACGGGTTCAAGGGTCAAGGCCTTACTGACATCAGTCACCCGGTCCTGCTGAAGCAAACAGAGCAAGACGCTGCTTTCCCTGCAGGAGTCTGCAGAGCAACAATTGCCAAAGGAAAAAAAATCAAAACTATTTCATTGGACAGATATAGAGATAGATTTTAGGAATGTAGATGTTACAGTACTGCTTTGTAACACTGAGTTAGCAGGTCTACAGGCACCTGGGAGGTAATCCTTTATGTGATTGATCATTTGTAAATAAAAATGTATTGAAACAGGATTGAAATCAGATGTAATTTCAATCATTACAGACAGAGACAAATAGATCAAATGAAGTCAGCGATTTTAAGAGTGAGCAGTAAAGTGGATTATGTAAGTGCACGGTGTTTCTTCTGTCATGTCAAAAGATGCAGAACAACCAACACAACTGCGAAATGCAATAAAAAAAAAATAAAAGCGAAAATCGGCAACCGATTCAATTTTAAACTGTTTTGAGTCTCTGATGCATGACGATCAAAATCTGTAATAATTAACTACGCTCTGTGTCAAATTATTATGCAAGTGATATTTTCTCAGATTTTCTTAAACGGCCAATGCAAATGACGGCCAGTATAATTTTCAAGTCATGAGCTATTAAGAGTATAAATCAAATTTTACTGAACAAAGCTTCCCCATAAGAATAGTATTTGTTTCAGAAATAAAAAACTCAAAATGCAATTATTATGCGCGGCAGATTTTCTAAACATTTTATGGATTATAAATCTCAAATAATGATCCGATCATCAGATAGTGTAGTGCCGTACACTATCTGATGATTTTCGTCAGCAGAGATCCTTTCTTTTTCCCATATTGCTCTCAACCTGTGGCCTGCTTAATAATGTGGAACATCCTTCTTAAGTAGTTTTCCTTCAATTGAGCTCACCAGACAAACTGATCAACCCAGCTCTCTGAAATTAATTATAGTGATTCAAAGAGCCCTGACACACAATACCATCTATAAATTTAATAGCGCAACAAAAAATTTAATCTGTATGACACTTAAATCCAATTTGCATAATAATTTGGAACACGGTGTATAAAGGAACTTTATTTAGTTGGTCGTCCCGAGAGAGCTTTCTAAGATCTGCAGCCATGAGTTGAGCACTCTTTCTGTTGTGCCTGTGTGATTTATAAATAGGAGTTAAATCTTGAACATCACTTTAAAACACGGCCAAAAAGAAATGTGAAAGCTCCAGCTCAACTTTGCCCCAACACTGTGACATCTTATTCTTTGTAACGAGGAACAGCTGTTTGTGGAAAAAAAAAAAAAATCTTTATCAACAAAATGAAACAGCTATGGCACAACAATATGTGGCCAGAAAATGACTCATGTGGGAATACGATTTATATGTTTCAAATTGCTTTCTGCAGAGCAGATACTCTGGTGCAGCTTGTGCCACAGCGTTATATGGAGTGAAAACATGGGAGTCCCGGCAGCTGGAACTTTGTGTTTTTCTTGCACACGACCGCACATTTTCTCATTCTGTAGAAAGTAGCAGTAATCCTCCAGTAATGCTGCCTCGAGTAATGCTGCCTCCCACTTGGCAGGACGCAGATGATTTTTAAAAGTTTACAGATTTTAAAAATGTTTAAAAAGCCGAGTGAATCTCGATGCAAGCAGCAATACAGCAAGGCAGCATCAGAACTAGAAACTGCACTCCTGACGGGACTTTTCGATTGCTGGTGCTTGTTTGCGTCAACAAGTTGCATCAGCGTGCAGCTAATGCTAATGTGGCTCAGCTTCAATTAGCCTACCTTCTTCAGAACTTTCATATTGATTTTAACTTAGTGGCATTGATGTTGTTTTTTTCTTTTTCTGTTGTATTTTAGCGCAGATAAAATATTAATTTATCTGCATAACAGCATAACTCACAATTAATATTTAATTGTGAGTTATGCTGCATCGTATTCATGACACTTAAACCTGCTTAAGTTCAACTGTATTTTGATGATGAAAATGTATGTATGTAAAGACAAACATACAAACATATGTCTGTATGTATTTATCTGATTTTTTAAATTTAAACAAGAACAGTTCACAAAGCCCTATTTGAATTAGCCTATTTGAATCACCAGTATGACTGCATGTCACCAGTCCTGTTCATCTAAAACAGGCCAGATGACATTTTCTGGGTGAAAAGGACGGTGAGCTACTGAAATGCGGCGGGGAGCCAGAAGAACCAGTAAGTCCCTCCATACTGGTCTGATGGGAGGCAGGCTGTTGCAGTCCGTGGCCTTCTTCCTTCCTTCCAGCTCCCTCCACTGACACACAAACACATCTATGGAGAGTGAATAGTGCCAAACTATAATAAATAACTAGCTTATCAAATAGTTATCTAAATGTCTGCATGATGTGCTTTTGCACAGGAACAACACAAAAGAATTGTGCACATTATGAAATAATTGCATTTAGTTTCTAAAATGAAATTGTTACATTTAATTGAAGCGTGCACACAAAATTATATATATTATAAAATTCTGTATTTATTTCTAGTTTCAATAAATGGCATTTTTAACATTTTTATTTATTTTCAATTTTGGCACTATTCACTTCCCGTACATCACAACCCACCACTTCTGGTGCACAAGGATATTCCTCCTCAAACGGCATGGACAAATAAAAAATATAAATATATATATATATTTAAAAATGCAATTCAAATTCAAAAATACTTTGTTGATCTCAAAAGGAAACTAAATAATCTTGTAAGTCATCAAATCATAGATCCTCTTCCTTGATGTGTTTAAGTTTGTAACTATGTTGACCGTTTTTGTGTAATTGGTTATTCTGAGTATTTTCAGGGTTTTTTTGGGGTTTTTTGCGTCGTTCACTTTGATTTTCAGATACATCGTACTGCAATGATGCGTCACCTTGTTGTGTTTTTATTACCGACAGACCTATCAGACAAAGAGCAGAAAACGTCAAAGGACGTTCCAGTAGGTGTAACCACAGTCTCATCAGGAATTTAGCTCTTTTTTTAATCACTTACTGATCGGTAATATCAAAAAACTGGGATTTTAATACCACATTAAAGTCAACAGATATGCAGCGATATAAAACATTACATGTCATTGCTTTTTGACATCCTTTATATTTAAAGTTTGACCGGTTCCAACTTACTTCTCTCGCCAGAAATGTTTTTGTGGCTTCTGCATGCGTTTTTTGAAATGGTGATTGATAACGCCGCTCCACTTCGACTACAGGAAGCTGATGAGATTTGAAACATGCGACGTTTTTATCACGTTTTCCTTGATTTCTTTCTCTTTTATGTCTGACTTCACACATGAAGCCGTAGTCTTGAACGAGCTCATGTATCGCAGAATGCTGAAGTGATGAGCTATAGCGTGGTTTTGCTCTGTTTCGATATGACCCACGTTCCAGTGCCGCTTGGATTCTCCATGTCCAAATAAAACTGAAGTAAAATGTAGTTCCCCTGCTTAAAAGCTTGGAGCACCGCTGTAAATATAACATTTGATGACCTGCGCTTCGGCTGTTGGGACGCCGAAGCGCAGGTCGGCGAGTCAATCATACGCTTGATTCGTTGGACTAAACACAGAAAACAAGAAAAGTGGTTGCAATGAAATCAGACCGACTCACCAGAAGGCACAACACAAACCTGTTGAGAGGACAGGCCGATAAAAGTCAAATGGTGCGACGCATTCGAGTGCGTAACTTCCCGCTGCCGATCGGCTCACGTGGCGGAAACTTGTTTTGCATGCTACCTGAGCGCGACGCAGCTTTCAACCTGTGATGGGACTCGAGAGGAACGGCAGGTTGTTTTATTGTAAATTGATTATTTACATCGACTCCAACACAAACGTCGGTGGCCGGCGAGCACGACCCAACAGACCCAACAATCCGTTTTGATGGTAGCCCAGCTCGATTACAAATCAGGCCCTTAAGCGTTAGTGGCTCTCACTGACGCCGGTGTACAAAAGCTATTAAGACCATAAATCAGTAATTCTGTCCGCCTGCCTTCTGTGGCCTGGTTTTCCATTCCGATGGAGCTGTGGTGTGAACCAAGACAACTGTGCTATGATTACATAAAGATGGGCATAAAGAGCAGTTTGTGGCGCAGCAGTGAGACGGCGTCCGTGGGCCTGTTTAGACAAACTCATTCTTTGTTTTAATCTTCTTTTTTTCCCCCCCTCTTTCTCTCCCAGCAGCTTATTCTTTATATTTTTTTCTTTTTTGACGAGCTTCCCCCTTTGACGTGACTGTGACAACCAAAACAAAGAGCAGAGAGGACCATAAGGGGCATAACTAATTCAATTCACGAAAGGCAAGTGCAAGGCCGAAGCATGTGATCATACGCAAAAAAAACAAAAAAAAAAACACTTGGAGCTCAAGTTTTTCCGTCCCCCTTCAATCCCTTCTGCAGCCGCGGCTGAAGACATGCCCAGACATTACAGCTGAAGGAATGGTGGGAATGAGAGGAATTCTGGGGCATTCCCGCCTTGGCACAGGCCAGCTCAGAGCGAGAAAGCCGCTCCCTGGTTTTCGAGCACACTGGCTGGAGAGAACGGGCGACTGCCAGTCACGAGCTCTCCTCTGTGGATTGTCATAATCCGGATTGGGGTGCAAATAGTTGGAAGGGTTTTTTGAAGTGGGGTTCCGTTGAAACATGAGCGAATACTTCAGCTGTCTCTCGGTGTGTTTTCTTTTTGTTTTTGTTTCGCTTTTCGGCGTCGGTCCAGACGCAGAAGCTGTGACGACAAGTCCAAGAGGGGCCAGGGACCGCAGTGGGTCTTCGTTATGTCAAAAGAATCATCGCGACTTTAGCAGACTCAGAATAGTTTGCACTATGCAGTTGTTTGCATAGAAGCAGATAAACATCCATACAGGAGGACGAAAATGTACAAAAAAAAATGGACATGCCAATCTCGTGCATGTATTACATGGTTCTAACCTCAAAATCGCCCTGAGTTGCTGGTTAAAGCTTATACTCGTGGGAAAAAATAAATCTGTCGGTTTCAGTCCGGAACGTTGTTTCTTTAAAAGGACCAGTTAGCAAACCAAACTGCACGTGTGTTTAGATGCACAAGCCGCAGCCAAACTGTGGTGTGTGTATCTGTGATCACGTGTGAGAGCCAAAAAAAAAAAAACCCAAAACAAAGCTCAACCAGCATTAAAGGTTAGGACAAATAAGCTGAAGATGGCTGTTTCTGTTGTTATGGTGATGCAACGGGAAACGACAGTCGTAGAAGATGATTTAAAAAAAAAAAAAAACTAACACTACTACTTATAAACCAAAGGAGAGTCTTTGATGAATTGCTGCAGAGGGTTATCTGATGAAGTGCCAAGGTGCTCCGATGGATGCTAAAGTGAAAACAAAACTAATAGGAGCAAATGGATTTCAAAAGAGCATGCTCGCTGCGACAAATGCAGCACACAACAGGAACATCTGCCAAGAAAAATAAGGAAGGCAAAACCAATCTGCTGAACACAAGAGCGCTTCAAAAATAGCCCTGTGACGCTTGGAGAGAAAGAGAAACCTGTAATTCGCCAAGAAGCCTGTATAGTGATTAAGTCCCATGTCAAAAAAAAAAAAAAAAAAAAAATGCAAACACACACACACACACACACACACCACCCACTCATGCTGTCCGTGTTGCTCCACTTCCTGTCAGAGCGACTGCAAAACACTCAAATTGAGACGGCAATATTCAAACTTACCCTCACATTTTTAGGCGTGGGCCTAACTGTTAAAAATATGTTGTTAATCCGCCTATTATAATAATGACAAGTCACTCAGAAATAAGTGATGAAACACACCAGTCACCATTCCAGCAGTGTCTGATCCCCCCCCACCAACCCACCCACCACCCATAGGTCACAAGGTCACCATGAACACCCATACCACATCCCAAACCCCTCTGTCCCCCTCCCCACCCAAACCATGGCAACCGCTATCACATGACCATTTCCCAGACCCAGCAACCACCACCATGCTGGGTCACTTGAGAACGCAAGCCTCAACAATTTTCTGTCAGCCAATAAAAGTTAGCAGATGCATAAAAAAAAGACAAAAAAACACACAAAAAACCACTCAAATAATGCACAAAAGAGGTCACCGGGGAGCCTGAAAGGGATGGAAACACAGCCTGCAGAAGACTTTGGCTTTTACTGTTGTGCCACAAAAGAGATTTGGGAAGTGAAACTTCTACCGCTTTCCTCTTTACGAAAAGACAGATCAAAAGAAACAGGAACTCAAAAAAAGGCACCCTTCCTCTCCAAAGGGCAAATTCTTCTGCTATCAGATGTTTACACCACAGCAAGATACTAAAACGGGGCTACGGCAGAGGCAGCGGCGGCGAGAGATGAGAGGGAGGGAGGTTAGCGTTTACTGTAACTGGGGAATACAGCGGCAGAAAACTTCCCCCTTTCATCCACTTACCACTCTGACTGGCTTTATTATTTTTGAGGCAGACTTTGACTTGGGTGCCGTCCTCGCCCGACTACACAATCTCTGTCGTGGCCTTGGAGGAAACATGCTATTAGCTTTGGCTTCATGGAGATAACGCAGCTGGAAAGCAGACACTGCTTTCAGTTGGATGTTAAACAGGGTTGGAGGAGGGGGTGTGATCTGTGAACTGCTATCAACAGTTTGGCAAAATAAACGAAGGGCCTCGGCACGGAAACCGAGCATCAGGTGGCGAGGACGCCTTGTCGGCTTAAAGAGGCAAGAGGGAGATTGAGGAGAAAAAAAATTGTTTTTAAATCAGTGTGCATGCCGTTTCTATTTTCACTCACGCAATTTGCCAACACGGTTGGCAAATAATGTACAAGATCCTTGCGCACATATTATGGATGTTCATTTAGCAACGCTCACACTGATGAGAATGTACCCCAGAGATGGATGTAGAAATCAGCTGACGATCAGTTCCAAGTTCAAAAATCATCAGGTTTTTCTGGTGCAACTATTAGCCTGGTCATTGGCTTGCTCGATTCTCATCTCCCTTCAGTGCTCCGTCTGGGATTTCTCCCATTAAGCTGGATTCCTCCAGTTAAATTTCAACCGGGCCAATCAGCGAACTGAAGTTGTGAACGATGACATTGATGTTTTTTTTTCCTGCCCTGCTTGTAGTTTACCGACTGCAGCGGAGAAAGGGAAGGAAGCATTTAGTCTGCGTTAGCCAGGCTTACAAATACTGGATTAACATCAACAGCCATCTTGTTTGACTCGGCACTTCTCTCTTCAGGCTGGTTGCTTACGGTGGAGGCAAGTTTTGATAAGCTTCATGGCGTTGGAAGTGGTGCGTTACACAAGTCAGGGCCAAGCGTTAGCGATTGGGTAACATTCAAAACCTCAACACAGTCCAATCCTCTAGCTAGCAATCTTTTCTCAATAGTCGAGAATCCAGACTGGTTTTTACCTGGCTAGCAAAATAATACCAAGCAGTTTTCTGGAGATTCCTGCCCACATTGTCCTTTTGCAATGCTAGCCACACTAATAGCTAAAAACGACGTTTTGAAACGTCTCGATTTTTTATTGTCTCTGCTCCTACAAGAAATTCTTTTGAAACTTTCTCTTTTCTTGTAGTTGTGTGAGAGAAATGGCAGTTGTCCACGACAGGCCCATGCAGATCAAACCTTCACAAAAACTGGAGATCAGAATCGCCCCCATAAAAATCCGACCAGTTGAGTCTTTCGCCATGTGCCAAACCTCCCAGAGCACACGATACCACTGCTTACGCCGGGCTAACAGATACCCCAAGCATGCGGCGTCCCACGCAGCAATCTGAGCCAACGCAGGATACTGACAGGCAGACACATCTGCTCCCAGAGAGACCGGACTCTATTTGGAGCTTATCTCGCGTTTGTTTGCTCCTCGCCCCTCCAGCCACGCTGCGGTCGGCCCAGTCTGCCGGGTTTAGGTAGCGCTGGAAGGTAAACAGAAGCTGAATAGCGGCGCTAATCAGTCCCACCCACCTCTCCGCATCCCACGACTGCAACTGCAGCTGGGATGTTACTGTGCTACGCCCACGTTAGCTAAAGAGACATTTCACCCAAAAGAGCCGCAGTGCCTGGCCAGGTCTTAGAAATGCATCAGGAGATGCCGGGTGGATACAAAGACTTTGAACTTGAGAGCAAGCAAAGGCGAAATTCAGCAAGCTTATTGTGCACAAGTCATCTTTACAAGGTCTGCTACATCTGGAGCATTCTCTCTCTCTCACACACACACACGCACGCACGCATGCGCACGCACGCACGCACGCACACACACACACACACACACGCACAATACTCAAATCATCTAGAACTGTGAAAACTAACAAGGCCAAGTTACTCATCTTGTTTTCAAACTACTCATAACAGAAACACCCCGTGCTGGGTTTTTTTCCCCAGGTAGACATTTTACGTCACAGTGGTTTCAGCGTTAGCCGCAGAGTTTTGTTGTTGTGGCTGAAAGGACAGTGTGGCTCAGCAGCATGAGAACGAAAATTGAGAAAATTGGATTTTTGAGTTACCGGGGGAAAAACAAAACAACAAAAAAAAAGGTAAAAACCAGTGGCTTTGACGTTTCTCTTAAAGCGACAAGTTACAGTTTGCTTGAAGGTTCGATGTAAATCTGTGAACACGAAAGGCAGTGTACCAACAACTAAAAGTGTAGGACTCCCCCCGACAGCCTGCTTCCTGTTAGCTTGTAGATAACGTAAAAGCTTTATGCCATTCATACAATTCTGCGGTTTTGGCTTGAGGTTAGACTACTTTAAGGTGTAAACACATTGTAAACATTGTCATAACCGGATATAATTTGAGTATTTGTGGAAGTTTCGAGAAGAGTTTTAGCCCTGTGCCCAACTGGTCGATACCAACATGATAAAATTATAGTGGAAGATGTTTAAAAAAAAAAAAAAAAAGCACAGCCTCAATTAAATGCAAATTGTATTAAAAGAATTGTCTTTAAAACAGCCGACTGTCGTATGGCTGATTTGAAATTAAACTTACAATCGGTTTAGATTCGTCAACGGTACATCTTCACATTTCCTGTTTAAAAACAACATCATCATCATCATCATCATCAAAAAAAAACAAAAAAAAAAACAGAACAAACTGGATTCTTTTGAGTAAATTGGTCTGAAAGGTTTAAGTGTTGTGCATTGTTACGACACTGAGGTTGGTTTCAGTACCTGTGCATTTCAACAGAAAACAAATCTGGCCAGACCGAGCAGACGCCGAATGATGCAAATCGTCACATGGAAGTAAAAAAAAAAAAAAAAACATAATACAAACAGAATTCCACCGTTTTTTTTTTTCTACCGACAACAAAAATAAGACCTGCTGTCGTTAATCAGGTTCACATAATCATCCCGAGGAAGAGTTCACAAGCTCGTGAATGGCCACGTCGACAGGGTTCTTTTGGTGATGCGTGTATAGGTTGGCACAAGATCTGAACGGCTGATTTGTTTCGGAAAGGCACTCGACACGATGGGCGATCAGGTCAGCGTCTCCATGGCGCTTCGGCTAGCGTGGAAGGGAAAGGCGAAAGAAAAAGAAAAGAGTGGCACTCGTCGCGTGTACTCCACCGGCAGGTACGTGCTTGTCCTTTGACTTTGGAAAAGAAGAGAAAACGTAGGATTTTGGAGTGTCATGGAGCATTTCTCCTCAAAAAAACCCAACAAAAATAAACTAAAAATAAAAAAATGTCGTCCTCTGTGCAGTCATTTAACAAAATATATATTCTATCTCCCCGTCTTCTTCACATACAGAAATACCCATTTTTACGAGTTCCTCTTAAGTATCTTTTTTTTTTGTTGTTTTGTTTTTTGTTTCCCGCTGAGAGGTTCAGTTCCGGTCAGAAAGCAGGGTTGGGATTTCTGAAACTCTCGATCCGACTCCGCGTCGGCATCGACGGCGGACGTTTTGATTGCGCAGAAACTCCGACCCAGCAGAATTCCTGAAGAGTGGGACCCTCCCCTCCGCCGCTCCTCCTCCTCCTCCTCCTTTTCCACCTGCTCCTGTCCCCTGCAGCGTTCCTCCCTTCAATTTCCTCCAAGGCCAGGGTGAGACACGAAGACGAGCTCCACAGTACAGACTCGCTGCAACACACTGCCACACAAACAAGACACGAGAGAGTGGTGAATTCACAACGTCACATGAAATACCGACAAAGTACATTTGCTTTCTAGGTTTATTTTTGGGTTATTAAATGGCAAAAAAAAAAATAAATAAATAATTAAAATTTCTTCGTGGACTCTTAAATGCGACCCAACGGCTGTGCTGAACCTCATTCGTGACATTGCACATGCTGACCGGTTGGGCGCCTCCCTCCTCCTCCTCCTCTCAATGTTAAAACAAATTCAGCAAACAGGTTTGTGAAGCTAATTGGGTCAGGGAGCTGTTGCTCTTGCAAGTTCTGCAAAATTTGGTCCCAAACTTCTCCAATCTGCTTTGCAGAACAATAAGCTACATGTGCCTTCCAGTAAGAACTATCCTGGCGTTTATACTGGCAAAAAGAAGTTTGACCCAATACCACGATCCTTCAATCCGTAGTTTGAATATATCGTACTTCCTTTATTGTTTTGTTTTTTTAATGGGTATACCAAGTTTTAAAAGTTACGCTTCTCTTACTCACCTACAAGTCATCTGGCTGAATGTGAGCTGCTACCCTTTTTTTTTTTTTTTCCCTTGCCTCTAAAACCCCAAGTGATGACAGGGCGACTAAAGGAGCGCGACCTTTCACCTCCATTAAGGCATTGCCGTTTTAAAACCACTTTTTGCTAAGATCAGAGTGGATATTTTACAAGAAACAAGTCTGGAGCTTCTGCTTGCACTTCCACTTCTTAGCTGCATCATCATCCACTCACAAACGGCCATTTATTATCTGTAGCGTTCATCGATTCCAAGTGATAACCTGGAACGTACCAAGATTATCATGCATTATTATTATTTTTTTTTTTTGTCATTCCTATTTGTGAAATACCAAGATTTGTGGTTTAAGTATTGGTCTAAAGAAGTTGAGGGGGCAACAAAATTCCAAAAAGAATATTTGAAAAGTAATGAAATAGTCCATCTCATCCAAAACATCAACGCATTTAATTTGTGCTCGTTTAATCAGATCACCCGCATAAAAGATGGATAATCTTTTATCTCAATTTCTCGAGGTTGTTGAAAGAAGAATGGTTTGACCGACACGTTTAGAGATTTAAGGTCACAACTTGCAACACTTTAATATAAACTGTGGGACGTAATTTAAGATCTGAAATGCTTTCAGGATTTTATCAACCTCCGCACATGACTTGGGTGATCCAGAGATTCTCTGATTGCCGATATTGCCGTTTTTAATCTAGATTTAAAGCACACTGGCAGAAAGTCAGGACTATGCACACTGTACTACGTTTAGAAGGAGCTTACTTCAATATTTTTCACTTTAGTGTCACACATCAAAATCAAAATAACCCAAAAAATAAAAAAATAAATAAAAAAATCAGTTTGAAATTAAGTCAATTAAATCTGGTTCAACTTTTCGAAACAATGAAATAGAGATATTCAAACGTAATCTCATTTTAACCACCACTTCTCATTCGCTTTTTAACTTCAGCAGGTCATCAGCTAGCAAAATCTCCCAGGCTAGCTACCTCAATTATGGATCAATCCTCCAATTTTCATTTGATTGGAAAGGCAGTTAGTTAAATACCCAATCTCCCCATACACCCAATTTCATCGCATTCATAAAACAAAAAATAAAATCAAAATTTCATCATTCCAAGACTTGGGGAAGCACAGCTGGGTGTGTTAAGATGCCCTTTTCAGAGTTCAGTAAAGGTCTGTGAAAGTTTGGAGATGCGTTTTTGATGCATAAATGCAGGTGATCTAGTAGATCTCTGTGATAAGTCATGTCTTGTTTTGTGTCCATTGCAGACATTGGGGTTGGGTTTTAGGGCCTGAATCAGCAAATCAGACCTCAAAGCAAATAGGAAGTGAGTATCAGCATGCAGGAAAAGTTGGATCAGCGCATCTCTAATAATTGTACGCCTCATCTGCCAATACTTTTACAGCTACAAATAAAGGAGCTGCGGGGATATTTCCCAATTTTCTGGCTTAAAATGACAGGAGATCGAGCATGTCATGCATTTGTCAATAAAACTGGATTGTAAAATGCAACAAAAAACGAATATATTTCACCCAGGGTCGTTACCAGGCGATCCAGACAGCTACACGTCACAAAACATACTAATAACACACGAATCACATGCTGCAGAAATGTGACAGCTGCCTGCGGGGTTCGGTTGTGTGCAGACTTACCGAGTAGAGAATAAAAACTTTATGATTGTCCTTTATGTATTTATTTATTTTTCCTTAAAGAATCACACAAGCCGAGCAGCACTTGTCGTCGCCATTTGGTGTGTTGGCATAGTTCATCTGTCGGACTATCTCTGCAAACAGCTCGTCCACCGACGTTTTATTTTTGGCTGAGGTTTCCATGAACGGGCAGTTCCACTCGTCCGCCAGAGCTTTCCCCTCGCCGGACGAGACCTCCCTCTCGCCCTCCAGGTCCACTTTGTTCCCGACCAGGATCATCGGCACCCGCTCGTACCTTTTGACCCGAATGATCTGGTCCCTCATGGGCTTGATGTCCTGGAAGCTCTGCTGGTTCACCAGGCTGTAGACCAGGATGAAGCCCTGTCCGTTTTTGATGTAGAGGTCTCGCATGGAGGCGAACTGCTCGGTCCCCGCCGTGTCCAGGATCTCCAGCACGGACGGAGACGAGTCCACTTCGATCTCCTTTCGGTAGAAATCCTCTATCGTGGGGTCGTATTTCTCGATGAAGGAGCCGGTGACGAACTGGACGGTGAGCGCGGATTTCCCGACCCCGCCGGACCCGAGGACCACCACTTTGTACTCTCTCATGGCTCTCTCTCTCTCTCTCTCTGTCTGTCTGTCTGTCTCTCTCTCTCTCTCTCTCGAGGCAGCCGACACTCCCGCTTCCTCTCCGCTGTTGGAACCCGCTAGCCGCCCCTGCTGGCGTTCAAACCGCAGCCGCCAGCACTTCTCCGCGAGCTCCGGGGCGGTTAAAAAAAACGGGGTGTGGCCGTCAACCGTCGCCGTGCGGGAAGTGAATGCGAGTATTTCGGCTCCAGGCTCAGCATTTATACTGTAGCATGCTGAGTTTCCGACAACAGCCCAGCCGGTTCTTGTCCGAGCTTCCCCCGTTTTCCTTCACGCAGGCAGCCCCCCGTTCGTTGACTGCTCTCATTGGCGGACGTCAAGTCACCCGTAGTATAGGCTCACTTTCAAAGTAAAGGCGCCAAGTTATAAAATAAACATTGATATTCAAAAATACATGCAGGTTTACATTTCAACCCCTAATAAAATTAAATAAAATTAAATCTAATGCGGCTATAAACTGTTATTTTTGACTAACTAGCATTACATTGTAGTAATAAAACTCATGCACGTGGCGTTAGTTGCCTGAACTTCCGGTTTTATTCTTGTCTATTTTCGCTAACTTGACACCAGTCTGTCTCAGCCCTTCCTGCTCTCGCTTTACGCATTTTGCGTCCTACGTCACCAAATGGAGATTCTGCCTTGCTCAGTTAAAGGCGCAGTGTGGCTGTTATCGCACAGTCGACACAGCTACTGCCCCCAGTCCTCTCGAAGACCAGCCACACCTTAGTTTCGACATCACTGCTTCTTGGGTTTACTGTTGCTTGAGTCATTATACAGGTTACCGGAAACTTCTACCTGTAGAGATATCTGCAGTCAGTTTGTTGCACAATAACAAGGAATTGTATGTATGTGTGTTTGTGGATTCCCACTTTATAACATGACATGATTCTGTGAAACAAATGAATGGGTTTCTTCAGACCCAAACAAAGGTTCTCATTTTATCTTTGTTTTGCTTTGCTGCATTTTTTTTTCCAAATAGATCAAAATGTCTTACATATGTGGCTTTTTAATTAGAGTCATCTAAAGTTTGAAAATCCTATTTTGGGATTTTGTGTACTTGTACTCCTAGGAAAACAAAAAAAAGAAAGAAAATTAAATGGATAAAGTCATAATATTATGAGAATAAACTTGTACAAGAATAAAGTTATGTTATTAATTGAATAAAGTTGAAATAAGATGAGAATAAAGATGCAGTAACATGAATAAATTCATAATATTTCAAGAATAAGGTCACAATATTAAGGCCAAAGTTATAACATTATGACTTTAGTCTTATGTTATTTTGACTTTATTCTCATATTAATATGACTTTGTTATTGTAATTCTATTACTTTATTATCACACTTTTATTATTTTCATTTTCTCAGCCTAAATACTCCATCGTACTTTTTACTATTTACAAAAATACAATTTCTTTTCTTTAAAAGAAAAACTTTGTCATGTGTGATTATAAATTGAGTTTCTTGTTTCTATGCGATTACTTCTTAAGAACACAAAAAGTGGCCTATGAATAAAGCCTGACAGATTGATGTGAATTCAAGTGGCCTCGTAAAATAAGGGTTATTTTTATGACAGTGTTAAGTAATATTTCCGTGACATAACAGGAGAAACGCTGGCGTGACATTACGAGACCTGATGGGAGCCCAGACAACGAAACATGACTTTTCCCCCGAACCCAATCGCCACACCCGATTCAAAGCTTTCAAATATGTAGACGTTTTTGCTTCTGCGCTGCTACCGGGCACGAGACTATTCTTTATTTCCCTGTTCGTGAACTTTCAACCTCTTGTCACACTGACATGAGGAACCATTTTTAAACTAGTTCCATGAACTGAAATCCCTTTTCCGTGGAACTAGAAGTTGCCAACATTTGGCATAAAAACAAATGCCAACAAATTGACCTTAGAATAAAGAATTGATTACACATATCATTTCCTTTTGTTTAGTTTTTGCTATGCTCACCATTATATAACCCTTATTGGAAAGCAACCACTGTATTACCAATCAGTGCCTGAAAGCAGGCAGATATGATGATTAAGCTGCAGCCTCGACTTCATCGCCTCCAGGGACGGCTGGAGGAAGCTCTGTTGGAATATCGGGAGCCTGATTTAACCAGAAATCCTCCACGGTGATGCGGCATATACTCATGCGGCGTCGATCAGCCTTGTGAATGCAGATGCAATCAGTGAGTCATCGCCGTGTGTCACCGACGTGTTGCAAGAGCTGATCGTCACGCCTGCACACCCACTCACAAGGTAGAAAGATGGAGATGCCGCACAGGAATTTTGAGGGTTGTGTTTTTTTTTTCTTCAAAGTTCGTTAGCTTGTAGGGCTTGACAGAAGATGAAACGTTTGGATTGGGTCGTCACTGGACTTTCCAAGTGCCCTGGAGCTCAGCCACTACCCCCATCCCATTAGGAAACAAGCCAAAGCCTTGAGGACAATCAGCACTCTCCAAGTAATGGGGAGTGATGGGTAATGCGAGCTAAGACCTTGTGGTGCGGACTGTCACATCTGCGTGAGTGATCGCTCTGAATGTCCCGCCAGAAAAGACGATGGTTTGTTTTCGCGCCGAGGCGATAATTAGATAGACAGGGTCGCCTTATCAATTACCTCCTGGTTAGTACTCAAGAACTCACTATCAAAGAGTGGAACAATGAGGGACGTGTGACTTTTCACACGGTTTCCACGGCAGTGAGGCCTCCTGGCTTCACCGTGAAAGTCTGTTTCAACAAACAAAATGTCTGTGAGAGTTTTTTTTTTTGTTTTTTTTGAAGACTACAAAAAGTCAACCAGGGTTAAGAAAAGGCTCCAGGGGGAATGACAATAAACCAGTTTTTACTTGACATTATTTTAGAAGCAAAACATCGACACACAGAAAGCCAAGATTCATTACACCTTTCATGTTTTGCTACACTACAGTTATAATTTATTTGGACTTTGAGGTGACAGACCTATGTGATATAGTGAGTGATTGTGAAAGCAAAAGCAAAAAAAAAAGACATGACCAAAAATGTTCAACTTTTGACTTCTGTGTTGTTTTTGTGGGGTAGGATGTTTTTCTGCCTTTTATCAACACAAACCTTTAGTTTTTATTACGTTACGATTAAGTGCAGAGGATGGGGCAGCGCTATTTGTTTTGTGATTCTCTTAAAAAAAAAAACAGAAAAGCAAGACGAAAAAAATCCTGAGAAAATTTGCGCTAATTTAGAAAAGCTCCTTAGATGGGAAATGATGGGAATTTTTTTTTTTTCTTATGAAACTTCCATTGGAAAAGTGTTTGTGAACTCTTCGAAACCTCTTTTTGAAACATGAGTATGTCCGTTTTTGAGTGCGTAACTGCACTTAAGCTGTTTCACACCTCACCTGTCGCTTTGTCTGGTCCATCGCAGGGCTAGATTAGCCGCATCGAATCTTCTTTAGTTTCAAAATTACTGCCTGAGACCTTTTTCTCCATAGCCTCAAATCTAAGTACAGAAAACAACACTGGGTGTGATTTAGATAAATAACTATGTGTTTCAACATGGCTGACTTGCTTAACCGTTGAGCTTGTTTTGGATTTGCTTCCTAAACTTTTAAACTTCTTTCCCTTCAGAGATCACGTGTTTGTTCCTCTTCGCCTCAACTGTGTCTGCATCTAATTCAGAGCATGAACTTTATATCAAGGTAAAGGTGCATCTATTTACCAAACACAGTACTTTTGGAAGAGACAAGCCTTCCTTTCTCAAACAAACTCGTGGCAGACTAATTAAAAAGTCTCCAATCCGCTAATTAACGAAGGAAAGTTCTCCTTCGGATGTTTACAATCCACTGAGACATTTCAAATCTAACTTTAAGGCGACCAGAGGAAAGGCTTGTGGTGAAACGGGTCTTTTTTAAAACATTTTTTTTGACATTCTGTTTACAGCTGCCCCCCCCCTCCCCCTTTGAAATAATTACCTCGCTTTAATCACATCCCCACTCACCTTTTGCGTTGAGAATTCAGCTGCAAGGACAGACTCATTAATCATTTCGGCAGCGTAAGACACTAAAGCGGGGATGCACACAAGCCATCTTGACATTAGACTCGAGACGAACTCCATAGGTACATTCATCCATTGTTTATATCTGCTTATCCTGTCGGTGGCTAGCCGGCGCTTTTCTGTTTATATTTGAAATTGCTGCGGGCATCAGAAAGGGGAGCGAATGCAGGATCCTGCAAAAGTTTCTGTAGCCCCTGGATTTCTCCTCGTTTTGTCAAAATACAAACACAAACATCAGTGCATCTTCCTGGGATTTCACAACTAACTATAACACAGAACTATGCATAACTGTGAAGCAGAAAGATGTGCCTTGTGTTTGGATTGACCCCTCTCCGGATCAATACTTTGTAGAACTATGTGGGTTTTTTCGGGATGTGTTTTCTATCAGTTGTGTATGTGTAAAAAAAACTTTTTTTTTTTTACTTTTTTTTTTTTTCTTTTTAAACTTTTTTTTTATTTTTACTCTTTTAAAAATCCCACTCTGAATTTTTCATTAATTCTGAGTGGGATTCAGATCTAGACTATCAATATTACACCGTGATGGTCTGATGATCACATTTAACGTGTTCTTAAACACGTTGAATGTGTTTAAGAAAGACATTAATTTAAAAAAAAACAAACAAAAAAAAAGCGTTCTTAATGAAAAGTACGCCTGATACTTGATTCAAGCTTATTTGAAGCAGGTACCTTTAATCTGAAAAGTAGCCATCGGGATGCATATTCTAAATTACTGAATGTGTATCGTTTAAAAACGGCGTGTTAAATGACCGGACATGTGCAATAACAAACCAATAAACCTGAACATGCATTGATCTGACAAATCATCATTGATCTGCAGCTCAACAAACATTGTTGAGCTGCAGTAACGCTTTCTCTCCAGTGGAGGGCAGCAGACCCACACCCTGCCACTGCTGGCATTTCCTGCATAACTTGCTGTTGATCCCAGCCCATGTGAGCCACTGGCTCCACAGAGAGGTGCAAGAAATGTCAAGTGTTCATGTGATTTCACTCACACGGCACAGAAACTTCTAGAGTATGAAATACCAGCAAGAAGGGACTCTGGTTTGATTTCGGAGTATTTGAAGTTACACAGACAAGCTCAAATGCGAGGTTTTAATTGGCGTATTGCGGCATGAGACAACAGCGTTGCTCAGGAGGAGTGAACGCAAACAAAGACATGATATTATCGTGATAAGCTGGCAGGGATAATAAAGTCTAGACGCCGAGCTGAAGCAGGAAACTCGGCGCAAGAGAGAAACCTAATGGAAGGCCGAGAGCAGAAAACAGGCGGCCAGCGGGACGGCGAGGGAGTGGACACAGGGTCTTTCATGCCAGCCC
Source organism: Poeciliopsis gracilis (assembly GCA_911649635.1). NCBI lineage: Eukaryota > Metazoa > Chordata > Actinopteri > Cyprinodontiformes > Poeciliidae > Poeciliopsis > Poeciliopsis gracilis. Next base: position 434,937 of record CAJVRI010001029.1, read on the forward strand.
ACAAAGCCGGCCTTTCATGTGTGGAATTTGGCGGTCATTAATAATACATACAGCGGTGGACAGATCAGTACAGCTGAGAGCCCGGGGGGGCGGGAGGGTTAAAGGTTAAGGCGGAGAGTCACGGCCAGCCATCGTCGCCGAAGTGACGAGTCTGACATTCTCACTTCCTCACCGACTTCTTCACACCCAGCAGAGACGAGTGTTTTCATTTCACGGTTTGGAACTCCAAAGTTGCCTAAGGATGGGTGGGAGGAGGGTGCAGCAGTTCTTTTTTTTTGTTGTTTTTTTTTTTTCCCGTTTTGTTGCAAAGTCCTCCGGGCCAACGTGAACGTTCTTATGACGGGCAGATGTCATCGTGTGGGAATGGGAAGTGAGCGACTCGGGGCTGACCGACTGCCAACAGCAATGCAATTACTGTCGCCGCCGATACAATGGCGGCAATTCATCTATCAAAACAAGGCGTCGGGCGCTTCCTCTCCCGGACGTTGTCTTCCTGTTGGCGGTCGGAAAACCTGGGGGACTCTTTAAAAAGGGAAAGAGAGGAGATGAAATCACTTCGGATTTGCACAGTTTGGCCTGCAGCGACTTAAAGCAACATTTGCATATCGGCGCTTCAACACCGCGTTTTGATTTCTCGTAACAGAAATACACGGGTCATGTTCAGACCTTCTTTGTCCATCGGCTTTAGGTCACGCGTCTGAGTTTACATGAAGGGCTTTCATTGTGCAATCGACAGTTTACTCAATGTGAGAAATAAAAAAACATGCACTTCGAAAACTAATGAATTACACTTTATATGGGATATATTTTAAAAGGTGAGGTTTATTTAATCCCGGTCAACACGTCTTTTAAAGCATTCCTCACATGCTGCGACCCATTTTCTATCACAGATTTTCTGTGCAGGAAGCAGCATGTTGCAATGTTTAGTTTTATTCCAAATGACTGTGACCTTTAAAGCATGAGGTGCTCATAAGCTCAAGAGGTTAGTCAGTGTTGAGTTTCGTACAACAGGCAAATTATTGAAGATCCGGTATTTAGGCCGTTTTTTTGTGTTTGTTTTTTTTGTTTTTTTTACCAGCTGTTTATCAAAGAGACAATTTGCCTCTATGTGTGAAATATCAAACCCAGTTCCACAGAGCTTGCGGTGTTTACATTCTTTTCGAGATCTGATAGTCTAAATGTGATTATCAGATTATCAGCTGACAGTCTGAATGCACTATCAGTGGTTTTGATTCAAACACAACATCACAACAGGCGTTGCAGCCGGTGCTTAATCTGAAATAAAAAGTATAATAAGTGCAGCGTGCCAAAGAAATGTCGCTCTGCATTTCTTTGGCAGAGTGACAACTTTTGTTTTCTTTGGAGAAAGAAAAGAAAATTTGACCTTTGGCCTCAAAAGCAAAACAAAATCCCAACAGAGTCAGAAGAATTTTTGAGACATTTTCGGAAACTCTGACGTACGAGATCGCAGAGGCGAGTTGCCCAGCCTGCAGGCGAGTTGCCCAGCCTGCTCCGGTCCCCTACGCTCACGCATGGCAGACGCCGAATTCATCTGCATTAGCGTTTTGACGTGACCTTGAGCCGACTTCGTGCTCAGCGGCTTGTGGCTCCCGTCGACGCCTCCCGCCGCCGTTTCCAGCCTGATCCATGCTCTCCTGACGGGCGAGGTCGCGCGTCTTCGGGTGAGCCGGGATGAAGCACCAGGAGCTCGGGTCCAATCTGGTGAGAAAAAAAAAGAAAAAAAAAACGTGAATGAACCCCGGTGGCCCGTCTAAGTTTAGCAGAGAATCCAGGACGGGTGGATCCACTTACACACACCCATCGTGTGTGTGCAGGGAAACACACACACGACCTGACGAGGGATACTATGATTTGTTGTTGTTTAAAGGCTTTAGAGGAGGCGAATCGGGAGCTGTAATATGAAACAGTTGGTGTTTTGCAACATTATTCCTATGCCTTGAACTTGTTGAACGATTGTGAAGTGATCAAGTCAAGTTTATTTATGTATCACATTTCAGCAGCAAGGCAGTGCAAAGTGCTTTACTCCATAAAAGCAAAATACAGCAACCAATTGTGAAACAGGCAACAATTACTTTTTTTTTTTTTTCTTTAAATGACATCATCAAAATCACAATGCAAATTTACATCAATTTCAATAATCAGTGGTCCGGTCATTACGCTGGTCAACAGCCAAAAACGTGTCTGGGGTTTTTTCAACTGTTTTAAGGTGATTTTGATGTGCTGAATCCAAAAATCCCATCGGTTTTGCTCAATCAGGTCAACGTTCTGAACTGTGGGTGCAGCACGAGCGTCAAAATTCACGACATGTTCTCACAGACGGATCTGTTTCCTGACAATCCGGGATCCAGGAGTGACGAGATTCCACCGGGACGTAAATGAGACAGAGAATTTTTCACAATGGAAGACGTAACGCTGAACTTACATCTGTTTACCCTCATCAGCGTTTATTGTTCAACTTTCAGAAATCCGAGTTTGTAACATTTAGTCAATACACTCTGTTAGAAAATAATGTTTTTTCCCCTAAAACTTTTTTTTTGGGATGAGAAATATTATCTGAAATGAACTGATAATCACAGAAATGTAATCAATTTGTAGTCAGAAGATCGGATTGTTCACAATCAAATTAGAATCAAAACCTGACCGGATGCCATTTTTGGATTCAGAGATGCAATATAGTCCTGATTCAGTTGAAGAAACACAGACAACTTGCAAAAATATATATATATTTTTTGTAACCCAGTGTTACGAATCAAACGCATTTCTAAACATGTGAGCTTTCACAGCTAACGTGGAAAAAAGTGGCGTGGTCAGATCAGACAAAAATAAATGTCTGATCTGGTGAAACATTATTACACAGTGTCCTTTTCTTCCAGTAGGGACAGGAAAGCTGGTTGGAATTAAGGGGAAGTTGACTGAGGCCAAACAAATGTCAGAAAACCTGTTGGACGGATGTCAAGGGACGCAAAAGACTCGAGACCGAGGCGGAGGTTCACCTTCCAACAATGTGAAGATAAGAGCCTAGTACAAACACTTCTCACCTTTCAGGTGTCATACGCAGCATTTTTTATGTGGGTGTGCTGCACAAATCCAACCAAAACACGTTGAAGCAAGTGTTTGCAACGTTAAAGAAATTGGGGGAGGAGGGGAGAAAAAACGTCGAAAGGCGACAAATTCTTTTGTAGTAGTTTCACATTTAATTCCTCTTAAAGCAGCTTCTTTCAAAGCGTCACTTCCACTTCCTTTCTTTTCGGCTGGATCCTCTTTCAGTTCCCCCCAACGTGAAACAGTCTGCTGAGTGAGACGCAGGCCTCCCAGACTGACATCCTCCCTCCTCCCTCCTCCTCACCATGATGGGACACAAACAAGACACCTGTGAAAGGAGAACGCGCGCGCATGCGTGCGTGTGTGTGTGTGTGTGTGTGTGTACACTCAGACGTGAGCGGAGCCACTCTTCACCTTGGCCGGCCCCAGAACATTAATCACCTGGAGCCGTCGGATTCGCCGCACTCTCACACCCGCTTTCGATGACATGAACGCTCGCACACACACACACACACACACACACACACTGCACCGCTAAGATTCATGGAGGGAGGCAGTCAAGCAGCACAGGATAATAGAATCTAAACGACAAGGCTAAAGGAGAAAAAGGAGGCGCCCGAAGACTGAGCGATTGATTTTGTACAAAATTAGGAGGGGAAAAAAAAAGAGAGAATTTGAAGTGGAAGAGAAGGGGGCCAGAGGTGAAATTGGCAAAACAAATCCTGTCGTCGCATATCATCAGTGTGATATTTTCTGCCATCTTTTGCCTTTCCATGACTAAAGCTGGATCCTCAGATGTTTGTGTGTGCATGCCCGTGTGCCGATGATGGTTGCTCTGCAGATTTGGAAATAAAAGCAAAAACAAAACGTCTCGTAAGCTTTTTCTTAAAAGGCTAAAGACACTCTGCGTCTTTCTGCTAATGGACGAGGCCGGCGTGCGTTCACGATTCAGGCCGCTTGATATTAGCAAGAAAGCAAATAGGCAAGCGCTGCAAGAAGAAAATCTGATAAGCCTTTATCTGAGTTGACTCCTTGTGTCAACTCAATCAATCCCAATCCCGCAGCTGTCTCGGTTTCTGCACCGGGAAGCTGATGAAATCGTATCCTGATGCGGACGCGAATGGCGACACCTCCCCCTTGGCACATTTTATTCTTTAAACACACTTAAAACTAATAGCGGAGCGGCGGCGATAAAAGAGTTCCACCTCAAAGAGTCACGAGGTAAGCGTTCAAACGATGCAGGAAGCAGGTCTCCCACAGGAGGCCCGGCTCCAGATAATCAGCTTTTATTGCCGGTGGATCATTAACAATTGTAAAGAACATGATGTGACAGTATTAAAACACTTTGGGACTGGGAACAAGAATGTGCAGTAAGCGTGCCCGTGGATCACAGGTATTCAACTTGGGCGTGCACGTAATTCCATTCTTTTGAGTTCGTGTGTTGAAACACAAAAGCTAAACTAAAATGCTTATTAGCCCAAGAGAATCAGATGTCTCAAAGTTGAGGATATTGATTAGTTTTTGAGGCTTTAGTCTATGCCACCTGTTTTTTTTTTTCTTTTCTTTCCTTGTGATGTCAGGATGCATCTCCGTAACCCGCCTGATTATCCTTCCTTGTCATCAGCTGGGCTGTTCACTGCTTAAACCTGCTTGCCTCTCTTCTTTTTCTCTTTCACTTCTCTTGTGACTCTCGCGTCTGACCGGTTCGCGTCCCCGGATTGCCCTTTGTGCGCCTTGCCCCGTGACGGATTCTGACTGTAAATCCGGTGCGGGCGACCTCTGCACAGACAATTCGTGTCTGAAAGCGCTACACAAAACGGAGAAGAAGCGTGGTGGACCGCGTCCGCTTTCTCCCTCTGACCCAGGCTGTGCTCCTTAGCTCTGTGTGGTCTACACCCTCTCTGACCCGCCTGTCCCTCACCAGTTCATGTCGGTGTGCTCTACTGACTTTGCCACACGCTTTTCCTAGAGAATCCCATCAGCTGATCGTCTCTTTTCTCTCTCTCTCTCTCTCTCTCTCTCTCTCTCCCAAAAGTCCCAAAAGTGACGAAGGACGTCCTGAAAACATTGATTTAATAAGAAGTTGATTGTTTTTCAATGTTGTGGCATTATCTAATGGCACAACATTATCTATTGTGGCATTAGATAAACCTGGGCGTATCTAATGCCACAATATGCGATAATGTTATAAAATTGGGCTTTAAAATGTAATAACACATAATTAAAGCCACACTGCGTAATAAGGGATTTAAAAATGGAATGAAATTCTTGGAATTTTGTCAAGACGTGCAGGTTTTATGACCAAACGTTCAGCATTCATGGACCAAAGTTTCAACTTCACTTCATATGGAATCTACATATATGATTATTATTTAAAGTATATTATAATTACTTAATCATTCTAAAACTTTTTTAATTGTCATCATTTAAAAAATAAAAAAAAAGTGTGCACTATAAAATGCATTCAACGATTTTATGAACATATCAGATTACATAAAGGGTAAAGGCATCTCACTCTTGTCTTAAATAAATTTACATTTTCTTTCCTAATATGCTCCCAAACTACTTTTGCCATTTTCAAGTCAGGGTTAAAATATCTTTTTTTACTCTCATCTTTCCTGAATTTATCTGCAGGACCTGAAGTTTCAGAGAATTCATTTCATTTCTTCATGTTAAAGCCATTTAACATGACTTTAACATGTTAAAGTCATGACATGTTAACAGATGCGCCGACACGAGAAACAGGAGCCTCAAATCCCCACAGCTGCTCCCACGAGCAAAACTGGTCGTCCCTCATTTCTTTATGTGTTTCGCTGAAAAACCTCCAAAGTGCTTTTAGGCCATGTTTGGCTCCGCTGTGACGTCATGCGTGGATTAATGCGTTGGAGATTAAACAATGCATGGTAAAACCGTTTCAAGTAACTTTGCGAAACGTCAGATCTCGTCGCTGCAAAATTCAGAGTCTTGATCTTGGTTTTTATAAACTCCTTGCATAAACAGTGACTTCCTAAATCGACTAATTAAGCCGAAGGGGAGGCTTCTGGACAAACTTCCTGCCAAAGTCGCTTGACTCATTACCACGTTAATGTTGTTTTTGTGAAAAATAGAAATTAAAAAAAAAAAAAAAAAAACCCTACCAGGTTATTGCCATTTGAATTTGCTTTGCACCGTTTACAGCCTGAGTAAAGCCAGCACCCGACTTAGCCTTAACGAACGTTTTACTTCTGAGAGAATAACTCAAATATGACTCCACATATCAGTGTCTATGTTTTCTGTGTATTGTTTTTATAATAATAATAAAAAAAAACCCAATAAATAAACAAACAGGGGGTCCCAGAGCAATGGGACATAAAATAATTTGTTGAATTCCTACTTGAATTTCTAAAAATGTATGCAGAGCTGACCTGTAATATGATGGACGTTACTTGTTCAGCCCACCGGTGCTGACCAGTGGTCTGAATACCTCCTCCCCTTCTGTTGTAACAGGAAGCGTTTAAACGTTTCCTGTTAAAACGTTCTCACTGACTGACGAGCGACAGCGGAGTGGGCTGCGAATGGGACGTGTTCCCAACTTCTAGTGGTCTTCCCCCGTCGAAACGTAAACAGTGCTTATATATGCATAAGTTCATTGGACTCTGTCAGATCCGGCTCTAAACAGACATGACTCTTCACGGGAGGACATGGAGTCCATGCTCTCGTCTGAATGGCGGGTTGTGCTTTCTGCAAAGTTCTTTTGCTTCTGTTTCTACGGGGCTAATCTCTTGAATCCCACCCAGTAGTACTTGGACGGAGTAATACATACAACGAGCCCTTATTTAAACCTCCCTGATCTGCAGAAAGACAACCTGGCACATGGGCAGCGGGCGTATTACGCTTTATTTTTCAGCAAAAATATTTTGGGCTGTGATAAGAAGAGATGGTATTTTTTGTTTGTTTGTTTTGTTTTCCTCTGGGATTTTTATGTTTTGGGATTTTTTTTTATTATTATTTCTTTCTGGAAACATGTTATGTGCTTTATTTAAAGAAATATATAGAACAAAACTAAGAAAGTGTACGCTCTTGTCAAATTCTTACATTATATATATATATATATATATATATATATATATATATATATATATATATATATATATATATATATATATATATAAACAAATTTAAAATAGTTTTTTGCTTCATGTATCTCCCACAATCAACTGCTATACAAACCAGAAAGAAATGTAAATATTAAAGAGGTACAATAAACTGTTTGCATTGGTGTACACAGCCTTTCACTCACTCTTTGCTGAGTCGCCTTTTGATTGAATTGCGTCGACTCATTCAAACACTTGAGCAGCAGAGAGTTTACAGATGCAGGTTCAATCTGCCGGGTTTGTGCAGAGCATTGTAAAGCAAACGAAACGAGTCGGCGAAGTCGTCAGGAGGCCGACGGCGAAACAGGTGCAGAGGGAATTTCTGCAACTCTTTTCTGCCATTTCTGGTTCTGTCTTAAAAAGCAGCAGCAGTTTGTTTTACTCCCTGTGCGTCTGATTAAAGACAGCAGCGTTTCCTTCCAAAGGAAACATCCAGGCCTTGTTCAAACTTCCTAAAACAGTGACTGAGAAAGCCAGCGCAATATGTCCATATCCACGTTGTTTTTCTTTATGGTCGAAACAAAAGTACATCACCTCCCAAAACAAACAAATAACAGTAACGAAATAGAAAATGAAATCTGTCAACTAAACACCACCGTGCCAGCGGTGACGCTTCTGTTTCTTCAGCTTTTATTAGGAGCATGAAATTAAAACCAGTTCTACCTGTACAGTAAATTTCCCTTATTCTTCAAGGGCCTTCTGAAAACGTTTGGAAATTTTTACGTGAAATTGGCACAAAGAAAGAATAGCTTCACCAGAAAAAAAGTAAAAATTAATAAAAAAAAAAAAGTTTCTGAATTTTGCATTCTCAGAACTTGACAACTTTTAGGGTCGCCTAAAGACGAACATTTGTGCAGAGAGACAAAAAAAAAAAAAAGACTTCTCAAAGGAGGTTGGATGATTAAATCAAACTGTTTCAACTTTCAAAGTTTCTGTCCATGATCGCTTTCCCTCTTATCTAAAGATTTAAGAAAAAAAACACACACACACAAAAAATGGCTTCTTCTCATTTTGTTTCACGTTCGTTCGTTCTGGGCTTCTTGTTGTCAGGCCTTATCTTTGTATCTTTTCTATTTGGCAAAGCAGCGGGACCCTCCCGTCTTTCTTATCACTCATCTGCACTCTCATTACGAAACCCCCGCCAAGCCGAGTGGAAAACAGCCTCCATGAAAATCACTCGGTTTTTACTTTGATTCATGAGTCTCAAGGCAGTTTCATTATGAATGTGAAATAGTCGGAAGCCATAGAAAGAAGAAGAGGACAAAAACAAGAGTCGTGTTTTGAGTCGAGCTTCGTCAAAAAGCACGCCGGGATGCTGCACGGGGCCTGAACGGTCGGGACAGGCTCATTTCTTATCCGACGGCGCGCAATCACAGAGTTACGTTCGCTGAAAGGCGGCCAGGAATGAGTCGATCGCTCACGCTGATCGACGACGACTGTCAACGGCGGCTGCGAAGGTATTGATCATAAACTTGAAAGGCCGCCAAAAACGCAGCCACGTTCTCGCATGCCCTCTTTTCTGTTGCCCCGGCGGGGGCCTCCCGCGTGTTGCTTCTGGCGCCAGAACTCGAAGGACGGCAAAGCGTGACGGTGCAGCAAAGAAACGGGAGCGACTCCCGGTTGTTGTTGTTTTGTTTTTTTGGGGGTTTTTTTTGCCGCGTTACCCGGAAGGAGAGGAGCTGTTTGTGCTTGTCCGTGCAAGTGTCGAATCCAGATTGTGACCATGCCTGTCTGACAACATTAAGAAGATGGCAACTCCGCGGCTTCGGATTACGCCTCGGGCGAAAAGCGAGCCTGAAAAGTCCAAGAGCTTGATTTCAAAAGGCTTCTAAGGTGAAGAGCCTGGACCCGTAGGTGGGTTTAACGAGCCGTTAGTCTGTCTGCGGAGCGGCGTCGGCCATGACACGATGACAGCATGGATGTGAAAGCACAATAAAACTGATAGTGAGAAAAGAAAAAAAAGGAAAACAAAGTAGCAAAGCACACCGACAATTACAAATCATAAAGCTACAGATATTAAAACCCAATTAAAGCACAATGTTTGTGTATTCCTGGACGCAGGTGGCTTGTCCTTCGTGTCTCTGTGTTGCCGTGTGATGGACGGACGGCCTGTCCAGACAGCGTGCCTAGTTATGTGTTAAAAAAAAAACATTCAAGCCCACATATCGATTTCATTCCACTTTGAAATCACACGCGCTTTTGTCAGTCATGAAAGATGCATCGAAGTTTGCAGTTCCGTCGCGACAAAAGCGTGTAAAGGTTCAGATGTTGCCGATGCTTTTGGGAGGAACTGTACGTCTCACGTTATTTATTACTGCTGAAATTACACTGAGAAGAAAGAAAAAAAGACAAGATGCTTGCAGTTTATCATAAGAGATACATTTCGTCCTCTCTCCGACGCTTTCGCTGCTATTTTTTTATGGTAATTTATTCCTGCTCATTGGAATTCCGAGTAATCTGCCGCCGGTACAGACGTATGGGCCAAAACACAAACTTCTTGACGTGTGACAGGTTTATGGGCAAACAATCTATTCCGAGAGCCGAGTCTTCTCTGCAACCTGTCATTCTTTCACTTTGGCATTGACAGCGACTGTGGCGCCATGTTTGATGGCATCCCATGTCCAGGCGCTGGGTGTTTTATGGCCAGCGGGAGCGATCCCCAACGCCGCATTTTATCGCACGGAGACGGTTGACTGGCATGTTGATTATAATGAACACGCACGATACGGACACGCTTGTTTGCATTGGAAAATGAGTCCGGCGGGTTGTCACCAGACTCAGCTGTTTTGATGGCGAATAAGGTGTGGGCCTCACCGACCCGGCAACCAGCATCGGGTCTCGGCTTTCGGGGTCTGGACCTGTTGACTCAGAAAAAGCCTTCCGAAGAGAAGTTTGCAGAAAATATTCAAAACGAGTTGTTGAGTCTCGCATCACCCACCGCGGGGCCTCTCGCTGCACTGTTTGGTTCGGCTCAGTTTCTGCAGAGAGCCGGTAAACATTACGCTAATATCTGTCAAAGCAGCGCAGCGCGTTCGAATTAATGGAGCCAAAAGTTACTTCAAGTATTTTTACAGCATGTTTACTTAGCTGCTGCAGCTGGAAACCGCAAAGTGGCCCAGTGACTTTTTTTCCTAAAAGTCACCGAACCGGTTTGTGTGTAAACACACATTATAAATGGCTCTCAGGGCTTATCGGTCTTAATACTGAACTCAGTGTCCTCAGACGCGGTGCGAGCTGCTTATTGGGAAAAAAATGTAAACTTAATTTGGAGCCTTACATAGAGCAGTGGAAAAGTATCTATGCACCATGAGCCTTTAGCCATTACAAACAGAAACATCATTTTGTTACTATAGTCTCACCTTTCTAAAATAAGTTTTTTATTTTTTTTTTTGCCAAATTAGATTTTTTTTTTCCAAATTTTAGTTTTTGCCAAAATGACTTTTGTATCATTTCTTCAAATATGTTTCGCTGAAGTTTGTAGAACTGAGTCATTTTCTCCAAAGTGGCACTTATTGGGCATACTGTTGCTAATGGGCTTGACGGTGATCCACAGATTTACTGTAATTCTCAGAATTTGCTTGGTAATTTTGACCGGGAGCGGAGCCTCTTTGCCACTCTCTTGTCAGCTGCTGGACACGTTCTTTCTCACCGGCGAATCGTTTCGCAGAATCCCTGCGTTCCCAGAGGGAATGCTTCCGCCGCTTGCTCTCGACTATGGGTTTCTGCTGGTTGACGAGATCACAATGGCATTAACGCCGGCCAGATTCCATCAGCCAAATGTGTTCTCCCAGTTAACTGGTTTGAGTTGAGGGAAGCGAATTGTTCTTGAGCTTCGCACCGAGAGACGGGAAAAGTTTGCTTTTTCTCAGTTTTGTTCACTGTTGCGGATTGTTGCTAAAGTTGTTTCATTTCTGTATCCAGAGACAACCTCCAAGCTGATGCGTCTTCATTTCAATAGCTACTCTTCTCTGGGGGAGTTTGTCAATGTCCTGGGTGGAGAAGAGAGGCGTCTTGTCTCGAAGGTCAGAAAATAAAGCTGAAGTCCCGCAGTTCCTCATTTTGAAGCAATCCAGCTGTGAGGAAAAAAATAGAACTATTGAAGCTGAGTATGTGAAGGCACAAAACCCAAGCCCAGGGAAAGCTGTTCCCTTTTTACACCCACAATAGTTAGAATGGTCCAGTCAAAGTTCAGGGCTGAATGTAGTTTGAAAGAAGCAGAGCTGTTCTGCAAGAGAATTGGGCAAAAATTTAAGTCTCTCAATGAGCAAAGCGGATATACACTCAATTGCAGCACGGGTACTTCTACAAATGCTCACTCAGGGAAGCTCGGTACAAATACACACCACACTTTTCAGATTTGTATTTGTAAACAAATGTAAAAAGACTTCCTCAGTCACGTCATGCGCCACTTTAGTGTTGGTCTTTCGGACGTAATCAGGATGACTCTCGTGGCTATAATGTGACGAAATAAGGTGTTTCTATATATTTTCATAAAAAACGGCTGCGAAAATAATAGAAATTAGGGAGAAAAAAAAACATTTTAACAACATCTGGATGTCAAATACGTCTGTAAGGAGTTTTATTAGATGCATTGTCATGTACCTGATCCCAGAAAGAGAGCAGCCTCCTGTCGTTCAACATGAACGCATGCGGCTGCATTAGCAAGGAGGCTTGAGTAACCAACGCATCTGTGATGAAGCCATCGCTGCTGAATGACGCTTTTAGAGGCTTTAAAACATCCTCCTCACCCGTTTAGACGAAGCCGCTCGCAGATAAGTCTCTCGCAGGAGCGCCACCAAACTAATTTCTCTACAAATCTCCCCAAACTTTTCCTAAGAAGTGAAAAAAGGAAAAGGATCAACCGCAGAGGAGCAGACCTGACACCCATTGAGAAACCCATATGCTTGTTACTATGTTACATGTGGAAATGTTTGGTTACTGTGTTACTTTGCGTAGCAGCTGAAATGATTATAAAACCACAGCTTACAGTTTTTTGCACGCGGTTGAACGATGCGTTAGAGTTTCATTCCTCGCCACGTCACAGTGGCTCCCTGGTGATTAATTGGACAACGGGTCACTCATCCAGTCCACACATTAGAGTTTTGAATGCTTCTATAGTTTTTTTCTTTTGTGTGGTCATCAAAGCTGTTTAGCTCAGGCGGGCGGTTGCTCTGCGATCGATCGATACGGATGTGGTCCCAGGAATCCACTCTCAGAACAAAGGTCAGCGTTATAGCGTAAAAGCAGTCCTGCGTCGTCGCTTCGTCGACGGCTCTTCCCGCTCGTGCTGATGTGCCACTGAATTCCTCCCACCCCCCTCCAGAGTACGGCGCGAACAAAAGCCCATTTCTCAACGTGTCATTCAGAAGATTTAGAGAACCGTGTCAGAGAAAGGAGGTGAAAGGCGGCAGGGGAGGAGACGCTGGCGAGAATCCCAACTTTCTGCGAGTCAAAATTTGACACTCGGGTTCACAAAGGCGGTTCTCGCTTCTTTTTTTTTTTTGTTTTGTTTCACGCAAGAAAACGCGTTTTCAGCGAGCGTAGCTATTGCACGAATAACTGGCTTGTCACAGAGGGCATGCTTTCCAGCACGAAAACAACCCAAAACAAAACGGAGATAAACAGCCACCCACCACAGCGAGGACCACGCTGCCCCCCCCCCAGGATCTCTCAACACAGTGGCAAACACATAAACATGCTTTCACTGAGGCAAGTCAATGCAGTTTTGCAGCCTCAAGCCAGGAAATGAAAAGCAGTTTGTAGTCATGGGCTTGTTTTCTTTTCTTTTTTTTCTCCTCCAGAGGAGAGCTTGTTGGCTTCCTGTGCTCACAAGACTGTGCAGCAGCAGCCGCGGGCTCTTGGCTACAGCTTCACACCCCTGTCTGCATCGATAGTTCCGTGCCATTGTGACGGTCACAAAGGCCGTCTGAGTATACGCCAGGAGGGGAAAAGGTGCCACTTTTTATTCCTCCCTCATCCCCTCACTTCCTCTTGGCCGACTTGAAAGAGAAAGTCGAGCGGCGGTGCAGAGGTAAGAGTGGGAGGAAGAGGCGGACCGAGCTCCATGAATTTGTCCTTGTAACCGTCAGGGATGCGTTCGCCTTCATCAGAATTCGTTTGAAGGCGCTACGCAAAGCTAAGAGTTACCAGTTTTTATCTGGTTGTTGTGGATGTTTTAGATGCCTCAGGGAGATTTGCCCCTTCCATTTTTCATTACTGCACAATGCCACTTTTAATCTTTTATGCCACTTAAACCTTATGTTCTTAAAGCATTGCATCTTAAGTTTGTAATTAAAGTGATAAAAGTGGAACTTAACAGCACATTAGTTTCTAGAAACCTGTTCTATTTTTTTTTATTATTCTAGTATTGTGATTAGTTAGCGTCGCTAAGTGTTGTTAGCTTGTCTCCAAGCAAAGCATATACTGCACAGCTTTCTTAACATGGCTAAATTACGTTTAATGGAATCTTCAGAGCCACATTCTGGTCAAAGCGGTGAAGTAGCTTTTTGGTTTTCTTTGTCCAGTGTTATTTTTTTTAATTCATAAAAGAACAGTTTTGGAAAACACTCCACGGCAGTCAAATGATCAAGGTCAAAGTGCTTGAGCAACTCGTCTTTTTGACCGTTATTAAGCTTCCCGTTTACTTTGCAAACATTGGCATTGGGCCAGTCTCTGGAATCAAAGTGATTTAAGGTTTCAGAAGCTAATTATCTCTCAAAAACGCATAATTTCCCTTCACCGCTTCCCCGTGAGATAATTAAAGACAACTCTGACTGTCTGGACATATTTGAAGAGGAAATTAAATGAGCACCACCAGTTATTTTATTTACCCTACTATGGTAACATTGTTTTAAATCTACAACTGACGAGCTTTGAACAGCTTGTTGAGCCCACTTCATGTTCAAGCAGAGCAAATAGTCTAATTAAACAACCAATTACAGCTTATTACACTGATTTTATCCTTACACAAGACGATGATGGAACAAAAGGTAGAATGAGCTGACCCAAAAAACAAACAAACAAACAAAAAAAAAAACCACACACGCTTTTGTAGTTGGCCTAAATAGAAATAACTGCAATTTATAAATTGTATCATTTTCACTGTTATACCAATGATGGTTTGTTTTACATCTTGATTAATCATAAACTATTAGATCATGCACATTGAAAGCATCACTCAGTGGTATTGTTCTCAGTTTTTATATTGTTAGAATACATACGGGTCTATGTCCAGCTGGTAATTACTCATGCCAAAAAAAAAAACAAAAAAAAAACAACAACTACCAAATAAAAAGACAGAGAAAGATGGATGTGGCCAAAAAAATTGTCTTGCACAGCAGATTTACTTCCTTTTTTCTTGATACTGAAAACGGGCCACGGCACAGGAATTAGTAGGCTTCGAACATCAAACATCTACACAAAACACGCAAAGAGGGTTTTCGCAATAATTTCTCAAGAAGTCTTACAACAGATACAAAACAAACAAACAAACAAACAAACAAACAAAAAACAAACTAAAAGACTATCTGCCAAACACAGACACAGTGCACAGTTCACTTTTGAGGTATCTCATACAAATAGATCTTCAACATGTCGATGGAGCTGTAAAGCGAGCGAAGGATCGTGACTAAGATTTTCTATGTTGCAATGAATGCAAGGGTAGTTAGAACATGCTGAGGTGAGTCACTCGTTCACGCTTTCACCCTGCTGGACTGCTTTCAGCCTGGACCTATGGATTAGGAAAGCTCCAAATTAGTAAAACAAAAAAAAAAACACATACACATGATGGAAGTAAACTAATCTTAATAGTCACAACATCCTGAATAGTACACCTATTAGGAAAGAGGAAACAACGGTAGCATCAGATGCACAAAAATACTGCAAATATTCCCCTCGTTTTCTGCGGCAGAGGTTGGAAGGGAAAAATGCTCGGTAAAAAGAGCCTTCGTAGACTTTGACCTCGGAGAAAACCACACACTGCCCTCCAACAGTGATACGTACTGGGTGAAAAAAAAAAAACCAAGAAGACCCCGAAGATTAACGGGTGAAGAGCAGATGAGTCTCAGCTCATAGTGCATTACAAATGTCTGCTGTGCACATCTGCTCAGCAATCACAGGCTCACAGTGCATTCATGTTCTCGTCTAAAAGCCATTCAAACCGCCTACGACTCCTCAGGCAATCTCTCACCTTGCTAAATGGGTATTGATTAAACATCAGCAAGCGGCTTGAGAAAATGCAATTCACGTTAAGCCGTACATTTTGACGGACGGCGGATTATTGCCTGTCCGACGGTCCGTTTCCCCTCAGCCAGGCTCTTTGCGGCGCTGGTTTAGTCCGAAGTGTAAGCAACACAAGCTACAAGATGGAAAACAAAGTAATGGCTCTAGTATGTTGAGTACGACACAAGGCAGTACAGTACGACAGCTTATCAACGTTGACAAGCGACGGTCAACACAGCGTGTGGAGTAAGTTATCCATCATCTGATACATTTTTACATCGTCTTTAGACCACACAGTGCATTTCTTTACGCCTAGTCCATCTGTCTTCCGGAACTAAAAGGACACCTTGGTTAGTTCCTGCGGCTCCCGTTCTCCACGTACTCGGCCAGGCTATTGAGAGCCGTCTCGTCGCTCTTAGACTGAAGGACGGTGTCCCCCTTCCTCGAGGTTTTCTTGGTGGCCCGTGACAGCTTCCTCCTGAACGTGTCCCCGGCCAGGAAGTAAAGGATGGGATCCACGCAGCTGTTGAGGCTGGCGAGGCCCCGCGTCACCTGGTACGTGGCGTAGACGCGGTTGTTGAACTCGCACATGTCGGGGCTCTGGAAGTACAGCCTCGCCCGCATGTTGAGGTTCTTCATGACGTGGAACGGCAGGTAGGAGACGGCGAAGACCGCAAGCACGATGATGACCAGGTGGATGGATTTCTGCCTGAGGGGCGCGTTGTTCATGTCGTTGCAGATCAACGCCTTGACGATCATGCCGTAGCAGCAAAATATGATGATGAACGGGACGCAGAACCCGAACACAGTCAAAGTCATGCTGTAAATGAAATAGCCCGGCAGCTCGTCCTCAGTGGTCGTGTCGTAGCAAGTGGTCGCGTTACGCTTCAGACCTGTCCTGGAATAATAAAGAATCGGGGACATGCTTATGACCACTACCAGCCACACCAGGGCGCTGGTGATGATGGCGTTCTTCTTCTTCAGTCTGCCCAGAGACTTGAGCGGGTGCACCACGCCGGTGTACCTGTGAACACTGATGCAGGTGAGGAACAGAATACTTCCGTAGAGGTTCACGTGGAATATGAAGCGCTGGAGGCGACACAAGACGTCCCCGAATATCCAGTTGGTCTTGTTGAAGTAGTAGAAGATGAGGAAAGGCAGAGAGAGGACGTAGCAGAAGTCAGCCAGGGCCAGGTTGAACATGTAGACGGAGATGCTGCTCCAGGGCCTCATGTGGCACACGAACATCCAGATGGCCAGGCTGTTGCCCACCAGCCCAGTGAGGAAAACCATGATGTAAACGGTGGGCAGGTAGTAGAACTGGAAGCCCGTCTTGGTGAGGTTGCATCCCCTTTGGGAGGTTTCATTCAGGAGGGAGGTCAGGTTCAACTCTGTGGTCATGGTTTCAGGGGCGGGAGCTTGTCCTATTAGACAGATAAGAGGGGGGGGGGGGTAAATAAAAAAATATGACCAATCTTATCTCGAGTCACGCAATTTAAAATGACTGAACTCTTTGCCTTTTAATTAACAAGGCGGCGGCGAACACACATTTCAGAGCTCTTACCGTTGACAGAGATTTGCACTCCACATTCCTACACAGCGTCCTTCGCGATTGCAACAAAAAAGAAGATTTCCGTCATATCGCGGACGGGGCGTCTCAGCTGACAAAATCCCTTCATTCGGTCTGTCTCCCTACGACGCAGGAAATAGTTGGGAAAGTTACCAAAATAATAATAGTAATAAAAATAGTAATAAAAATAAATCCTCTGGGTTTCTATAGGTGGGGCGGGTAAATAACAAAAATATATATCTGCTGTCGGTGCCTCCATGCGTTGAAAAGCCTTCCCACACCAGTGGCGGTGGGACGCAACCGAGACAGCTGCAGGCTCTGGCATGAAGAGCAGGAATTACAAACTGCCTCCGTAGAGAGAGAGAGAGAGAGAGAGAGAGACAGAGAGCGCGCGAGAGAGAGGGAGGGAGAGAGAGACAGTGAGCGAGAGAAAGGGAGAGAGAGAGAGAGAAAGGGAGGGAGAGAGAGAGAGAGGAGACTTCGCGCCTCACTCAGAAGAGCGAGAAAGAGGAGGGAAGGTGAGCTCGCGCACAAATCCGCTCTGTCCGTCGCTCGCGCGGCGAGGCTCGGATCCTTACCTGCCTGCGCGCGACCTCTACACCTTCGCTGCCTTTACTGTCAATAGGTGGTCAAAAGGCGCGTGAAGAGAAGAGCTCCGAAGCAGCCAGGTTCAGTTCACGTTAATAATCGACTGCAGTCAGAGGCGGTGTTTGCGTGAATGTCGCCGAGGGCCAGACCCTCCTCCTTCGACGCACACTATTGTAAACATCTGTATTTGAATAAAAAAAAAAATAAGTTAAATTGATCAAAGGTTACAGTAAGTTGCTATCTATGTTTAGATTTGGTTCATCTGGCTCAAATCTGATCAAAGTATTAAATGATATTCAAATAGATTCACAGATTTTTGAAGGAGTGAAAAAGAGCAAAAAAAAAATTTAATAAAAATTGGTGGATAGTTTAATTCTCTGATGTCTGACACTACTTTCCACTTGTGGCTGGACTTGGGAAACTCCAACTTCCCACTTGGGACTATTAAAGCAGTGTTTTGTTTCAATATGGCCGCTCCTCACATCTAAGATGTGGTAAATAGGAGACACATGTGAAAAAGTGTCTAAACATCAATGCTCACATGGAGAGCCTGCAACTCTAAACTGAACCAATTGAAAGTGGTGTTTAGCGAGAGCTACTTGCAAACAGAGTTTATGGACATCGGCCATTTTGAAATTCTTAACTAGAATGCTGTTACCTGAGGGTCGGAGGTCAAACCCAACTCCGAGTTCCCACTTCTCAGGTAACTGGAATGCTGCGCAAATATCCAGATATTAGTGCATTGGAAAAAATTTGTGCATTTTTTCCAATGTACTAATTATCCATTCCTATCACGTTCCTTGTTCAGGCTTCATTTGCTCCCAAAATAAAAGACGATTCTTAGATAGCGTTACAAAAGATGTATTTTATTCAATATTTAAATAAATAAATATTTTAACAATGTGCCACCCCATAATGGAAGGTGCCATGAACAGGGAGCTGGCTTGCTGATATCAAACATTATTACTGGACAGGTGACTTTTAAAGTCCGTATTTTTGCCACTTAACGCCAGTGGGGAATAATGTGGCATCGTTGGAAAGCAATCCTGTGTGTTCCATATCAAGATGGCCATTTAATCTCTCCGCAGAAGCTAAGACACAGAGGTGGGACTGTGTGTTGCGCAGCCAAGGACAAAGCGACCCTGGCACAAGCGGTCCACAGGCGGAGGGTGATGGAGAATAGTGAAGGGATCCGGACACGCTTCCATGGCCAAGCATCTTAAAATAGCGTTCGGCAGAGTGAGCCAAGAGTGTCGCAATACTCTAATGGACACTGGGCAGCCGGAGGATTACGCATTGACCCGGGGCTCCTTTAATGGTCCGCCAATAGTAGCCTAAACATCCACTGGCTTTCTGTGACACATTACAAAAGCTAACACTTTTACCCAACTGAGAAATATTAGTGAGTAAACACTGATGACCCAAGCTGTCCATACGCACGTGAATGTACCAAAACATGCTAAAGTTATAAACTTTTTAAATGATTGTGTTAGTTTTCAACCCCCCCAGTAAGTGTGCACTCAAGCACCGTCTGTGCAAACACGCTTGATTGCACGTGCAAGCATTTCGGCGAATGCGGTTACGAGCGTCGGACACCCAAATGCTAAAGATTTACACAACCTACACAAAATCTACACAAGCGTGGACGCAAAGTAGCTCAAGCTCAGTGAATTTATCTGTGATCATTAAACTTTTAGACATCTCGCACACTTTTAAGTCAATCTACCTTTGAGCAATCCTCAGTCAAGATGTACAGATCGACACGTTTTGAAATATTCACTTGGAGTCACAGCTGTATGTTTTGCGCCGTTATCCTGGTTTGAAGGCGATCTCGCTTCCAGTTTTAAATTTGGCTTTAATTTCTATAACATAATAAAATACACTAAACTCTGAGCTATGAATGCTTTTGCAAGGCAGTGTCCATGACACCATTTTAAGGAGGTTACCGGAAATTGACCAGATCCTCGATTTCTTTTTCCAATGACGTAAGCAACATCACGACCCGAGGCTGCAAACACAACAAAAAGCCATTTTATACCGGCTAAATCGTAGGATTATTCAGATAGTGTTTTCACTTCTTGCCCCAGAATATCTTTTGTTTGTGCCCGTGTCTCTAAGGCACTCCTTCCTGCAGGCCCAGGCTGCTCTTGTTGCCGGAATAACTGGCCGACAGAGCGGTGGAGCTCGAGTTGATGCACATTGGATGCACACCATTACTCCACCAGTGCACAAACAAGACACCCTGTTTAGACATGCAACTCGCATGCACCCTTCCCAACCTTTTTGGATGACTGAAGCAGATCTGGACTCCACTTCGGAGGGTTCAGAACCGGCTACGCTTCTAAATCCGTTCGGTGACAATCGCAGATGAGATGTCAGACGTCCGCAGTTTTGAAGAAGAGGTCAAAGTTTAGCGACTTCTTACCGCGATGCGTGAATGGCGAAACAGAATCTTAATAAACAACAGTGGTATTAATCTCCTCTTCCGCTTGAAAGTCGCTGGAATGAATCACCTGGTTGTTGAAAACATTACACAAACAGGTTGTTGGCATCCAATAACTTAAAAGATTTTAAAAGTAAATCCCCGTGCATGAGTCAAAGCTAATGTATAAATTAAAACCATCCTTCCTTGATTTTCTTTTTGAAGGTTTTTACAGGACTGAGTCATTTGGGTAAATCGTTGATATGACACAAAGTGAACAATAACAGCTCAAGCATGGAGATTTGTGGGACATCTAAAGTACATCTAAGGTCGAATTTAATTGCTTTTTTTTTATTACGAATCAAAGAATTACTTTTTTAGAAGGTGAAATACGTTAACTTGGTTTTTAAATATGCTCCTTAATAATGAGAGAAAAAAAAAACCCCACAAACCCTGGAACAACACAACTGCAATTACTAACTAAAGATTTCAGAAAGTCAGTCATCATCTTTCTCTCAAGCTTTTAGAAGAGATCCTTCGCATTGCTTTTGATGCTGTGGTGGAGGATAAAATGAGCTCCAGCTAAGTGGGCGTAGACCCACAGAGTCCTCAGGGCAGTGCAGGAGTTCGTCTGATCCAGGAGCTGCATCAGTAAATGACTGATTCCATGTCTGCTTCGCCAAGTCTGGGGCATATTTTCTCTGCCTGCTTGCCTGCTGGGAATACTTGCAGAGATAAAAAAATAAAATAAATAAAAGCGGTCAGTGGGCAAAGACATGGACTACGCTTGGCACAATGCAGGTTCTTCCTCTTTTCTCTTGAACTACACAGAGACATAAACAAGCTTTTAAATGGCGAGCGGCACCTCTATCCGCTCCGCAAAAGAAAACTTTAGGCCAGTTGCACTGGCACACAACGGCGTAGTCTGCAATCGCAAACTCAATCAATTTAGCGAACAGGTTGCATTTCGAGCTGCGCGAAAACCCCAGAGGTGATTACTGGTGTACCTCCGGTGACATATTTATCTCAAAGATTAACGACACAATAAGCCTGGATCAGCGTGACACATCATCCCCGCTTTTCGGTGATACATCATCCTACCTGTAAATGTTTTTTTATTATTATGATTACTATTATTATTATTATTTTTCTCTTCTTTTAATTTCACGGCTATGGCCGTCTCCCATTATCGCGTGTTTGCCGGCTGCGTTGGCATCAGAGAGAGAGTCAAAGACCAGTTGTTGTTTAGGCTATGCAAAGCAGTCACATGGGAGATATTAAACAAATTAATTATGTGGTAACGGAGATAAGCGATGGACGGGAGAGCCTGGAATCTGAACGAGGTGTTTACGCCGGGAGCTGTCACTGCTTGAAAAACAGATGCATGGATTCTCGCTCTGCAGTGACAAATTTCTCTGCTTGTTCTTTTTTTTTTTTTTTTAGAGAGAATAAGCAACGCGTTGACTTATTCAGGTAGCAAATAAGGTTATTATGTGGCCTTTTTTCCAAATTTTCTTCAATCAATCTCTTTCCTCAAACTTCCCCAAGGATTTTAAGGCATAAAAATTTATGCCAAGAAGTGAAGCGCCGTGAATATTTTCCGGATCGAATCTGATTTTTGCGGGTACGACGGGCCAGTTTGACGAGCTTTAATACCGATTCTGTATTCATCCGCAGCGTGGCTTTTGTCGAAACCCAGTGCCTGCGGAACAGGAGTTTCGTCAAAACATTTTAAAATGAAATGTTCCGAGACAAATTGAGCTAGATGAAAAAGTGATCCGGCACTTCACCGCGATAAAAGACCCCCGTCCCATTTAGCGCCGACCTCCTACCTCCCGCGCCCGCGTGGAGCTGACAAGATTTGAGACATATTGGACACGGCTGGATGCTCCCTGTGACACTAACGAGTGCATTAACCAGTCACATTTGCAAGGTCAGCGCACCTCAACCTGTCAGAAAGAGCAGCTTCGCGGTGCAATTCCCCCCCCCCATCCTTTTTGAAATCGGGTCCTCGTCTCTTCTTTGCAATACCAAAACTATTTGCTGAACATGAAGCACATAAACAAGAAGTATAATCTTGTAGCATAAGCAAATAGCATGCCGACGTGACAAAGCTTTGCATAAAATGACAGCTGACGCTTTATGTGTTTTTCTATCCTGTTTGTTTTTTTCCACAGTGTCTAACTACATTCACTACTTCGTTAGCTGATGTAAATTGCATTACATGCATGACGTTATGGACTTCTTGCTGATAGATGCGTTTCGGCTCTGATCGTTGTGAAGCACCAAGTGACCTTTTGACCTTTTCGCAAAGTGATGTTAGGAAACAACTTCTTCTTCTTTTCCTACACAAAAACAAAACGAGAGAGAGGCCGGCAATTATTTTTTTTTATTTAATAAAATGCAACTCTGTATTTATTAATATATATTTAAACACACATTTATTTACAAATCTGCCAGAAATACTGCATTTAGTTATATTTTAGAGTGGTCGAATTTAGTTTGCACCCCCATTTGGATAAACATGTGCTAAGGAGAATCGTGTCAAAGCTATTTGCAGCAACAGTTTGTTCAAATGACTCTGTGCACATGCTTTTGTTACATTGACATACTTTTGTTACATTGTCGATTGGCATTTGCCCTCATTGTTTTATTCTAAAATGTTTTCACAGGATTTGTGGGTCAAGGCAAATGCAGGCCTAAAAGTGTACAATCTAATAACTAAAAATAACTTCCACGGTGCTACTGCGACTGAACGTCATTAGTGCTTGAACCCTGTGTGACTCTCCCTCACCCGGCTCCCGCTGTTGCACATTTTTGGCGAGTCATGTGTTCCTATCACAACTAATCCGTGTCATTACGGAGGAGCACCGCTGGTCTGCACATGCTTGCAGGTGTAAACACAGATAAGGGTGAAGTTGAAATTACCTTCTGCAGCTCCCGGTGCAGCTCACAGGTCTCTGCTTCGGTTCGCTCCGACCCGACGCGAGACGCGGCTGAGAGCGCGGACGCAATCTTTTAGCGTTGAAAAGTTCTGGACTGGACGTCGTTCCGATTGTTTTAGAGTCTGACCTCTCTTGAAAACAGAACTGACATGGTTAACAATCCCCCAGCTGTTGCTAATTTTCCTCGAATATGTTAAGACCGGGCCTCTGATCGGAAGGCGTATTAGCCTGTTAAACTGAAGACGCATCTCTCTAAGTGGGGAAATCTAATTTGACAAATGAGGGTTTTGTGGAAAAACAATTTTCCACACAGCTTTCAAGTCCTCTTTTTTTTTCTTTTTTTTTTTTAAATCTCCTGAGCTCCAGTCCATACATCCTAATTTATTTCTCGTTCTTATTGTACTTCTGTCCATCCTTCTGCTCGTTTCACATGCATCTTTTCTGGACTGTTTAGCAAGACAGATTAATATGTTTTTTTTTTTCCCATTCTTTATTTTTTAATTACACTTCCAGCCTCAATCGCATGTCTTCAACAAGACCAACACACGTGTTTGTGATGAGCATCTTCACTGGTTTTGATCTCTCTTATCAGCTTTCCACCAGACCAGGATGGAAAATAATGAATTTTTTCCTTTTGCTTCCCCTCTTTCGTCACGCCGCATCAGTCTGCCATTGTGCATCTTTTCGTCCCCCTTTTCGGGTTCGCTCTCACACCGGCTCCCTCCCTCCCTCCCTCTCCGCTCTCCCATCACATTCTTCGACCGTCTTCTGTCGCGAAGGGAGGAGACGGTGACTTTAATTTATATAACAAGATTTAGCGGAGGTGCAATTCCCAGCACCGTGCACGTTCTCATGCTAACTTTCTGTCCAGAAAACTCGGTGCCGGAGGAGCTCCCCGGAGGAGGTCGGCGGGAGAAACTCAAGACATTTATGAACATTTGCCCCTCTTTAAGCTTGGCTGGCTCTTTCCCTGTGGGATTCATGGTGCACTGATGCCTCATGGGCCACTCGGAAAAACTCAGCGGCGACACGTCGACAGCCATGAAAGGTGATGGTGTGCTTGAAAGTTGCGGAGCGTCGTGCCTGATGGTCAGAAAGAGATAAAAACAGAAAGGGAAGCATTTGTTAAGGCTTCCACAGGTCATGTAATGATGCAGGTAAGTCTGTAAAACTGACTTCCTGGACATTGTCTGGTATTAGAACAGATGTTAATTGAACTGTTGCACAATGTTAATGAAAAAAATAAAAATAAATCACACACACACACAAAAAAAAAACAGGGATGCAAAATAAATCTGAAAAATCTTGTAAAAACAACAACAAAAAAATCAAATAATAACCAAGGGATAATACATATTTCTTCAAATACTGAAGTGTCCATTTCAAAATGATATCAATCACCTGTCCAGGAAAGGGAACGTCATTATCAGGGCTCTGAAATGAAATCTAGGCGACTGGCTTCAGAGTTTTCCCAATGAGTCACTTTGGGAATTTAAACATTGACTTGTCTGTAAGTCGCCGCAGTGTGTTTGAACTGAGGGTCGCCGTCCAGTCAATGCGGTTAACCACCGACTCGCTCTTACTTCCTGGTTTTGACACGGACAGTCGGCGCTTATCCTTCCCCTGATCTCACTCCTCATTTCCTGCCGCTGCCAAAAAGAAAGACAGAAAACACATGAAACACCTCCGCTGCCGCAGCACGGCTCCCTCACAGCCGCTTTTCGCTGACGTCACGCTCTCTTGTTCGATTGGCTCTTGCTGTGCGAGACTGACTAATTTACGATTGCGAAAGTGCAAGGTTTCTTGTCTGCGACAAACCAAACATACAACGTGGCAAATGTAGGAGGACAAAAAAAAAAAAAAACTGTGTACGATTTATTTGGTCCACTGGGACTCATGAAAAACTAAAAGATACATACATCTGTTTCAAAATCTCAACCACAGTCAAAAAAAGGTTGAGAAGAATTGGAAATACTCAAAGCAGGTTGTAAGTGGAGCCTCAATATGGAAAAGAGACTAAGGAAATGGAGAGGGGAAAAATCTATCAAAATCAGCATGGAGTTGATGCTAAGTATCAGGTGTCAGTCACTCTTGAATGACGTTGACTTTTTGGCAACACGGTGGAAGCACCTGAGCCGTTACGCCTTTAATAATCGGCATCATTTCAATGTGACTAAAATATTATCTGTCACACAGTGAACGGAGGAGCAGCTTCACGGGCGCGGTCTTTTTTTTTTTTCGTAACTTATTTAAACGGCATATTTCGCAAGCCCTCCTGTTACTTAGATCAGTAAAGATGCCGCTGCCTTTTCACTCTCATTTAACAGAACCTTGAGGAGAGTTCCTAAAAGGTAGAAAACGATCACTTTAGTTTCTGTAACAGGACTCAAACTTTGAACAATAGGGGAGGTCTGGTGGTAAATGGGTCATCGCAGCGGCTCCAACGGCTTCCCGGAGACATCTGCTGTCCCTGCCCCACATTCACATCAAGTGCAAGACCTTAAAGGAAAGGTCAGTTAAATCAGGTGTGCTATTTATTTTTCAGTAAACGGTTTGGGCGCGTACACACTCGATCACACAAAGGTCAGCTGCTCCCCGGGGCTCCTCTGACTGCAGCTGCGATCAACTGGCTGCGCCTCATGACCAGCCCGACGTGCGGCCTCTGCCACATGTTTTCCTTCTCCTTTAATCTTCCTTCTCATTCCCAAATCTCCTCGTTATCTGCAAATTACAGGTGCAGGTCAGTCTTAACTATATGGCGTTATTTTGCTCACTTTTGGTGGGCTGCACTGACAATGTGGATGTTATCCGCCATGATTAATGCAGGACAAAGCCATAAAGCGGTGTGTGTGTGTGTGTGTGTGTGTGTGTGTGTGTGTGTGTGTGTGTGTGTGTGTGTGTGTTGGGGGGGAAGGCTGTGGACCCCCTTTTGAAAAATGCTGCGCCAGTCATGGTCCATTCATGCAAAGGTTAACAGAGATATCTAATCAAATCTTAAATGTCAAACCCTATAATAGTTAATGCCAATTAACAGTGACAATTATTTGTTTGTTTTTTTTTGGGTTTTTTTTACAGTGTGTGATAACATGACTGTAAAGTCTAACTTTGATGATTAATAAAACAAATGTTTCCTTGAAAAGCTACTAGTTATGACATTTAACGATTCGTCGACGGCTCACTGCCTGTTCGACTCTTTGCTGGGTTTTGTAAATGTTACTTTGATGTTGCAAATTCTCTCAATCTGCTGTCGGTAAGTTGACTGCCGTTCAGTAACTGGAAACAGACAGTGTGGCGTTAGCCTCGAGAGAAATGATATTATGTTTTGGTTTCTCTATTACTGTTTTCCTAAAGGCACAAAAAAATAAAAATAAAAATCTCTCGATTCCCAACATCCAGAGCATAAGGCTGACGTTTATGCCAGCTGGGACACTGACACATACGATCAAATCTAATGAAGAGGCTTTTATACGCCGTGTCATACGTGGCAGTTCTACTATGTCTAAAATTGCAAAACATGACAAAGAAGATGGACTTCATTTTCTCACCAAACTAAAGTAACATGAAACACAGACTTGTTGGACTTTGATTGCAAAACGCTCAATCTTCTGCTTGTCAGACATTAGTGATGCAAAACCAGAAAAGAGGCTCCCGCTGACACGACTGATTGGCATGTGTGGTACCCGCCGGTTACTATGGAAACTGGGTGACCTGAAGATGGCCATGTTTTGCTGCAGGTCTCAGAGATTTACTTCAGAGATTCATCCAGGGGAAGTTGAATATGGATCCTCGTTCTGCCTCGCGTTCAGGCACTTAGAGAAATTGGCCTTTAAGCTGCATGAGAATTGAACTGCAGGCAAACAAGAAGTCATGAATTATTGAAACGGTCACTCTGTTCAACTTAGAAAATGTCAAGTTTAGATAAAAAAAAAAAAAAAGGCTCACGTTAGATTTTTAGAAATGTTAAGATTTTTCTCTTGCATGTGAGGCTTAAAGTTAACACCAAACCGGAGGCGAAATCTTGATTTCCCAAAAAATGTTTCCGTGTGCGATTCGGCGGCTCCACAACAAGATAAACCAATTCGATTACATCACACATCTACAGCGGATGAGCCAATACGAATGGGAGGATTGGGTATTTCCAAAGCTGTGTGGAAGGTTTTTTTTTTTTAAATCTAATTCTCTCAGTTTTGTGGAACGCCATCTGTAACAGCAGGTGACGCGCGCAGCTCCCAGGAGAACGGAGTCAGTCTGGCAGCGTTAAGGAAATGGAACGCTCTAATGGAGCGAGCTGCTCGGCTAAATTTAATTAAGGTGAGAATTGCTCTGGGCAGATTTACTCGGCGCATTTTGACAAATCTTTGCGGAAGCATTTATGAATTGGGCCGTGCGATGTTTGGTTTGGCCTTTCATAGAGAAATATTCCCCCCAGTCTCTTTGCGTCGAGCAGCAGATTATGACTGGCACAAAGTTACTTCGTGTTTATTAAATGTCGGTTTCTAACATCCATGACGCACCAACAGTGAGTTCATTGGATGAGCAAGACTGTTTTAGCCATGCATAATATTTATTAGGTTGAAAGGTAAGAAAATTCTATAATTTCTCTAACAAATTTTATAAGCATTTTATTTACTTTGAGAATTAGGGAGGCAGAGTTGAGGAGCTGCAGAATGCTTTCAGAACTGACATTTTTTTGTGCCAGAAGAACTAAAAGAAGTGAACCGGGTGAGATGCGATGGTATCCCACAACAGTGTGTGACCAAGCCAGTGAGCAGGTCCAAGGCTCTTGTTGGACAAAGTTTTCCAGTGCACGGCTGGGAGTTCCTGTTTGTTAGGCAGAGAAACTTCTGCCAGGGTTTTCTTGGACTCAGTTCACACATTCGGTTTGTCGCTTAACTCGCCAAAACCTCACAAACGTGGCACATTTGAAGAGAAACAAACTCTATGATATAAGAAAATATCTATAAATTCTATTCTATTCTATTCTATTCTAAAATATAGAATAAACATATTCCTCAGCAATGCCAACTCTGAGCTGCGGGACTACAGAATAATCCCAGCGCACCGTCGATTTACCACGACAAACCACTGCCCTGTGTCGATGCTTCAGAGGAGCCCGTCCACGTAGCCCGGAAAAGCTGCCGACAGATTCTATTTATCCACTGCGTGGGGCAAATTACCGCCACCGAAATGCTGACGATATCTATTCATTTGAACCAAAACCAAAAATCCACCACAGATCCAAAAAGCAAGAAATGTCCTGTGCAGGGCCTGTAAAATCTTAATTCTGCTATTCTTATGTGGGATTTTTTTTTTGTAGCTCAGACCCACAGAGTACTAGTGAAATGCTAATAAAATCTGACAGCTAGCCGGGAATGCAGTTGACATAAAATCACACATGGTGTCCTGTGATGAGTAGCAGAAGTTGAGTCAGAGACTCCTCAGCCGCTCCTTTGATGCCGCTCTAATTCGACCTACCTTTCATTACTTCAGGGAGTCGAAGTTGGTTGCCCTGAAAAAAAAGAAAAAATCCTTCAACTTAAAGAAATCAAGCGCCTAGCCTGAAATCCACATGACTGAGCTGTAAAACCGAGGCTAACCAACGCAGCCTGTTTAGTAGCTGTGATGAACGACAAAACATTTTCCAAAGCGGACGGGTTTGTGCAAGTGAAGAGGTCGGGAGGCTTTTCAGGTCATGTAATGGAGACGGTCATCTGTTTCTCCATAAAGTTCACCCCCAAGGCACTTGGACGAGTTACTCAAAGTGGTAGAGAACATGCTAATGGCTACTCAAATGTAAATCTCTTCCTGTGACCGTATTTTGCGACGAAGGCCAGTCCGCAAATACTCAGAAGCTCGACTGTGCTCCAGTCATCGATCCCATTTCTGCTGGCACACCCATAATCTGTAAATGGAGAGTAAAAGCTAATTCCTGCAAAGCACTACTGACCGTGCAGCTTTAAGCAGTTCTAATATGCCGCTTTGAATGAGGAAGAAATATCTGGGGCCAACTAAACTTTTATTACCTTTCAGGATAACTATTAACGCCCATTTTCTTCCCCCTCATTTTTTGGGAATCTGTCATCACTTTAGTGCGTGTGTGTGTGTGAGAGTGTGTGAGTGAAGTGGACAAATGCAAACAGGAGCTCAGGAGCAAGAGCAGAAACAAACGGGGACAAGAAATGTGAAGAGAAAAGGAGAATAATGACAGGAACCAGCAAGGAGTGACTGAGAAAGAGTGGCTGTGGGGAACAATAGGCTGAGTCAGATTGGCTAACAGGTATAAACAGCGGAACTAGAAAAACAATAATAACACATGGAATAAATAATGGACCCGACCTAACTAAAAACTAAGAGCAAACTTAACTAAGTGAAACAGAACAAGGCATATTTAATCACAACAAGAAACTACCTATGGAACACCAAATGACCAAAACTACAAGCCCAGAAAAACTCAAAGCAGCCCAAGAAAATACGACCGATGTTATGGATTGACTCACAATTCATGAAAACTAAACATTAAATGAAAATTCTCATTAAAAAGCAAATTACAGCTTTTTAATTTATTTTAATTTATTTGTTTTAAAAATGGTATTTTTGGTGCTTTTGAGGACAAAACTGAAAGTTATGACAGTATATAGTAAGAGGAAAATATTAAATGTCTGATCTGGAGCTGAGCCTCTGAAAACATGGCGCCCCACATCCAGCGTAAACTGTATGAAAGAAAAACAAATAATAAAAAAAAGAACAGGAAGGCAAAGAGTTAAAGGCTGAAGTGTGAGAGGATAAGTCGGAACAAGTTCACATCCTCACCAAACTCACCCCGACCAGTGCCTCTCTCACGCACACGTGGGCTTAAAAAAGTTATTATATATTTTGGAGCGCCTTAAGATTTTTTTTTTTTTTTTATGATGAGATTAAAGGCATTCCCCAGGTTTGATACCTGTGCATTTTTTTTCTTCTTTCATTTGTTTCCTTTTTAGCGTGAGTCAGATTTACCCCCCGCCATCATCATCCTCATTAACTTGCAGCAACCTGTTTAAAGTTGTCATAGCACTTAGAAAAAAACTCATTAAGACCACAAGGCGGCTGGCCCACATAAACAAGCAGTCTGAGGTTGACTTGGATCGGCCCGGTAGTCAGACGGCCGCGGCGATCCCCGATTTACAGCTGGGAAAACATAAATGAACATGACAGGTGGATATATTTCCAATCAGATCAACAGCATGAGAACGGGACACGAACAAAACCTTACGGAAGAGAGGCGAGAAGACAAACGGACGTAACCTGCTAAGATGAACCCAATCTGGAGAGCTCAAACGCCGAGATGGACGTGACAGCAGACAGAAGAGCTAATCGCAGGAGACGAGGCGCAGCTGGAGAAGGGAGCAGGCGGAGGCAAGTGGGGGAAATGAGAAACACCTGGGGAGGGAAGCGGAACGGCAGGATGAGGGAAAGGTCAAAGATGAAAAAAAAAAATAAAAAAATCCTTGAAAGTGACATAATCGGTAAACAGAAAGGGATCCGAGGCGGAAACGGTGGGAATAAATGAGCAAACGCGAAGATCGACGGGATGCAAGCTGCGCTGCTTATACGTAAGGAGCAGAGACATGACTGCAGCGTGGAATGAGAGAGGACTGGAAAGGACGCGTGGAGGGACAGAGAAAGCGACGTGGCAACAGAAACGATCGGAGACGGCTGAACAAATGACGGATGAAGATAAGAGGGTAGGAAACAGAAAGGAGGTTGAAACCTGCAGTTGGAGTTTTGAGGAAGTCAGAAAAATAAATCTGGCTCCCTGCACAGACAACTGCAACTTATCTGAATTATTGTCATATTTTAAAATATGATAATGCTGATTAAGTCTAATGGCTATGCAGTTTTGAAAGGTCATTTATTATTATTATTATTATTATTATTATTGTTATTGTTTTAACGGTTCTCTTTGCAGTTGATCACCTGGCTGACAATATAAATCAGAAACCAATGTCATACAAACATAATTTCTCTTGTTTTGTTTTGTTTTTTAAATATTTCATTTTATTTACAGTTCAATTTCTGGTTTAACAAAAAAAAAAAGAAAAAACACATCCCAGATTTTCTTCCCCTCTTTTTTTCTCCCCTTCTTATCACATCACACCAAACAACTTAATGGTCTGGTGACCAGAGTTTTCCACACCTAATATGGCGACAGAGAAGTTCTGCAGCCAGAACTTGGTAACATTTCACATCCTCTGCCTCCTCCATGAGTGTTTGTCTGCTATTTTTTATTTCATTTCTCTTTCTTTTTTTTTTTTTTTGTCTTTGCTAACTTCTTACAAACTAAGAAGTTCATCGCAAACATCTGCGTCGACAAAACTCCGCCCGACTCGGGGCTGCGGCGCGTCGGGCAGAAATGGTATTTCTCGAGGATCCGCTCGCCCCGCCGCGATAAGCTCTCTGATACGCTATTGAACATTATTCACACTCAGGTTCACCGGAAACCGCCTGCCTCGGGCGCGGCTGCTTCGGGATGAAGGTCGCGTGGAGGGCCGCTGAAGTTGGTTGGGAAAAAAAAATCTCACCTTTTTCTCGTCCGTCTGACGACAAAAAGGGGGGAAAAAAAGAAAGAAAACCATTGAGGACTTGTGATTAGAGCAGTATTATGAGCAGAACACCTAAAAGTGCAGAGAAAATCAAAACATATGTTCAGTCTGGAGAAGCTACTTGTTTTGTTGACGAGTGATTGCTTATATTAGATCACCGAGTATAACGGAGACATTTTCAGGATGATTTTACAACGGTTTTTAAGCGATCTATGGCAGTTGGGACGACACTTTCACTTTTCGTTTGTTAAAATAACTAACTAAATGAATATTCGTTAAGCTCCCCGCGGCCTGAGGCGTCGGCGGAGATCCGTCTCAACGTGTCGCGTCGTTGCCGCTCGAGATCGAATCTTAGCAGGAACAAAAAGACCAGGATTAGGGACAACGATCCTCGTCAACAATCATGACGGATCGCCAGTCAGATGAGCCAACGCAGGTGTCGGTTGTGTGTCGAGTTTCTTGGGCAGCAGGATATGCTGCTGAATTGTCCGGCGTTCAGATGTTCTAAAATAGGACATGTCCACCGGTGTCCAGAGTTGAATTTATCACAGGCTTGCCGGAGCTTTTGTTCCCCGTTCGTGGGTTTCACGCCGCTTCGGTTTTCAGCAAACACGCATGTCGCGCTCGTTCTCTGTGGTTTGGCAATAGTTCGGGTGGCAAGACAGATGGAATAGCTTTTCATTCACTGGAGTAAACCTAAACCCTGGGATAACAAAACTAAACACAAACTGAATATGTGACTTTCAGCCTCTTCCATTCACTGCTGCAATTTGTTTTGTTGGGTTTTTTTTCCCTTACATGTATCACGTCTATAAAGTGATGACAAGTAGCTGCAGGTTACTTAGTCTGGCAGTCTGCGTCCGGCTGGAGTGGCACACATTTTGAACTCGGTCTGAATACAAAGTAGACGCGTCTTGGGAGATTTTTCTTTATTTTTTTTTTTATTTTTGCTAAGCACATCCGGATTCAAAAATAATAATCATAAAAATAATAAAACGCGTACTGAATCAGCCCGTCTGCACAGCAGGAAATTGAGGACGTGTCAAATCACTCCTCGCAGGAAACCCTGGCGAGAGCGCACCGCCGGGTAATGAAGAAGCTGATTTATGTCGGATAATTGCCTTTCTGAACAGTGACAGTAAGCGGGAGCGGCGGTAGATGAACCGTTTGAACGAAACGGCGTTAAGATAAAATCGATGAAACGGGAACAAGAGGGAAGGAGAAGAAAAGCCTGTCTCAGCAGCGAGTCCGCTCACAGTAAATCCCCATGAAGTTAAAAGCAACGCGGTGATTTAGCCGCCAACTGTTGGCAGTGCAGATGGGCTATATAGATAACTTGCTGATGGAGGAACGTGGAAAGAAATATGAAAGAGATGAACGGTGCGTTTGACGGCGGCTTAACGGTGCAAGCTGGTGAAGCTGCAGCTAGTCGGGGTCGATTCGTCGTGCACTTCTGCTAACCATTTCATCTCCTCCCGAATGCCAGCGGCGACGGCGGCACACTGTGACAAAACTGGCCCGAGTCCATTTTCATTCCCAATTCTTCAACCCGTCCCCGCGCCTCTCCGTGCAGCCCTGCTGTCAGAAATGATGAAGCTGTGGCGAGACGGGAGGCGGCGGCACGACACTGAGATCCCCTGTTTGACCCTCTCAGTCGACGGCTTTCAGTCTCTGCCAGGTTCTCCTGTCGCCGTCCGAGTTTAAGGAAAAGACAGACCAATTAGCTGGCACACAGGAACATCTCAGAGCGTGCTAATCGGGCCTTCTGACCTCGTCTCCCTCTTGCTCTGGTCCTGCCTTTGTGTCCGGCGCGTAGGGCCGAGAGACATCCTGTCACCAGCTGAATAGTGGCTGTTCATCTCCGAGTGCAGCTGTGCCCTCGCTAGCCTCTCAGTATGACCCATATTCCTCCAGAAACGCGCCTGGAAACTTGCTAATGTGCTTTACAGAGCGGTCTTTCTCCATCATCCCAGAACAAAGATGATAAGTTAAATGCAATAAGGAAAAAAAAAAAAAAAAACGTGGGGTCAACACTTCGGCTTCTGAAAATTACTGATTGATTCAAATAGGAAGTTCTTGTTTCGAGCAAATACTTGTCTTCCTCTAATTGCGCTCTTATACACAATTAAAGATGAAAAGGGTTGGGGTTAGGCTAACGACGTAATAACCCTTCTGGTAAAAAGACAAAAAAACACAGCTATGATTTTTTTTGTTTGTTTTTGCTGAAAGCATCAATAAACGCAAAAAAAATAAGTTCCAAAACCTAACCTTATCAACGTGCAATGCTTTTGATTTCATGGAAAAGGTTAATAGTTCACAGCGGCCGAGGAGCGCAGAGCTGAGTGAGAGCGTCAGAAGTCAGATTTGATTAAAAATAGAAAGAAAATGAAACAAAAATCAGAACCCCAAAGACTTCAAGAGGAAGATAAAGGTCAAGAAGTTACAAGGAAGTTTAAAAACGAAAACAGAGGTTCAACTCGAATCAGAGCAGCTTATTTCTACAGCACAGACTCAGAATGGATGCGGTGGTCAAGGCCCTGGACGATGCGTTCGGGTCCAGTTCATCTCCACAAACGCGCAACCGCCGTCAAACCATCAGGCAAGAATCAAAGTGAGGTGGAAAACTGGCAGTTTTCTCTTGAGTTCGTTCGCCTTCCTTTCCAATGTAACGACTCCAAAGAACAACAACCGGAACGAAGTCAATTAACGTTATTTATCGTTCCACAAATAAAAGGGTTTCCCGTTAAACTCTATCCAATCCGTTGTCAAGCCGATAATGTTCAACCCGAACACACACCTGGTTACAGAGTGCTGCGAACTGCTCTGCCAGAACGAAGTCCTCGACGGGCTTTGGATCAACTCGAGCCGAGACGAACCCATTAGAACGACCGAATCCCAGCTGCCGTCGTCAGCAGCAGAGCAGGAAGCTGCCCGGCATTAAGTTCCTCCCGCCTGATCAATATTTCCCCTGTCGGCAGCAGGAAACGCGATTAGCCTGACTCTCTGCGGCTCTCCTGTTCCATTGAACCCAGGGGAAACGCTTACTGTAAACAAACACTTACTGTAACTGCACACACCTGGGCGGACACGGTTACATACACACATACCGACATACGGTCTCGGGGAAAATGGGATCTCTGGGCCGTGATTGAAGCAGCACTCAGTGAAAGTCAAGTAGTGACTCAGCAGACGGATGGCGAGAGAGGAAGGAGCTGAAGCCAAGACAGGAGGGGACGGCGGTACGCAAGAGTAATAAAATTAAAATCTTGTAATAATAAAACTGTCAGAACGACCAACAGAGTTACTAGTTATTTAGCTCAGAATCCCCCCAGGAGTCTATTTCTTCAAGCGCGTTTTTCAAAAACAACACATGATGCTTTTCTCCCAAAATGTCGTTGGCCTGAATCACGGAGGACAGAGGAATCAGGGGAATCAGATGATTTAAGGACTCAGCGTGCAACTTAAACAGGTTTTTTTTGTTGTCGTCGTCGTGGTCGCCACTTCGTTCTCCTGTTTTCATTTTTGCGTCACGACCTTAAAAGTGTGTTTCATGTTTCCGCTTAATGAAACACATTTAAAAATAGACGCGTTATTTTTTTTTTCTTCTTCTCCCCCACGAGGTGAATCCATCAGATGGCATTTATTGCTACCTAAGCGACGCTTGCGGCGGCCGAGCGTCGTCTGTTCGACTAATCTTTTTTTTTTCTCCCTTCTTCCTGCGTGACAAGCCCGGCTGGGAAGTTCAGGATCGAATCGAGAAATGGCTTGGCTTGTTTCTTGTTACATGTAAAAACCAACCCAGTTCGAAAACGGCAGCCGTGATCGGGGACGGGGGGGGGAGGGTTCGGGAGGATGGGTTGTTGGCTTCGCGACGTGTCGCAGACACGAGGTCGTACATCATCGTTCGCGAGGCCGGCTCGGAGGGGGCTGACGTTATTGGATCAGAACTGCTTCATTACGCCTCCACAGGACACACTCGCCCTCTTGACGACGGAGAGAAGCGAGAAGGGAGGGCAGACGAGCCAAACACAAGAGAGGCTCGTGATGACCGGAGCGAAGGAAAACAAAATGGCCGGATTAAAAAGACGCGGGAAGCAATGTGAACGTGACCTAATGAATGGAAGCAGCTTTCAGTGATCTTAATTAGTCATTAATTAACTGGTCAGTAATAAATGTAATTTTTAAAATCTAAAACATCAGCCTACCTGAAAGTATCTACAGAGCTAACTCTGTAGATACTTCTGTTGCAGTTTGGTAATTACAATGTAATTACCAAGTAAGTACATAGTAAGTTACGGTGTAACAGTTCAACAATGTCTGTGTTACCCAATGTTTACAAACTGCTTTGGGAGTAAATAACCAAATATTACCAAGTAAGTATTATGATGTAATTAAGAAGCACCACACAGTGTATTGCTATGCTATTAAAACAAATTATACAAGGTAGCTACAATCAAATTAATGTTTATCAATACCTAAGTTGCCCCATATTCGCCAATTGCTTATGTGGTGAATTGTCACATATTAATGCTGCCATTAAATTTGAATAGACAGGGAAAATTGAACTCTGCTTGTACAGCTATCAACAAGTAATGCACATGCATCAATAAAAAATTGCATTATTACCAAGAAAAAAAATATCACCCCGTAAGCAAAGAGAAACAGTACTGTAAGAGTCAGCCAGTCATGTTTCTTAGATTTCTGACAGGTATTAACATGTAACAGATCATATGTTTTTGTTTATCTTGCTCATAAAGAAGCACCAGTGAGAGTTGAATAAAACACAATTTACCCAGTAAATAAAGGGAAACTGTAGAGTTAAAGAAAGTCTGTGTGTAATGTGCCTCAAGGACTTTGTTGTGAATTGACGACACCAAAATAAGCCGAATCTATTTGACCTTGTGACCCAGTGACCTTGCGCGGGGCGTCAGGGACCGTCAGAAAACTCTCAACTCAGCGACTGTGTCGACTTTTAACGTCACTGAAAACCTTCGGTTGGAAGATATACCACACCTTTAGATACTGAAACTGAATTGGCGGGATGGAGGAAACGACGAGACAGCAAGGAGAATGTGATTAGGCTGAAAATACAACAATCACCATGAGATTCCACCTCGGGTCACCGAACGCAGGCCGTCCAACTGCTCAACCTCCACAAACACAAACCAAAGTTCAATGGAAAAAAAAAACAAAAAAAAAACGAAAAAAAAACTATCATTATCACAGAATCAGGTTTTTACAGACAAAGTTCACCTAAGTGTTAACAGATGATCTTAATTCATCGCTTTTGCCATCAACTGCTGAGTTTGCTGCCGAAATTCACAAAGCGGCAGTGCCATCTAGTGGCGCTGCGTGGAGGCGCATCTTTTTTCCAACACGCCTGCCCTCGCATGAACCCAGGGAGCTTAACACAAACGATCTGGGTATTATGGTTGCTCAACCAATTCTACGAATAATGTGAGAAAACTGCAACGTTTTGTGAACGTTTGCCACATTGTCTGCTGTACTTTGACTTTGAATGTGTCAGCTGCACTGGGTAACTTTTGGAGTTGTGCTGCACTCATTTTTTTTTTTTTTTAGAAGATCATTTAAGTAGATAAATGTAAAGAAAAATTTAAAAATCAATAATTGAGCTGGTTTCTTTAGATCTCAGTTCTCTCATGTGAAAGTCTCTCGTTGAAAAGGTGCAAAAGTGTCGATTTCACTACTACG
Organism: Poeciliopsis gracilis; assembly: GCA_911649635.1. Taxonomy (NCBI): domain Eukaryota; kingdom Metazoa; phylum Chordata; class Actinopteri; order Cyprinodontiformes; family Poeciliidae; genus Poeciliopsis; species Poeciliopsis gracilis. The sequence continues at coordinate 472,172 of CAJVRI010001029.1, forward strand.
TTTCTGTACTCGGAAAAGGAACAGAAGTTTTACTTTTATTTGCAGAATAACATAAATAAGATCGCGGAAAGTAACATATTAAGTGCACGTAGCGTACAAATACCGCAAAATTTTAAAATGTACAAATTGTGATTTGTGAATATGCAGTTTTCTAAGCAAACATTTCTTTAAATCAGTCTGTGTTTCAGTTTGACTCTGTGTATTTTTTTCCCCAACATTCAATTTTTACACATTCAATTTGAGGTAATATAACTCAAACAAGCGTTTTAAAATGTGTAAATGCATGAAACTCTCCACTTGGTTACGTGGTCAATTTACTGAATGTTGCTTTTTCTGCCAAAAACAATAATAATAATAAAAAAAAAAAACACGTTTCAATTAAATGTCAATTTAATCACAAATTGCTGCAAAACAAGTTGACGAAATAACTCCAAAACAATTTGCATCGGTTGTAAATTTTATTACATTTTTCAAATTCATAACAGCAAGAATATATAGCAATACAGGCCCCATGAAACAAAACAAAACAAAAACAAAAAAAAAAACTTTTCCTCATAACACCACACAACCTGCAAAGTTGAAACGTCACTTCAAAGGCTCTATTAAATACTCTACACGTCTTCTTGATTTAGTGCACGATGTCGTCGTCAGTAAAACCGAGGCGTACACGCTTTCCTGTCAACTCCAAAAAAAACAACAAAAAAAAAGCACCGCGCCCCACCCGTCTGCGAGCTCCTTCCTTATTTCGTTCTGATGATTGGAGTTTTATGGCTTAAGACCGTTGCAACCTACGCACGTCGTTCCCTGCGAGCGCCGTTCCCAAACGAGGCGGACCAGCATGCAAACGCAACGCATTCTTCCAAGGGGGCCTGGAACAGTGAAACAAGCAGAAACGAACTGCGGCAGAGGACAGGATACGTCATCTCAGCACTACGAGCAGAAAAAAAACAAAACAACAAAGCATGCAAATCATAAAGAGAAAAGCAAAACAAAACAAAAACCCTTCAGTTTACATTATATCATAAATAGAAGAAGTGTGTGCTTGTAGAAGAGGAAGGACAACGCGAATGTTCAGAGCAGGGACGTTAACCCTGCAAACGTCCGGCACATTCCAGAAGATGAAACGTGTGCGAGCAAGAAAAGCCTGTGGTTTGTGTCAAGCGGCTGCAGGGAGGAGTCGCCTGTCATCCGGTGTTTCAAGGTGAATGCGGCAGGAGGACGAGGGCAGATGCCTAAACTGATCACAGATTCGCTCAGCGTCCCGCAAAGGCTCCTCACCAAACAGTCAAATTCCTCCAGAAATGCAAATTATTAATTGAATACATTAATCGATTTTTTTAAATAGTTTATACCGATATCTTCAATTGGCATATTTCGTCTCGTTTTTAGATCGCAGAAGTCTACAGATTTCAACTGTTCTGATTGCAAATAGTCACAATTTACCCCAAAACGTACATCTGAGACGGAATGATCTCATGGACGTATATAGACACACATCCTCTTTTTGGGCAACATCGCGAATGTGATGAAGTGAGGACGTGTACTTTAGACGCTGAAGACGCGGCAGGACGGCCGCGGACGCCTCCTGAAAGCTAATTCGGCGAGAAGGTGTTTCGTCTGTTTGAAATATATTATTCAGAAGACGGTGACAGTTATTCCCAGTTTTTTCAAATTTCCTGATATGGTGCCAGTTTGCTAGGTCTCAAAATTAGAATTTTTTTTTATGAAAGTTTCCCTGCTAAAGGACAACTTGCCATATTACTTTTCACTCTCTGGTTCTATTTTCAGAAAGAAGACTTGCTAATGACATAGTCGTTCACAGCAGGAGAAAACACCAAGAAATCAAACAACAGACCTAGAAAACCAGAAATATTCAAATTGCTGCATGACATGAAGAAATAATGAACAATTAAAAGTAGTTAACGGCATCGATTGACAATCGAAGTAATAATTTGACATTGATCATTTGTACTCAGTTTAACGTGAACCAAAAAAAAAAAAAAAAAAAAAAAAATTTAAAAATTTTTAAACTCTCTGTGAACATCCCTGGGGGAAAGCAGAAAGTACCAATATATTACCATAAAATTTGCAGACTTGGGACAATTTCACATTCATTTAATGGGGGAAATCTTTGTTCAACCAGACCAGAAATCCTTGTTTTTTTTTTTGTTGTTTTTTTTATCTTCCAAGGACGAAGCACACATATTGAAACGACAAGGTCTCCGTTTGCAATAATTACAGGGTATTTGGAATGAAACGTACGTACAGGGAAAGCCTTATTTCTTTAGGACTCTGACGTCGCCCTGACATTTCCGTTCAATCCGTTCCATCGACCACAAGCACAGCTGACACAAACGGAAAACAAAATTACTCTTATAGCTACGGTGTTTGTGTTGCATGTATCGTATCTCCCCAAGTGGTGAAACCTTAGTGAGTATAGTCTCTGAAAACCTTTTTTTTTTTTTTTTAATAAAACCACTACTCTATGTTTTCGTATTTTATATATATATATATATAAATATATATATATATATTTTACTCCATTACATTGATAAGATATTGTATACTGTAAATACATCTTTCTGTGTAAATGAGTTCTTATTCAATATTAGTGTGTTGTGAAGTTTATTGTTATTATAAGTTTTTTTTTTTTTTCTCCGTCACTGTATTATATGTATTTCTGTTGACATGCATTCCACTCTGAGTAAAGGTAAAACAGACAGGACATGTTGTGGTAGGTGGGGCCTGGGATGGGGGCGTGAGGGTGGGGGCGAGGGGGCGGTCACGGGAAACCAGACGAACCCCCTCGGGGGCCCCCCCCGCCCCACCGGGCCCCCGTCAGGCTCTTGCGTTGCAGGACGGCCGTGGACGCCTCCTTCCAGAAGTTTTACCGGGCAAACTACAAGCTGCTGACAAAAAAGAGGGAGCAACACTTGGCCTTTTCTGTTTTTTTTTCTTTTTACAATTATAATTATCAAGGTTTCCCCCAGAGACCATGCTAAGCCTGGAGCCCGGCGTGTTTTTGAGTTAAAAGACATTTAACCTTTGCAGGCAATTGGAAAATATCACTTGATAATTGTAGTCGGTGTTCAGACATTAATCTTCCAATCGTCCAGTGACGCATAAAGTCTGGAAAAATGCAAACATTTACAAAAAAAAAAACTTAAATAGATAAGCAATGCTAAGCCTGGTGGGGGCAACAAGTAAAGCCTGGTGGCCCGCCAGGCTTACAGTCCAACCGGGGGAAACCCTGATCATTGTTATTATTCCGCAAAGAGGCAGGAGAATGAGAAACTCAGCGCCCCCTAAATGCAAGCGATGCTTTTTTGTTCAGCCTTTCAAAAAGAATAATTTTTTTTCTTTTTTGTTTGTCCTAGCAAAATTCCCTGTCATCGTTTTTCTTTTTTATTCAAAATAAGATCTCAATATACACGATACTCTCTATTTTTATTTGTTTTTCTTTTGTTGTCTTTTTGACTATGTACAGAAGTGCAAAAAAGTCGACCTTCGTTACCTCTTCATCGCCACAGTATTCCCCTCGCCCCGCCCTTCCCGCCCTAAACCCCGGTTGTTTGCGGTCGGCGGAGTTGGAGACGAGCGCGTCGGACCGCGCCGCCCGCCGAGTTCACCGTCGGCCCGCCGAGTTCACCGTCGGCCCGCCGGCCACGCCTGTAAAAGTGATTAAATATGCAGCTTGTCTTCCAACATGGCCCAATTTCCAGGGAGAGTAGAAACATTTCAACAATAGTTAATATTTGAAATGGATAGAAAATAACATCTTTTACTCTAAACATCTATGAACTAGACTTTTCGATAACATCTTTTTACGCTTATAGGACGAGGTACAAACCTTACAATCGTTAAAATATTAGTCAGTTATTGACGAGCGTCGCCACAGTGACAACTCAGCCTCTCGTGTTTCTATTGTGTCAACACTGTTAAGATACTCATATAAAACATCTTTGTTCAAAGGACACACACACGGAACCAGACTAGAGAAATGAACAGAAAATGCATACGCTTCAACAATATGCATAACATAGAAAATATTGAGCTTACAATCGTAACCGACCAAAAAGAAAAAAACAAAAAAACAAAAAAAAAACAAAAAAAAAACAAAAAAAAAAATGACATTACGTGGAATTTTTGGGAAATCTCTGGACGGGAGGTCACACGCAGAAACACGCCCACACACACGCAGAAACATGCACACACACATGCAGAAACATGCACACACCCACACGCAGAAACACACACACACCTGCAGAAACATGCACACACCCACACGCAGAAACACACACACACCCACACGCAGAAACACGCACCACACACACGCAGAAACACACACACACCCACACGCAGAAACACACACACACACACACGCAGAAACACGCCCAAACACACTTTATCTAATAAACTCATTATTATAAAGATAAATATCATCCGCAAAACCAAAAAAATAAGAACTAATATCAAAGTATTTTCCAAACAAAATGAACACTCCTTGTCTAAGAAGGAAACAGGGGGTGGGGAAAACACACACAGCCACGTCGTGTTCTGTGTGTGTTGCATTATGGCATGGATTAGGCAGCTGCATGGTTCAAAATGGCGTGTTGCATTGTGCTGACCCGATGGTACATGCTAAGGCTTCGGATGAGTAATACAATCAGGTTTCACTTTCTTGCCGCTTTCAAGCTGTCCTTGTCCGTCAATTAAAAATGCCTGAAGAACCACGAGAGAAACAAAACAAAACAAACAGTTTCAGCGATCTAAACACCCGGACCTTCTCTGGGCTGGACGTCCGTCTGAAGTCGGCCCCTCTAGTCCACTCAGTACGTCAGTGACGCAGAAAGACTTTGGCTGACTATCCGAAAGACAGTTCTCAGGTATTAAACAAACGCTCTTAAATACGTCGGACCATATATATATATATATATATATATACACGCACGCACTACGCCGACTTTTCTTCGACGACCTGTAAAACCATGTATGAGAAGAACAAATTATTATTATTATTTTTCTTCTTCTTTTTCTGTTTTTAAAGAAGACAAAGATCATCACACCTCCACCAGCAGACTCTTCTTTACAGATTTCCGTTTGGCCTCACAGCAGTTATTTCGTTGTTTTCGTCTTCATCCCAGAGAGAGACTCCACAGGCCTGCATGCAACTTGCGCTACCTTGAAATATCACTATTACTATTGTTATTCAACTGAACTGTTTTTCACATTTTGCAACACGGCAACCACAAAAACGTCAGAGTGCTCAAATCACATTTGCTCTGCCCCGGACCGACACAAAGTAGCGCAGGAAAAAAATGTGCCGCGTGTTCGAAGTCCAAACTTTGATGACCTCAAGATTTTTCAGACAGTCACCTGCTTGCAAAATGTTGCGTGAAGCGTCGGTGGCAGAACACCAGCGCTCCACGTAACCCCCGAATACGACGAGACGCGACGCGACGCAGGCGGCACTGAGAGGGGGAGGCTTTTCGCTAGCGGAACAGGAAGGCCGATCGGAGGTCATGAGGAAATGGAGGGAAGCGAACGCAGAAAGCCAGGAGAAGGACTCAACGCAACGCCTTACATCTAAATCTAACTGAGAGCACGAGGCTATTTCACAGTTGTGCCATTTTGTAGCTGAGAATTGGCAAAAGGTTTCAGTCTTTCGATGTGCAACAAAACAAACTGCAGCTCTCCTCGCAGCAAAAAGTAGATCATTCGTGAAAAACTGCGCTACTTTGTGTCGGTCTGTCACAAAAAACGAACAAGTTTGTAGTTGCAGAGTGAAAAAAATGTGGAAAAGGTTTTATGACTACTTTTTGCAAAGCACATGCTGGCACAGAAAGACAGATCGTTGCGTTCGCAGGTTCGCATTTCTGAACAGCTGACAAATATCGAAGAATATAGTCGAAACAAAAAAAAAAAATGTAAAAAGGTTTCCATCAGTAGAATATTTAGGGTGCGATAATCAGCGGTGCTTAACGGGAATTACAGGTAATGACGGGTCATGTGGTCGGACACAACATGTTGTCCTGAAAAAAAACCAAAAAAAAACCGCAAACCCCTAAACCAGACACGTATGACTTAAAGGGAATTGTTGAGTTTAAAACTTTGTAACACTGCTTGAATACAATTCCTGTCTATTTTGAGATGCATGGCACTTTACAGGGATTCCTGTAAGGTTAAAGACGTGTGCTTAAGAGATAGAAAGGTAGGCTACAAAGGTTTGAAAGACACATCACAGACATTCAGTTGCTTTCTTGCTCAGGCAAATTCCCTCATCACTGTTAGAAGAACAGAACCAGATAAGAACAACAACAACAACAAAAAACCCCCAAAACAAAACAAAACAAAAAAAAAATCATTGTGCATGCATATGTGGTTCAGTCAGATTATCTGTTCCTTTACTTTAACTGAGATACAAGGTGCACCTTGGTGTAAACAAATGAACACGTTGACATTCGAAAAAACCAACAACCAATAAACGAACAAGACAACGCAAGGGTTGATTCTTGGTCAGCGGACGTACCGATTCAGTCCCGACGACTGCTTTCTCCCCTCATGAACCTTGTGTTGACATTCAAAGTGTGTCTGGTGAATAAAGGTTAGTCGCCTCTGCAAAACGAGAGGCAAGTCTTGAAATACAAATGACGCTCTTCTAATTCTTCTTCTTCGATTTCGTTTCGTTTTTTTGTCCGCCGTCGCGTGAAACTGTGCGCGAGCGTCACGTGAGAACGTCGTTCCTTCTACGCTAACATGCAGATTTTATTCCAAAGCGACTCGGCTCTCGCTGTTACTTGTATGAAGGTTGACCGTTAATCTTGGACTTGACACCAGCACGCTCCATCTCCAGTTCCATCTGGGCAGGTTAAAAGAAAAAAGGAAAGAAAGAAAAAAAAAAACAGACATTTTGATTAATATTACCCTTCTTGTTATTATGTATTACGATACGTTTTGAAGCTCTGCCTTTTTGAGGTGCGGACACTTTAACAGTCTCCATCTCTAGTCCAGTCAAAGTAAATTTCCACCCGCACACGTGACATGTTCAGGTCTTAAAAACATGAGAACAATATCATCTTAGCTGCGCTAACACTGCATAACCCAAGAGTTTCTCTTGCTTTGTTGTGTCGAGGCTTGAGAGAACCATAACAACTCCTGCTAACGTGAAGGCCATTTATCATTTTGAAAATAGCGTTTTAGACTCATTTAAATCAACCCCTTAATTTGATGTGTGGACTAGCGTCCTCTGCTCTCCAAAACATTTGATGCACGAGTCCATCCTAATTAGTTCCCATCATTTTTTTTTTCCATCTCGATTGAAGTTTTGATTTTCTTTTGTTGATTCCGAATGAATCTTAAATCCCGAGATTCATAAAATGATTCCTTTCGTGTGACAGAAGGAGCTGAGAAGATCAGAAGATCTTTGAGGGGTTTATTTCTAAAACATCAGAGTGATTAAATGTAGATTAACTCTGTTTAATTATAAACAATACAAGTCCGGACACAATGTAGCGATAATTTTTTATACAAAGGAAATTTGTTGTTACAGTAATAATAAAAAAAAAGTCACTTTTTGTTTAATTTCGAGTAAAAAAAAAAAAAAAAAACACAAATTCACAGAACATAACAAAAATGAGTGCAATATTTTGCTAACTTTAAAAAAAAGAAACAAGTTTTCTATGAATTTAAGGCTTGGAAGAAGTTGGATTAGAACCTGCTCTCTATTTTTGAACAGTGTCCTACTGATGATGATCAGTTTTCTTGACAAGTGGCAGCATGCAGTAGTTTCTCATTTCAAATCGAACAAAGTTCCCAGGCCGACTGCTTAAAGGTTTCTTCGCCATGGTTGATGCAGTGGCGTCTAATCCAGTGGAGAACGGTGACATCACTAAAAAGGCTAAAACCCACCCATTTTTTTTCTCCGTGGAATAAAACGTATTTTTTCCAGATCCTCAGACGGTTTCTTGCCATGACGAACTCGCAGTGACCAGAAAGAAGAAAGTGCGAGAGCGAATGGCACCAAATTTAACACACCTGCTCCCCATTCGCTACTGACACCTTTTCATGCAAGCGGGTGACATGACAGCGGGGAGAGAAAACGGCTAATTGGGCCCCATTTGGGCATTTTCACTTAAGGCTGTGTGCTCACTTTTGTCACTCACCATTTAGACTCTAAATCATGAGTCTAAATTTGAGACGTTATGTGGGCTGAGTTATTTTGAGGGAGCTAAAAATGAAGGCTCTTACACAAGCCGCACACTAATTTAGATTGTATAAGTCATATTTTCAGTACAAATATTTTACTAAATATTACATTCTACTTTTTAAATCCAACCTGGATTTTGTTTTGCCACAATCTAAATCTTTGCCTCGTTTGACCAAATTATTTGCTTCAAGTTTCTTCACTCTGGACAACAATTTCTGTCCTTTTCTCCCCGTTTCAGCGAAACGTTTGACTCCAGTGAACCATCTCCGCTGTGTTGAAATGGTTTTTGACAGGAACCGTGCAAGACACTCTAATAGGAGGAAGTACATACTGTTCTGACAGAGACTCCTACATCTGGGTCACATACTTGTGACTAGTCAGATGGTCCGCAGATATTATTGGAATCTGACGGAGAGGAGAGAAGAGAAAACAGGAAGACAAGGGAAAACAGAGAGAGTTAGCAAACGGAGCGAACAAAACGAGGACAATCAGCACTTCATGTGAAAGGCGAGCGCGTCGAAACAACACCGCACATGACTAGCAAAAAGATCAGAGCCTTTGTTTTGTCTTCGTGCATTATTTATGAGGGAGCGCAACAGAATCATATCATTTAAAGGAAAACAGAATAGCCAGAGCCGATTTGAAAAAAAAAATGATAACAAAAGTAATAATGTGAAAGAAAGTGAGAGGAGGCAGGAAGAGGAGCAAACCTGGTTGGCTGTTGCTGTTGCAAAGGGAACACTTGTGGCAGGTGTGGTGGCTGCAGACACAGTGGCTGGAGAAGCACCGTGCATCATGGGTACTTAAAGGAAAGATCACACAGGCAAGATGAACCATACGAGAGTTAAAGCTGTTCATGCTTTGTACCTCATTTTCATGTCTGTGTTCAGACTGCTGATAAACATGAGAGAAGCCTCTAGTTTTATGGGGGGGATTTTTGTAAATTTCTTGTTTGGTGAGTGAATTTAACATCTGCGACTGAGTGAAGCTACTCGGTCAGAAACATGGACTATAGATTGGCAAACCAAGGGTGAGAGGATGTCGTCCAAGTCACTTTATTCATGCACATTTCCACTCTCAGTCAGGCCAGAATCACAACCGGATCTTTTCGTTAAATCCGTCAAAGTAAGCCCGACACGGCTGTGCTGAGAACAACAATCTTCAGTGCAGACGTGCTATCTTCAGGAAGACTTCAGGAAGTTTTTTTTAAAGGGCAGTGAGGCATGTAGAAATAAAGAAGCAGAAAGATGCAACCTCTTTTTCCTACTGAGGCATGCTGGCTGTTCATCCAGACGGGTTATCCTGCTTCTTCTCCATCACATACTTTTGAAATTTTGGTGATTATTTCTTTTTTTTTTTTCTTACTGAATTTTTCTATTATTTGGGGCTACGTATCAATATCTGCACTCACTTGGGACATTTTGGTCGAAAGATGTAAAGTTGCTCTTTCTTGTTCATATGAGGTTGCAACTGTTATTTACTGTTTTTTAATGTCAGTGTCAAGATGAGTTAATATATTAAGTTGCTCAAGATCTCACACGCACAGCAGGATATTGCCTCGGCTTCCACTCTGAATAATTAAAGAGCAGTCGCTGCAGAAAGACGAGAGAGGGAGATATATCGAACGCTGTTTAATTGTGGGTCTGAAAACTGGATAAAATCCGCATTAGCAGTTCCTGAGGTTTACAAAAACGGAAGACCTGAAGTCGCCCGCGAGTCTTTGATTAGCGCATCGCTACAATCAGGTTGTTATTTTTTACGTCTTGAAATGTTAAGTGCCAAATTAAAAGAATCAAAAATCAAAAAATCTCAAATTATTGTTGCAGCAAATTTAGTTCCCTCTAATATTTCTGCTCCAATTAAAAGTTCTCTCATGTTTAAGTGGCTTTTCACAGCCTGACAGTGAAATGAAGTACTGCACAGGTTAGAGCGCTTCAGATGGAGACATAATGAAGCGGGCGAATTAAAACTGCAACAAGCTTCAGGTGACTTAGGAGCTAAAAAGAGTAGAAATGTATTTCTTAAAGATGCACTGAGCAGTCCAGTAAAACCTCCAATTGATGTAAAAAAAAAAAAAAAAAAAAGCTCCTTAATGAACAATTTTTGCAATTCAAGCTGAGGCTGCCGTAAAGAGACTGTGACTTCAGTCAAACGTTTTGCAGGGCGAATGATGTGCTCAAAATATCAGGACGACTTAAAAGTGACAGGAGAGACCACAAAGGACTCAAACATGATTAGTAAGGAAAGCTGGCACCTACCAACACTTGTTGCAGGTGTCATGCACAAAATCGAGCCTGCCCATCATGCATTGCAACAGGGATCGGAGTGAATGGGAGGGGAGCGTGGGGTGAGGGGTTAAGAGGGAGAAGACATCAAAGAAAAGAAAAATAACATTTTTTTAGAATCACACAACACCGGATTTGACCTGGACATGAACAAATTACGCTCACAGTGGGTTTTAAACGGGCCGAGCTGAACTGAATTGCTTCAGCCGGCCATCGATACCGATTATGAGGAATAATAGGGTACGTAACAGCCTGAATTTGCCGGCCCATTGAATTAAAATTAAACACTAGCGGTGGCCTCGTTTCACCAGCGGCCTCACGGCAACTGTTTGCACCATGAAATATTTGAGTGACCTCCTTTTCTGAATCCCCTAAGTGCGCTGCGGTGACCTGACAGCCCAGCGGAGTGAGACATACGAGGAACTGCTGGGAATCGATGGCCAGCTATTCTTAGGCTGTCAGACGAGAACACCGGCCACACTGTAAGATGACTCTGCAACGTCTAGAGAGGTACTCTGCAACAAGGCTGTCCTTGTGTGTATTTGCATGCATGCACTTGATTATAACACAGTCTTTAGGCGGAGGGCGTATCCTTCTTACTTTTGATGGTCCAATAAGATCCTGTCAAACGTCGACATCTGGTTAACTAAGCTAGAAGCCATTTATGTGCCCTGATTGTCTGATGGCTTGGTTGGGTTTTTTTTTTTTTTTTTCCAACAGAAAGCAATTTGTAAAGAAGATGATACATCAATTGCTTGGTTTGGCCTCCAGAGCGAATGTTTGTACAATACATTTGTCAATCTGCCTCAAAACCTAAATTCATGCTGTGTCGAAATATTGACTTACAAAGGCATTCATACCCCTTGAACTCATTCTAATTTTCGCAGCTCAGAACTGCGTTTTGTCGCTGAAAGCGTTTCACGTTTATATTCCCACATCAGATCCACTGCTCTCAATCGCACCAAATTCACAAGTAGAATCAATCTCTATTTGATCTTGGCCTCAGAGGTTTTGATGGAGAACATTAGTAAACAAGCCGCATCACTAAGGAAGACGCCAGGCGGGTCTTTGAACATCTCATTCAGCAAAATTCAGTTGATTCCTAAATTCCCCCACTGTGGGATATTTAGGGGTATTTCTATTCTATTCTATTCTATTCTATTCTATTCTATTCTATTCTATTCTAGTCTATTCTATTCTATCCCACAACAAAACAAGAACGGCACAACTGCAAACCTACCAAGAGAAGACACAAATCTCCACCTAAACTGGACAGTGTAGCAATCAGTTAAATAACTGCAGGATTTGTTTAATCCTGCAGAAACTGCAGAATCTATTTGCTATTAGTTTCACAATCCAGAAATCCCATCACGAAAAGATGTCAAGATGAAAGCCACTGTTGAAAGAAAGCTGTAAGAACTCCCAGTTTGTAAAACCATAGAAAACTGACATCCTTCGTCCTATTTTACTGGATAGGACGAATCCTATCATCCTGGTGACCTTTGATTTTCCTACTTTTGTGTCATAGGACTTTCAAATAAAGGCCAAAAAAAAGTAAAAGAAAAAAAAGAAAGGATACAAAAATTCCCAAAATGAAAACCTGTCAGAAGCAGAAATAAAAAGTCGGGGCTTTAGTGAAGGTTCACCTGCTGGCTGGAGATTGACCCAAAACAGTGAAAGGCTTTATGTCAACACATATTCATTTATATTTTTTTTCTGAACGGCTCGGGCCGAGTCCTGACTTGAATCTCGCTGATCATCTGTGCCGCCAACTGGAAAACCGGTCGTCTCTCTGTTAACTCTGACTGAGCTTTGGCTACGAAAAGGTCAAATACAGTAGTTCCAGTCTGGCTGTTTCGCTTTTTCATTCCAAATATTTCCTCATTTTCATTCCCCTTCACAATAATTCGCTAGTTTGTGTTGGTCTTGCAAATTAAGGTGTTTGAATATTACGTTCGGAAAAAAGTTCAAGGTGTGTGAATACGTGACTAAAGTACTGTATGCAGTAAAGATCATGCAAGTTGTTCAGCATGACACTGACACACACAAAAAAACACACATTCAGCCATTCTTTAGTGATGCTGAAACATACATCCGATAGTGACTAAGCAGCCTGCATTATGACGATATTTGCATATATATATATATAAAAAAAAAAAAAAAAAAAAAAAAAAAAAGGTCCTACCTGATGGTATGAAGGCAGCCTGCTGCTGAAACTGCATGTTGGCCAGGGCCTGTTGGTACTGGAAAACGCCAGCATTGAACATGGTGTTGGCACCGTTGGCTTTTTCAAGTGCAGGTCTCTTTGGTAAAGGAGGCAAGACAGGAGGGAGCCCCTGATAAGGGGGGACGACGGCAAAAAGAAAGGGACGGGGGAGAGAGAAAAAACAAAGAGTGGCGACAGCAGGAGTCAGACGAGAGAGAAGAGAGAACTCCATTAGAAAAGCAAAGTTTTCGTCTTGAAATGAATTATCATTCATTTCGTTAGAGCAGCACGTAATGCAATGCTGCTGAGCTAGATCAGCAACATTAGCAATAAACATGGGCGACGTGACTGATACTAAACAGCTTCATGGCTTATGTAAAAGATAAGACATCATAATTTCATTAAAGAATATATGAACATTGATAGTACAAGAGCTAGTTCTCATCATTGGTCAGTGAAGAGCAATAAGATATTTAGCGTGGGACATGTTAATATCGTTTCGACACCTTCCTCGACAATTATTCATGCAAAATGAAAAATAACATGCAAAGCCTACCAAGACACTAATAAAGAACTGAGGGCTCGCCAAAAGGCGATGAACTAAATTGTGACTTTCCATCTGTTGAGCAAACGTTTCTGGTGTTTTTGAACTAATTTCTCCAGCGAGAAAGTGCTCCGTAAACAGAGTTAAGGCGTCACATGAGTTCATCCCCGATCGGCGCTCCCACAGTTTCAACAGTCAACGACATGTACAACACCGTGGCGACATGCCAGGCTAAAAGGTGAAAGGTCATAGTACCGGGTCAAAAGTTGCGTCGAGGGGTCGCTTCAGTGATTTGACAGCCGACTGAGTCTTAATTAGCAGGCAGCGAGCGCGTGATGCGGCAATGGGCCAATGGGGTTCAAGCGCAATAACATAAACCAGCAAGCGAAGGCGCGTCATGGGGCAGAGGGGGGGGCAGCAGTGCAGTGTGGGTCGGAAAACAAACAAACAAACAAACAAACAAAAAATATAAAGAAATCATTTGAATGCAATATACACCACTTACAAGACTACAGCATGCGCTTAGGGTTACTGGAATGAACATTTACAGTTAGCAAGGAAATTTGCGTTCGTCAATCGGAGATGGAAGGGAAAAAAAATGCTGTAAGAAGGAGAGGAGGATCAGCTGACCTTCTTTTTATCAGTTTAATGAAGGGGAAAAGGAAACTGTCAGTCACTATCAATTCAGGTTTAACCAGAACATATTTCCATGATAGCATTCGAAGCTGAAGTTTATTGACTGGGCTTTTCAATATTTGTCTGCTTAAGCCGCAAAACCCATCAGTTATCCCTCAAAGCCGAGGCTTCCTGCTCTGATCGCTGATCATTATTTTATAAACGACGTGGCGGCGTCATCCAAGTTTATCCAAGCTATTTTTTTCCGAAGCAGGACTTACTATTGTTTTGCACCGAGGTTGTATGTTTCTAAATCTTTCAGTGGAAGTTTATTTCATCTGTCTTTTTCTAGATCTTTATGGGTGCCCGTAATAGTGGTTGGCGGTGTTTATGTTTAATTTACGGCCTTGTGACATATCATCTGCGATCGAGGTTCTTGTACCAATGAAAGCCTTTTTGACCTTATGCTCTAATCTTAATTAGGTACTTCAGTGTTGTATTTACTGCAAAGTGTTAAACCTCATTAAGCCACTGGAGGTTATTTACTGGCATCTTTAATCTGTGACTTTTACATGGTTGGCCTATTGCACTTTGCATAACCTGCAGCCATATCAGTGTCTCTGATTTGGAATTTAAAATGAAATATTCACACAGCTTGTCCGCAGAAAGAAGCATGAAGAGAGTTTCCTCTAGATATCTATCAAGTCAGCAGCTTTCCTCATGACTGCGCAGGCCATAATATGATCGCTACATAACATCTATTTTTTTATTATAATTTTTTTTTTTTAATTGGTGTAAAAGTCTAAGTTTCCAAGCCACATAATTTTGGGTTGTAAGCCATAATTGTCAAAATTCCATGTAATAAAAGTCTTGAAATGTTTCGCAGTTTCCCTCCCAATCTATATTTGAGTCTCACTTTCTCACTCTTTCCTTTTCTCTCCTTTCGATGGATATCAGCAGTAAACAATATTGTTTTTCTTTCAGGCATGTGCAGGAACATCTAGCTAATTCTCCTCTCTGGATTTACCTGCACAATGTCATCTACAGCACTTAGCTAAGCAAAACTTTATTGTGTGTCCCCAGAGAAAGCCATCTCTGCATTGCAGAAACGGCACTAACTGGAGCAGTGGTCTCCACACAGCTGTCCTCTCAGCAAAAAAATAAAAATTTAGCACAGGCTTACTATTGACTGAGCAGCGAAATACACGGCTAATGAAGCAGCAGAACAAGGGCGAGTGAAGAGAGGAGCAGAAGGCTCAGTCGCACACTAGTGCAGTCAAGTAAGCATGTGGATCTTTAATTGCATAGTGAGTTACAGTTGTTCACTGCAGATGTAATGGGGAATTTGATGAGTAGGACAGAAGCGTCTTCCTCTGCACGTAAGAGGTTCGGTGGCTCCAAATGTGAAAATTTCACGAAGCAAATCAAGAATGAGTTGGGAATAGCTATCTGAATTTATCTCTTCCACACTCTCCTTTGCTTTGGCGGCGTAATTATCGGACAGATACCCACCAAGGCAGCGGCGGCCGCAGCCTGGTTGACTTGGTGCTGGGCGGCTTTGATTTTGGCCTGCAGGTGAGCCGGGGGGTGAAAGTACTTGCACTTCTCCCTCGAGCAGCGGCCCTTTATGTAGTCCATGCACACAGTGACTGTGTTGTCATTTGTGTCAATCATAGTGCTGTCTGACGGATGGGCAAAGCGGCAGTCGTTCTCCCCTCGAGTGCAGTTACCTCGCTGGTACTCCCGGCAAACCTGGGCAACAAACAGAACGGGGAGCGTCAGGCATCAGCATCAGGACAAGACGGAAGTGACCTCCTCCCAGTCTTCACCGTCTGTCCTCCCGGATTCGTTCAGAGCGCGACAAGCAGTTTTCCTGTCAACAAATAATTCTCCCACGTGAGCTGCACACTCCTGCAGCTCCTCTGAACCAATGACTCCTGATTAGAAATGTCCTACTTGACCTGCAAGTTCATCTGGACGTCCGTTTCTCTGTGACTCTGGGGTCGTGTCATGTTCTGTGCCTTCTCAGATTACAGACCAAACTGCGCTCTGCGAGACGTTCGGAGCCTGGGATTTCACTGCGATCTCTAACGCTGCTTCGAGCTTCCTCACAACCTCGACCCTGATCTGTTTGGTGCGTTTTGTGATCTTTGTCATGCTAATTGTTCCCTAAACTTGTTAAATCAAACTTTATAGAATGAAAAGAGTTATACCGTTTGCTTAGAGGTGTCGGAGTAAAGGGGGTGTCTACAAATGCCTGATTACATTGATGAAAAAGAAAAACACCAATTTATAGTGTGTCACATGCAATTCCAATCAAATAAGTTGAGAATCTGGTGGTAAAGGGATAAAATATGAGAAAAAAAAAATAGATTATCAATTTGACTTCAGAACTTTACATCCAAACTGTGACAAACGTGTCCATTTCTGTTGATGTGACACACCGACTTGCATTTTGTCGTTCAAGTGAGCATTTTTGTTGTTGTTCCCACAACGGACAGAAGGGGGCAGCATCTCCACGAACCTCGGAAGGAAGGTAAGGAGGGATGTAATTGCTTCAGTATGAAATTTACTGGCTTAAGTGAGGCCCATGGGAAATATGCGGCAGGTTCGCCTCTGGGGAGGCTTTAGCTGACGCAATCACCTGAATACACATAATAAATAACACAGAGAGACGCACAAAACCCGGCTACACACACACACACACACACACATGCACACACACAAAAAAAAACATTTTCTCTGGTGACTCAAAGCAATGATTGACCTTAAAGAAGCATGTCTCCACCTGGCTGTTTTTCTAAGCTGCATTTTCGCCATTAGCCCTCGCAGAGTGAAACGTACTTTCATGGCGGGCTGAACTAACCGGCGTTTCCATGACGTTTACGAGTCTGTAATCTGGAAAGCAACTCTGACGAGACAAATCCCCGTTTTCTCCAACACCGACTGACGTTGAAGACTGACATTACATCCCTCTTACCCTTGCTTCACCTCCCTGGGTTTTCTGTCATCTTTTTGTTTTCTTTCCTAGTTTGTTTGTTGTTCTTTTAAAGCGAGATCGCCTTGTTGTTGTCGGGCTGATGTTGGCGGGGCAGGCAGGCAGGCGAGGGAGAACGGAAGACATTAGAAGGGCTGATGAATAAAGAGCAAGTGACTGACAGATGGCGAGTGAGGAGACAGGGGTGCTGCCAAAAAAGATCAGAAGGCAAGAGACGACTAAACGATAGCAGATCAGGCGTTCGGGGGCGGCGAGCGTCTCCTCACAGTTACGCATTAGCAGGAGTTAAATCAGTAAAACTGATTCACTCCACAAACACACAAAGGGGCCCCTTAATCATATTTTTGGCCCCACTTTAACTGTCCCTCTGGGACATTTGCATCAGCAGGGCTGCAGGTAAAATGATTTAATGCACATGGAGATAATGATGATGTAGTGAAGCAGATTAGGAAGAGAAATGTGAGAGACGACAAGGAAATATTTCTGAAGAAAACAGTCTGCAAGATTGTCTTCTAAAATTGGACCTTCTGCCAGCCACAATGAATTATCTACTGACTGGTATGAGAATTTATTTATTTTTTCTTTTTTCCATGGAATTTCTGGTATGTTTATTTTAGACGACACTAGAGTATAAGTCAAGGCAGGCAAGTCTCTCTGAGATGTTTTTTTAAAGAAATTCTGGTGAGAAAGTACAGAAACAGGCATATTTTTTAAAAAAGTGAAATAAACAAGAGTTATTGGCACTTTGTTAAACTCGTAAATACAGTGCAAACGCTTGAATAAAGCCGCACGACGGCCACGAACCTCAACACATTTCATTGGGTTTATTCCGACAGCACAAAACTGCAAAGTGGAAAAATCATTCAAATGTAAAAGTCTTCCACTGTGTTTCATTGGTTCAAAAAATTAGTTTCCCAACTTTTTGTTAAAGATCCACAAAGTTCAGTTCAGGTCTCGTCTGACATTAAAAGGTTCATTTTTTCCATGTCCCTTGCTCTGCATGCAGAAAAATGTTAAACTGGACGGCTGTCCTTCAACAATGGCTCTCTTCTTGAAACTTTTTTTTTTTGTATAACTCAATGAAATGTTTTCCTGTCAACAAATTCCCCCAACTCCCATTCCTGCTCTCTGCTGTGTTCTTTGGCTAGCAGGATGCAATTTATCCACTAATGTGCTCAAACGGACCTTTGTGTCATCCGATTTTTGCACAGCTATTCTGGGGAAATGCTAAAAAAGTAGCTCCTGTCTACAAAATAGCTAGCTTATTGAGGGATTTGATTGCACTGGATTTTATTTAGGGGTATCAGAGTGAAGAGGACGGGACAAAAATGTATGCCACAATTCTCCAAATCTGTTTGTAAAAGAAAGTGAAGAAAGTGAAGAGAAATTGGCAATTCCCTTCCAATTCACAACCATCTAGTACTTTGTGTTGCATTTGCCAAAATAAAAAAAAAAAAATATCTGATCAAATACATTTATGTGATATGTGACAAAATGCAAAAACTTTTCTAGCGGTATCAATACTTTCCAAGGAGCTGTATTTTACCACTTTTGCCTGTGAGATACCAACTTGAAGAAAACAGTTTTAGACACAAATGGCACCATTTTTGCCTGCAGTCAAGCCTGACCACTCCTTTGTCCGTGACATCCAATCTGTGCTATTTCCTTTTTTTTTGTTCTTGTTACCCTCATCTGTGCTCGCCTCCAACCCTCCTCTGACGACCACAACAGGTCTGAGGATCGATTTCCGATCGCCCGCTCCATTTCTCTTTTCCCGTCATTGACCCGGTCCTCCGTGTCACATGCCGCCCGCCCGTCCGCCGCAATCTGGCGACTCGCTCGGCCTCGTCCCCCCAGCCCCCAACCCCCCCATGTTAATTAGCCCGCCACCAAACATCACAAGTGCAAAATGCAAGCTTCCCGGCGTCCTCACACGCCTCCCGCCTGCCCTCCAACGATTTGGCCATTATTCCGCTGCGAGTGTTTCCCTGAATGCAGCTTACATAATGGATGAGATTGACTTACCGTCCAATTAGCGAGCAATTGGAGGGGGGGCCGCTCATCAGGTTTCAAATGACTAATTGTTTTTCATCGAAGAAGGGAAGCTTTTTGTTTTATACAGGAACACTCCTTTTGTTTCCGAACTACTTGAGATTTTGCCAAACACAGTCGTCTGCAGCCTGTTCATTGGAACAAGTTTAATGTTTATTGAGAGATAATCTCATTAGTGTCGTTTTTTTTGGGTTTTTTTTGCCTTCTTCTTCTTCCCTTTGCTTAATTTTTGGCAGTGACTGAGTTATGATAATAAGGTGTAGTTACTGTGACCGAAACTGTATACAAGATGCATAATTAAAGCCGACAAACAAAAATTGTTGAGGCAAGACTTTCCAACTCCTGCCTTTTATTATTCAAAAGAGGCGTCGGTCGACGTTTCAAAGCCTCGTCTGTTTGCGCAGCTTGGAAAAAAAGCGAGGAAAAAAAAAAGATCCTTGGCTGCCGCGACGTTTACTGGAGCTTTGCTGATTTATTTCCTAATCTGGGGCTGATTTGGAACTGACAAAATATAAATGCTAATCCTTTTCATCTTTGTGATCAACAGCTTGAAATATCAGAGGTTTTTTTTGTTTTTTTTTACATATTTATATTCTTTTTGTCTTTCTCACCTCCAGTCTGTCCGTCCTCATGAGCTTCTGTGCGGCGGCGGCGGCGGCGGCAGCAGGTACTGGGACGCTGGGGTTGCTGGTGACCAGTACGGGCGCGCTTGGCAAGATGTCAGCGGGCATCAAGCCGGGCGACACGGGGCCAAGGTAGGGGTTGAACGCAGCGGCTGCTGCTGCGGCATTGGCGTTCGTTGCAAGGCTGGGCGTGACTGAAAACATGGGCTACGCAACACAAAAAGGGAAAAACGAGGTAAAGACATTGAAATTCAGCAAAATCAAACCGAAGGAAATTCATCCGGAGAAAGTCTTCGACACGCTCACTTACCAGATGATTCAAACTGATTTCAGTCATTTTAATCATGTCCATAAATGTGAACAAGATGTAAAGTAAATAAAATATTGCGCTTTGATTATGAACATGAAGATCCACTCTGGATTAAACTAAATTTGCTAGATCTGCCATGAGAATTTAGTTACATGTTTGAGGTCAATTTGAATGTTTCTGCAATTAAAAAGCCTAGGTTTTGACTAGACCACTTTGGCATTTGGAAGTTAAGATGCAATCGGTACTAACTGTCATGTAGATGAAACACATGACTGTTTCTTTTCGATGGGGGATTTTATGACATGAACAGGATTGTACAGTCTTGGGGGTTGTGTCGATTTTTACGAGCTGCTTGTTTTGTGGGCTAATTTTTGATTTTGTCATTAATTATATACACACCTCGGAGCTTTGTTTTGTTCCAAAAAATGTAGCACTTCCGCACCGCTAATGTGTACGCCGCTATTTGTTTTAAAATTATGGTTCCAATTTCGTCTCTTTTCGTCTATTTGATCCACTCTTTCAATAACAATCACATCTGCATACGTGAAAGATGCTTCTGCAAAGCAATGGCCGATCAAATTGAAAATACGCTGACGCAAACATTTTTCTGATTCTTATTTGTCTAAAGTTACTGAAAAACGTCACTTTCCTTCACCACAGTGACGTTCGTGAAGATGATTCAAACAGACTGCGTACTATAACGTGAATGAATAACATCTGCAAGCGTTTGACAAATAAAGCACGTGTTGCCGTCTTCTGTCTTTGATCGCAGCTGCCCTGGACTAGACTCTCGCCCGTCGCAGCAGTAGCAACGATGGAAGTCAAGCCGTGAATCCGTGTGACGTGGGAGAGAGGTGCTTCTCTGCTCTGCCTGTTTGTGTGCTGTACAGAAATTGACCCGAGAAAACGTCCTCCTCACATCTCCTTTGTCCTCGTAATCTTCCAAAACGGAGGCCGAGGCGTAAACAGGCTGACACGGAGCACGGAAAGTTTTTCCCCGCCCGCTCCTGACCTCGGGCCCCCTGTCAGCTGGGAGTAATAGAGGAGCAGGAGCAGCCAGAGCCGGACAGCCACATTCTTCCTCGAAGCCGCCTTCGCTGCTCTGCTTTTTCTCAGGAAAGTAAGATATGATGTTTTGAAGCGTCAAATTCCTCCGGGTCCCCCCACGGCTCAGGAATGCCCGAGGAGTCCAGATTTGGGTAGGTAGGACGTAGCTGAGACATCCGTCTGAGCTATTTGCGACTGGAGCGGCCGGGGGGCGGGGGAGACATGATGTCACTGCAAAAGGCTCACAGTCATGATATTTTAATAATGCAGTGATGTCATGCAGCAAGGAGCTGTGACCTCTCTTATAGCCTTTTTCGGAATGCCTCTTTCTATGATACCGCAGATTCTCTCGAGCCTAAAACCACCGAACTGAGCGAGGGGGACTGGCGCTGATGTAATGGATATATTTTCTCACGAAATACTTTCTGATGGTAATCTCTGTCGGAACAGTAATGTGTTTTTTTTGCACTTTAAAACATTCAACCTTGCTACTATGGAACCGAACGTATTATTCTGTGTTGGCCTTGAGTAAAGAAAAACTGCATTTTCTGTCTGGAGCTTGTTCAGTATGACAATTTATTACATCTGTGATCTTACTCTGTGTTTTAAAAACGGTGGGATGAAGCATCACTGTCAAAACAAATACATTTTGTTGGAAACAAAACAAACAAACAAAAAACACTATGATTGAATTTATTTCCACATTTTTGTTTCTGATTTTAAACAATAAACAAACACATGCAAACAATAAAGAAATAACTGAAAAAAAAAAATCTGTTCACCACATTGTGACTGAATAATGAGAGGGTCTTGCTAAAACTCATGTCAATTAATTCAATTTGTATTTGGCGATGAAAAGCTACAGCAAATTTACAATGTATTTTGTTTGAATTTTATATAAGAAACTAAAAAAAAAAAAATTGCACCAACAAAAACGGCGACATTAATTATTATCCCTGAGGTGGAACGTTATGCTGGCAGAAATCCAGGTTAGAATAAATAATAAGGGTTGGCGACCCAGGACAAACACGGCCAAAATTAAAAAGAAGGATTTACTTTAGTCCTCGGAGGGAGGCTGGCAAACTCCCACTCCTAAAGACGGATCTTAACCGAATAGCAGGTTTTAAGAAGGTAGTTTCGTCAGCTGTCTCGTGTTCGCCTGACTCGGAACGCTTCTGAAAAGTTGCATTAAAGTTTGTGGTGATAACAGTAACTCAAGAGATTACAGGGGGGGATTTAGTGCTGCCAATAAATGCCAATAAATGTAATGAGCAGAACCAGAGTCAGCCTCTTGAAATTTATGCTTCCCTCTCACTCTGTTCGGCGACGCAGTAAAACTGTATTCATTCAGCCTTTTATTTTTTTTCTTTTCCTCCCTTCTTCTTTTCCAGAGCCTATCGACAAAATCTGAAAAAAAAAAAAAAAAAAAGGCTGAAGAATCCATTGCGGGACTTAAAGAAGGAGTGGATCATCTTGGAACTGCAAAGCCTTTTCTTTTTTCTTTTTTTTTGTTTTGTTTTTGTTGTTTATGTCATGGTGAGAAAGAGTTGAAAAGAGAGCAGGAAGACGACAGCCTGGCAGGGAAGGACACAGCAGCAGAAGAAAAGCAGTAAGTGAAAGAGGCAGGAAGAGATAAAGGGAAGAGGAAAAAGGCGGGCAGGCAGGTAAAGTAAAGGTAATGGAATGTCAGCAGACCTTTAGACTTAGCCTGCAAAGAAAAGTTAAAAAGGGAGCTTGTCGTGTGTAAAAGGAACAAAGGTGGACGCGCTTTTTTTGTCAAGGCTTTAGATTTCCTCCTTCCTTCCTCCTTTTCTTCTGAGTGCAAAGTTCGCCTCTCTACCCCAGCATCTCTTGAGCTGATTTTCTTTTCCTGTGCTCCCGCAACTACCACTCGCCTCGTCGTTTGCGTCAAAATAAAAGGCGCTTTCATTTCTCTCGTGAAACTGTCCAGAGGGTGAGGTAACAGGGATCCATTACATCTGGCAGTGAGTGATGGGGCTCATAATACTTTTTATTAGACAGTAAGCATCGACAGATAGCTCATATTATGTTGTTACGGAACCGTAGCACTCGCTAATTCGTTTTGCTTGTTTGAGCAGCTCCTCGGCTCTCTTACCCCGCCGCTTTTTGAGAAACGACCCGCGCGGGTCAAAATGTGAAGAAATGAAACGCTTTGCGCTGCTCTCATCATTACGCGTATTTGCTAAATAATTTCTTATCAACTCTGGACAAAAAAGGGTGATACTTTGTAAGGACAGAGAGAGTAAGTTACATCTTGCTGTGGTGTGAAGCACTTTTTGAAACAACCTTAATCATCAACTGACCATCTGGAAGTGCGATACTCTCTCTCCACTCCCTCTGTGTGTCCCACAGGGTCAAATATTTCTTAGCTGGATTATTCGATTAAATACATCTGATTTACTTCCCGATGTAAAGCACTCCCTTCAAGCACTCCACATGTGGACCTGAGGCAGTCTTCATCAGTCCACAGAGATTAGTGCAGGACAGGGTTATGTCATAACGAGAATTATCTTCTGGAAGGGGCATTTGTATGCCGTTTTTGTCATTTTTGTTGCACTGGCACATGTATCTGATATAGGAGGTCACTCTAAATTGCAATGGTAATTTAAAAATAAAAAAAAAAAAATGTAATGTTTTGAAAATCATTTAAATGAATCTTATGCTTTTGAATCAACTCCAGTTCGGTTCTTCCTCTGCTGCTTCACTTGCTGTGGAGCAAAACTGGCAAAAGCAAAAAAACATATAAATAAGTAAAAATAAAAGTTGTAATTGTTTCAGAACGTCATCAAAAACCATTTCAACTATGTAATTGTATTATTGTATTATTTTTTGCTTATTTTTAGGGATTATTTTCTCACTTTTTCAGTTAATTCACATTGGAGCAGGGCTATTTTTGATCCACGTAATGGTTTTCAGATGTATATATATATATATATATATATATATATATATATATATATAAGATTCTGGTCATTGGTTGATTTAATGATCCTGTCATTTTGCTCATTAGTTAGATCAGTCATTAGTAGCTAAATGTCAGTAAATGCTCTACATGCCTCGAAGAAAAAAATAAAACTCAAAACAAAACAGAAATCCTGACCCTGTGATGCACTTATATATATATATTTAAAACATTGAAACTTTTGAAGTCGTGGAGACATGCTTGTTCTCACCACTGGTTGTAGCTGTGCTCCGGGGATCATGGCGTTGGCGAGCTGCATCTGTTGGGCCAACATGGCCATGTTTTTCTGCTGAATTAGGTTGTTCCTTCCGTTGATCTCCAGCTGCGTCTTTAGGTGGGGAGGAGGGTGCAGGTACTTGCAGTTCTCCCTGGAACAGCGTCCCTGGTTGGGTGAGAGAGAGAGAGAGGAGGGAGGTATGAGAAAAAGAGGAAGGAGGAGGGGCGAGGAGGATGAAGACAAATGTATGGCCGACTGGAAAACTCTGTCTTCTAATTGCGGCTAAGTATCAGAAGGGAAGACCCTTGACTCAAGTTGTTGCAACACTGTCTAACAGAGATTTGAACCTAAGTTATCATTAGGAAGTAAATTAGGGCCGTCATTTTCTTTTATATATTTATATATACTGTATATAATTTTTTTTTTCATCTATGAGAATAAAGAAGTAACTTTGGGTGATTTCACAGATCCCTCTTGCTTATTTTTGGGGGATTATTTTGTTTTTTATGGAATAAGATGATTCAAAGCCAAACCAGACAAAATGAAATATGTCAACATAGAAAAATCAGGTGATTTTAATACTTTTTTTGAATTAAGAGATTTTGAAATTATGAATTGTTTTACCCTTTCGGCTTTCATCAGTAGCTGAAATGGAAGGGAAACCGGAGGAGAGGTTCACATGGATAAATGCAATAGATTTCTTGCAATTGTTGTTTTGGGGGAAGAAAATAAATCAAATCCATCAAACGTTTTTGCTTTTTCTTGAGTTGCCGCCAGAATAATTGTGAAGTGGAA
The DNA here is from genome assembly GCA_911649635.1 of Poeciliopsis gracilis. NCBI lineage: Eukaryota > Metazoa > Chordata > Actinopteri > Cyprinodontiformes > Poeciliidae > Poeciliopsis > Poeciliopsis gracilis. Next base: position 497,053 of record CAJVRI010001029.1, read on the forward strand.
AGAAAACGATACATTGCTTTCTTTATCTTATTTTTTACTACTAAAGAGACGTAAAAGCGTGCTGAGCATCTAAATTTGGCTCACCAGGGTCGATTCTTTCTGGAATAATATTTAGCTGCAATTTCAGCTACAAAGTCCGTGGAGGTATTTTGCACATCCTTCACTGGAAAGCAGCTCCGGCTCAGTCAGACTGAACGGAGAGCGTCTGTGAACAGCTATTTTCTGCTCTGGTTACATATTCTCGGTCAGATTAGGCTTTGAGGATTATCTGACGCATGAATATGTCTGACAGAAATAATCACATTGGAACTGTGTGTGTCTGTTCAGGGTTGTGGTTCTGCTTTTTTTTGTTTGTTTTTTTCTTCAAAATTGCCCTGAACTTGGCTCCATCCATCTTCCTATCAACTCTTTGTTCTTGCTAAAGAAAGACATCGCTATAGGATGGGATTGTTGCTGTTATGTTACACTGAAAAGACGCTCTGCTCAGGCTGATCAAGTCGAAGTTTTCCACCACAAAGCACTTTGTGTGCAGCCCAGAAAGTTGAACTTTCATCTCATGTGATCAACACTCATTCCTCCAGATGTTTGATGTGTCCCCTACATTGAGTTATTGCAAACTTTAAATTGATGTCAAATCACTTTCAGGTTTTGATTTTGACACTTCTCCATAAAAAAAACCAAGTCAGTGGGATCTGTAACCTGTCAACAGATTGTCCCACCTGGACAACAGACCACTTTCCCTCATTTTATTTATTTATTTTATAAAGGTAAACGTAAGGGAAGTGAATACAAATGCATTCCTCACTGTTCAGATGTTTATTAGAAGACATTTTTTGAAGTTCAAAGAAGGGGTGGTGGTAGTCTGTAATATACGGACTTAAATTTTGAAGGTAGTATCGCTATAATGGTAAAACACAACAAAAACTATTCATTACTTCTCTTTTAGGCAACTGTATGGGAGTCACAATGTGACAACAATCCTGGCCACACAAACACTGCTCTTGGAAAACATATTCATTTATAACATGCTTCTTTGGGACACAAGTCACAAAATGAAGTTCGGTTTGTGCCGCGACACTGCGCATAGTAACTGCACTTAATCAAATTTTCAAACTGATTCATTTTTATTGATACCTTAATATAATATTTGTTCATATTATCAATTATTAATATGAATAATAATTCATATTGTTACGAGTTATAATAGTGTTGTCCGGACAATCGTCGGGATTTTCCGTATTGACAAAACAGACAACTTTAGTGATTTTAAATCTTATCAAGACAACGATAAATCTAAATGTCAAACGATACGATAAATGCCCAGCCCTACATTAAAAGCATTTCACCAAAGGTCAACCAGGCTGCCAAATGTTATGCACATCAAACCAAAGTTGTGTTTGTGGTTTGTGCTAAAAAACTCTTTGTCTGTGCCTCCGTAACTTTAAAGATAGGGTAAGTATAAAAGAAAAGGACATGTCTCAGGTGCATCGTTTTTCTTCTACTTAGGAAATATGTGCTACCTAAGTTGGTACCGATAACATACCAATAAAATGCCAATAAAATCTGATCGTAAAATGCGATGGGTAGAAGACCTCTGTACAATCAAACAGAGTAGAAAGAAAGCGAACCGCCGCTTGGTTCAGTTCTGCCACTTTGGCTTCAATCAAAAGAAAAAGTATCGTCGTAATATCGCGTCCTAATCCCCCTTTACTTTGCCGCCCTTGAGACTGCCGGATGTGTTGCAAAAAGCTCCATAAGTGACTATTGATTGCCACCTGAATTAACCAAATGAGTTATGTGTCAATATTTGAGATCGTTGCGGAAAAGAACAGGCTGGAGAACTGATGCGGGATCGATACATGATTGAAGCCTTCTGCCAGAGCGGCAAACACAAGCACACATAGCAGCAGTCTAATATTATTCCAGTGTCTATAGACAGAGCAGCGTGTGTGTGTGTGTGTGTGTCTGGGTGCTTGCTGCTGTGGGTGATTATATTCATCCAGCAGCCTAAGGGGACAAGGAGAGAGTGTAATTTACACTCTCATAATGCCGGCTCCTTCAAATACTCCCCCAGATAGCTGTAATATCTTCGATGTCTCCTCCTCTTTTTCTTTCTGACTCTCTACCTTTCTCTTTCTCTCTGTCTGTCTCTCTCTCTCTCTCTCTCTCTTCTTCTCTCTCATTGTTCCCGTCTTTCTGCTTCAATCACTGCAATATTCTGAGCCGGTGCTGATATTTACTCTCATCATGACTACAGAGCAGAGCAGCTGCAGTGCTGCTGTGATCTGTTCAGGTAAATGTGCAGAAGGCGAACAGCAGACGTCCCGCTGCTCTCCTTCTTTCTTCCTTCGGCTACCTCATCAGAGGTAGCCTCTCCTAGCTCTACTGAATTTTCTTCTTCTTTTTTTTTTTTTAAAGTTAAAGTAAAAGTATTTCAAAGAAAGTTTCCAAGGGAGGAGTCGGGGGGGGGGGGGGGAGAGGGGGGAGCCCTGACAACACTACAGTGCCACCTCTCATGGGGAATTATGGGGCCGCCGCTTTATCTCGGCGAGATTACCTGCAGCTCGCTGCGACCCGCTGCAACACCTGCTTTTCACAACCTAACACATCCACTCTTCCAGCTCCTCTTTTATTCCTGACGCTTCTCCTCCTCTTTCTCACCCCCACCTCTTCTGTTTCATCTCACGCCGTGTCTCCCTTATCTGCGCCTCAGAGTTCCTCGCGCCGGCTGTTCTGCCTGGCGACAGACTGCGCATTGGAGAGCGGCTGCGTGTTGGGGGTACTTCCGACATTTCCATTGGCCGGCGCTGACACGGGAAAGGTATTCCGAGCCAGCCTCCTGGCCTCGAGGCAACACATTATCAGAGCTCCGAGTCCGGTTCATCCCCGTGTGTTACTGTGACTATTGATCAGGGGGTAATTGGTTAATGTCTTTTGATTTTCAAAGTGCATTCCCTCTGGCAGACCACACTTAAGCATGTCATCTCCTGAACGTGTTTGTCGGTGGGTATCACTGTTACATAAAGTCCTCTGTTGGCTCTTCAACCGTATCCTCAGCTGTTAAGAGTTTAGCAGGTTTGAAACACTCATAATATTTTATTTCAATTCACCAAAAATAAAATAAAAAATACATATATGTTCATATCTTAAATAATTACTTTGGCATGTCCAAAACAAAAGGGAAAATAACAGTAAAGTGACTGTCATAAATCATAGCACTAAATGAGCAAATCTGAAATTAATTGATCATTTTTATAGTTTCTTTGACACAGAGCCTCGACTGGAGGCCAGAACACATACATTCACCATGTACTGCAGCACATAATCATTAAATGAGTTAAATAAGACACATTTAAGAAAAGGTTTTGTTTTAGGTTTTTGACACTTCTGGATTTCCATACTTAAAGGACAATCAATGATTGTTTTTATAAAGGGAGTTAAGGATGTAGATATTTAATAACAATATGATCAGAGGGAAGTGAAATTGTAATTGCATTGTTTTGGTTAAAGTAATAAATAAAAAAATTTTTTTTAAAAAAAGTTTAATAAAATAAATAAGAATTGTTCTCCCTAAAAAATAAGATGATATCTCCATGGCAGCACATAATTCAGAAATGTGTTTCATAGCAAACTGTTTGTAAAAACTGTTAAATAATTTGAACTGAAGTTGAAGAGGCGCAGTTCCCTTTAAATTAAAAACTAAGGTGCCAAAAAATGGAAAAACATAATATCTGCACAAACGCAGTTGTTAATCTACTCGATCACAGCAGCTGGCTCTTAAACTATTCTAAAACAAAGCTTGGAAAGCTCCTTTAGTTTTAGGTTTGAGGAAACACCATCAATCCATCCAGTCACAAAAGAAACACACCCAGTTTCAAACACCAGATATTTTTTCTCCCACACAATCTTCCGTTCATTCTGGGTGACCTCAGCCACTCCAAGGTCAGAAGGCAGAATCCCTGTAGGGCAAAGGTCAGCAACTTCAGTCCTCAAGTGCCACCATCCTGAATCCCTGCTTCAACACACCTGAATCAAAAGGCAAAATTCTCTACCTGGCGTGTCAGCAGGTTTTGCAAAAGCCTGGTTGTTAACTATTAATTTGGTTCAGGTGTGTTGGAGCAGGGATACAATCGAAACTCAGGAGTTACTGACCTCTGACCCTGGGGGCCTTTTCCAGTATAAAGCGGGAATCGTGTCGCCTCAGCTGACTCATTTCACCGTAGAAGAGCAGAAGCTCCACTTGTCGCTGAGTTTGCACATCTATTGACCATATGTAAATGTAAAGTTGGACCAATAAGTTGAGAATTCAAAGTTTTACCTCATCTGTCTCTTTACCGTTCAACAACTTCAACTTCTACAAAAAAAATGTAGGCATAAATATATATTAGATTTGGATTTATGAAGCCAGGATTCCCAGAATGATTTATTTATGACAACATTTAATTTTTTTGTCCGCTCAGTTTTGCTGAACTTTTCCGGTCTTCTGGTCCCACGGGGCTGGTGACGTTTTCCCAGTTGATGCCATAAAACATTAAAATAGGCATGTTTGGTTTTACTAAATACAGTTTAATTAAAAACATTTTCAACTTGTTTTCTTTTCTTTTATGCCTTGTCCCTTGGATACTTGACAGACTTTAGAAATGTCTGAACAGCTGTACTAAGCTACATTTCACAGTTGTCCTTGGTTTAACTCGAGTTACTGCTTGAATTTGCAGCTCAGAAAATTTTGAATATTTGAATACCCCTTCATGTTTGACCATCATTCGTGGCCGTGCTTCTGTCTGAGCACGCGATTATGGCAGATGGTAATGCCCAGGCATTTTCCTGTCCCGTCTTCGCCCTGTTCTTCAGACAGCGTCAGTGAAGGTTAATGGTGAACCTGTCTGATCTGAAGTCACAGTTCCTCTCAAGTTTGTTAACTGCCAGACTTTACTTAAGCCGACTCTGCTCTGCCTTCAGCTGTCTGCCTGTTGTCCCGTGACACGCTAATGTGCCAACAGGCCACTTGCAGCTGTCTTTCACGCATCATCCCAACTGCTCTATCGTCTCGTCGTTTTGTCTTATCGCGTTGCCTACTTTCTGTCTGTTTCCTGCTTCAGATAGCGTCGCCGAAGACGGAGGGAAGCTAAACGAGTGAACTTGTGATATTTTTTTCTTTTTGTCCTGCACAACAAGGTGATATTCTCCCAGAGCAAGCAGCACATGAGTTGAATTTATAAATGCATTTTTGACACAACACCTTAACAAACACTTTCTAAAAGAGATTCATTTGTTATTTCCACCAATTCTTTGCTTAAACATGAGCGGCATTGCTTTGCTCGTTTAGCTGAAATGCCAGTAAAATAAAAGACCAATCCAGGTGACCTGACACATTTTTATATGCTACTTCAAGGTTTAAAGCTTAATATTAAAAAGAAATCCAGATTTTTCAGTAAAGAATAAATAAACATGTAAAATGATGTGTCAACGGCAGTGAAATTAACCAATGTTAAGGTGTTCTTATAAGTCTCTAGGTTCTTCTAAATGGTCAAAAACAAAATTGCTTTTGTTTTTGGAAGTTTAGGGAAAAAAGCATGTAGAAGGAAGGCGTTCAAATTAAGAAAAAACATCCAACCAGAACCAGAACAAGCAACTGAGAACAAATTTTGCAAACCTTCATATCTGAATGTAAACATGGATCTAAACTGATGAGTACCGAAGGGAATACTGGAGAACAAAGTCAACACTGTGACTCCTTTTTGCACTATATTATCGCTGCCTGGAAGACAAAGTGTTTCTAAAATTACAATAAATGGAATTTTTACATCAGCACTAAATAAAACGACTGTGCAAATTGAAAGAGAGTACCACCTTTCTACTCAATGTCTGCAGTCTCCCTCAACCCCGCGGAGCGCTAAAAACCTCTTAACTTTGACAGCGCTATTTTAAAGTCCTATTATCCAATAAAACATCATCCTTGGTGAAGTTGCAATTACACGCAACAATCTGGAGCAAGGTCTGCACGAGGCAGGGTAAATGTTGTCATCTGACAGCAGGCTGGAGGCCATGTGCACACATTCATGTTCCAGTCATTTTAATGTGAAACGAAAGCCTGTTTCATTAGATGTTGACGCCGATATATTTCAAGTTCTCCCCCTTGTGAGCCCTAAACAATTTCAACAACAATTTCATTCAGGTATCTATAGGTATCTACAGTTCAGAAGATTGTGGCAAAAGTTTTCCTATTTTAATGCTGGACCCTTAAGAAATGTGTTAACATGTTCACATCATGCGAAATACAGTTTTTTGTGTTTTTTTTTAAGAGTGCTAAAGTACGGTACGTTTTGCGATATACTTTGAGTCTCAAAGAGTGCAGAGAAGTTGAAAGTTGTCTCTTCCAGTGCTGCATAATTCTGTTTGGGACACGTTTAAAAATCTGTTTGCTTTTGTTGCTGCTAAACTGTTAAACAATGTCATGGACGTCTGGCAAACAAATTTAGCAAATATCCTATTTTTATTTCTCGCAGCAATTTCGCAGTCCAAGTTCAAAGACATCGACGCAACAAGTGGGTAAGTCAAAATGTTTGGTTGTTTGGTGTATTGACCCACGCAATTCAATACACCGTCCCCCAGCATCAGAACCTGGTTCAATTATACTTTTCTTGGAAATGTACCCATTTCGCTTCAAGAACGAGGGCTTCAGTAGTTTCTGCCAGTATCTAGAAATACCTGAAATAACAATTTAGACGTGACTAAATGACCTGGCCATTGCTTTAATACAAATAGCATAGTGTTTTCTGCTTATATTAGTGCTGTGGACTCACTTTTAGTTCCTTGAGGACATAACCATGTTGTGTGTTTTGAATACGATTACTACATAAATAGCTTGGCATTGGTTTCCTTTCTTTTTTCTTTTTTTTTTTTTTTTGCAGGTTTGGTCACACAATCAAAATGCATTCATAGCAGTCTTAGTGCTGGAGTTAGCGAGCTTCCTAGCCAGGTTGAAGCCTTGTTTGCAGAATGTGTTCAATGTCCATGACTGACATTGGCACATTTAGAAAGGTCTGAACTTAGCAAGGTTGTTATTTGTCAGAAGAAAAAAAAAAAAACTGAAAGCAGCTAATTGTGAAATATTGATATAGCGTTCAGTTTAGCAATGAGTGGCTGCTCAAAAAACTGAAAAAAATCTTCAAGGACAAACTTCAAGTTATACATTATATTCAGAAAAGAGTTTTGAATATTTTCCTTCAAGTACAGGAATGTAATATATGTTTACTACTATCTATTTTGCAATCAAATGTTTTTTCCGACTATTGTAAATATAATTATTTCTGAAATGAAAACGTTGTTTAATTCACAAGTGGACGTCTTGTGAGATGCCATTGCCCTCAGATAAGCTCAAGGTTTATTTAAATGAGAACATCAATCTATCCCTGGATGACATACATATTCACAATCTCATGAGTTAGAAAAAGTTTATGCTGAAACAGAAAAAGTAAATTCCTTTAAAATGGACGGCTGTTGAATTGTAAATAAGTGAAGCAAAAGTGATTGAAAAAAAATCAGTAACTAAAGCAAGAGCCATAATAATGCTCAAGAGAATTTTTTGAGGGGGAAGAAAATCACCAGAATACCAGAATAATAATAATTTTAAAAAAAAAACGGTGCCTCAAAACTTTTAGACAATACTGCAAGTCTGTTCATCTGCATGATGATCAATTGTGGTATCAAAATCCGCTTTGAGGCTGTGTTACTTTTCACTTCTTTTATCTGTAAAAACCAAAACTAAATAAAAAAAACACAAAACAAAACATGCAGCAGAATTTCTCTTGTGAGCTAAAAACAGAGGCAAAGTCAAGAGTACCAGTGTTCAAACCAAAAACATCCCGAGCAAGCTTTAAAGACAGAAAGCCAGCGGGAGGCAGACAGAAACACAAACGCCCAACGTGTTTCTCCTATTGGTATTAATCAAAGACCATCTGTGCAGGTGGTTTCAGCACCAACTCTGAAAGTCTACCATTCAAAGGGTTGAGCGGCACGCTGCTTTCCAGAAGGTCTGCCGGGCTTAATCTCCCACTGATGCAAAATGATCTTTTAATATACCCAGGCAAAATTACTAATTCTGACTAAAACTACAAAATCCAACTCCTCTGATCTTTCCTGCACCCTCCTCACATCCCCCCACCCACTCCTGCCCTTTTCCACTCCCTTCTGTCTGAGCTGGCTGCTGCCACACTGTCCACACCGTGACCAGTGTGACAACTGTGGGGCTCAAGTCTGGACATCCCAAACCCTTGTGCATTATTAATTCTCTTTCAGCAGCTCTGCCTCCGCCCTGCTCCCAAAGACAACCTTCAATCAACTAAGAGCCGTCTGGATAAAGGCTGTGACGGGAATACACAAGCATAGATTTGAGCACACACATACTCACGCGCGCGCACACACACGCACACACACACGCACACACACACGCTGGCACAGTGATTTCCTAACTAAAGGTTCCTGTTGGCAAGCATACGTCAGACAAATTATGACATCAGACACGACACAAAGACAAGCCTGTCTGAGGACGGCGAGTGCTGCCAGACACTCATACACATGCAGGCTAATAGAGAGACTATATTTTTATTAGTAATACACTCCAGCCTTCATTCAGTGGCTAATCACACAGCGTATTAGAGAGCAGATCTGGCCATAAACAGCTTTTTCTCTGTGGCTTCTTCTTTGTCTCTCTCTGTGTGCTAATACGAGGTGTCTATATAAGTCTCATTATCTCCTTCCAATCGTTTATCAAATCTGGAACACCCTTGGTGCACCAGTATAATAGCCTGGATCAGTTAATGACCTTAAAAATCTAATTTAAGTGGGCAGAGAGATACGCCGCTGGGACGACTAAGATAGAACCGTGGCCAGAAGAATCACGGCGAGCGACCGAAGTGACGCTGCGCGCAAAGCAGAAGCTGTCTGGCATGAAGCAGCGGACGGGTTCACAGACGGATGCCGCTCCAGACAGTAAATCCACTGCATGTCGCAAATGACACACCGTCTGAGAAAAGCTTTTAGCTATAGTGCTCAATTAGCAAAAAAAGACCAATTACAGCCCCCAACTGCACCACTTAGCCTGGCAGAGTTAGCATGTTTGGGTTGGGTGCGGGTAGAAAGAAAAAAATCGTTAGCCCAGGAAGCTAATGATGGGGCAAAATCATTAACCATAATGGCTAATGACATCACTCTGATATAGTGAAGCTGAACTGTTCTAGATTTTTGATCTAGCTTTGTTGTAGCTCATCTCTTCTCGTCTTTTTCTCCAAAGCTTTTTATAGCGATATTACAAAGTCCACGTCATGGCTCAAGTTTTTAAAGTCAAGCTGAAGTCAAGTCTAATTTTTTACAAAATGGCAAATCCAAATCAGGACTTAAGTTTTTAAAGGACAAATCTGAGCCAGCACTGAAGTCTTTAAGGATAGCTCCAAATCCAGTGTCCACTCTTTTCAAGCTCCCATTAAGCAAAGCTTCAAGTTTTGAGAACCCGAGGCCTAGTAAAGACTAAACTCTTTGGGGGGAAACTTTGAATCTTGTCTCAAGGCATCATCGGTCAGATCCAAATCACAACTGAACTTTATAAGGACAACGTTAAAGGCTCCCACATACTTCATCCAAACCAGTTGGCGCGCGATCATGTAGCTGCAAACTGTTTGTCTTCGCACACACCTTTCACACAACCTGGGGGACACGCCCCCCACTTCAGTATACGTCACAGCCATCAACAGGCTACATCTTCTGTTTGCTTTTGCAAAGCATTCACACAGAGAGAGTGACGCATCTTTCTGCAGGCAGGCTCCTCTGTGGACAACAACATCACTATTTCCAACCGCAAGTTTTTAGGCATTGGACAGTCTTATTATTGTAGCAGTTATTTAGTGAATAATCTTGTAATGAACATTTTTGGAACCGTCACAGTTGAAGCAAAGGTCCCTCATTCTCTGATTACGAACCTACGGAGGCGAAGACTTAAAATGTCGCCGTTTGTTATAACGTTGTCTTTGCTTCCAAACAAATTTCAAACTAAAGATGAACTTCAGTCCTGCCTCACAGCAGCTTCTCACCCAAGGAAAAAATAGTCCACACAACTCCTTATGGACACAAATAAACGGATAAATAATTTTTCAGTTTATGATGCAAAATAAGGAATCTTTCTTTTTTCTCAAAACGACTCAGTTTGGATTTAAGCGAATCCTCATAGATGTTTAAAGACACTTCGGTCAGACGCAACAGACACCCCATCACTCCAAAAACCCTGTGCGTGTTAACTCTTTCTGGCCTACAAGCAAATTTATGTAACATATTGATGTGGAGCAAAGCTAAATTACAAATGCGACAAGCCTACACGTGTAATTAAGTCAGCTGTTTGATTGAAATGAACTGTTAGGAGTATCTCTATCAACAGCCTGTTTTGACTGCAATTATGTTCGCGTGAATCGAGGCAGCCGTTCATCTCAACATCCTAGTTGTAATGCTGAGATGAAGATTATATGCTGTGTGAAGAGCAGCAAATATTGACACAGAAACAATATTCTGCTTGAAGTAACAACTCACAGTTTACTGGCAGCTTTCTCTCACACACACACACCCGATCCTAATTCGCCGGCCGTCACACCTGTTTCATATCCAGTTGTTTTCTCCCAGAGCACGTATTCAGTCTAACGTCCTTTTCAATGATGAGTCATGGGCAAAAGGATCAGGATGAACCAATAGGACATCATCTGCAAAAAAACAGGACAGGCCCCCAAAGCAGATCACCTCAACATTAAGGTTCATAACCTTAATGTTGTCCATTAAGGTTATGAAGAGAATCGGTGGCCAAAGATATCCGTGGCAGAGTCCAACTGTCTCTGGAAACAAGTCCGATTGCTCTGGCACCGATTACAGAAACCTAACAGCCCGTGTCAAAGTTCCTGGTTCCCCATAGTCCCAGACAAACATCCCCCCTCAAAGGATCGTCTGAACTGACAGGCCTAATTCACAGGTTTGTTTTCTGGTTGCACAGAGTCGAATTGTGGAAAACCTCGACTGTTACGAACACAATTTTTAGGCACTATGTATTGAATCTGGTGAAGTAAGATATTTTATATGAGTTGCCACATATTTTTCCTGGTTTGTTGGTGGATTTTTACCCTTTGCTGACCAGCTGAAACTAATTAATCCAATGACCGGGTCTTCTCCTGCTTCCTTGAATCTTCGTGGATCTGTCCTCTCACTTCATCATGTCTCGTCACGCCTGACAGAAGGTCATTTGAAAGTAAACTTATGATAGCAGTCATAGGTGCATCTGTTAGGTATGGCTTTGTGAACTGTTCATTTACCAAGACAGAATCAGACGTCCTCAACTTCCCTCCATCTCGCTGGATTAGTATCAGGCTCTAAACGCCACATGGAGGTAGAAGGCGCTGCAGCAGAGCTCAAGGAGACGCGGGTCTCTGATGTATTCGTTTTGGGCATGGCACAGGACATCAGTTGAACAAACTGGCAGATGAGGGAAATGGGCCACAATATGTAGGGCTGGATATCATGTGACTTTTTGGGGTCACGTGACTCCTTTGAGCCTGAACCAATCAGGACGTGTTGCTGACTGCTTTGAACAGGAATATCCTTGTGGTCAGAAAAGGAAGGATGGAGTGCAAAGCCATCGTCCCTTTTCTCAGCAGCGAGGAATATTTTTATTCATTGCTCAATAAACTCCCTGACCTGGCTGTGGTTGCAGAGAAATATCTTTTTTTTTTTCTCTCTCTCTCTCTCTCTTATGCTTGTAAAATAAAATAAAATGGAAAAAATAAATAAATAAATAAATCCAAGTTCAACTAAAAAAGCCTCCGCAGTGAGTTTTCCTCTCCAGAGGATGTGGCATACTTGTAGGTAGTAAGTGCTGTTGTTGGTCTTCTGAGAATGTCACGCCGAGTTGTGCAAGGCAGTCTCTAATTAGCTTTGTCCTCATTAGGTTTACAGCACTATCTCCACTCAGACGGGGGGGGGGACAAAAAAAAACCCACACACGCGTGCGGTCACACATTCACAATGTGTAAAAACGGAGAAAGAGAGAGATAGAGAAAGGCCACCCCACCGCCCCCGAGATCTGGCCCTTCTTCTTCTCTCTCGCTTTCAATTAACCTTCCTTCTCCAGCCTCGATCCATTCATCTTTTCTCTTCATCTGTTCTTTGCCGTCAGCCTCACCATCCCTCTATTCACAATCTTCAAAGTTTACTGCAATTCAAGCTTTATCTCTCATTCACTGGGCAGAGGCGACAGCTGGAAAGGAGGTCCATTTAAAACCTCCTGGGCGGAAGACGAGTGAACGCGCACAAAGGATGCAACATCTTTTGGGCCAAATTATGACAAACAGCGTATTGAAGCATTTATACTGGAGGTACAGGGGTGTTCATAAGTTTGCATACAGTGCACTCATCAATGGTATGAATAGAAAGATCGTCAAGATTTCCAGGAAGAGTGAGATTAATATGTATGTGGAGCAAAAAAAAAAAAAAAATCTAACACATAAAATTAACAACTGCCCACAAAAACAACCAATTCAAATGAACTCTTGTGGTTAAATATTGAGCCAGGATTATACCAGAAGCCCCAGCTCACTAAAGAATGTCTCTCTAACATTTCCTGGTTTGGGGGTAAGTGCATGTTTATGCCCCAGTAGGGGTTTAAATGAATGAAAGTTTTTGCAAATAATTCCACTTCCCGAGATCCACTCAAGCTGTTTGCTGCACAATCTCACCATCCTGGAAAAAAAAAATGGTTCCACCGTGTCGTTGAAAGGGCAAAATTGATGTGACATTCACGGCGATAAAAAATGCATGCAAACGACTGAGCGGCGCTATTGACTTCACAGTCTGCTGAAGATACATTTCTTTCATTTATAACTTATAAACTTGCGATTTAATCCCCAAAGCAACGCAGAAACATGCTCCGCAGTCACTGTGAAGAAGACCCGAGAGGCGAACCAGCAAGACATATTAAACTGTTTGCCTGCATCTCTATTTGAAGAATGTGGATATTCTTATGTACAGGGATACGAAATGCGAAGTTGTCCTTGCGAAATGAACAAAAGCTGACGAAGTCTAGCAGCTGCCTTTGATTTGTGTTGTAATCTTTCGCATGCACACAAAAAGTGTTTCCAAAGTGAAAACAACGGATGCTTTTGGTGACAGTCAGGATGCTGCTCTCTGTAAACTGGGTCTTTGAAAGCAAACAAAGAGTCACAGCTGCTCAGGAGCACAAAAAAATAAAATAAAATAATAATAATAATAATAATAATAATAATAATAATAATGTGGGCTCTTTGACACATTGACCCGTGATGAAATTAGTAGTATCAAATGGCTTATTTATTTCTCAATCCACAGGATGAAATGAGTCAGGATCAGATGCCTTTTTTGTCAGGGTGCTGGAATGTGTTATTAAGTTCTACGTCTGATGAATCACGCGGGTCATGCGAACATTTGAAAGACCACACCCCGATGCTTCCAAGAAACGCAGAACAAAAACATGCTAAAGGAGACATCTCCTCTTACATGGACCCGTCAACAGAAGCACACAGACATTGTGATTCCAGTTCAACAAAGGATGTGACCGTACCGGCTTCGGCTGCTGATGTCGCTGCCTTGAGGTTGAAGCAGATATGAGAGGATTAGCATTCATTACTCCATAAAGTAATGGTAAGCCTAGCGCAAACGCATTCAAGACAGTGTAAAGACTAAAGACTCAGAGTCACAAGGCAGGAATTTGTGTTATGTTCTGTAGCAACTCTTTTATTTGATCACAATAGTCACTTTTAGTGGTTTGTATGAGAGAGTCCACTCAGCAAGACGAGCCACCAAGACAGGCGTTCTGTGTGGCTATGCGAGATCTTCATTAAATGATGAAATTGAGTTTGAACAAACATGCATAATTTGTTAAAAAACAGTAATATAATTAGATGTTTCCTAACAGCCACATTTGGGAAATATTAAGAGACCACTTCCAATGATCAGTTTCTCTGATTTTACATTTTATATCTATATGTTTTTGGTAAAATACACATTGTTTTTTTTCTTCTATGAACTGCTGTCAGCATGCCCCTGAAATTACAAGCACAAATTTAGTATTTATTTGCAGAAAGTGAGAAATGGTCAAAATAACAAAAAAAAAAAAAAAAACGATACAGCGCTTCCAGCATTAATTATTTTAATTAATTATTAAAATAATTAATGTTCATTTAGAAACAACACCAAAGTTTTAACTCAGGAAGAGTTCAGAAATCAATATTTGGTGGAATAAGCAGGAGGTTTTCATTGGAGATCAGTGCAGTGGGCTCTCAGTCTTTTGCAGGGCTGTTTATAGCGCTTTTCAGGAAACTCAAAGACACTTTACAATGAAATCAGTCGACCCCATTCACGTACACATTGACATGCTGATGACTGTAAGCCAATGGGAACTGGACCAAGTAAGCAATTTTTAATTTTTCATATCTGTTCTGTACTGTAGCTGACATAAATCCCTTTATCACAGTTTATCCATCTTCTCGTTGATATATTTAACAAGCTAATGCACGATTACCACAAATCATTTCAAAGTTGTCACAGCAGTCACTTCACAACGCTCCAATGGCGTCCGTAGACATCATATCGCAATTTAATAGAGCCCTGACGAGAAGTGGTGGAAAGGGGGATCGTGCTTTGTGGATGTGTAGGCGAGAAATCGGCAGCTACAAAACGTATCTGCCAAACATATTTCAGACATTTAAGTAGTTCTAAAATGGTTTGGATTACTACCAAAATGTAGCTAATCAAGTGGAGTTTGCACAAGCAAAAAGGAGACCTTCATTCGCAATTACGTGGATAAAAAAGATACCGATCATGGAGCATGCCACATGATCCCACACAGACAACATGAGCAGAGGGCCACTGCCCATTTTCATCACGCAGTGTCTTCCGGCAGCACGCTCTTCCACATTGATGCACATTGATCTCCCTCGGCTTGTACCACTTCAGCAAGGAGCAGGGGATCAGTGGTAAGGGTTATCACCATCCCTTGGGCTTCTAACAATATGCCCATTGTCAAAATCCCCAACAAGATTCAGCCTAACTGACTCAAGGGATTGATTAAAATATCTAATTTGAACGAACGTTTGAAGAAAGGCGTCTACAGGCTGATCCCGGACAGATCCTGCACGACACAGCTGCTGCTGCTGCTGGTGCTGCTGCTGC
Source organism: Poeciliopsis gracilis (assembly GCA_911649635.1). Lineage (NCBI taxonomy): Eukaryota > Metazoa > Chordata > Actinopteri > Cyprinodontiformes > Poeciliidae > Poeciliopsis > Poeciliopsis gracilis. The sequence continues at coordinate 512,284 of CAJVRI010001029.1, forward strand.
TGCTGCTGCCATTTCAGCTGAGCCTGAGACCGCCGTAATCCAGTTAGAGCCTTGTGAGGAATCACAATGACCAACAGCAAGCCCTTCAACAAGCACTACAACAATAAAAGGGATATTACAGACATTATTCAACCCTGAATATTTCCAGCTGACGACTGACGCGACTCCCATTTAATTCCGCACCTTTCCCCTTCACGTTATTACTTCTGCCGACGCCGCGCACCCCGTCCATCAGCAATCCCTTCCTCTCCATCTGTCCGTCACTGTCCAGAACACCCTGCTGGACGTCCACCCACTCATCGATCACTCTTTTGGGTCTCAATCACCCCTATTGTTGAGCGTTCTTTTGTTCAAACGTGTCAATAATCGGCTGGGATGACGCAGCACTTTTACCCGTCTGTCTCTGAAGAGATCATGCTATTTGCCTCACATCATATGTCATGTCAATCTAATTACAGACTCAGGCATTTACCTACGCAGCAAAAGACAAGTCTGTCTTTTGTCAGACAGACTTGTCTTTTGCGGCAGCTTTGCATGCAAGCAGAAGTGAAAATATTTAAAAAAAAAAAACGTAATTCAGGGTTAGTTAATCAGCTTTTAGAAAGACACTGGAGTGAGAAGAAGAAGAAATGTTGAAAGCAGATAAAAACATCACGCCATAATGGTCATGTAGGATCAATATTGGATGCAAATTGCTGCCCGGCTGTGTGAATTCATGTTGAGTAACACTCCTTTCAGGTCTATCTTTTTGTTCACATAACTCTTTCACCTTTCTTTCCCTCTTCCATTAATGACACGTTTCTTTGGCCTCAACACTTGGTCTTTCCTACGTCTGCCTCTGCCATCCAATGTTCTGCCTCTGTGCAGCGCCAACAAAGTCGAGAGGAGGTAACCGAGTTCTTTTCATAAGCGTGATAAATATCCCACTTCTGCGTTTGTGGCTGATGGGTCTCAAGGACGAGATTTAATGAAGCTCTCATCCAACTCTGATTATTTTCTAATTAAAGAAGTGACTGATGGGGGCAATGACTACATTCATGAACGCATGCTCATAGCTTGTGGGGTTTTGCGAAGCGGCGCGGGGAGAGCCAACACAAAGACAGTAATCATACTCTGTCGAACCTTGTTTGTTTCCCTCCCTTGAGCGCTCAAATCGCTCGACGGAACAAATTGCAAATCTAACACAAAGTGTCGTCTAATACAACAAAAAATTATTAATATTAAGAATAAATCTGTACCTGACTGGTTATTGAAGAATGAAGGCGTACACCCATGTCAAATAGTTCTGGTGGAATTTGCCAGCGCGTTGGATTTTGTTTCAGAGATATTTCAAGAAATAAGAACATTGCGAAGTTGTTGAAATGTTAGCTCATAAGAAACTGTGCCAAGTATAACAATGTGGTCTGATGAAGGCACTTTTAAATGATAGGAGACCAGAGTCCAAATCCTACAACGTCAAGTTGGTCTGTTATTTTATCATCAGCCACTCTCATAACTGAGTAGAGAAACAATCTGAACACCCTGCGACTTGGTTTCTCCCACTTGGAAATCATGAAGGGGTCTGAAAGTTTCATGTCCACAGTGAGAGACAATCTAAAAAAAAAAAAAATCAAATTTAAAAATCCAGAAATCACAAAGAATGATGTTCAAATAGTTAATAGTTAATCACTGTGACTGAATTAAGCTCCTTTGTTCCTGTGGTTGGGGAGAGAAATCTAGCACGACTCAAATTAGTCTTTATTTATAGTGCTTAACATATTTTTGGGGAAGAAGGAAAGAAGGCCTGACGAAGACATGCAAACGGTGCACTGGATGGGAATTTTATGAGGAGGGAGACATTGCACAGGTCTGTTTTTGCAAGAGGAGTGTGAACATTTGAAAACCTTTTCCTACTTTATTTTTTGCTTGACAGAGACGGTTTCCTGTAGTGACAAGTATTTTGTGGCTGCACATCCAGGAGGATGTCGCACATATTACTGACAGTTCCACGTCTGTCTGACTGCTGTCATGTCAGGTACAGGCCGTCCAGTGCAAAAGACATCTTTCTGTTTTCCAAATTTCCCTTCAAATCCTTTTCCGAGAACGAAACTCAGGAAGTAAATGCTGATGTGCATGCATAATCACTTAAAAAAGAAATGCGAATAAAAATAAGACCACAAAACTTACTTTCCTTCCTCTTTTAGTCTACAACATCATTACAAAGCCTTTCCAACCAGACCCAAAATGGAGTGATAGCTCATAACGTCTCGTGACTCTCACATTTGCTAAGCTCTGTCTTAGTAATTGCCATTGACAGGAGAAGGTTTTTCTGTCCATTGTGTTCTTAATGTCCTTCAGGTTGAAAGAGGACAGTTGCTAAATTGACCGAAATCCAGAGAAAGGTTTAATGATTGCTCTAAGAGGAGGAGGAAAGACGAGGAAAAGGTAAGACGTACCCTCCGCCGAACAATGAAAGGAGGAATGTGAATGGGCAGACAACTCTATCCAGGTTGAACAACGTTAAGTTGCTCTGAGCTTCTTTTGCTAAGGTCCGTCCATACCTTCACTTACTTAACAGTTTGCTTTGCCGTATTACAATTCGATGAATGGTGAGCCGCAACGACAATAAGAATATTGTGAAATAAAAGACAGGATCGGAAGAGCAGATGAAGGCCCCTGAAGACACAGCCGGTCCTGGAGACGTGAGAAGTTGTCCTGTAACGGGCGGGCGAGACAGGCAAGCAGGGGCCGATGCACCTATCGCCGATTAGATATTCCGCTCACAAAAGCAACGAGACATCGCAAAATCAGACCGTCTAAACCTCCATGGTCCGTCAGCTTTGCGGAGAAGTGCGGAGAGATGGGCTACATCGAGCGAAGGTTTCAGAGCAAACTTCGAGGTCATAGGCTGAAGGGCGCTTAGAGGCAGGGACAGGATGACTGCATGTGGCGGCGGGCGAACGTCTCGGTGCCCTTGCATGCTCGTCGGCCCCGGTGTTGTCGTGTCACGTCTCCGTGCTGATGCAGCATGTCTAAAGATGGATGTGTGCAAGTCTATGCTGATGCAGCTTATCCACAAATGGATGTAGAAATGATGGTCTCTCTGAGGACACGGAGACATTTAGAGGGTATGCTTGAGACAAAGTTAATAGCTGCTGGTGGTGTTTTTACTGGTTCCATCATAGCAGCGTTGTAATGGAAGTGTGTCTGTGTGGGTATCTCCGGGATAAAATGGGTGAGTTGTTCGAAATCGTTTTGCTTCTCTTTGAAATGATAAGCTATAAAAGGATCCGTACAAAGCTGTTGATGGTAGAGCATATTATTAATCTTTAACATTGTTGAAAAAGGTGTTGACTTTAGAACAAAAACACAAAATAAACTTTTTTTTCCTCCTAAAAATTTTTTTTTAAAGCAGTTTGGTGCAAATTAAGATTATCTATAACGCCTTGCAGTATGCTGTTGTTTTAAATCACATCAGTTTGCTAATGAGCATCAGCATTATTATAAAGCTAAGCTAAACTCAACCTTAATCTGTGTCTTATCAATTTTCCAAGCAAATATATTGCTTTGAAACCATTCTTCTGAAATATTTTTGCTCACAAATGACTATTTTTATGTAAGACTGAAATAAAAAAAATAAATAAAACTAATTAGAAACCTTGAAGATATTGCTTTACATCAGCCGTGCATGTAAACACTTAGAGCAGTGTAAAGGATCATTAACCTGACTGAGGCTGATCCGCTGAAGAATTGCACAGATGTCGAGCCTGGAAAGGAGGTCCAAACCAGCAATCGTGCATTTCTCATTCTCATCCTCATTCCAAGTGAAACATCCAGAAAATTCCTTGCAGACCGTAATAAAATTTGCTCAGATTTATTGCTGGGAGTTTATTTTGAAGGAATGACTTAAGACGGCTTCTATTAGAGTTTAGACCCAAAACTAAACACAAAAATGAATGAACCCAAAGAAGCGTGAGCAATATCTACCCACAGAATATAAAACACGTCTTCCTGTCTGCCAGCGAAAGAGAAGAGATTGAAAACAAACAACTTTCCACAAAAAAAAAAAAAAAAATGCTATTAAAAAAAAGAAAAATATGCAGGAAGTAAAATAAAAGTGCCTGGAAAAGAGGAAAAGAGGAGAGGAGATCACTGGGGTGTTGAATGCGTTGAGCAAAAATAGATTAACAGAGGCAATGAGAGGAAGGACGATGAGAGCAGGAGCTTGACGGTGGAATACAGATACAGAGGAGATTAACTGAGTGTGAGTGTGTTTTCCTTTCAAAGAGGTTCTTATCCATTATATTATATCCCTCTGTGCAGGGCGTGCACACATGCATACTCACACATACGCCTGCTGGGGCTCCCATCCCTGTGCATCGCAATATCTTTCCTCTTTGCTTTCACATCTCCATCTCCTTTCTCTGTGCACTCACACCTGCCTTTTCTTCTACATCTAAGGTACACGTCGGTGTGGGGCACCAAAGATCAGGAGCTGAAAAGTTCCTGATCTTTGGTGTACGGGTGAAATGCAATGAAATGTAAACTTTAAATGTGTGCTTTCATCTACACATTTAAAGAGGATGCAAAGTGAAAGCCACGTGACGTGAATTTAGGTCAACAAGAAAGAAAACTGTGCTGCACAAGCAATAAGCATCTCTCTGGTAAAAATGTGCACAATATTATAAAATAGTCGTTAATTTAATTCTACGGGAAGTTATGTTTTCTTTCTCTGTTCCATTGATTTACGGGATTCGTCAAATCCGCTCGTGGAGTTGAGCTTTTCTCCTACTTCTCATTCTCCCTGTCCATCCAAATGAAGCCCAATCTAAAAATAAAATAAAATAAAATAAATTTAAAAAAAAATGCCTGCACTGCAAACACTGTTTTCTAGAAATAAAAGCTTTTTATGTATCTCATTTTTTAGGCAGCTGAGGAATATGCAGCTTTTAACGTACCAAAGAATAAAATTGGCTTATTTACAACTGCATACATGCATTGTTGCCATTCAATACAAGTTTGAATGGCAACTGCTTTACTTTTTATGATGTCTTAACAAGCCTGTTCATAACAAGAGCAGCCAAGAGTTAAATAGCAAAGGTCCAACATCTATGTACCTTTTTATGTAGATGTTGATGTACAAAGACGATCCGTCTACCATGAATCCTACGCATCTCTAGCATATTTCACAGCATATTTCACAGCCGCTTTGACAAGTGACAATTTCAAGTCATTTTGTGTTTCTAGGGAACTGAGGTTTTCTGACTTCATTAAATATTATCTGTAAGAAGGTACCATAATCGCAACCTAGATTATAATGTGAAAACAAAAGAAAATAGTAAAATGCATCACAAACATAGACTGAATACCTTAGTAAATTCCAGGAACTAGATTTTGCACAGAACTGAAGACTGAAGAATCAGTTTGTTTAATCAACTGGAAATAATTAGCAATGACACTAAATGCCATCTGAATAAAATCAATGTTTCTCAGTGACAGCTTGTTAAAAATGTAATCTGATGTGAATTGAGGGTGAAAAACAGATGATACTCCATTAGTTACAATATTGTTATATTGTGAGTTTCCCCAAAGTCTCCGGCTGAAAAAGAAAGAAACAAAGACGCAAGCTGATTTAAACATTTCACCTGTGATCTGAATTGAATGTATCCTTGAAGTGAAATTAAAAATTAAACATCGGCGGAGATAATTCAGCAAACAGGAGACCTAAAAAACACTCCACGCATTGAGAGGAGGCAGTGCTGCAAGGAAATAAGATTTCAGGAACATTAAATTCCTTTGTGAGCAGCAGCATAAACTGAATTACAGCATAATCCAACATACAGGTTATCTCACACCTCCAAGCCCGAGAAAAAGTGGAATAAATTAAGTTTACCTTAACATTATGCATTCTACATCCCACCTCTCTGTGGAGTTCCTCTGAACGATCCAGTAAAAACTGTTTTAACATTTTCCAATAAGTAAATTTAACACGATTCTCTCGCCTTTTCTTTTTTTTTCATCAGAATTTGGCCTAGGACAAGGCTGAGTGGCGGTAAAATTGCAAATTATAAATCATGCCCTTTCATGCTGCAGAAAACAAATTAGTCTTAATACAACAAACCCAATAGCAAGTGAAAAGCCGAGCGTTTCCTTGGCACACTCTCGGCGGTATCTGTCACAGCCTCAAAGTGTGGATTTATTGTATTGTGTCAGCCTAAACACTAACAGCTTGACGTTTTCTTCATTTTCATTCAAACCAGCTCAAGCTCTCGCCGTTTATGGCAACAAGCTGTCGAATCCCTTCAGTAGGATCTTCTCTAAGTGTGAAACCGTTTTTTTCTGCGACCTGCACAAACTCTTCTTGATGAGTCGCTGTGTTAGGCTTTGAGGTTAAGGCAGTCAAAATACTAGGTTGGGGAAAAACTGATTCAGACAAGTGGTTTTAAAAAAAGAAACTGATCAAACCAACTACAGCGCTGATCTCTTCAGCATCAATCAAACCTAGAGGACTCAAGACTACTCCTCCTTTTTCCACAGAAGACGAATTTGAAGATAATAAAGCCTTAAAAGGAGCTGCTGTTGGCGTAAATTATATTAACTCCTTTGTTTCCTTTTTCTTTCCCCAAATGGCAGAATGGAGCATTTTGCAGACCGTATCCGGCCCTTTGGATGTTCAGCAACAGCCATTGTGGTCAACAGAAAATTCAACACTTAATGCAGTTTACATGTTAATTCTGCACACGAACCAGAATCCTCTTATTTACAAAACTCGCTGGGTCCAGAGATGGCTTACTGAATTCAAAATTGCAAATCGTAACTTTTCTGCCGTCTGTGATCGGATGAAGAATATATTGAGAAAATCTCGGCAAGGGCATTTTAATGCAAAGAGGCGAAAATAGCAAAAAGGAGAAAAAACTCTTCATATGATTTCCTATTAGCTATGCTTAGGCTTCCCTTTCTTTGTGCGCTGCATACGTAATGAAAGGGCATGTGGCATGACAGATTCTTAGGACTGGAAAGCCACGTCGACTAGCATTCTTTTTTTTTTTTTTCCTTTTTCCCCCTTCACCAACCTCCTGATCGTCCTTTCCTTATCCCCTTTGCCTCGCTCTCGCCAGGCCAGATATGTGTTATGAATTTATGTGCAGATAAAGCAGATCTATCATCCTGTCACAAAGGCAGGGGAGGGAGGTAGACTGTGGAATGCCCTGGCACGGGGAGCAGGGAAGGGCTCCGTGCAAAGTGCCATGCTTCCCCGCACATTCCCCGTCGCTCCTGCCCGTCTCCGGTAATTCAGCGTGGCCGCAACGCCCCGGCAACCGCACTCATCCATTCCTGTCGCACCTGTACCAGCCGTACCCACCCATGTCGTCGGAGCACCGGCCAAACAGCCAGCGACGCCGGCGCCTGGATTAGCAAGAAATCCGGCCGCAGGTAGGCAGGAGCCTGAGCGGCTTGACCGGCTGCCAACTCTGGTCTGTAGTTATGCAGGATGGCAGCTACCTGCCCATCAGACAGGAGGCAAATTGCAGAGTGTGTGCAGAGCATGGAAGAATGAACTATCGGACACCATCGAAAAACATCGAGCTCGCTGATCCACATCACGGCAAGGTCTGCGGTGATGCTGCCGCGTCAAAAGCATCTAGATAAATAAATAACTACTAGGAAAGTAATTGTGCAGTTTGAAAATCTGGTAAAGGCCGAGGAAGATGTTTGTCTCACTGCAGGACGACAACCCTAAAAAAAAGTGCAGCAGGAATAACAACAGAAAGGTTTTGATAAAAAAAAAAAAAACAAACAACAGAAAAAAATAACAAAACATATCCATGTTTTTAAAAAACCAAGGCCAGGTCCAGACCAAATACAATTGCGAGTCGTCGGGAAGATCCGAAAAATTTGCTTTTCGGTCTAATCTGCCTGGGCTTGAGCCATTTTACAAAACTAACAATGTTTTGAGTCAAGAGGGCCTGAATGAATTTGCATCCTAAAATCTTAACAGTGAAAAATCCAAAATCCGTGGAACCGTTTCCTTCCTCTTCACAGTTACATGCTACTTTGTTGGTCTGACACATAAATCCTAATAAAATATGTTGCAGCTATAGATTTACACTGCAACATATAAATACCGCTAAAAAACACACTTTGGGAACTTCTTATTTGGGAACTTCTTATTTGTCCCGTTCAGCTGATAAAACTACCAGCGTGCATATTTCCACTCCGACAATTTGAGTTAAACATATTAAACAGTTGTTGACGTTCTTAAAAATCCAACATTTTGTCACTTACTGATGGGAAACACTTTTGTAACAGGAAGAATGAACCTGAATAAAACATGTTTTGCTGGCCAAAGGGATTTTCACCCACTTTTACATGCGTAGGACTCACGACCGTTAATTAATTTCCTTTCATCCACTAAAAAAAAAAAACCATATACATTTTCAACTTGCAATATTAAAACAAAAACACATACAAATTAGCTTAGCTTGGTTTGTGTGGGCTTGCAGGGCAAGTTTAAACGTGGGCTTAATTGTAACCCAAACCTTTTATCTTGCAGCTGTGGGTGGAAACGCGTGAGCTGCGAGGCATTTTGAGACCTTTTCTAAATATCTCTTATTTCCAGACGACACATGAATTTGCAAGGAAATTTGTCTTAATAAAGCCAGTACTTTATTTTATTTTATGGTTTGTTGTTGTGCTGGTTTGTCAGAAGATGGGTCCAGCTGAGAGGAAAAAAAAAAAATGTAATGATCAAGTATCAGGCGTTAATAGCTTGAGCTTGAAGTATTACAATATGATAATAAAAAAAAAAAGTATTATAATTAACTCGCCCTTACAGTTAATTAGCGATGTAAAAGCAAAGTGTAAAGTGAGAAGAAGGCAAAAATAACAGATGATGACATAATGGCTAAAGTAATAAATACAAATCAAAATGAAGGAGGCTTATTAAAAATTAATAGGAATAAATTATGAACAATGAATGTGTTTTAGTGTGCAGCTAAAAGAGGGGAAACAATTAATCAATAAAGATTATAAATAGTTAAAGGAGAAGTTGAGTAGTGAGTCTCAATATTGTGTGAATTCAGTTGTGTTTAATTAATTAGAGGCAACATTTTAACAAACAGTAGTTTGGCCACTTTCATGTAAAAAAATAATCCAGTGAAGCAAAATGTCCTTTTGGTATTGCGTTGATAAAATAAAAAATAACTACACTTGTATATTTAAAAAAAAAAAAAAATGGGTTGTGCACCACTGTGACCGACATATTACAGGATTCAGTATGTAAAGCATATATTACATACATTCATTATCCAATATTTTTACCAGTTGCGATCGTATCACTATCGGGATAACTTTTGCGTATTTTTTTGTCTGAATTGGGAGTTCAAAGATTCGTGAACTAAAGGGTTTTTCTCCCTGCACTCTGCAAAACCTGGAGCGTCGTCATATTTTTCACCGACTCCATTTAGATCTGATTGAGCCGCCGTTCCGTCTGCAAAAGCAGCGTTTGCGTGCAAACGCACAATTAAAGACAGTGACAAAGCAATTGAAAGAAATCTTAAAAAAGAATTCCTCTTTTTACAGCTCCAGAATAATCTGAAGAAGGACATTTAGATGAAGAAACTAATTGAATCTGACACTTTTACCAAAACGACTGCCATCTTTCACAAGTTTTAAATGATCTTTTATTTTTTCCCTCTCGTGCTTCCCTTCAAAATGGGAAGCACAAGAGAACATGTGAGAACAGCAATTAAGACAGACGTGTGTGTGTTTCTTTTTCTAAGTCAAGTAAGGAAGGCGTTACAAAAGCTTCTAAAGTTTTCCTCACTGATAATCAAATCAATAAAAAGCTTAAAACAACTGAAAATGTAATAAACACATTTGGAGGAAGGGGTTGTACATTTTGTGGCAACTCAGCATCTGCCAATACACCACTGTGTAACAATTTAACGGCATATAAACAGACTTTTAATAAGATTGCAGGAGTGACATATGCAGCCACATAAATGGAAGCTAGTATAAAATTCAATCCCACCATGAGTTATTATGAACTCAAACATCCGCAGTCTATAAAGTCCATAAACATCCTAATCAGATGTGCAATTGCCTCACTTCACTGCATGTCTTGTCAAATCCCTTAATGTAATTTTTTTTTTCCCTTTAACTACTCGACTCGGCCCACTCTGTTTTCCCCCACCTCCCTCCATCTTTAATGCCGTTTGATTTTTTTTTCTTCTTCTTCTGTCCCCCCCCCCCCCCCCCCCCCCTCTCTCTCTCTTCTTCCCCCCGTCTGTGAGAGGAGCTGCACGGTGGGAGTGTGTTGTCTGAGTGCCAGGGCAAAAAATAGACGGCAAATTACAGAGCCTTCTGAGAACACCCCACCATGCAGCATGACCTCAAAATAACACAGCCAGACGTATAGTCCCATAGAAAACGCGGAGGACACATTACGCCGTCCTCCTTCTGGTTCCGCTCGCTTGACGTGACGGTCGCACAGAACCCTCTGCGACGTGCCAACCAGCAGTCCGACGCTGCGTTTGAGTTTACGTGCCTCCGGAGGAAAGTCTGAGTCTCACTCGCAGATGTTAGTGTGATTACAGCCTCGTCTTGGCGCGCTGTTTCAGAGAAGCACACACCTAAAAGTAGTTACTGCTGCGTTACTGGTTGCCAAGGTCAAACTTCGTCACTGCTATTTCCTTCGGAGCAACGACTGTTTTCCAGCAGGGAAAGATTTAAAGCCACGCTTCTCGCTGTAAATTGTTGCATGCTCTGCAATAGCTCTTCGACGTCCCTGAGTTTTGTCACATTCCAGCCCGCAAACCTCAGTTGGGACTTTTTTCGTAGTAAACCGACAGAAAGTGATGTAACCGTGTAGTGGAACGACGAAGTCATACGTGTTTCAAAACTTTTCACGACTGAAGATGCGTTTGTATTCGGCCCCTTTTACTCAGACGACGCACGCAAAGGCCAGCGCAACAAACTGGCCTCCAAACAATTCATTCCCAGCGTGTCCACCAGGGTACGACTGATTCCATCCAACAAGCCATTTTTGCTTCAAAGGTCTGTTGAGCAATATCAGCGAGCAAACACCGTCATTATGACTAAGAGACAAGACTGACAGAGTGCCAGCGCAATTTCGGAGAAATCTAATTCAGGGTTAGGTTATAAAACGATATCCAGAGATTTGGACGTCTGACAGAGAACAATTTGAAAATGGAAAGCGTCAATCATAACATAACTGCAAACCTACCAAGACACTGCTGTTCATCTTAACCGAGAGAGGCCGGGAGGGAGAGCATTAATCAGAGAAGCTGCCAAGAAATGAGATTAAACCAGAATCAGACTTCGTGGCAACGTTGTGTTGTGGGAACTTGTTTCTTTGGAAATTGACAGTAAAGCTTATCAGCGTTCAAGGGAAGCCAAGCAGATCTCAATTCAGAGGACTCTTGACTTTCTAGCAACAGACTCAACTCTAAACATAAACCATATCTACAATTAGACCAAAGCTTATTCATATGTTAGAACATGACTGAGCCGAATAGAAAAGACAAAAACAAAGAAAAACAAAACATTTGCTCACAGTTAACGTGATTTGGATTGATCTGTTGTGTAAAAATTATTGCTGGTGTTAAAACCTCTGACAACGCTGATTTATGATGCAAGCGGTCACAACACCAGAAACCCAGCGGGAGTGATGAATGAGCATCGCAGGTGTTTGTCACACTCACCTTGAGTGAGTCAAAACAGGCAATGACTCTGCCGTTTTCCACTTGACAGCTCTTGGCAGGGTGGGCGAACTTGCACTCGTTGTCCGGCCGCGAACACGTTCCTCTCTGAAATTCCCGACACACCTCCAGCGTCAGCCACTTCGTGTCCCGGATCGGTGTCACATTCACCGCCATTTCAAACTCAAACAGGAAGGGGTCGATCGGGGGGAGCGAGCTGTCCAGCAAGCTTGCTGTTCTCTGGTAAAACCGGGGCAGATGATGAGAAGGGATAGGCTGAGAACATCAGAAGACAAAAAAAAACCCAAAACAAAACAAACAAAAAAAAAAAAAACACAGCTTCAGCGGTTGTGCTCCAAGGTTGTGATCTGAAAGAAGCCTGTTGGGGGCTCTCCTAACACTCGGGGTCCATCCCAGGAGTCTGTTTGTGGCTTAAACAGGAGTCCAGCAGGAACACAAGCCTGTCGCCGTTGTCTTGTAACCTGTCTCTTAACGCACACGGGGCCACGCACAACCCCAGTTCTCTCAATTTGCTCACTTGTCAGCTGAACCGTCAGACGAGATGAACGGCACAACGCGGTATCGATCAGGCTCGGCCCATGATGACAGAACGCAGGGGCCAGCGGGCGAGGGGGGGGGGAAGCGGCTGGAGGAGAGGGGAGCCAGCAGAGACAACAGCAGTGAAACAATTTTCTTCAGCTAGCAGGAGCCGATAAAAGCTGTTTGCCTTCAATATTTGTCGACTGAGAAGGTGCGGGGGGGGAAAGAGGGTGCCGTTTGCACAGAGACGACCTTAGCGGATGGAGGGGGCCGGGCTGGCAGTCATGGCAGCCCTGGTGCTTTTGGTGTGGCCCCAGCGGCTCCGGCGAACTTGGGCAGGCACAGGCGGCCTCAGAGGAGCCAGACAGCCAGGAGGGTCAGCACACGAAGGCACTTCTCTCTGCAGGGAGGCACAGGTCAGAGGTTAACACATACAGGACAGAGTCACGTATTAAAACTTCAGTCAATGCGTCCTCCTACACATTTTCCTCTGAAAACACAATGCAAGGCGCCGCAGGCTCGGGGAAAAATCTAATCGGGAACGTAAACGGAAGAAGAAAAACAAGAGAGAGATGTGAGAAAATGTGAGACGCGGGCAATCATATTTAAAACTCTGACTCAGAATCAAAGTTCATTACAAAGCGGCTTTAATTTATGCGCAATACACTTGAAAGATTTGTGCAATGAGAGGAATTCTCTATTTCACTTATTAGCATTAATTACAATCCCAATCGCCACCCCGCTGTAATATTGTAATAGTTAATAATGTAATCACAGATATAGCAATACCACACCGAGAGCAATTGAGCATGAAATGTAAAGATTAGTAAGTTGTAAGTAAGCCTGTCCCTGGTGAGACTGCAAATGGCCAGTCAGCTAGCCTGACGACTCCAGCAACGCTGCTGGCTGGACGCCAAATGGGAGAGAACGATTTCGTCGGGACGAGGTCACCGTGAAGGACGGAAGAAGAGACAGAGACGGACTACCTTCAGTGTACACCTGGTACGAATTCCCCCGGTTCACTATCAGTGCCTTGCTAAAAAATGTCACACTGTACGAAGCTGATTACATTTGTTTATTTATTTTTTTGTGTGTGTGTGTGAGGAGAAATCAAACAAATGAACATGCTACATTCAAATATATGCGCAACCTGCTGATGTTGAGATTAAAAGATGGCCACCTTAGGTGTTTCATTTTTTTTGCATAGCTAATAGCCATGTAGCGAGTAGCACGGAGTCTGCAAAGCAGTCAGCAAGCTGGCTTTTTATTTCTTTAATGCTGGATTTATGCTGTAAGGGCAGATGCTGGTTAGTTCCCAATGAACATCGGGTCAAAGATTTTGACCCAAAACGAGCCTTGTTGTCCTTCACAGACCCACGGTTGGAAATGCACACAAGCCCGATCAGACTTCACTGAACTCTGACTTTTTTTTTTTTTTTCTCTTTGTGCAAAATACTTCTGATGAGGTGACATAAGTGCAGCAAACTCTGCAAGTAAGCAACCTTGTAGCATAAGTGAGATATGGATGTGTTTGTGCTCTGTGCTTGACAACTTGACAAGGCCAGTGTTTAGTTTTTATGGGTTCTGGTGTTGGTGGAAAGCGCAAACATTCAACAGCTGCAACAAAACCAGATGAATAGCGATGAGTCGGGCAGATGAACGCATTTCATGGAACAAAATGCTGCGTTTTGTAACTGATGCGAAACTGAGTGGAATTTGAAACAAAAAAGAAAATTAAAAAAAAACTTCTTCAACGTTCCAACTCTGCATGAAGTTTAAAAAGAATTAAGCTTGGCACTTTGACTAATTTTGTTAACCAAAAGCCAAGTTATATTCCTCCATGTCCCACAGTAGACAAGAACATGAAAACAACTGAAAGTTACATCAAATGTCCATTAAAAGTGTCACATTTGCACAAGTGGGTAAATAGTTGCACTTCTAATGCAAAGTTCCATTAAAGCTTGCATTAAAAGTGTCAGCTTTGCATTCAAGATGTCACTATTTACTAAATGGCACTTCATGACAACAGTACTAAACATTCATGAAGTGTACTTCAGGTTCATAACAGCTGTTATGTCATATTTATGGTTAAGTGTCATGCCAGTTTCATGCACATCCCTTCAAATAAAGTTACCAATAAAAAAACAGCTTCAGTGGTGGAAACATGTACATGCACAATCACACACTTAGCTTGCAAAGTTTTCATTCTCACATTAATAGCTATAATTTGGGTATGTTTTTTTTTTGTTGTTGTTTTTTTTAAATCTGGAGTGGAGCAGTGGATTCTGGAAAAACAAGCAACTTAAACTTTGACCCAAAGCAACTCCATTTTTTTAAGAACAACTAATCAAATGCAAGTTACTGGAAGCAGCAGCAGTCTTAAATGGATAGGTCACGACCTTTGACCAACAATAACTCCTAAATATATCTCAATTTCTCTAGTGGGTAATTTTACGAGCAAGAACAGCTTAACCAGTCAAACTCTCATTCCCTTCCAATAAATATAATGTAATGTTTAGTAATATCACCGCACATAGCCACATTTGCTGCATTTAACTGCACTCTGGAATCTATTCATTTGTACAACATCGAAATAATTTCAGTGAGCGAACATGAATTGTTTACTTTAATGATGAATGCTTGCTGGCTTTCTTAGTTTGCTCATTTTTCCAAAGATAATGAATTAGATCTGAATGCCACCAGACAAAGTCAACTCGAAACTTAGCAGTAGAACAGGGAAGCGGAAAGAAAACAGTTTAAAAAAAAAAATGCACCCCAGTCTCCCATCGCAGCCCTGCTATTGCTTTTCCTGAGGTCATGCATTTAAGCAGAGAGGAAATGTGAGATCAGAGCAGAAGCCCACAGAATATCCAGTAGCAGACTCATGCACTGAAGCAAAAGAGAAAATAGTCCGTTCAAAATAAGTGACGGGCTTAAACAGCTGGAAAATTTTCACAAATTTCATTAGACAAACACATCCTGCTGTCTTGGGGCGTTTAGATGTTAGTTGTTGTTTGGTTTTGTTTTTTTTTTTCTGGAGGGAGTTCTGTTTTCGTTGGACGCTCAGAAGCTCTTGTGCAATGCGGTGCTGAAAACAGCTACGTCAGTGCAGCCAGTTCAATAAACTCGGCTCCACCTCTGTGTGTTATTAGCGCTTGTTCAACACGGAGGACTGAATTAGGTTTACTCCAAAATAGGAAATGGGAACAAAGTCAAATCGCCTGTGAAAAATGACTTCAGCATGGAGGGAAATATATAAATAAAGGCTTCGTCAATAAGCATCTTAGCGTTTGTGAATAATGCATGTGGTCATTTCCCATAGCCAGAGGCTAAATATATTATTATACCTGCAGATCCACCAGCCGAGGTAATAAGGTGGGGTTAGCGGTGAGCTCAAGGGAGATGTAGATCATATGCAACAGTAAATGCCCCATTGCCCTTAAAGTGTGCGCATTAGCAGGTGGAAGAGCCCAGTGAAATGCAAGCAAAATGTTTCTCTTTAACATGTTGTTTATGATTTGCTAAAATACAATCACAAACCTGTGTTTCATTTCCTGGGATTGGAAGTGACAGATCAACACGAGTACCACACTGAAGTGGGAAGAAACATGCGACGTGGTTTGAGGTGTGTGCACCTCCTCCACGAGAGCCGTTTTGGAGCTTATCTCACAAAAATCCAAATAGAAATGTGTAACGTGATAAAATGTGGAAAAGCTTAAGGGGTGTGAATATTTGATTTCTTTTTTTTCTTGCAAGGCGCAAGTGTAGCTGTGCCACATTGTAAGAACAGAGTGTGACGCCAAGAGTGCCACAGAGGCTCAGGTAGTCCCTCTGTTGAAGAAAGTTGTCTGATCTTGAGCTCGTCTGTCAACACCGGCCTCGGGCGATGGCAGCCAAGCCAAACACAGACCCGGGCCCACGTTTGTCAGAGACGAAGACTAATTTCTGAATTTAAAGCATTGTTTTCCTAATTTTTCCTCCAGTGTTTTCCCCCGCGGTAAACAAGCCGCGGCGAAATGTAAACACATTGATACAGATTCCGTCTCCGTGCTTCCTGTCGCTGATGGTGACCTTTGCGCGCGGATCAGTTTGCACACGCTCGCAGCAGATGACGCGGCATAAATTACAGCAGACGTTTATCAAGCCTGTTTCATAAACAGTTTTCTGAGATGTAAACACTCTCGGGGCTAATCATCATTATCTCTTGTGCAAAATGTCAGAAATGCAGACAATGTGAAACCAAATATAGTACGGCAAATTTTGCTGAACCGTACACAGTTTAGTCTGAAGTCATAGTGGAGACAACGAACATGTGAACTGGTCAAATGAGACCAACGTCAGTAACTACATACAAAATCATGAGTGGAGGAAAGTTAATACTGCAAATCACCCTTCACTTATCAGGGAGCATCATGAGAAGATGTGCAGAGTTATTGAGAAGACAGACTGAGCTGAACGATCTCGGTGGGAAACCGAAGGATGCTATGAATTAAAATACATTTATGTCTTAGAAAGGCCTAGTCAAAGTCCACACATAAATCCAATTGTGATTTTGTGCCACGAATCGAAAACCGAGTTGGCACCTCAAAAGATTTACAGTTAAAATTGCAGTGTAAGATTGTTTCATTACTCTTCTGATTTTTGTTCATCAAAATTTGAAAAAACGTGAAAAATTTCCCACCGCTTAACAATTATGCAGTTCTGTGTTGGTGGGCTGCGTAAAGATAAAAAAAAATGTAAAGTTTGCAGCTATCATGTAAAAAAAAAAAAAAAAAACACAAAAATAGCATCAGACGTTTGCAAGAAATCCCACATACATATTTCATGGCTTCACTTTAAGAAAGTTTAAAACCCTTGAAATTGAGATGGAATACTGTGAACCCTGCATCTCTATTTTTATCTGTTCACTTCAGGAATGCAGCACCCTGACCCCACATATCGGCAACGTTTCTGCTCTGTTTTTAAATTAATTCACACCGTCTGGCCAAGAAAACAGCACTGTAATGAAATAAACGTCAGGCACAAGTACGGGATCAATGTTTGGGTTCGTTCAGATGGAAAACCTTTGAGCAAAAATACAAGGCACAAAAAGACAAGCAGCCATTTAATGGACCAGTAACACTGCATGTGCAAGTATCCAGTGATAATTTGGTAGGAAACGGAACATACAGCAAACGATAAAAACAACAAATAACACAGTTCGATGACAATTAAGTTTAAACAAGTGATTTCAAATAATTAAATGAACAGTGACAAAAAAACAAAGTTACAATAAACAGGAATCCTAAAGGACTTATGTTCTTACATTAAAGCCACGCTTTCTGTGGTTTTTACTTGAGGTAGCTGCAAATCCTGAAATTAATGTGCACAGTTTGGCCCCATTTACGTGGAATTCCACAGTTAACTGGAGCCACATTTGGCCCTTCATGCATATGAGAGCAATGTGCAAAGGAAGAATGAGAGGGAAAATGTAGCAAACAGAAGCCAGAGATCTGAAGAGCCTATTCACCTTGAATAACTCCCTTTGGAGAAAAGAAAAACAAAACAAAAAAAACCCAACAGGAGAACAAGAAAGGTCTCGGGAAGAAGCTAAGAAAGCTTGATGATCTTTGACACAGAGAGTGAAACAGAGGTGTGACGGCGAATGAGAAGATGATTTTGATTTAAAGCAAAAGATTCCCCAAGAGTCACTGCATCAACTATCGTCTGTTTAAATGGGGATTGGTGTGTGGCAATCAAAAGGGTTTCCTGTCACATTTTTGTTTTCTTATCTTGCCACAAGTAAAGATAAAAATTACACACGTCCACACAAGAAAGAATATCAAACCAAGAGAGAATAAGTTGATTTTCATCAGTGACGACAGAGCATCTGCAGAACGTAGACGGTCAGGTGACTTGATACTCAGCTTGCATCGCTTTTATTTTATATTAAGTGACACATATATGTGTGTATTGCATCTCTATGTCGTATTACTCGGCCTACAAAAATTGCTTATGATTTTATGCGTTCATGTGTGCTTACATCATAGAGAGGGCTGAATGGTTCGAGTGCCTAGATTATTAAAATTCCTTGAGGAAACTTTACCTGCCTCGAAGCTTCGTTAATTTATGTTTTATTATCTAGTTCCGGCGCGGCGCTCTCGCGTCCGCCTGACTCTTTGACGAAAATAAAGTGTCACCATCATAACGTCCAACTTTCAAGTTCATCTATTAAACTGACTGAAGACGAATACATAAACTAAAAGCCGGAGTACAGACATTTTTTATGAGCGCATTTGTGAGCCTCCCTCTTTATTATTAAATCGAATATAATTTCAGATTTTTCTGCAACTTTTCTTCAGGTTAACTTAGAAAGTGAGCTGTTATTGGACTGGACTGATACTGATATCCGATAGTAACACTGTCGGATATCAGTGTTAATATCGGATATCTGGCGTAAATCTGTTACGCCAGATTTACCGATATATTATTTTATCAATTTTGTATCCGATTACTCAATTAATCATAAGGATAATCGATAGATGTTGTAAGTTATTGTTTGTCGGACGTCTTTTTTGGGGGGCTGATTGCACTGCTTGATTCTGATAGGCTTAGAAGCCCTTTAACCTCTACGCAGACGCATTGTATCAAAGATATCTGCAACAAGACGACAACAGCATGTAGCTGAATTATTGCCTGCTTTAAAACCTTTGCTCATGCTTTTGGAGTGCTGGTTATTTCTTTTTCTTTCTTTTCTCAATAACAAAACAGATCCACGAAAGTGTTGTCTCGGGTTCACATATTCACGACCAACACTGGCTCTCAGCGTCAGACTTTGGGAGGTGGACTTTTTGAAAAAAGGAGGAGAAAACAAAAAATGAAAACGATAGAGAGAGTACAGATGGGACAAGGGAAGTATATTCAGCAAAACGAGAGGCTAAAGGACGCTGACTGCAGCAGATGGACGCTTCGTATTACATTGCATCGCCAACTGACGAGGATATCGTCTGCAAACGACCTGAGCTGACCTTTAGGCGGGGAGAAGCATTGAGGGAAACTTAGACAGTGGGAGTGGAGCCTAAGGGAGAGGTAGAACTATCAGACTGAGAGTGATGGGACACAAACAAGAGGAATTAGTGGTGAGACTGGGCCTGGTCTCAGGTAGATAGAAAAAGTGACCCCTTCTAATCCACGGAAGATAAAAACACACATATAAAAATATCGCTACATGCTCCACTTCCTTTTCCCTGCATCCTTTATAGATATTGTTTTATTTCTTTCCCCATTTGGGTGGATTGTAACAGGTTTTGCTCTAGTTCTGCCCTTGGGCACAAACCAGTAGAAATAAGAGTGGAAAGCAGAAAGGAGGAAAGTTGATTCCTGCTGCTTCTGCTCAACCAACTTGACACTTTTTATCACAGTTTATCTCTTTTGATTTCCCCGTTTTTGCCTTCTGTGTTTTTTTTTTTTTTTTCAGTTTTAGTTTTTTTTTTTTTTCTCTCTATTCAGCTATGTCCTCCCATCAAAAACTGTTTCGACGTCTCCCCGGTTGCACTCGTCGTGTCGTGTGGCACAAACAAGTCGGTGGACATGAGGCCTCTTTTAAAAAAGTCCTGGTCCCATTTTATTTTACCTATTCCGCCTCGCTCTTCCCTCTACCTCTCCTTCATGCTGTCTCTAGACCGTTTCTTGTTCACGCAGCACCTTATGCTGCAGTATCACCATAAAGTGCTGCAAGGTCATCATCGCCACAGCAACGGAGTCAACCGCCCTCGAAGCAAGGACGAAGCGGTTAATGGTGTCAGGTCCGGCCTCGTGTCATGGCCATATGGTCGGAACGGCAGAAAGACGCCGTCTTTAAACGACGCAGCGCCATCGACGCAGCCTTTGTTGAGTCTGCAGCAACCAGCCTAGATGTTGCAGCAGCAGTGGGTGACGCTTGCGAGACGCAGTTGTTAGATGCTAAGGTGCAATGCTGAAAGGTGTCATTTTAAAATTTTGTAGAAAAGATGGCGTAATGACCTCAGATTTTCCAAACTATGCAAATAAATAAATAGCTGGTAACAGATATCCACCAAAGTTAGCATGATAATCATGTTCCACCATTAAAAAAATTGCAAAACTAATAAAAATGTTAATTAGTTGGAGACTTGCTTATATTCTGCTCCATCATCCTCAACCAAAACAGCTGTTTAAAACATTTGTCTTAAATTACTTTTCATTTGGCTTGAAAGGGATGATTTGGACTTCTTGAAGTTACATTTTGGGAATTTGTTTGGTAATAAGTTTTCCTACATATCAACATGAGCTTGACGGTTATTAATCATGTCAGCGTGTAACAAGCTGGTCAGATGAACACTGGTTGTTTTCACGGACTTTAGCCATTTGTAACAACTCCAGCAAAAGTTGGCAATATCAATGGACTGTGATCAAATTTGTCTAATGCATACCATATAGTTTCAAATTTACATGCATGAAATCCACTTCGATCTCAGGCATAGTCAAAAGTCAAATTTGTTTGACCATCCAAATTGCTGAAAAGTTATTTGTACGAGAAAGCCCGGCTGATTACATTAACTCGAATTTGCAGCAATCCCTCCTTTTGAACAAGAACATATACATATTATTTTGACTAATTCAGGTTGGCTGGTCGTTAATCTCATTTGCTGAAATGTGTTGAGTTAAAGAAAAATGTTAAAAGCCTTGCTCGGTTGGCCCTTTTGAAATGGGTTAAGTTAATCACAAACATTAGACATCTTTATGAGAAAGGCTTTTCTCCTCTCACTTTCTGAACACATTTTCTCCTTGCACAGACAGAGGACAAAACCATCTCCTCCATATATTTCCAATTAAAATTTGGCAAAGGGCCATGATTGCAAAAAATACGCCAGACTTTAGAAGCATTGATACATCACCTTTCTTCTACTAATCAATCACCTCACAAGCAAGTAAGAGCGCAGAACATATCCATTCAACGTCTTTAAAACGTGGCGCCGACATTTTAGGGGTTTTTTGTGACAATACAGAATATTCTTTTACTTCCTCTTACTCGCTAAAGTATGCCACAAAGACATCTTGATTGAACAAGGCGACATATCTACATCAGAAGAAGAAACCAGGGTGTTGCTGTTCAAGACCCAACGCTGTGAGCAGCATGTGCACAAGCGGCCCCGCCATTTCTCGTGTGCTCACTCCACGCATAGCTTTCCCCTCGCAAAAAAAAAAAAATGTACACATAAACAAACTCAAATCTATGCCTTGCTCCTTCGGCGATAAGACAAACAGAAGGGAGGACAGACGACAAGTGCAGCCAAGTGGCACGTGCGCAATCTGTTGTCTGCACCGTGATATCAACGCGGCTGCTTAAAGAGCCCTGCGTGCGCGGCGAAACAGAGAAAAAGGAGCTTTTACGTGTGAGATAGACGAGAGGCGCAAGATCCCGCGAGTACGCTGCTTGGTGGGTGCTGCGCAGGGAAGGTGGCGAAATGATTTGTGTGCGATGCATATACATTGTTGTACCGGGGCCATGTTCTGCAGTAAGGCTTGTGATGCCACCGTGGTGTAATGCAGCTCCAGCGGAGGGTGTCACTGAGTTCATGGACATAAACCAAGCCAGCGCCAGACTAGTCTGCTCCTCTCAGGAATAGCAATGGCTGAGGTGTTTGTGCGTGTACGCGCATGTGTGTGTGTGTGTGTGTGTGTGTGTGTGTGTGTGTGTGTGTGTGTGTGTGTGTGTGTGTGTGTGTGTGTGTGTATTTGTGTGGTTTTTCTTTTTAAAAAAAGAGTGTGGGTGGGAAGATTGAAAAAGATTGGAAAACAGCTAAAAGAAGAGGAGGATTCACAGGAGCTGAAAGACAGATCGATGGACAGACAGGCAGTCTCTCGAGAAAAGACAGTGAGTGATAGATGTCCAGGGGATACAGAAACATCGCAGGCAACAGGGAGAAAGAAGAAAAAAAACAAAAAACGCCCACTTAAGAAAAAGAAAAGAATCCTTCTAGTTTGATTTCACCACATCGGCATGTGGCATTTCAAGCACATAGGCCGTTATTACCGTACTCATGAAAAATTGCAAACAGCAACTCACACGCTCACACGCATTCTCGTCTGCACAGAGGCATGCAGAAATCCCTTTTAAGGTTAGCTCTGTCACTCCTACTTTGACACGAAAGCACATGTCAACCTGGACAGACGCGCAGCCACGAATAAGGGAGTTGTGTAAACAATGAGAAGGCAGACATTGACAGGCGGATGGACGGACAGGTGGACTGGTTCGAAGGCACGAGTGGCATGGCCTGTGGAAAAAAAAACAAACAAAAAAAACAACAAAAAAAAAAGAGATATTCGGTGAATAATGAGATAGGAGCCCAAACAGACAAGAGGGAAACTGAGAGGTTTCAGAGAGAGGGAACATAAATCGAGATAGAAATACTTCATAGGCAATCGGGGCGATGAATATCTCTGTCAGGTTACGGATCACTCAAAGCGAGACGCTTGCTGAAAGATGCCAAACGGCTTTAGCCATTAAGATCAATAAATAGAATATCGAATATGTTGTAGCAGATCTTCAATTCTTTTTAAAATTTTTTTTTTTAATGGTGGGAATTTTTCACATTCTGAAGTCTGGAATTTTAGATCCAATCAGGAAATACCAAAGAAGTGGATGTTCCCTGAAAGAAAACATCTCCAGCTTTCCAAAATCCCTCTCTCTGTCTCACACACATGCACACACACACACACACACATACACACGCACGCACGCACGGTGCAGCGCAAAATCTCTTTTCTCATCATCAGAAAAGGCATCGGGCACAACGGGGGGATAATCTGCACTCTTCAGTCGTCTATGACCAGTGATTCAGTTTGACACCTTAATCTGCAGAAATCACAGAGGACTCCTCCATGGAGCCAACTGTATTTACTACAGATTACATCTTCCACTGGTGTGCATTAGTCCAGTGACAGCTTTGCGGACTGCAGGGAAATCGGCAATCATAGGCCACTGACAAACTCCTTGTGATTTTTGCCACTGGCTGTGAGTGGCTGTCAATCCGCTGCTTTAAAGCGCCGCGTGGAACTCCCACTTTCAGAGACGCTCTCCTAATGTGACCTTGGTCAGTGAACGCTCCCTGTTTCCTTTATCTTGTCTTGACAATTGAAGACATCGAATCAGGCTGGAAACGTGCTCATTTAGCGGCACGCGGGAACTTGTTGCCGTCGCACCAAGCAAATGCCGGAGACAGCAGGGAATTTGTGTTGCTGTACTTCAGTGGGACATGTAAGATAATGAAACTAGAAGGAGGAACAGAAGAGTGTGGCGAAGTTGTCTGCTCAGTGTCTTCTTCAGATGTCGTTTCCTTCAAGCGGTTCTCGGTGCAGCGCCACCGCAGGCGAAAGGCAGGCGCAACAGGTTTTTCAAAGGGTTTGGTTCATTTGACACAGTGCAGCAGTGAAAGTGGACCGCACTCGCTGGAAATGTTGCAAATCTTTCAGTTTTGGTCCCCAGTTGAGCCGAGTCTACCGCACCATCAGGCGTGAAAACGCTTGGTGTCTTTTTGCTCTTGCTACCCTATACTCTAATGACCTTGTGGCTCTCTGTACCCGGATCTGCAGAGAAGAAATTTCTTTATTTTTGGCCAGACAGACGGAGAGAGAGAGACAGAGAGACGCTGAATGAACCATAATGAACCCCTAAGACAAAGAATCAGACAGAAAGCTGCAGAGAGAGAGAGAGCAACAAAGGCGAGGATTTGTGAGAATGCAAAACTGTGAAACAGAAAGAGAGGTGTTGAGATCAGAGGCTGAGAAGGATGTGTGCACAATAACAACGAGCACGGCACGGATGAAAAGCAGAACGTCACCGCATCGGTTTGAAAAGCACAACCAACGTGGAGCCGCACAAACAAATGTTGCAAAAATGATTTGGACAGAAAGAAGATTTGCTGCGCTTCCAGCGGCGTGCATATTAGTGGGTGGACCGCCCACACGTCTTCACGGTTTCTCCTTTTACCAATGAAAGTTCAGTTTTCAGATTCGGTGTTTGATTTCTGTAACGTCGGGAGCTGCGCACTTAGAAGTTCTTCCCTCACAGCATAAGAATCTGTGGCTCTAAGCAATGAGGCTTTTACCTCGCCGGCCTGTTGATCCAGACCGTTCGAGTTTCAAAACCAAGCTTAGCAACTGGCAAACGCCATTGGTATTGCACTTAGAGAAAAAGACGAACCAGGCCTTTGTTTCAGTTCACATGAACGCAAAAAAATAAATAAATAAATAAATAGAAAAACATCACAGGCAACAGGATCATAGGTGGTAAAAGTGGATGAAAATATCAGCAGATATTAGGGAATCTTAAAGATTCGATAAATAAACTGTTTATTTTTTTTCCCCCAGAGTAGAAACTGGAAATCAAATACATTCTTTATTTAGGTCTGCTGTCTCTTCTTCCTCATGAATGAATGAGTTCACATCTTCTTACATTTTGTTCAATATCATCTTTAAATATTTGGAAGAACAGCGCCCCCTCTCTCTCTCTCTCTCTCTCTCTCTCTCCATATATATATATATATATATATATATATATATATATATATATATATATATATTGTGAAGTTTTGCACATTTTCAGAACAAAAGGTTTAGAGAAAAGATCAATCAATCACGATTATTTGTAATAGCAACAAGACAGTTTAAAGGGCTTTACATCACAAAAACATAAAATATCATACAGCCAGCCACTGTGAAAATCAGCGTAGCATTTTGTCAAGTGCCATCATTAAAATCAACTTTTGATTTGAGTAAATTCATTCATTGAGGGGAAAAATAGCCAGAGCTAAACACCCAACATGTTTTTGCTCCTCGCTGGAAGCAGTCTTGTTCTTTCGGAGCGGTCAAGCCAGAACCTGATGAAGAACTTTTTGGTTTTTGGTGAAAACTAAAGATTATCGCTGGCATTAAAATAATCGGTCGGAAAATGACAGAAGGGCTTACTTGTCGCAATCCTAGGATGTACATTCTCGACAAGATGCCCGAAAAAGAGAAAAAAACGAAACTTGATTGCTTATCTTTTGAGAGGAACAAACTTATTGGCTGAATGACGACAATTTAAGCAATAATTGAGCATTTTAAAGCGATTGAAATAAGGGACCAAGCAAAACGGCAAAGAGGTAAAGAAAATCCCAGCTGTCAGATTACATAGCTGCAATAAAAGACAAATGTAATTCAGCAATTATTTTATCCGGAGGGACCAACTAACGATGTCTAACAATAGATTTGCGGCACAGCCTCTGCCATGACTTCTTAACAGCATCTGGGAGGGGCCGCTTCACAAAACAGGATACACCTTTTCTACAGCCATGATGTCCTTGCCCCACATCCTCTGCTTGTTTTTTCTTAAAAAAAAAAAATAACAATTGCACATCATCTGTAAAAAGGTCATTTTTATAACTTTGCTTTCCTAATCGGAGAAACACCAAATCCCCTTTCTGTTATTTTACATTTTAACTGAGTGATTTATGCTTCCTTGGGAGCAAATCTGCAACTTTGTTGTTTTTTTTTTGTTTGTTTCTTTTATTATATCATTTTGATCCCTGTAGGGCTTGCTTGCATGTCAGAGAATAACAGACAGATGGCCAGAATGACACCAGATTCTGAATCATTTCCTGAGTGCAGTCTGAAGTCTTGCTGGCAAGTTGGAGAAATGCAGTGAGAATGAAACTGTGCTTTTTTTTCTTTCTTTCTTTTTCTTTCTTTTTTTTTGTTTTGTCATTCATGAGGATTTAATGCAATTTACAACAAACGCACAAATCAAAGTATTTTCTGGAGAAACTCATGCAAATCTCTGCAGTTTTTTTTTTTCTTTAAATTTTTTTTCAAAGCACCTTTACTGAGTTATAGTCCGTCAAAGCTGCTCAAGTCCAACTAACGCCGATTTTTGGCTGCGCACCAGTTCATCCAGACGCATCCCTTCGCATCCGTATCGCGAGTATTAAAAAAAAAAAAAAAAAAAGATACGACGGGACAGGATGAACGACAATACACGAAACGTAATTGACGTGCAGCTCCGTTTCCACGTCGGCACACAACCCCAGACACGTAAACACAGCGAACGGGAAAGACTTACTGCCTCTCTGCAAGGACTCATCTGACTGCTGCTGAGCGGAGGGCGGAAAGCGAAAACCTCATGCTCGCTTCGCGGCAGTCCTCTCTCTTTCGCTCCCTCTCTCCTCCTTCTCTTTCTTTCCCTCTCGCTTTCGCCCTCCCCTCTTCCTCCCTCCTTCCCTTCCTCCTTCTCTCCCTCCTTCTTCCCCTCCCTCCCTCTCTTGGCAGAGCCCTACTGTGTTCAGCAACACCAGGCTCCATATAAGGCGGCCCCGCTAAACACGTCGCACATAATTTATCCACGGCAGGCAGCAAGTTCACCTTTCACAGCTCGCGCTTGGACCGAGGAAGAGGAGAGAGAGAGAGAGAGAGAGAGAGAGAGAGAGAGAGAGAGTCAGAGAGAGACAGATAGAGAGAGAGAGAGAGAGAGAGAGAGAGAGTCAGAGAGAGACAGAGAGTCAGAGAGAGAGGAGTGGGACGGAGTGTTGTAGTCCAACTTCAGCCACGTTCCACAAAATTTCACACTCGGTTAAAAAAAAAAAAAAAAGGCGCGCGCGACCTCACTCCCTAGCTTTGAGTGCGCCCGCTCGCGCGCGCGCGTCTTGACAAATGCTAACAGTCGGACCGTGAAAAACGCTACCTGGAGACCAGCGCGCGCGCGACGCGGTTCACCTACCTACCGACACCGCCTCCCCCCGTCCTCCTGCCTCCCCGCCCTCTTTGCATCCCTGCCCGTCCCGTGGATCTTTGCGGATGCCGCGAAACGCCGTGTCCACCGACAAAACCCACTTTTTTTCCTCAAGCCTTTAAAACCTGACTGACAGGAATAAAATAAATAAATAAATATTTTTATTTTTTTTTAAAAATTAAATAAATAATAAGACTAAGAATAATAATGAAAAATAACCCTTCAAGAAATATGCTTAAAAAAAAAAAGAGGATTTAAACGTCTTTGTTTTGTGGCTGAAACGAGAAGGCGAGATGAAATAAAAGTGTCAGCAGACGAGATCCCTGCAGAGTGCTTCCTGCTTGTGAAGCGCATCAACTATCTGTGGTGATGGCTCAGTTTCTGCGCTATCAAAAAACAACAACAACAACAACAACCCTGCTGACCTCTCCTCCGCCTCTTTCTTTCTAACACACTCACAGAGGAAAAAATTTTAAAAAAGCAAACAAAAAGAAAAACGCCATCTAGACAGCAAAACTAATGAAAACAAAAAAAAAAGCGGGGAGTTGCAGAAAAAGACAGATTGGGAGGAAGGGGGAAAAAACCCCCAAAAAAACAGAAGAAGAAGAATAGCAACTCTTTGAGTTGTGGTATCGTCCTCCCTCCTCCACAGCTTCGGTCCACTCACAGGACAGCAAGAGTCACAGCTCTGTTGCCATGGCGTCTAACTCCATCAAAAGCTACGTCAGGTGCGTGTGTATGTGTGCGAGCATCTGTGACCGTGCCGGCGTTTTCTTCAAAGTGTGTGTGTAGGTGCGTGTGTGTGTGTGTGTGCGGCGTGTGTGTGTGTGTATACGAGCTGCATGTGGGTGTTGCCAAGTGATTCAGAGCCACATCACCGGTTGCAATATATCAGGTTTGTTTGGGATTTATCACCGCGTTGGCTTTTGTGTGCACGAGATTGTATGCGGGAGAGTGGAAGAGTGAGGTGTTGATTGAACAGCAGCCTGCAGCCTGCTCTCAAAAGCACCTGTGATGAATCTCTGCGCCGCTCAACGTGTTAATGTTTAGCTCCAGCCCAGCCAGCACGCATGAGTGGGCCCCACTTGGGTTTGATGTGGGCTACATGGGTAATGAGTGGGCATGGGTTTTATCTGGGCGAACTGGATGGGACACATATGGTTAACCTAAAATGGGACCCATATCGTTGGTTGGACCTGGGCAGGAAAATGTAGCCCCTAGTACTTTTTTTCATGGTCTAAATGGAAAAAAATTGTAGAACATTTTAATGACAATGTGGTTACCCTGTCACTTTCAAACTTTTCACTTATGTCAATGTCAAAGCAACAGCTGAAAGAGCAGGATTCTCAAAACTTGGAAATTACCCGAGATGTCAGCATTGTGATCTTTGCCAAGGCAATTGTTACTCAGCGGGCCTCTAATGGAGTTGATGTAAGGTAGATTGTAGAATTGAATTTTTTTTCTTCTGTAAAAAGGGAAACCTCGACGATAGTAAGGTTGGTGACCTCGACGGTTGTCGAGGTCTACAGGACGAAGGTGATCTCGTCTTGGAAGTCACCCAAGGATATATTTTGCTGATAGAACAGAACATCCATCCCTTGCTAATGTTTGAACTTAAAACTTGCTCACTGTATGATCTCTGTGCTTGGCTCATTTACAAACACTAGGCTTCCGGAGGACCAGGATATTAAAACATTAAAAAATAATGCTTACAATGATTTATTTTTTTTAAACCAGTTCAGTATTGCTCTAGCCACACTTTCAACCATTAACATTTTTCATTGTATTATTTTATGCTAGAACAGTCCAGTCCAGGCTCCAAGCCAGCACGCATGAGTGGGCCCCCACTTGGGTTTGTAGTAGGCCATAGTGGGCATGGGTTTTATCTGGGCCAACCTCATGGGACACATATGGTTAACCTAAAATGGGACCCTTATGGGATGGCCCATTTGGGCTAAATGTATGGGCCCTATTCAGCAACAATGTGGGCTAACTGGAAATGGGACAGAAATGGGGAACACTTGTGGGGCCCATGTGGTTTCAGTATCACGGGCCCCACATGAGAAGCCCAATGTGGGCTGACCACATTGAACCCACATGACATGAGCATGGGCTGACCATACATGGGTTGGACCTGGGCAGGAAAATGTAGCCCCTAGTACTTTTTTTCATGGTCTAAATGGGACAAAATTGTAGAACATTTTAATAGACAATGTGGCTACCCTGTCACTTTCAAACTTTTCACTGTATGTCAAAGCAAAAGTCAGTTCAGAATTGCTACACTTTGAACCCCTAACTTTTTTTTTCATTTTATTATTTTACGCTAGAATAGTCCAGTCCAGTCTGGATGTCTTAAAACATTTTTTTGACATAATCTGTTTGAAATATATACGTAAACTCATATTCTGATGCTTACTCAAAATTAAGCATGGTTGGACTTTAGTCCTTGGTTTTTTATTAATATATTATTTTTATATATTATTATTATTATTATTATTTTATCAATTGGATGTTTAGACATCCATAGAGTTTACTGCAGCCTGTTCGCAGCAGGATTTAATTTTTATTTGGAGAAATAGTTCAGATCAGACCATTGTGAAAAATATCACAAAATGTGTAGAAAATAAATTCAAACAAAACTCATTACCAAGTGAGAGACAAGAGTAAAATTTTGAGCATCTGTTTTTTCATATATTTGCAAACATTTTCCAAGTCATCAGTATATATAAAATATAAAAAACCCTTAACATTTCTGTTAATGATTCATTTTATATCTTTTAATCTGGTTGCAATTTTAACCTTTTTGTTCATTGTTTGCACTGAGCCACCGTTGCCAATAAAGGTTGGTGAATTGAAGTACCGGTAGGCACTTTACACATCCACTGAAGAAAATAGTTCCAAAACACATTTGAATAAGGAGGACTACAATATGTATTTCTTTACATTGAGAACTTTTGCTACATCAGTTTTACATTGGTTAAGCCGATGTAGCACTCTCAAAAATTAATCTTGTGTTTCTTGGAAAACGTAAAATGAACTGCGGATGGATATGCGGTTTCAAAATCAAGCCTGTTCTCTTCATCAGTCCGTTGGCGCGGAGTCTGCCTGTTGGCTGATCTACGAAAGAATCTGTAAGTACATTTCTTCTGTTTTACCTAGTACCGAATTTTAGGGAGAGATTTTAAATCGCTTGTTTAAAAAAATTGTTGCTCGTAACAGATCGGAAGACAGGAGTACCCCAAAAGAGACTTAATTGTTATTGTTATTTTTGCTTTTCTTTCGGGTGATACTTTTTCTGATATTGCTAACACACACAGCTACACACAATAAGCAGATTTTAGTGCAGACCGATTTCAAACGCAGCGTTGTGGGCCAAACCATTTTCAAATACTACCGCCATTCTATTTGTTGAGCTGCCATTGGTTCATTTGAGCGCCAACGAGGCAGAATGAAATCGGTTCACTGAAGAATCTATGTTGCTAGCAGAGGTTGTCACAAAGTGTCTGGACACAATAAAAACATTTGTATGATTTAAAAAGAGTAACTATTGTGCTTTCATTCTATGTACTTGGGCTTTTAATAATGTTTCTCACAGTCAAATCAGCATGCATGGGAGGGTCTCATGCATGCATTCAGGCTGGTTTGGCTGGGACCTACCCATGCAAGATTATTATTGCTTTTTAATAAAACTGCATTGAATCGTTTAGCTTTGGGGTATATAGGTAATGATAAGTGGGCATGGGTTTTATCTGGGCTAACTGCATGAGGCTCATAAGGTTAACCTAAATGGGACCCATATTGTTGGCTCATTTGGGTTAAATGTATGGGCCCCATTCAGCATTAACGTGGGCTAACTGGGCATGGGACAGAAATGGGAACACTATATGGGGCCCATGTGGTTTCAATATTGGGCCTAAAAGTTTTTTTGTAACTAGGATGAAGGCATTGTAGTTCATATTTTTAAATTCTTTTTTTTTAATTGTTGTGTGACACTTTAAAGCGTTTTGTTCTGTCAGAGTTTATTTCAATCTGCTGCTGTTGTGTTGGTCTAGAGTAGTCATCAGTGGCCAAGCCTGAAACAAATATTGAAAGATGAAGAAATTCTGTTTATTTTTGCTATATTTAGCTAGCAGTTATGTGAAATGTACTTATATTTAATTGTAGCTCTAATTCTTTTATATGTACAATTTTTTAGGCTTTATTAGTAACATTTATAGTGATTTTCTAAACTACTCTTAAGATTAATACTACTGTCTTAGTCCTGTCACGTTAACAAAGAAATTAGAATAATTGCAAAACTGTTTAGTGTTTACAATATAAGGCTTTAGTGGTTAATCTATACAAAGGCTGTTTTGCCTTAATTTTTTTATTTTTTTGAAAAGTCTAAATGTTATATTAACTGCACTAATAAAATATATATTTTTGCAGACTTCAACAGGATCGGCGTGTGAAGATCACTTTATAACGATTTGAAAAAGGTAGATTAATATGTTAGTAAAATTAAGCACATAAGAGTGATATAATAACAAACTGATGAACAAAAAAAAAATGTTGTCTTGTTATTGTCATTAAGGTTACCATGGCTACAGAAATTGGAGGAGTATCCTTAGATGACACCATACAACCAGCTGTGCGATTCCTCATGTCCCATGAATTGGAAGTCCAGCTCAACCTTTTTGGCCGACATTGGAAACAAGCTCTTGGACCTGCGTCTCTTTGATGTTTTGTATGGTAAATATCAGTTTTTATTGTCAGAGTAACTTTTTTTTCCACTTTTCTTTCTTAAACATATGTTAATTTCTTTTTGGTTGTTTTATGCCGTTTGTTTGTTATTTTTAGTAATTTTTTAGGTTAAAAATTGAGTCTTCAATTTGAACAGTATTCTTTCACTGTTGTTAAGAACTTAAAAATTTGAAGGTAATATTGTTTGCATTTCAAACAGTATTAACAAAATAACCACGATAGAACCTTTCCTATGCTAGTAGTTGATTTATATAGATGGATATATTTTTAAATTTACAGTAAGAATATAGTTTCTGTACATAATAATAATGACTCAAGAGTCCTTTTGATTATGGCATATCTCTGCAAGCATTTTTTGCCCCATGAAGGGGGGAGATGCAAATCTCATGAATGTTACATTGGGCTAAAATGAAACACTAATACAATTTCTACCTTTGCTTGTTATTTCAGGGGACTTAAAAGAAGTGATCCATCTACAGAATCACACAAGCATACGGCAAAGACTCTCGAAGTGGTTTACTGGAGCCCGTGACAGAGGTGGAAATAGACTAGAGAGACTGCCAGTTCAAACTCAGGTGGGGAGGTCTTTCAAGATGGACAGTTTCAGTAAAGTATGAGACATTTCAAATTTAAGCATGCATGTGGCATGTAGGTTATTCTTAAAAAATGTTTGACAAAAATGTATTGTGAAAGATCTATATATGTGTGTATATTCACATTGTGTGTATCAATGTGAATATACATCTACATATAGTATTTAGATTTATACATTAATATAGACCAGGTGTGTCAAACTCATTTTTGTTTTGGGCCAAATCAAGATCATGAAGGCTCTTAAAGGGCCGGTTGTGCCAGAATGTGTTGATAAAACCTGTTCACAAACTGTTAATATGTCAATGAATTCTTAAAATTACGTAATATTATTGAAGATCTCTTCAGTTCCTTCAGGAACTAATAATAAATGTGACTGTTTATTTACTTGCTGTATAAATCATGGACTATAATCATACATCAACTAAATTCTCAAGAAACTGGAGGGATTGATTGATATAAATTGGCAGTAAACAGATAAAAACTGCATTGATATGATTGGTAATATAATATTTAATCACACTTAGAGTTTAATCTAGTCTGTGGAGGGCCACATAAAAAGCTACGGTGGGTCTGATTTGGCCCCCCGGGCCTTGAGTTTGACACATGTGATATAGACCTTTAGGAAAATATGTAGGTGTCTTTATTTGTGTGCATCTATAGATGTATATTTATAGATCTGTTTACACGTTTGTTATAGTAAACTAGCTTGTTATTTTCAAAGATGTCATGTGAATAATTGCAGATTTTTTTTTTGTTGTTGTTGTTTAACAGCACATTTCTTTTTTCTCTTAATGAAGTTCTAATAATTGCTGTAGTGAGGTAAAAAAATAACTCCTGACAATATTTCAAATTACCAAATAAAAGCCTTGACCAAAATAAATTTTTCATCTCTTTAAAGCTGGACTTTGGATTGTTGATCAAGATAGCATATATATGAATGTAATTCACTTCCAGGTTAGGTGAGAATGACCCCATTGTTCCTACAGGATTAAGGCATCTGGGCCCCACTGAAAACCCAGTTAGCACCCATTAAAATCTACTTGGGCAAGCCCATGTGGGGCCACCATGGAAACCGTGGACAAACCCTTTTGGGACCCATATTGCCTGCCCACTTATATCCCATATGGGGCCCACCTAGGTGTGCTGGCTGGGAGCTACTATAAATATTTATCAGCTCAGCTCATAGAGCCGGAGCGACTCACCGTGGGCCCCCACCCCCTCTCAACCCCCTTTGCGTGGAAATTTAGATTTTCGCCCTGCATTGTCTTGTGCCCTAAAAAGGTCCTGCAGCTGCTTTGCAGGATTATCCTGAACTTTTAACAGGTTCACAAATGTGTTGTTGTTGTTTTTCTTTTTTTTGTGTGTGTGTGTTGGTAGGAACAAAACAACTTCTAACATACTAACATATACACACATCTACACCAGCAATCACATTCAGAGAGAAGCTACAAAATGTATTGCAGTTAACAATTTATTGTCAGTGACCATGGAATAAAGATCTCAGCGATTCATGCAGATTAGAGAAAGGCGCCGTGCCAACGCTGCAGCATATTATAGAAACGCAAATTCAATAAACGAGATTCAACCCTTAATTGTGACTGATCACGTTTAGAGCCGGCCCACAGTACAAGCGAACAAAGCAGCCGCCTTGGGTTCCCCTCTCGCTTGGGCTATAGGTGACTAAATAAACTAAATCTATCTAAACCGTCTGCCATATTTAGGGTGTCGAATGTTAAAAATGAACCCTGTCATTTGACGTTTCCAGATTTGTAAAGGCATAAAAACTGTTCAGTAGCCTTCTCTCAGCCAGCTGGACCAGCAGTGTGCAGCAACAGGTGGTCGAAGGGCAGAGGCGCGTTGCTTTGGGTCACACTCTGACGCATTCTCGAATCTCGCAACTCGAAGGATCTTAAAGAGCAGTGTGATTAAAAACGTTTTATCAGCCCCAAATTGTATTTAACACTCAGAGTAAAGCTTCCACGGTGTGTTTCGAAGAATCGACATGAGTTGCAGTTTTTCCTTTTTGTTTCATTCTAAAGCACATTAAACGACTTCACAAATAAAATACGGTTTGATACAAAGTTTTTCACTGGACATGCACTATATTCATAATAGTGCAAGGTAAACTGGAGCGCTGTTAGGAAGCCCAAAGAAAAGTCTCACTGTGTGGACTCAACAACAACTTTTTTCCTCATTCAGAAATAAATAAATCTGACACATAGACACACCAAAAAGTCAAAAGAAAAAAAAAAAAAGAAGCTTCACAGACATGGCTTAAATTAACGGCTTTCGCTCATTTCATCGGACAAAATTACTTTAGCAGGAAACAGAGAGAGCTTCGCATTCTCCTGAGAAATACTGCTGAGTTTTAATAATACAAATTCTCATTACACCTACGCTAATTAGCATTACCTTCCACACGAAACCGCAGTTTTATATCCACTTGGTTTGGCTATATTTGTTCCCTCTAAAACAATGCAAGAAAATGCACTTTTTTGTTGTTTTTTTTTTTTTATGCAACGATTGTAATGTGTAAAAAATGATGACGGTTATCTGTGGTCATGCCTACGTGAATTTATATTATTTGTGCTTTAAAATGTCTAGTTAAATAATAGTACTCTCGCGGTGACAGGTTTTTAAGTCTGAAGCGAGAGACGCGGTAACAAGGCACCGACGCACAGTGAAAGGTTTTGGACTTGCAGATAATTGCTGCAATTGCAGATAATTTAATGCGCACTAAGGTTCCCGCTCACTGCTCCGCTGATGTCTGTGTGAGAAACCAAGGACTTTCTCTCATTTACACGAGTTGGTGGCCCTCGTTCTGCACATAGCAAAACAAAAGACATGGACTCTTGAACAGATGTCCTCTTGTGTTCCATACCACTAAAGACACGAGTGGGGTGGGGGTGTTGAAAAAGAACAAGGGCAGGGCTAGTTTGGACAAGGAATTCTGGTTCCATATATCATCCCCGATCCGCTGCACACTGCGCTAAGGAAAGCCAGAGTTGGACTGAAGAGCAGAAGAAGTTCCAGCAAGGGAGTTTTACAAATCGCATGGCATGAAAAGTCGTTCCTACGGGGGAATCCTGGTGTGATCCTAACAGCTTTTTAACATTCGCAGCAGGCCAACGCTCTGGTCCTGAGTTTCTAATAATACACGCGCGATCATGTAGGCTGCCTGTGTCTGCAGCGTGTGCTGAAATCGAAAGTATTCTGCGGTAGCAGGGAATCATGGCACCTGTCCATAGACTAACCCCCCGAGCTAAACCCCGGCAGCAAACTGATTCAAAAAACATGCTAAATTCATCACTGCAACTTATCGCTTAGAAATAATTGGCATGACTATTGTTTACCGGAGGAGAGCAGACCGTGTTCGATGGACCGTGTTTTGCATTTCCTTAACTTTTATCACCAGATATGTTAACTTGTGTTTTCTGACAATGTTTTGGCCAGAAACATAAATGGCTTCCTTCACCTTCTTTGGTAAACTGTATGTGTAAAGAGGCTTGTGATGGACAGCTTTTGTCATTGTGTGCAGCAGCGTAACAAACAGGGAACATTCTAGAAAAATCCAAACTTTATGGTGAACAAATATTTGGTTTCCAGAACAGTTCCTTTGAAAAAAAAACCCCAAAAACATCTGTCTTTGAAATGAACTGATGATTTGATCTGGGAAGACCCTGACAGTCGCCTCATATGACGATGGATGGATGGATGGATGGATGGATGGATGGATGGATGGATGGATGGATGGATGGATGGATGGATGGATGGATGGATGGATGGATGGATGGATGGATGGATGGATGGATGGATGGATGGATGGATGGATGGATGGATGGATGGATGGATGGATGGATGGATGGATGGATGGATGCTCCTTCTGAACACCAAGTTTTCCACATCGGAAGACAAAAAGAACGTAGCTTTTAGCTAACATCTATATTTGTTACTCAGTCAGGAAACGTGAACAAGATGAGAGCCATTCACCACATTTAGTCGGAGCAAAAACGGATGAGTTCAAATGAAATCTTTGGCAAACAAGACCAAACAAAAGCCCATGTTTACTTTGCTGCCATGCACTTTGAGGTCAATGGTGGCAGAGTTGAAAAAAAATCCAAAGATAACTGATTTTAAGACGTCACCAAAATTATTCACAGAGTGCCAGTGTGGAAACTAAATCAAGATTGTGAAATCATTTTTAATTCAATATCCAATGCATCCATGCTAAGAAGTGTGTTTTTTAAACTGAAATATTTGCCGCCAAAACAAATGGCGTCCTTATGAATCCTTACAAAATAACCGAGTGTCATGTCTTTACTGTGTCATATCAATTTAAGTTGATGATGTGTCCAGAGCTTTCAGCTAAAATGTCTATTAGCCCCATTGTTTAAAATGGGGAAGACAGGAGAACATATTCTTTAGGATATGAGATGATTTCCGAACTCTGCCAGAGTCTACAGTGAGAACAACGACTAAAAAGTCAAACAACTGGAGCTGGATAGAAACCCAAGTTTATTTGATTGCTGTTCTCAACGAGGAGAGTGAATGGAGCTGAGAATGTACTCCAGCAATCATCTATAGTCTTGGTTACTTGAGGTGCTAATGAGTTTAGAGGGAGTTGTATATTAGGATGACTGGTTAGTCACCTATGAATATGTATTTCTGAACAACCAAGAATACAGAATCAATTGCAACATCACAAATCATCTGGTATTTAATTTTATCAGCTAGAAAAAAACTCAGAAAGTGGACGAAATATCTACTTGAAATAAAAAAAAAACGTAGTTTCTCCATTTTGATTTGTGAAAGTGGATTTCTGCTGGTAAATTGCATTAAGAAGTGATGATGTCTTTGCTAAATGATGAGGAAAAAAATAATTCATAAGATTTCGTTTGGCTGATGTGAACAAAGAATGTCCAAATTTATTTTTTAATCTAGACACAAAGGGCTTTTGTCTATTAAAGTGCTTCCCGTGTCAGCATGAATCAATCTGCTGAAACATTCAAGGTGAACATAAATATCTGAAAGCTTCCGTATGAAACACACTGAATGCAAATCTGGTTAAATAAAAAAAATCAAAAAATCTGAACAAACTCAGAACACTTGGAGGCGTGTCACTTTTAACAGAATGTTTAATTGGAGTAAATCTGTAATTTAGGAATCATCGGTTTAATTTCTGACTAATCCCCGCTTTTAATTTTCTGCCGAGTCTCCTCATTACAGTGCCGAAGCACATTTTTATGACACCGTCCCACACGGGAGGAGACCAGAAATTTCTCATTTGGGTCCCGGAGTAATAAAAGTCAAGTGTCCCCTCCCCTAAGCTGCTGCAATCGCACTCCCCAGCCCGTCTGTGTCTCTGGTGCGACTGATATGGTCACGAGCCACTGTGGCAGTTAAAACCACAAAATGACCCATAAAAGAAACGCAGCGGTTTTACTGATTAGCTCACGCTGGCTTGTTATCTAAGCCTCCAGAACAGAAAAAGAAAATAGAGAAAGTGAGTATTTTAGCAGACGATATAATGCTACCCGAACCCTAACCCGAACCCTAACCCCGATCTGAGCGACTCCTTATGATTTCTGACATGAAAGTAAAACTTTCAAACGTGTCATTGAATCAGACGTGCTGTTAAAACTGTTAAAAGCCATACGTTCCAGTTTCTCAGATAATGACTTCTTTTCACCGTCAACTATATAAACACTGTTCCCCAGAATTCACTGTTTTCCCAAAAGTTAGTCTGTGACCAGAACTGGCCTTATATCTAATCTTCATGCAAAACCCACATGGCACATTCAAAACTTAATACAGTTACACAGCATTTGCACTAATAAAGAGGAAAAAAAAAAAACATTAAAAGAGATTGTGACACAAAAAGAAAAAAAAAAACACTGAAATATTAAATCCATGCCAAATATTTCCATTGGCCCTTCTTCCCAGGATTATTGCCTTTCAGCTGGGCAGAACGGAAACCGTCTGGAGCAACAGGCAAGGAAGTTGTCAGAATCATAACATGTCAAACATTAATAACGCCGTGACATCTGTGTGGAGCTGCAGAGAGCCACTCTCTGCTCTGCTCCACTCACTGGGCAGTAACAGAAACACACACACACACACACACACAAAATAAAAAAAAAGGATCATCTTCTTACAATCGGCAGCCGTCTGCAACGGTCGCCTCAGTTTCTCCTTACCTGCTTGGTTCTCTCTCGCTCTCTGTGTGTGTGTGTGTGTTTTCTCCTGCGCTCGCTCCAGCCGTATGGGTGCGTAAGCGCCCTCGCGCACGCACACAACCCCTCGAACAAGAACTGATAAATCTGCACGACTTCAGCCCTGCAGCGTGCAGTGCATTATGGGGTTTCGCTCTCTCGGTCTCTCCTCTTCTCTCCTCTCTCTCTCTCTGCTGGCAGTGTTAGAGGGGGATGTCCTCACCTCCTGTCTGGAAAGAGGAGGGCAAACACACGCATACGCGGTCACGCAAGCACGATGCAGAAGAAGACTCGTGAAGATGACTGCCGCGGCTTTGGTTACCATAGCAACAGCCTCCCTCCATCCCCCCCCCCTACAACCCCTCCCCTCTTCATTTTTGCTCCTCTGATGTGGTTGAGCCTCTCTTAGTTAAGAGTATTCTCTTTAAATCAGGAAAGGAAGTGAAACTTAAACTTCTTTTTTGTTTTATCTCGTATTTGCGCTCTGTGTTTAGAGGTAAGCCGAGCAACAGAGAAATGACAAAAAAGACTCGTGTTGACGTGTTGATAACCAACTGTTGCTTCTGCCTTCTCGGATAAAGAGAGGGGATTACGGCGTAAGAGGGAAGAGAGGTACCTGCAGACGCTGTGTGTTTGTGCGCATCCAGATGCATGTGTGTGCAAAGGCTACAGGAAGTTGGAAACAGTTCCAATGGTTTATTTCCTCTTCCTCATGGCTCCTTCTGGTGTAGAAAGCCTGGATCCCGAAACGAACAGGATGGTTGATCGCACATAGACTTAGCTCATCTACCTGCTTACCATACATGGTCAGTACATTTCCTGGTGACTGTGTGAATTTGACATTCACACAGTCAAAATAAATTTGCTTAATGGAAACACAGCAATTTAGAAAAAAATGCTGTTTGTTTTTTTTTAAGAAAACGGTTTCTGCAGCCATATTGAAATTGGTTTATTCCGCAAACACTTTTTTCGTATCACACGAGTCACACATGATCGACAATCGGATGAAGAAGGCAACGGGAAGCAGGCGTGTTTTTCGGTGGCTTATCTCGTGAAAAAAAAAAAAAAAACGCATTCAAACGTTTTGACATTAGCAGAATACCGACAAATAGTTTGCACGCATTTGTAATGAAAATGCAGCCAGTGGCTCTCGGTATCATCTCAGTCGCGTGTCATCTGGCTTTTGGGTTGGTTTCAAGGAAAAGGAGACCCAGAGGGGGGGCATGCATTTATTCCTTTTGGCACAAACGGTGGGCGGAAGGGTCAGAGATGCAAGAACGACACAAGAGTGGGTGGGGCAGAGTGGGTGGGGAGCCGAGGCCGTCCTTCAGACCCTGCAAATCACCAATACACAGCCGAACCCAACAGAGCGACTTTAAGTTTTCAATTCTCGGTCTTCTGACCCTTCTGTTTGTTTTGTTAAAAAACTACGAGCCCACTTCCTTTAAGTTTCCCCTGCTGAATTTAGCGGTGATCTGACCACTCAACCGGTTTTGGCTGGTTCTCTTGTTTATAACCGGAGAGATATTCTCCGTCTATGAAGTCCTCACACCGAGTTCAGAAGCAAACGGGGAAAAGTTGCATTCGCGTGGTGATCCCTCTCTCCAAGTTGTTATGGGAACCGCTGGCAAATGGGCTCACTTTCGATTCATCGCCTAAACGGTCGGGACGAGAATTCAGCCAGAAGACTTGGCAAAGTAGACGAATGGGAGTGTGACTCAAGGTTGTTCAAGTTTTCCAGATAATTTGCACTTGTGGACACCTACCTCGAAAGGAAAACAAAAATCACTGCACTGTGTTCCCACATTATGTTTACGTTCCCAGTGTTCTGAGGGCAAATTTTATTTGCGTAGTCGATGAGGCGACTTGACGAATCACTGAAATTTGCACGTGGTGCTTTTCTTTATGAAATTAGTCATACGAAGTGGTTGAGTTACTAATCCAACTTGGATCATATACTTTAGGATAAAGTATATGTTTTTGTTT
Organism: Poeciliopsis gracilis; assembly: GCA_911649635.1. Taxonomy (NCBI): domain Eukaryota; kingdom Metazoa; phylum Chordata; class Actinopteri; order Cyprinodontiformes; family Poeciliidae; genus Poeciliopsis; species Poeciliopsis gracilis. Next base: position 552,825 of record CAJVRI010001029.1, read on the forward strand.
GTTTGTTTCGGGATGTAAATGGATGTCACTTGTTTTGAGGCCTTCGGTCCGTCTGTTAACTCGACTCAGATGGACGATTTCCATGTCATACTGTCACCTTCCTAAAATAATGAGTCAATTTTTTTTGTATAAATTATGTTTTGAAAAGAAAGAAGTGCAGATTATTTATTTTGTTTTGTTTTGTTTTTTGTTTTGTTTTTTGGGGGGGTCAAAAACACTTGTCAAAAAAAATGACATTATTTTAGGAACGTTAACTTTTGGTGTAGCTGCATTAAGGGACTGTTAGCTGTGCCCTCCTGAAAACGAAAACACGAAAATCCGTTATAGGTTTTTACCTAAAATGCATTTTAATGTAACTACACCAGGAAAAATGTTCCTGGCTCCTCTTTCAAACTTAAGATTGATGTTTGCTTTCTGAGGGGAGACGAAATCTGAAACAGATCAGTAAAGCAGAAGTTTTCAATCTAGTTTCCCTTTCTGCAGGGAAGCATAAACCAGCTGGGACTCCTGCGCTCCTTGTAATGAACGGTAGCTGAATTTGAGGGACTCTGAGCAACTTGCTCACATTTGAAAGCCAGTATGATTAGTCTGCTCTCTGGGACTAATGGCAATAGCAGGTGTCCACAGGCTCCATGTGCCACATCAACTCATTAGGGATATTAACATTAACTACCTGCACACACACACACACACACACACACAAAAAAAGCCCTCACTGTTCATGGAACTATTCATTAATGACATTGCAGTGGCCCTTGAGCACAACGACCATTGATTAGGCTTATGCATAATGATGGTGGCAGAACTGCTGGTGTAATTACTGCTGCCTTCTGACTTTTCTGCTCACATGGATTTAGATTTTTAGAACCAACATGCAGTGAAGGTATAATACGTCTTCCTGACATGGATAGCTGCGGTAAACCTCGACCTAAACCTCGCAGCGTTGCACGGCGACATCTGCTTGCCCTGAACACAAATAACTCGTAAGCCACCAACGACCAGCCAGCCATTATTTCTTTTCCCCGCTGCATCTCTTTCTTTCTTATTTGGTGGTGGAAAGTGGGGGACGTGTGGTTAGAAGAGTTGAAATGAATGAAGTACAACGAAAAATGTAGCGATGGAATACAGAGCTAGCACTCATGCTATAAAACGTTAGAATAAAGCTTCAAATATATGCGGGTCCCAAACTGACCTGATTAAAAATAAAAGCAGAAACATGGATATTTCTGCTTTTCTTCAACGTTTTTGTTTTTGATTGTGTCAGCTTCGGACCTCCGTAAAAACAACGTGCTTGTTTGCTGCAAACCCCCCGAAAGCAAGCAAAATGTTTGACTTTACAAAATCAACAGACCCGTATAATCAGGACAGGTTTTATTTTCTTGACGTTTGTTGATTTCGAGGAGCTTATTAAAACCAGAAATCTCTCAAAATTTGCAGAACATTAGTTAAATAATTATTTCAGACCGACAGACTTTAACACTGTTTCTGAAAGTAAGCAGATGAAACAGCCTGAACATGGGCTCAATTTATTTATGCCTTTGCTGCTTTCAAATGTATTATTTTACACGTTTTGCATCGTTCAAGGCGGTTTGGTGTTGCTTCAGTCATAAATTACGGCAAGTAAAATGATGCTTAGCTCAAATCTTCTAGCCTCCAACAGTGAACCACCTGCAAAGCATTGTCATGAACAGACTTCTCTAAATTGAACACTCACGCATAAAACAGCATGTGGCCGTTTTCGTCACGGGCTGATCAACAACTCCTTTTTTGGGGCAATCAGTGGCTCTCTTTAACCGAGCTAATGAAGGCCGGAGCAGCTTTTGCTCAGAATCGAGCCAGAGCTGTTAAGTCCAGCATGTGTTTAAATAAACTGCCACACAAAACCCGGAAACAGCAGAACCAGCGCATCCACATTTGCAAAGAAAGTTCGCAAAGAGCAGCTCTGTTCTGAGTTGTACTTTAAAACGAGTGCTTAGTCGCAAAATTGTGTTAATATTTAAAGTTCTAATTTTATCAATTTGCTTGTTACCGACATGAGAGTGAGGCAAAGGTTTTTTTTCTAAATTTTGACAAAAGTCTCAAAATTGGCTCGGTATTAGAAACGGCTGAGGATTTCCTGATCTGGTCCCAGGAACCGGCTCCACGCCTGTCCTGTGTGATGGCCCCCAGGAAGCTCTGTTCCCGACAGCCGTTGTTCGTCCGCTCTCGTGCGCATTTCTTAGTTGATTATTTTCTTTTCTCAGATTTAGTCCCGGGGAGAGTTGTGAGGAGCACGGCTCTAACTCCCTGCGGTAAATTTTAGGACCTTCAAACTGAAATACGACGTTTACAAAGACAGATAGGGGTTTTTTATGTTTTGTTTTTTTTTTGTTTTTTTTTTCCCCCTCAGTAAATTTTGTCCAGACACGATTAACTAGCATAGTAATGAAATATGTTACAAGCCAAATCAATAAGTCATTCCTGCCTGAGCACTTCAGACAAACCGTTCTGGCTGGAAGCGTCAACAGGAGCAGGACGTGAGATCACTGAGGAGTGTAGCTGCATGTACTGACCAATCTTTATGAGTGACTTTGCATAAAGCTGCATGTTGGTTGTTTTTTTTTTTTAGGTGACTCTTATCAGAACATTACAGGAGCTTTCTTAATCGAGGCGACCCGTGCTCGGCCACGCTGAAACCGCAGCTGGAAGTAACGCGTCTCACTGGGAAAACAAAGTCTGCAGCAGCAGCAGCGAGCGAGTTGAGCGCTAAACATGCGCCGCTCATGTAGAACACGTGTAGCTGATGAACTGTAATATTTTCCTCCACTGCACACACATGGCATTAATGCAGAATTAGACAAATGCAGTACTGCCTGTTGCAAAAGAGCTGGAAAGGGATGTGGGACCAAAAAATTCTGACCTGCGCATCCTTCTTATCCACAACCTAATCCAAGTTATATGCAAGTACATATTCCCTTGTCTACATGTGAAGGTACAGAGGCTTACTGTCTCTCACAGCGAACAGAATGACCAAGCACCGCCGCACCAAGCTGATTTCTGTTTAACAATTCCTGACATGTAGACTTCCATCGACGCACTCAGCATATCCCGACTGGTAATCAACAGGCCTTATGCCGTCGTAGAGTTACATTAGGCCAGCCGAAATTAAATCAAGCGTCACACTCTTTTATTATTGCCACCGGAAAGAGGTTGAGCGCAATGAAGCTGGCCGAGCCCATGAAATCTTCTACGAAATCGAATCATCATCCAATAAGAGCTCCGCGCGAATGCGATTTACTAATCTGCGTCCCGAGACAAGGACTAACAAAAGGAAAGCAGGAGTTGTCACAGTTAAATTCACGTTTCCATGCGACGAAATTAATGTCCTGCACTGTGGCGGCAAGAAGAAGTGGAAGGATTTTTATATTCGGTAACCAACACCAGATGCAATCGTCGCGACTATCTGTCCTTGAGATGCTCTTTCTTTCACTTTCAACAATTATTACATGATTAATCTGAGCAGCTTTTTCTTTCCTGCGGCAGCAAAGGGGCTTAACTTTACTAATTAGATGCTACCTGTTCGAGTCGATGAGGAAAAGTCGACACTGAGGTTCGATCAAAACGCTGGGATCACAAAGGGGCTAATCTGTGTTTGGAAACACGACGTACAACCGGAGGCAGAGATATAGAGCCGGTGTCAAGGTTCGGCGTGGAAAAACATTGAATCTGAAGGGAATTGAAAGAGAATGAGAAGAGGCGTTAGAATCCCAACAAACACCAGGAGAGGAAGTTTAAAGTTATTCATCAAAACGAGTCTGGGCGAGCTCCCGCCGAGAAAACGGGAACTTGGTCAAATAAGAAGCAACCAGAATAAAGGTGTTACGTTGCACTTTCTTTTCTTTTTTTTTTCTTCAATCGCTGAAGCGCAATTTTGAAAACAGAATCTGTATTTTCATAACACTTCCCACAATTGGCAACACGCGTCAGATTGTTTAAAAAAAAAAAAAGGAAGACTTCAGTGAAAACTCGACAATTTCTTCATTTTTTCTCCATCCGAACACCAAACAGGTTAATCACACCCCAAAACGGCGCAGATTTACTCCGCACACAAAATTGAATTCAATAACAAAGTTCACGATTTTTTGACACCTGCCATTTACTCGACTCTTACTCCATCGTCTGCCATCTTCAAATCACGACCCACGGTTATTTCCTCTGAGGGGTTTTGAATTACTGCTGAGTAAGTAGCTGAGTCTCGCAATCCAAAAATGTAAACCACTTAATGGCTCAAAAAAAAAAAAAAAAAAAGAGAGAGCCATGCGGTATGAAGGTAAAACCCCTAGTTACCGCACGTGTTTACAAAATACTTGTCTAAAACGCTTCGCACATGAATTACCGGCGAATGCCGTGAAACGAGGGAGGTCTTGACATTTCTAATAACACAGGCGTTTCTCTGGGATGTTAACTGAATACCTGAGGCTGCCTGGGAGATCAGAGCGTTGGAAAAACAAAACACACGCACACACACACACGCACACACACACACACGCACACACACACACTGTATTCAACTGAAATATGGTTGCATGCATGGTAAACATAGTGGGAGTGAACAAATCTCAGCAGATTTCCCCTGGTAACTTGCCGGTGGTAAATATTTATAAGCAGGAGCCGGAGCCTCATCATAGCCAGCAGAGGAATGTGTAAGTGTGTGTGAAAGTGGAAGAAAGACATGAAGAAGTAATGAATATTGACGAGAAGGCTGAACTTGAGAAGGCCTGCTGTGGGATCAGAAAGGAAACCGATTACGGTGGAACAAAAAGAAAAAGAAAAAACACACTGGCTTTAGTGAGAGCTAAGATACGTCCAAGAAATTACGGAAGAAGTTTCACCCTTCAAAGATGTCCAGCGCCGGGTGGTTACACTGCCACTAGATAATGTTGAATAATGAATGTTCAGTATTTTGTTCTTACAGCTGTGACGCTATAAGTCTGCACACTGAGAGGCACTAAACCTCAGGGTTCACTTTCAAGGCGGCCAACAAAACCTCATCACCTGCTGGAAAGCAAAAGGTGAGACCCTGAGGTTTTTTTTTTTTTTTTTTAAACCAAGACACTTCTCCTCTCCACGACTACGCCTTCGGCTACCCGTAAACATACCAAACAAGATCGATGTCAAAGGTCAACCTCGGTGGAGTCCAACCTGCATTGAGGAACAAGCGTTACAGTTTGTTTGTTTTTTTCCTCTCTTCTTCTTGCAAAGATTTAAACGCGGCTCTTGCTGGCTGTGGGGATATGAGAAAATCAGAATATTTAAGCTCAATGTGTGTGTGTGTGTGTGTGTGTGTGTGTGTGTGTGTGTGCCTTTTTATTTATTTTTGGTCAAATTTAAATTAGTCAGAGATTACATAATAAAATCATTAATTCATGAGCAGTGGGCATTATTAGTTTATTGTAGGTGGAATTATTTAAGTTAACAAACCATTCTTTTTTTGGTTGTGTTTTTTTTTGGGGGTTGAAAAATGAGAGTGTGAGACTTCGATCCAGTTCCAAAACACGAGTGTTAATAAACAGAGACTAGCTTGAGGAGGTTTTATCTTGTCTGTAAGCCGTGTTGTTCAAAAAGCCCACAGTGAGGCGAAAAGCAGGTCTCCGCAATGCAAATGCGTCTCATCTGCAACGTCTGCAGATGAGAGAGCATGGACAGAGCACGCACTCTGGACTTCTTTTTTTTCTTTACAATTCATGGACGACATTTTCCACACTTGTCGATAATTTTCTAGGCGTTTAGTTGCAGATGCTGAAACGATGCTGCGCGGCGGTCACACGCGATTCGTTTGGAGTTTACTATACCAGACTCAGTTGCACATGCGCGCTCTGAGTCTTAAATCAGCGGACGTGTAGACAAGTTGTAATTGCTGCCGTTTATCATATGTAGCTTGTAGATGAACTAACATAGGGGCTTCATGCCATATTTTGTTGGAACGTTTCAGTTTGCTTAGAGAAACAAGCAAATTGCTTCTTTGGTGTCAGACTTTGATTCTGACACCAAAGTCTGTCAGAATCAGAGGAGACTAAATATATGTTGTTGTTGTTGTTGTTGTTGTCTTTTTCACAATCTCAATTTAAACATCAATGCCATGTAGCAAAGGTCAACATTAACTGTATCTACTGCTTTAACTAACTTCTGTGAAACACTAAAACTTTTCTATTCCAGGGTTTTGACCTGAGAATGTCAAATATTCCCCAAACATCAAACAAAAGGCTTTCTGTGTCCAGTCTGATCAACTGATCTTCAGCGGTAGAGTTGGAACGAGGATGGATCCTGATGATCCATTGTTCAAAGAAATAAATAATGAAAAAAAAAGCTCCTACATCATTGTGTAGCCTTGTGTTTGTTTACCTGGATTAGATCTCCAGTGACGATAAAAGCCATCAGGAATATCCGTTAAAACGTTTCGTTCTTGTCACATAATAAACGTTGTCTTCCTCGTAATGCCCCACGTTTGTCCCGGCGAAGGCTGAGAGGGATTGCTGTGCGAGAGGAAGCCTCTGGATTTACTTCTTCTGCTCTTCATTTGAGGACTGGCCTTCATGTTCTGCTCTCAGATCCTCTGGCTCTGGACAAGTGAGGGTTTTTTTTTCTTTTTTTTTTTTTGTGGTCTAATTGATTTTTTTTTTTTTTTTTTTTCCCCCATAAACTTTAGGGTCGTTAAAGAATTTCAAAACATCTGGCAGCAATAAATCGTTGCGAGAGTCCTTTTTTTTATCGTGCAGCTTCAACAATCCGGCTACATTTAGACAGAAACCTTCTCTGCCTTTGCCATCAAGAGGTCATGGCGAAAAAAAAATTTAAAAAATACCCGACAGAAAGTTAAGCGGCAGGCAAACTGAGGCATGGGTCGGGACACTTTAGGTCAATGGCGCGTTTGACGAGCTGAGTAACATCTTGCTTGAGTTCGATGGCAGTTTGTGATAATCTGCCCAGTTTATTTGCCTCTGGTACTTGAAGTTTCGTCTGTTTTTATTTGATTTTTTTTAGGTTTTGCTTGAAGCCTGGTTTCAAGTATTCAAATGCAAAGTGTGACCACTTGAACCTTCGTCGCTGCTCTTGACGATTTGGATCAGGAGCGGAGACATGTTTCGAACAAGCTCCCGGTCAATCCAGGATCTCTGCGAGTGAAGCGTTGTTGGAAAACCTGGGAAAGGGGGAGGGACTGCGGAGACGTCCCCGATCAAACTCACTTTGACCCATTCCTCGTCTGAAACGCAGCTCCTCATACTACGGAGGAAAACCCTCACAGCCATTCATATCTGGGATCTCGGTCTCTTGTCCGTGATCCATATCTCATGACTATAAATGGAGGGAAGTTTCACAAATCAGTTCTGGTCGATTGCTCCTACAGAGTCAGGGGTCAGTCTTTATCTCATGCAGAGTCTCAACTGCCTCGGTGTCTTGACACCGAAGCGGGAGATTGATAGAGGGATTGGGTTCTTGCATGAAGTAATGCCTGCTCTGCTCCGCGTGTGAAAGGTCACGTAATCTTAAATTGAAATTGTACGATTTTGATTGATGAACCCTACCCCCTAATAAAACCATAACCCTGATTCATGCCAAACGAAATCATAATGATTTTCTCATCATTTCTTAAGCAATAACTTTTAGTGAAAACAAAACAAATAAATAAATTAGTGCCATCACTTCTGAACAAATTGTCACTTGCTCTTTATTAGATTTAATTCTCAGTCTTCTGAAAATGATCATATGTCGTATTTTTCTTTCTCTGTTGCTAAAAATAACTTTTAAGAGGTGCTGGGCAGCTTAATAGCCTAATTAACACAAATCCCTGGAGTACTGTAACAGCCAAATTCAATTAAAAGAGAAAATCTCATTTTTGCATAAAACCCCCATGACTGTTTTTTTTCTTTTTTCTTTTTACTCCTCTTGATACTTTTTTATGAATACTATTTTTGATGTCTCTGTTTTTGTGTACAAACATGCAAATCTTTGTCACTCGCAAATACCCCTGGTGAAATATATATATATAAATATTTTTCCCTTTTCGCATCCTTTTCCCCCCTTTTCCTCAGCAGACAGTAATCCCCTGCTGCAGCACTAATAGCATTAGAAGAGCATATCCAATCCCTTTAGTATCCCGACAGGGAGCTCAGAGATCAGACCTCCACACACTGAGGGACTACACTACCCATGCTGCCTGATCTGTGCGTTCTCCTCCGCTCGTTATGGAGTTAATAAAACAAAGATTGAATTAGAATTGGGAAAAGACAAGCATACGTCACATAATACACATAATTAAGCTGCAAAAGTATCCACACCCCTTACATATCGCCACTTTTGCAGCCATGGACCTCATTGTATTTTTATCAGGATTGTATTTTGCGGACCAATGCAAAGCAGCGGGTTATTGCGAAGTAAAGGGAAAAAAAACAAAAAAAAAACTTTTTTTTTTTTTTTTTTAAATTGTCTTGTTCAGAGATAAACACTTAAAAGTCTTTCTAAGCATTTGTGAGTAAGTGATCATCTTGCACAGCCACCTTTCACTGCAGCTACTACAGCTGAAAACCATTTTGGGCATGACTGCTCCGACTCATAGATTGATTTTTTATTTTTTATTTTTTTTTTTCCCCCTCAGTTCTTTACAAAATCAAACACCTCAGTCAGATTGAACAGAGCATGTCTGTAAATACTTTGACTGGGCCATCGTAGCGCACAAAACGTCTCGGTTCTGAATCACCACCTTGTAGTTCTGGCTGGACGTTCCAGGTCTCGGTCCCGTTCTCGTGGCCTTTGCGACATCTAATAAAAACAGTTCACAGCACAGACACAGCTGAGTTAAATTCTAATCATCAAGACTTCTAGAGAATGATTATTCTCATAAAACCTTTCCGTATTTTTACTCCACTTTCAATGTTCTTAAAAGGCAAAAAGCCTCTGTTAGGGATGTTTGGAATCAATACACCATGTTTCAAATCTGACACAATATTTCAGACTGGCGTTCGCTACACCCCCTACATGAGCTCTGTTTGGATTTGCCGCATGGTTCCTGAATTATTCATGTTCCACACGAAGCCTTGACATGTACTCTCTGTTTGTCCATGTTAAAACTATGCATATCCATGTCTTAGTGTGCGGCACGCACTGTTCCCCCCCTCTTTCTCTCTCTCTTGTGTTTTATGCCTTTCAATGGGAAAGAAAATGGCCCATTAGTTTTACAAGTCAAACAGATGTCAAGAACCTCCAAACCGCAGGCCTTCTAAGGCAGACCAGCGACCAGCCACACCGACTGAGGGCTCGTCTGCCCCGTCTTCCACGCGATGCAAGTCGTGGTGCCAAACGCTGTGTGTCTTGACTACAGCTCCATCACTCAGCCGTCACCAATTGCTTACGTTCGAGTCGCTGACTCGAAACTGGGATGCAGTCTACCACAGCCACGGCTTACAAGCAATCATTCTCTTATGCAGAGTCAATAATGCTGCTCTCTCTCGCTCCTTTTCTCTCTCTCTCTCACACACAAAAAGAGGAAACGACAGACAAATGAAAAAAAAAAAGGGGGATGTGTCTGTCAGACCTAAGAATGAGCTGCGAGCTAATGAGTGTAGATGAAAGCTGACTGTCTGGGCTAACTCAATTCTTTGCTCTGCTAGTCACAGTTCTTAGCTTAATGATGTTTGCTCCAGACTACTGATGCAAGAGTCAATGCTGAATTGTCTTTTTTTTTTCATCGTATTTTCTGTGCACGCTTCGCACACTCAGAGTGTTGGACTTGGCTCAGGCGGATGGATGACATCACCCACGCCGTGCAGCAGACATCTGTTTAAGACATGTTTACAGCGTTCAAACCACCGGCATGCCTCCATTCCCATTCATGTAAACAGAGCGCGGCCTAGCCTGGCCGTGCGCGCGCGCCCGCCCGCGTGCGCGAGCCGTGTTTACACAGAACGGATAAAGAAATGCAGCAGGAAGGAAGCGGACCGCGGAATAAGCCTGCGACGTGTGCGCCTATTGTCAAATATGGAACGGCAGCAGAGAAACAACAACGGGCGTCAAGGGCGATGCGGGGAGGTCGTCGGCTTAAAGATTCAGAGATTTTTGAAGGGCAAGGTGTTGGTGTGTACACAGAGGTGAGTGGGAGGCACTGCTCTTGCTCTGGAAGGCTTCAAAGCTGTTTGTACAGTCAGCAGGCCAAAGGTAGGGCTTAGGTACTGGATGTCTGACAAATATTTGATGCCGGGGAAAATGAGACCAAGGAAGTTAAAAAAAAAAAAGAAGAAAATACATAAAGAAACATCTAATGTGTGGCGTCCGTAGAGGAGAGTCTTGCATTAATATTGCATGAGTATCTGGTCTCGGGTTAATAGAAATCCTGGAAGATCTTCCCAGAATAAGATCAAGAATCCCTCCAGCTGAAACACACTGTTTCAACTATTTTTATCCTCTTCGGTTCATGTTTTCTCCCAGGAACAGATCCGTTTCACACATAGCATCAATGAGAGCTGAGCGTCTGCGTGAGTGTGTGTGTGTGTGTGTGTGTGTGTGTGTGTGTGGGTGTGTGTGTGTGTGTGTGTGTGTATCGGCAGTCAGTCACAGTCACGTTAGTTTAGGATTGATACACCCTAATGATCCTAATTCTGTTCCCTCATAAGACTTTCTTATTTCCAAACACTCGTCTTAAAGGGAGGTTGACAAAATCAGGGTTTTGTTAAAGGCGGAACATTTTAGCGATCAAGATGCTGCCGGATGCGAACAGGACACGCTCCCACAAGCTGCTTCTTCTAAAAGCTAAAATAATACATTTGTAAAATGTATTATTATAAAATTAAACCAGAAATTAGGAACTTGGACAAAATGTATTTTGCTCCACATTTGTCGTCGCTGTCATTACGTCCACAGTAACATGAGGCAGATAATCTGACTTCCTTTCCAGCGGGCCTTCATACTCAGAAACGCATCGCTCCCGGTCAGAAACGACCAATCAGAGCCAGGAGGAAGACATCAGCGCTATCAGTCCCACTTGCCTACCTGCTAATTCCTGGGGAGGCGCTTCAGCTCCGCCCTCACAGGAGACCCAAACATGAATGTCCAGGCTAGCGCACATGGCGATTGATGATGGCGGATAAGCAGTTTTCCTGTGACGTTGCGTTGCTTCTCAGCCGTTAGCATAGGTGCGGAAAAACAGCAATCTTCAGCTTGCAGATGCTGGAACAGGGGGACAGAGTGTACACAAGGATGATTGACAGCTCCAAGACACTCCTCCTGGCTCTGATTGGTTGCTTATTACTGGGTAAGTGCATGTCTTCAAATGGCCACTGGGAGGAGACAGAGGGACTTGACTGTTTTCACAGATGATCTCATCTTATATAGTCAGGACATTGTCCCACTTTTAACAAATATGAAAAAAAAAAAAACATTCTTATAGGTCACTTAATATTGCGTGAACTTTTTGTCCCCTTAATTTTTATGTTCTGAAAGCTAAAGGTGAGAAATGTGTTATAAAGCGCCGCCTCCGGCAAGTATCAGCAAATCAGGAGGAGTTTTTGAAGCGGATCAGAGCCTCTTCGTTCTTCTTGAAGACAATTTTGCCACTTTCTTCGAGAAAAGCTCTTTAGTTTGTCGAGACTGTAGGAAACATTTTCTCCTCTGCTGTTTCCAAGTCTGTTCGCATTTGTTGTTGTTTCAAATATGTTCAAAGTCCTTTTTTAACAAAACTTCATCCTGTTTCAGATCAGAATTTACAAAGTTTTTAGGGATTGTTTTTGATCTATTGATAAAGGGGAAGTTTAAGGAAGACTTGACGGCGCATCATCTTTCCATACAAGCGTTTGCATGGCGTTTCAACCTAACTGGTAGAAATAGGGTGTAAATCGATAAATTCTCTAAATCTTTTATATGTGGACACTGGTTAGAGGAACTTATTTTTTTAATCATGTTTTTCATTAAACATATAAACTCACAGCTAAAAACACAAATATTTTACTGCTTTGTTCCTCGACAACTAATAAAATGTCTCAACGTCTTCAGGACTCAGCAGATTTGAAGCCCTTTTTTTGTTTCAGGTGAAAATGCAGAAAGTTTGTTTTGATGACAGCTCACCGAAAAATAAAGAGTTGAGCAGATGGCAACACAACAGAGCCCTGCATAAACACGGCCGAGTCGGCCAAATCTTCCGGGAGTCTTTCTGACTCAAGAAGGGATTTTTGATTTTGGTTATTCTCTCTTACAAGCTGTTCGTTTAACAAGTTGTCTTGGTTACAAGCTTTTGGTTAGCGAGTCACGGCCCTTACCGGAGTGACGACGGCAACAAAAAAGTGTCTCGTGTTTTCGAATGAATTATTCAAAGTAGGTGGAATAAACTCGACCTACTTTGGAATCGAGCACAAAAACACTCGCAATAGCTTTTACTCCACATCTGTCCGTATTTATCTGCATTAGCTGTGGCTCCAGAGATGTAATAAATAAAATATGGGATATACATCTATCTGCAAGGACTTAGCCATGCAGGAGTGAATTTCCGCCCTCTGAGGGGTCCTGAAATAAAGCAAAAAATGATTTCTCAAGTATAACTTTGGCATTTATTTTCATATTTAGCATTTATTTAGCCACAGATATAAAGGAAGGCCATGAGTTTTAATTTTTTCCTTTATGAACATTTAGTGAAAAGCCTCAAGGACTGCGGATCCCGGCGTTTCTGAACGTAGCACATCTTTCTCCCCCTGTGGAAATAAACTCGACTTTCACAAAGCATCTACTTGGCCTAAAACCTGACTCTCACCAAAGCTGTTTCTGTGCAGTTCCTTTTTGTTTCCTTCCTCTAGGACTCATACCGCTTGAGGTCACTCTGATTATCTTTCACTCCATTTTTTATTTTTTTTTCACGCCGCTAATCTTCAATTTACACGTCGTTTTTCCTTTTGCGTGCAACAGGATAACTTGAAGCAACCTGTTTCATTTTCCCAGAGAAAATACTCCCGGCCAGGTGAGTTTGTTATTTTTCTTCCATGCTCCGTTTCTCATTATTCGGGTCCATTTCTCACCTGGAAAAAGACTAACCCAAATATTCTCATTGACCCCTTGAATGTAGCATTTCTCTTTTGCAAAAAGGAAAGAGAAATTGTGTGGCTCATTCTGTCTCTCCTAGAGAATCCCCCCTGTTAGAAGGAGGTGGATATTTTTCACTGTTGCCACATGCTAGCTGTGAGTGAGAGATTGTTGCAGAAACGACTCCTGAAACTGTCCGACCTTTTTTTTTTTTTTAGAAACATGTATATTTGACTTTATTATCATTTAGATAGAATTGAACTGCATGTATTTAATTATGAATTTGACCAGACGAGTGAATTGTCTTGGGCTCCATTTCATTTGGGCTGATCAGATATAAATTTGGACTTTATCTCGTAAAGCAACTCGAGATGAGATTTGCTGTGAGATGGCAAGAGTGTAAATAAACTTTTTTGTGTTTATTTTCCCAACCGTGTTTATTTGCCCATTCCAGAAGAGCCACCACACACAGATAAATACGAGACATGGGCTCCGATGTCATATTCCTTGTGTCAACAACCCATGCCCACTCTGCCAAAAGGTACCAAAATCTGGTCAAACGTCAAATGGTGTTCATGTTCTTGATTGGCCAGCAAACCCACCCTGACCTGAAACCCGACGGAAAATCTGCAGGCTTGTTGTCAAGAGGAAGATGAGCGACATCAGATGACCTCGCAGTAACTCACGCGGAAGGAAATCCAACCAAGTATGGAGGGCACGGAAATGCACAGAATGCCTGACATCTGCGCTTAAAACATCTGGTTTTGATTGCTCTGATGCGATATCCAGTGACATTGAATCTCTGGTTCTCTTTAACTGCATGAGCCATGTCAATTAAGACTGGCAAAATATACTGCTCAAATGAATAAAGGGAACACTCAAACAACACAATATAACTCCAAGTACATCAAACTTCTGTGAAATCAAACTGTCCACTTAGGAAGCAACACTGATTGACAATCAACAATGATTTTGTCGTCAGCACATTCAACTTTGTACAGGACAAAGTATTCAATGAGAATATTTCATTCATTCAGATCTAGGATGTGTTATTTGAGTGTTCCCTTTATTTTTTTGAGCAGTGTAAATAAAATAAAGGACGAATTATTTGAATCGACGTGGTGTGTAAAGATGACCTCCTCGCTTTCTGAGACGACAGGCAAGAGCTGCTGCGACTCTGCTCAATTTTCACATCTCTTGAGATGCAATCTGAACGACGACGACGTTCACTGTCTAAAACACAAATGATTCCAATCAAAGTACTGTTGGTTCTATCTATGCAGAGATAATAATAATAATAATAATAATAATAATAATAATAATAATAATAATAAAAAAGTGCTTTGAATTACAAAAGAGGGACTCTGTGAGAATAGAGTGTCGCTGGAGTTTCATTTCAGGTTTTATCTTCATCTGAGGGGAAAAAAAAAAAAAAAAAAAAAGCCCGCTATATGGAGACCCGCTCATTGTGCAGCATAATTCAAGGATAGAGTCAGCAAAGGGAATATGAGCCTAATCAAATCCGCCGGCGCTAAAACGCTAAGGCGCTGTGAGACAGGCAAACGGTGGGGATGTCAGTGGGGTGAGACTTTTCGCCTCGTCTTCCTGCTGAGGGAAGCTGATGAGAGGGGGAGCAGCAGTGGAAACAGGAGACCGCTCACCTTCTCCAAACAAATACTTTGTATTCCCTGTCGGTGTGCAGCGGGGTGCAAAGTTGACAAGTTTGTGTCTTGTGACTCATAATCGGCCCCCAGAGACAGGAAGGAGCGGGGGGGAGGGGGAGGAGAGGAAACGTCTAACACTGAAGGAAGGAATCACATCAAATAGGAGAAAAAAAAGGAAGTCGGACAAATCGACTAAACAGATGCCTTTTACTGCCTGGTGGAGGAAGTCATACTCTCGAAACCTTTTCACATTTTGGTCATTGTTTCATTGTCATTTGGACCTAAACAAACCAGTGTATAGTAAGGTGGAACAGCACCTCTTCTTCTTTTTTTGGAAACTAAAATATGAAAACTGTGGCTCGCAATTGTACTCAGCCGTCGCCAACTTTGTAAATCCAGAGGCTGAAATGTTCCCAGTTCAATCACGTGAAAAGTTTCTGCCACAGATCAGGCACAGTGCACCACCACACAATGTAATGGCATCGAGGTTGCCCCTGCGATTAACCTGAAAATCTTAAAACATTGACGTCATATAACGCAGATTCATCAAAACCACTATTTTGACCACAAAGTCTCTCTCCCACGTTGGGTTAGCCAGTTCTCAGCAACGCGTTGTGGACTCGACACACGCAGGAAGCGAAAGATGGAGGTTTGCTGTGTCAGCAAGGAGCAGCGAGAGTTGAACCCTTTCAACTTTCTCGCGTTGCGTCGCGAGCCTCTTGTTCGAGCTCAAAATTTCACCTGCGCGTATTACGACGGTCGCTCATCCGGATGAGGGCAAGCGACCTTCGCCTCATCGTGCAGATTCCACAGGTAATGAATGTAGAGGGACGTTTCTAAATTAACGCCTAAAACAAAATGGCTTCGCTTGAACCTTCCTGGATACAAAAACCCGGACAGCCGAGCGTCTTGTTTTGTTTGAGATGATAAAACCTTTTTTGGAAAACATGCAGTTTTCGCTTTCACGTCACTTTTTAAAGGTGTTTCTTTGAGTAAAATGAACATCTTCCTTTATTCCGTGGACTACTGACAACATGGCTCTGAAATTCCAAGCGAAAATGAGAAATGGTCGAAATGAGACGAGACGCAGCGCTTTCATACCTCAAACAACGCGACGCAAACAAGTTCATGTTCACTTAGAAAAAACAATACCAATGTTTAACTCAGGGCGAGGTCAGAAATCAATATTTGGTGGAATAACCATGAGGTTCAGTGCAGTGGGCTCTTAATGCTTTCCAGAGCTGTGTATATGATTATTAAGAGTCATGTGCAGTGGTCAGATCAGAGACGACAAAATAAACAAATTCATCCATGAGTAAATAAATGCTGTAGAGAAATTTCATGTCTGGAACGAAGCTCTGTCGGGAACAAATATTTATTTAAAGATGATCAAAAGTAAAGAGAATTGGGATAAGTACGAAGAGAAAAGCTACAGGGGATTTCAGAACAGCTGAGGTTCTACTACTGACTCAGATCTGCAGGAGAGCTCGCGCGTTCGGTCCCACAACATCTGAGAAATCATGGCCACTTTGGCCTGTTTTTCTTTCTCTGTCGAATTATGTTTTACAATCTCCCCCAAGGTTCACCAGACACAAGCATCTCCGCAAGACCTGCTAAACCGTTGCGGCGAGCTTTACATAACGCGACCCGTTTCACAGCTCCCAGGTTCCCCATCAGGAGCAGCATGATGTCATCAAGTCAAGGCACAGAACAGGAGAGCCATTATTTCCTGCGCAGTGCTGTAATGCTCACCTACGTAAAACCGGGTGACGCCGGTAATGAAACAAGAGAACACTCTGCAAAGCCCTACAGGTGCTTATGTGTGTGTGTGTGTGTGTGTGTGTGTGTAGGTGTGTAGGAGTGTGTGTGTGTCTGTGCTTGGAAATCAGCTCCTTCACAGAAAACATCCAGTGCCAAATGAAGGATGATGAACCACGTGAAAACTGAAGATGAATGGGTAAATGGAACCCAGATGTGCTGCCCAGCGTGGCGCAGAAAACGAGTTTTTCATCCGCAAAGGTTCAACTCAAGCTACTGTTCAGGGGACGCATGTGAGCGAGTTGGCCGCAGGAGGAAAAAGGCCCGAGCCTCGTCCTCGGACGGTCTCAGTTAAAAGCTCTGCTTTTGGGCCAAAAAACACAACGGGGGGGCGGCGTTAAGGCGCAAAGTTTGTGTAAGCTTAACACGCGGCGTCTGGATCAAGCCACAGCTTGACATTCGTTGTGCTTGAATGACCCAGAGAGCCGAAAACACGAACCGAGTTCAATATCAGCCCCCACTGAGGCTGCAAAGCCTTGGCTGCGCGTTGTGTCCGACTGACAGATAGCTGATCTGAGGATGGTTTTGAATTAGGTTTTTTTCTTTTCTGTCTCTCCAGACAGCCGAGGCAAATCACATCGGTATATAAAAAATAAATAAATAAAATAAAAAAATCCTGTCACAGCACCGTGGAAAATAAAGCTTCCAGAGGAGATTTGACCGAAAACAAAAACGACATGGAGAAGAGGGCGGAAAATTCGAAACTTACGTAGGAGGCTTGTTATACTTAATGGGCCACACTAAACATGGGGTATGGAAGGACCCCATGTGAGGCTTTTTTTTTTTTTGCAGAACAACATGGTGGTCCTGTGGATATGATTTTATTTTGCATCACAACAACCCAATTTTACTTCCAGTTTGACACGCGTCAATGCTTGGTCTAAATTCATCAAGTGTCGCATTTCAACCCACAAGGTGCCCTGTTAGCGTCCCTTTTCAGTGTGCTTGGTAAGTCCAACAGAGCTAAATAGAAATCCCCATAAAATCCGAAATAGAAGCCATGAGTTGTTGCCCAGACACTAACAGCCGTAATTTGCAAACTGATCTCTTTTTCCAAACGGAACGATGTCCAGGATCTTGTTAAGCAAAAGCAAAAATATTAATGAAAAAAAAAAACGGTTGCAGGCATATCTCTCACTGATAGGTAAGGAGGGTTTTCCTATAGATGAAACATTGCATTAAATCTGTTTAATATGGAGGAGAAAGAACATTATGTAGAAATTCTACATCAAAAGCAAAATTAAATCCTGGACAAACACTGAATGGAAAATGATGTCAGCCAAATTAGCCAAAGAGGATTATCAGAGAATCACAAAGTCATTGATTTTAGAACGACCGTCACATAATCCTTATCTCAGTTCCAAAGAAAACGTGTGTGCAGAAGAGCAAGATGACAAGCAACAGTTCTGTCAAAAAGGCTCTATCGGGCAAAAAATCCAGGAAGCCATGATTTAAGTTGGGCTTATTAAAACACGTTTCTTCCAAATATTGGTAATGTCTTTAGGTTTTTTAATTTTATTTATTTTCTGACCTAAAATAGTAAATGTTTAGTTTGACGCTGAAAATAAACACTGTATCTTAGTCAAAAAAAAGAAAAGAAAAGAAAAAAGAACCAATTTTACTGCTTTAAATATAATACGGTGATTTCCTTGATCAACTTGAATGTTTAGCTCTATGAATCTGGTTGTTATTGGGATGTTGTTTTTCCAGAGCTTGTTTAGCTATTAGCCTAAATATGTATTTTTTAAGATGTCCTTAAGTCAGTTTTGGAATTTTGTTTTTGTCAAAATGCTCCCTGAGTTGCAAAACTTGTTCTGTCTGTGTTGTCACTGCCGGACGAGTCAACATCCTGTTGGTCAAGAAGTTCTGGAGAAGCTTGTCACACAAATAAGAAGTATGTTGTCTACCACGAGGCTATGTTTAAATACAGTGTGCTCTGTAAGCAATGGTGTTTTCCTAACAGCTGAGGAGTTGCAGCAACAAATACCGTCTCCCCGACTGTTTCTCTGACTGAACGTTGCTCAGAAATCGCCAATAGTTTTTAACTGTGAGCAAAACAGCAGCAGCAGCAGCAGCAGCTAAGATCTATTTTCATTCCCTGTTGCTCTTGAAGGCATAAATATTCATGCCAAGCCAATAAACTTCACCCAGCAAGACATGATATTGTTTAATTTTATAAGCATTAGACCGCAGTTTAAATCTCTTTTTAGGAGTTCCAGTAAAAAAAAAAAAAAAAAGATGCCATTGTTAATAGTTTCCATTGCCATAATTCAACTAACCCCCAGTTGGGCAACCACAGACTCGACCCGCAACTATTTTTGACTTCTGAAAACAAAATATCTGTGGTGCAGAATGTGAAAGCGCAAAATATTGACAAGTGGGGGGTGGGTGCGTGTTTATTTTGACCCCAGTGAGGGAACAGAATCAGATTAAAGCCCTCAGTCTCACCTCTATCCGAGAGCTGTTTAGGTGTTGCTCGCAAAATCCTGAATATTGAACAACTGATAAACTCAAGTCCATGAGAACATTTTTTTCTGTTCTTACTGAAAAAAAAAAAAACATGAAGCTGAAAAGGGTCATGAAAAAATGTCGGAATGATCATAAACTATATAAGCTAAACGAGACGCTAAATTCTTAAGGAGTGCAAAACAGCAGGACAAATAGAGATAGGAAGAAAACCTGATGTGGCTGCAGATCTAGTCGACAAAAGAACTGCACTGTTTTGCCGTAAAACAATCCAATCTCTTCATCTCTGAGCCGCCGTTGTGGTTTTGATGGACATTACAGCCACAGATCAGATCACACACCTTTGCAGTTCACTCACAGTCAAGCGCAGACCACGTGGATAATTAGCACCGAATTGTGGTGATAAAGCCTTAAGTGTGTCACCTTCCAGAACTGGGACATCAGTGTAAGTTACAGAGGCTAATGGGACTCTCCGTCGCTCACGGCGAACCAGAGGCACTATGCTGAGTATTTAAAGGGAAAATACAGGGACTACCCATATGTGGCCATCAGGTCACATAATGAATATATTAAAAAATATAAATAATTTTTGGTTTCCTTTAAGTCACATGTGGTTTTCTTTTTTCCCCCTTTCTGAAAAAGAGCAGATATATTGTCAGTTTCATTTGCAGTAGCTTCATTTCTTCTTATTATTATTATTATAATATGCTATCAAGCCTCTCATTGGCTTGCTTTCCTCATTCTACTGTTTTGTGCTTCTGCCCTCCGGTTGTTGAAAATGATTAAAGCATGCAAAAAACTTGAGACACATGGTTTGTTTTCGTTTCTGTGTCTGTTTAACATAGCTTTTAAAACAATAGCAGAAATTGAATATGGTTTCCATCACATCTCATTTAAGCCGTGCGTAGAAGTGACATTCGGTGAATAATGAGTGTCACATTGACAGCTAACAAGTAACATTTTTTCTTTATGCTTTGAATTCGGTGACTTTTTAGGCCGGAGTGAACATCAGGATGAGGTTAAAAGAGCAGCCTGAGGCCTCCAGAATAAATAACATTGCAAACTATGAGTCTGATAAGCAGCACTTGAAAAGTTACTTTTCAAAAGTAAATAATTTTCAGTCATTTTATGTTATTCTTTGGAGCAAGTCACCCTGACGATGAGGAATGTGATGGTGAGAAAACTTTGTGTGTGTGTGCGTGTGTGTGCGCGTGTGTGTGTGCGTGTGTGTGTGTGTACTTGTTTAGGACCATTTGTGGTATCACTAACCTTTTGAAGACCAATGGGTCTTATGGGGACCAAACCCCAACTAAAGACCCCCTTGCATAGGGTCTTTAGTTAGATTAGAGGTATGGTTTGAATTTGCTTTAGCTAAGGTTTAGGCACAGATGCAGTTACCAAAATGAATGGAAGTCAATACTAATTTGTGTGTGTGCTTGGGACTCATTTTGCCTGACAGGCCTCTGATGAGTTATGGCTCACCAGATGAAGCATTGATAACACTGCTGTTCCGAAAGCATATGATAAAGTGAATCTATGATTAAAGTTTGACTATGGGGTAAAATGAAATGTGTGAGAGGAATCATGATGCAGAGTTGCTTCAATTCTCCACCTCACCATCTGCCTTCCCAGTTGTCTCCAATGTGTCAGACTTTGTTTTTTTATAGATCACGACCTTTGTGTGATAAGTGACATACGGCAGTTTCAGGTCCCATTTTTTTTTCCTGTCTCAATTTCTTAAATGAGCCTCATGATGCTGACCTCTTTGAAATGAAGTGGCATGACTTTCGGCAAGGGTTGCGCAAAGTCAGTCCTCGAGGGCCGCCATCTTGCATGTTTTAGTTCTTTGCCTGGTTTAACGCACCTGGACCAAATGATGCTCATTAGAAGGACACTGACATACTAGAAAGGTTGTTATTACCACCAGGGAGAGAACAAGGGTGTCGGCCCTCGAGGACCCACTTTGGGCAACCCTGCTTTAGACTGAACATGCAAGGAAGCCCTCAAACATTTCCTCAGGCCGATATTGTTTGTTTCCACGGTCTGCATGGCAATCTTACCACATGGTTGATAAGATTTTCTCCAATAGAACCTGAATGTTTTATCCAGTGCCTTCAAATCAGAAATTTGACTCGACTTAAAAGACAATCTAAATCTGTGACACATTTGGAAAACCCAAGTATTTTTTACTATTATTATTAGGTTAAGCAAATTATTCTGAATTTTAGAACTTTTCAGTAAGTAGACAGTGAATTTTCTCATCCTTTGGTCATTTACATTAAAATAAGATACCAGACGATTTTTGGGTTTTTCACTTGTGGCTGGTGATTGCGGCTGGCTTTGACCACACTGCCCTCTGCTGGATGATAATTGAGTCACACAGCTCTACAGAAAGATGGATATGTGTCAGGATCTGCATGTAGGATTGCATAAATGCTTATTTTGTGTTTTGTCCTTAAGTCTTTGGATTGCAATGTGGACATTGTGCGGTTCTTGTTGCCAAGGCACCAGTTATGTAATACAGTTATGTTTATGCACATGTAGGACAATAGAAGACAGCTAACTTTGCATAGACATTTATTTACTGTGGTTATTCTTGCTTTTGACATTAGTGGCAGTGGCAAACACACCCCATGAATTCAGAAATGGTTTATACTATATTCTTTTTTTTTTTTTGCAGTGTTTTCAATTTGCCACAAGAGAGCGCTCTTGCTTTAAGTAAATCTTAAATGAAAATATGATTTCATATTTTCAAGTAATTACCAGACATAAACAAGCGGGGCGTTTTATTTGGCATTATCTGATTCATCCAGTTATTTCCTTAACACAATTCATGACATTCTGAAAATAAGGTGATTAAAAAGGCAGAGAATGACATATTGTTTGTGAACTGAAGGAATAACAGCTATCAAAATGCAGCAATAAAATAGACTTTCCCCAAAGCTGACCTTCATTGGCACAAATCTCCTCACCATGCATGCTCAAGGATGATAAAAGATTATTCCTGATCCCTTAGTGACCAAACAAACCACTGACAATCCCAGATCCCTCGTCCCTTTTGTCTGTCGCAAGACTTTGTCTCACATGTCTCTCAGCAGCAGATCATATGCTTTCTCGGGGCTAATAGACATCGTTGGCCTTGTTGCCAAAATATACTCAAAGCTCAGTATCCAAATCAGCATGGTTTAGATCACAATGCGTTATGCAACCTCAGGAAAACTGTTTTGGAGACAGATTTAAACGTATCGTAACGTACAATGTGGCGTTGGAATGAACAATAGTCCACAACTCTTAACACTCGCCATGCAACAAGCACGAATGTTTTGGCAAAACTGTGATCAGCATTGCAAGTAAAGTGTGGTTGCATCATTTTATAAATACTACGCAGTGTGCAGAATTAAAAATGATAGAATCAAAATTCTTGTACTTTCAAAAAAGCTCCCAGTTTTGAGCTTTCTTGGTGGTTCTTCCATACATGCACATGCATACATGAATGCACAAGGTTTCTGATAAACAAGCAAATCAATCAAGACGATCTGTAAAGCACAAAAATATGTTTCACACACACAAAAAAAAACAAGTTAGACTGTCAAGACGACGTTTAACACAGAAGATTTAATACGGGACCAAAATGCAGAAGATTTGAGGGGCATCAATGGTGAGATCTTATTGACAACAATAAGGACACTTTACAACCGAGCCACAAGGGAAGTGGAACATGGAGAACAGGTAAAGTATCTGAAGGATTCAGTGACAGACAATGAACATCCAGGAGCTTAAATACTGAGAAGTGTCATAACGGACAACATGCAGGTGGTTGATTACTCATAACAGGGTGCAGCTGGCAGAGAAGGCAAACAGCCTGAAGGAAAGATGAAAAATTAAATAAAAGAAGCTGAACAGAGACTGAAAGAATCTAGTACAAAAAAAGGGAAAAAGTCTGACAAATAATCTAAAAGGATATAAAAAAATAAAAATAAAAACAAAAAACAGAACTGAAGAATCAACTAGAAGGCCTGTTGAGCAATACCAAGTATAGAAACAAAAATAGAAATATGCTCCAAAGTCCCACTGCAGTGAAACTCAGGTGTGACAACAGCATTGAGGCTTGGAGGTTCACACAAAGATACAAAAAGTATTAAAATTATATTAAAAACAAATTGAACGCAATTCTAACATATCGTAATGTGATAAAAATACTACCAGAAACAGTAACAGTATGATCTCAGTGATTTGAAACTGAGTAGGACAATGTACATCGATGCATTGAAGAGATGATGACAGAGATGTGCAATGCCACTAGAGAAATGTTATTTAAAATGATTCAAACTGTGCCGATACCAACTGGGTTGTAAACACTGGTTGAGTCTGTTGGGATCAGTTCTGGTTATAAAGTGTAACAGCTGGTGAGAAGAAGGATCTCCGGTGACGCTCCTTTGTGCATGCTGGATGCAGCGGCTCGTCGATGAAGGAGCTCCCCAGCTCAGAAACTGCATCACGTCTGGAGTTGAACACATTGTACAAACAGTGATGCTATTTCAGCCAGAGTCCACAAAATCCTGCGGTGACTGTCTGTACTCTGAGTCGACCTCTCCTGCAATGAGACAACTGTGGCAGCATCATCAGTTCTGAACACAAACATGAACGAGAACCAGAAGTCAAACAGCGAAGGGCTGTGACACAAACAGACGGAGATATTTCGACAAACCAGCTGTTTGCCAACCGATTCGTTTAACAAACTTCAGCAGGTCATTAAATGTGTCATCTGCACAACGGGATTGAACTTATTTATTTACGATCACACATTAAGTCCTCTTATAGCTCAAGTTCTTAAAGTTATTCATTTTATTTTGATACAGTGGAAACATGTCAGCCTTCTTAACTCCTGCCATGAATCAACACTTTGCTGCCTTATGAAGTTCTCCTTATTCTAAGACGGTCTGAAAAACTCACGGTTTCTTAGAATCTCCACTGAACGAGTCACCGACAAAAATAATGTCTGTTCTTGTGAAACGCTTATATATAAACACATATGTAAACCAAAGTGAAGCTAGATTTATCTGATTCATCCGTTTCAGTAGTATCGCTTTAATAGTGACAGAGCTCTTGAGTAGCATTGGAAATTATTAGTAGCCTGTGCACCATGCTTTCTTTCAGTTTCATTAAAACATATATTTCTAATACACTGACTACAAAAACCGACCATCTAAGCATGTCGATATGCCCCTCCTTTATTTTTATTTTATTTTTTATCAGTTTTGGTGCAGTGGATGTTTGTGCATCCTGGAGGCTTCTGAGTGCTTTCTGAATCAAATGACGAAAGAAGCGTTGTATTTCACACAACAGAAAAGAAAAATAATAAATCTGGAAACATTTACAGGCTGGTATTACGGTTATGGGCAGAGTTATGAGGAAGGTAAACAAGGTTGGAGCAGACAAGGCACACACTGATGTCATTATCTGAGCTGCTTCCTTTCTGCCGGAAGCAGAACCTTCTTCTGGTCTCACAAAACCGGAGAGACCTTTCTTTCATAGTGCAAGCAATTAAACTGGTAAACAGTGTAAAAAAAAAAAAGGTACCATAAATTCAAAACTCTTTGCTGTTAATGTCAGGATTGCGTACGCATGTTGCTGTCCCTGTTGACAATCCTGCAAACCAATTTCCCTAAAGGGACCAATAAAGCCCTCTGTCTGTCTGTCTATTATGTTCATAATAACACAATCCCAGCAATGGTTTAGCTTTCTGTGCAATATTGTTCTTATGTTGATCAGCTGTTTGGCATCACTTCACATCTCCCCAGGTGATTTTGAAAACACACAGTCGTCGTAAACGGTACTGTCATTTCAATAAATTCTCAGCTTCGTGCGGATGAATTTAATAACATCATCTGGTACTTACCACATCTCAGACCGTTTTACATACCGCCCTGGAAAAAAAAAAAAAAATGTGTGTGACATTTGGCGCGTGAAAATCATCTCCGTAAAGGCTTATGGTTTTATAGATTGCTGCGCTGGAAAATTACCACAGACGTTGCCCAAGGTCAGCCCAATTGTGACGGCAAAAGTCCCGATTTGTCTCTGTTTACCTTCTGTCTGCTGGAGGCAGAAGAAAAGGTTTGGCTTCTTTGAAATTATAAAGATAAAAAACTTATAGTTTAAATTTTTAAAAAAGCAAAAGAAAGACTTATTAAACAGTTTTCTTGAGTCAATCCAATGAAAAAGGATGTGTGCATAATGGGGTGGTATCAAAGTCACTGGATCTAAACATATTGAGTTGGCCACTAAATAAGCTACATATTAAAGATGCATTGTCTTTAATGTAAATGCTTTTTTCAAAAAATATTTTTTAAAGCTGTCACTAAGTCGTGGCAGCATAATAGCAGACAGATAATCTGGGAAAACAATGAAGCTCTTCTGCCTCCTCCCTGTGGTCCTACTGCTGAATGCAGAAATACAAAGCACATTCAGAAATAACCAATTTGAGCCGGAGAAGAGTCCGGCTATGCTATGCTCTGCTGCATTATATTCTGCTTACTTTTAGTTTCACTATGTCGTTCATTGAGTTTCGTCATGTCAACTTCAACATCATTATCATGCTTTCATTTCTCTGGAACGGTTTTGCCCCATTTCCAAATGTACAACTGAGCTTTCTTTACATTTTCATTCTGCAGAACGTGCTTACTTTATGTTTTTAGTTCGGTTCTGTCGTTACTGAGTCATACATTCAAGCTGACTTGCTCACACATGCACCATTTCAGACCAAGACTTTTCAAAAACGGCTTAAATGTGGTGACTTTATTGTACTTAAGACATTTTGTAACAGTTTTGGTTGTATCCTGGGTCAATACTGATTTGGAATAAAAAAACTGCATTCGGCATGGGAAATATTTCCCATATTTTATCCAAATGTAAGAAAAAGTAGTTATAAACGATCTATTTGTATTTGTTTCCAGATTCCTGTCGTACATCAGAATATTTACAAAAGGAATCTTGTCTTTTATATATCTTTTCAACTTAGGCTTTTCCCAGGTTTCAACTCTGCCTTTCAACCCACGTTGCTACGGGATAACCTTTCTTTACCGAACTCGGCCATCATCATCATCATCTCTGGGAAACAAAACCCATCTTCTTCATTTTGAGAAGATTCACATGAACTCGACATCTCCTTTCCATGAAACTGGATTCAAGCTACCTTTATCCTTTCAGACGTGTTGGTGGTGGACGGAATATGTCTACATGACCAAGTAGAAAACCACATCCTTTAAAATGGGAAATGCATCACTTCACGCTACAAAAGAGGAAGGAACCAGAGAAAACATTTCAGAGAACCAGTCTGACTCCCACTTAACCTGCTTCGGATGCTGCACCACTCTACGCTGAAACTTTAACTCGGTGGTGGATGCTGGACAAAAGGCTGTTAAGTTTTGTAAGTAATAATCTGGTTTGCTTGTTGATATTGGCTAGATTATTTTTGTGCAACGTACTGCACGAATTGTCAAGACTAACCGGTCACATTTCCAGCTATAAAAAGATTGTAATAGAAGTCATATATTTTGTGTTTGGAAATCTGACTGTATAGTTGCAAATTACGTTTTGTAACTTCGCAAAATTGCTGAGCATTTCGGCTTTGTGCATGTGTGTAACATGTATTTAATACCTTGTGGGGACAATTTTCCCCACATATTATGTTGTGTAAGCGTGTGTGTGTGTGTGTGTGTGTGTGTGTGTGTGTGTGTGTGTGTGTGTGTGTGTGTGTGTGTGTACGTGTGTGTAAAAAAATCCCTATATTTAAATACATTTTATTTATAGGCACCTTTCAGAAAACTCAAGTTCACTTTGCAATAAAAGCAAGCACAATTAACAATAGAAGACACAGTAAAAATGAAAAATGTAATCACCCTTATCTATTAATTTTGTTCATGACGTGCAGCATGTTAAAATTCTGTTAGTTTAGAGTCTTACTTGCGGTGTTGAATTTATCCTGGTAGAATTTGTGCTCCCAGTATTGAACCGTGGGGAACAATACTGAACAGCATTTAGTGACATTTGAGTAGGTTGAAGTGAGCGCGGCCTTAGAAATACAGCTTGAATCAGGTTTATTGGGGTGCTAGTTATACAAATGGAGGATAACGACACGAGAAAGCGCGTCAAAGGCCGCACTTAATCAAAGAAGATGAGAGCAGGGAGTAAAACGGCGTCGACTGCCGTCAGTTTCCATCACTCCAACGTCATCAGACAATGGCGATATTGCCTGATGACCAATAACCAATAACAGTGAAAGTATAAAAGTGAATCGTGTTCAGTCAATGCAGGCATTGATCTTCCACCGTTACAATTTACAAAACCTTACCTTCTTAGCCGCAGTTGCAAAACATCTCTCTACGTTACACTGTTGCATCGACAACATGACAAATCAATTTAACTTACTTGACTTGTCCTTCTGAGGCGATGACATGTTCAGGGACTGACTTTTGCAGGCAATCTATGCGTTCAAGCTGTTACTGTAAATGTCGAGGGCGAGTGGAGAAACGCACCACAGTGACTGGGAAAAACTGCAAACACTGTTAAACTTAACCACAGATAAGTGAAAGTTTGCGCAGCAGCACTTCTAGAAGCTCGGTGAAGGCGGCTGCAATTCCCTGCAGAGGGAGTTGAAAATAACTCATGCAGAAGTTTCGTCTGGTGGGAGGACTAAATTAATATTATCGCTAAATTAATATATTCGCATCTGGAAAAAAAGCATACTTAAATCTAATAACTGACCTAACTTGATTTTGTGTATTACTTTTCCAAATAGCCATGTTGGGTTTCTGTGAACCTCAGTCAGCACGAGTATTTTACTTTTAACAAAACAAAGCAAAACAGAAAGCCTGTCGTCGAGAGAATAAAGTTGCATTTCCGCAAATATGCCTCTGTCCGTTCAAGTCGTGTCGGCCTGAACTGCAAACTGCAGTTCCTCATCAGATGATCTGTGGAAGTTGCAACGGGAGACCAGATAAGAGAGCAACACCATTCGAGTCAAATATGGGAAAGATGTAAAGCAGCAGCTTTGCTTGTGGAATCTTGATGCGCTTTAAATGCAAACGACACAATCGCTTGTGTGTGCTTCACCATAAAGTTAATGGCAGACGCCCTGTCGCGCTGTACCAAAGGCTCTGTTTTCTGTTTACTCTCTGCAGTGTACAAATAGTGGCGCCACCGGCTCATTGTCTCACCCCCGATCACGGCAGCAGAGACTGCAGGAACCACACAATGGTAAGTCTGATCATCCCACATAAAAAACTACGCTTGCTTAAACTTATTACTATTATTATTATGTGACCCCGAATGACCTTCTCATATCCTTTAATCATCACTTACCCTTTTTGCTTCCTTTCTTCTGTTTGATACTTCCTTCCTCCTCCTCATTGTCTCTTCCCTCTTTCGCCGTGGCAGGTGATCAACTCCACAAACATAAACGAAAAGCTGGAGAGATACTACTTGTCGCCGCTCTACGCACTCGAGTTCTGCGTCGGCTTCTCCGGCAACCTTGTCGTCGTGCTTGGCTACGTGTTTTGCCTGCAGGAGTGGCAGAGCTGCAACATTTACGTCTTCAGCCTGGCCGTCTCCGACCTCGTTTTCCTCTGCACTCTGCCACACCTCTCCTACCTGTACGCAAACGAGCACGCCGCCACCGTGCCCTCCGTTTGCATCGTAAACCGCTACGTCCTGCACGTCAACCTCTACTCCTCCATCCTCTTCATGGTTTGGATCAGCATGGATCGCTTCCTGCTCATAAAGTACCCCATGAAAAACCACCGCCTGCTGAGGCCGAGGGCGGCCCTGGCGGTCACGGGCCTGACCTTGCTGGTCGTGAACGTGGAAGTCAGTCCGATGATAACGCTGCTGCTGCAGGACTTGCAGAAGCGGAACTGGAGCCACTGCGGGGATTTCGCCAGTCTTGAAGGAGACATTAACCCACTGGGCTACAGCCTGGGGTTAACGGTAACCGGCTACATTCTCCCTCTGCTTGCACTTTGTGCCTTTTCCCAGCAAATCTCCCGTCTCCTCCAAATGCAGGAACGAGCTGTACAGCACAGGACGTCCTACAAGAGGCCTCTCCGAGTTGTGGCTTCAGCCACGGTCATGTTCTTCATTCTCTACACCCCGTATCACGTTCTGAGAAACGTCCAAATCGCATGTCAGCAGCCTTGGGCGCATCTTCACAGTTCTTCCCTGGATTACATCAAAGCGACGTACATCTTGACCCGACCGTTGGCGTTTTTGCACAGCGTCATCAACCCGGTCTTCTACTTTCTCATGGGAGACAAGTTCAGGGAGCTTCTAATTTCCAAAATCAGGAACTTGAGCGGCAAAACCAAGCCGAGACGAGAGCCAGCCTGACCATGTTTACCGCGGGAGTCTTGAATCGTCACACGCAAACAAACCGTGGCGTTGTAAACACATAATTGTCGAGATGTCGGACTCTTAGCACTTATTTATAAAATGCAAATTATGTGGCAGCATTTTGCTAAGTGCACAAAGCATGTTTGCATGTTTGGAGTCTATTGTGTTTAATGTCACTTATGTCTGGTGGCCTGTGACACGGAATAATCCTTTATGTTTGAACATCGATAAAGCAGGCACAATAATCTCCACGAGAACTTGCGCATTTGTATATAATATATGCATTTTTAAATATTTTCTTGTTTCTTTGTTTTTAGCTAAAACACAATTGCAGGGCGTTGTCATTTGTCTGTGAACATTGGATTTGTGGGGGAAAAAATAAAATAAAGAGCTTTTCATTTTTAAGATAAAATGTAATATTTTTATCAAATAAAAATATTACAATTAACAGTCTGTTATGTCTTTGATCTAACAAATCATGTCAAGATGGCAGATATTTAATGGACATAAGCAGAACTAACCCAAGAAACACGGACGTATCGGTGGTCATAGCGGTAATAACAAAAAAGAAAACAAAATACTTAAGAGAAAGCAAAAAAAAAAGGTCATTTTTTTAAAATTTGCCAGACACCAAATGTGGAAGAATTAGATCAGCTCAAAACTGACATTTTTGGGCCGTGTGTGTAAAACGTGTGGCAGAAAACTAGCAGCGCAATATCACTCCGATGAATCCGTTGCCCTGCTGACACGTTTGACACGTGGTGACGGCAACGTGGCGTTGTGTTGCTGAGGCTTTTCTTCGGCTGGTTGCATGACGGTGTGTGAAGAAAAACCAGCTACCAGTTGCCTCCGGCAATCCTACCAGTGCACCCAGGGCTGAAATGGAAGTGGATTAGATTGAAGCATCATCATGTGTTCAAAATAGTCAAAGACTGACATCCAGTGGAACCGGCTGCTGCTAGTGGATTAGATTGAAGCAGCATCACCTGAAAAGGGCTGCTGCTGCTGCTGCTGCTGCTGCTGCTGCTGCTGCTGCTGCTGGCTGCAGCACATGTTGCTAAACCGAGATACACTCCTCAGCTACACCTCCATTGAGAAGGAAGCAGGATGTTTTTTGTTTTTTTTTCTTTTTTCTGTGCGACTTCTAAGTATGGGAGAACTTATTGATTGCTACGTTTTGTTCAGATGAAGCATTTGTTTGGTTTAGTGATCTCACTAGTTGTTGTTTTTTTGTTTGTTTGTTTTGAATTTACAGTAGTTTGAGGAGTGAAGATGTTAGGTGTGAAGCTTAACCCGCATTATTTTATTATTAGGCTCATTTATTTTTGCTACATCCTGTTTCTTTCATTCTTCGCCGAAGATCATTTGCTGCCTTCGCTCGTCTCCTAGATGCCGCCTGGGGAGATGAGGCACAGACAGAACCGTACACATTTTGAAAAGCTGACTTTGTGAATTCCAGCCAAAAGCGTCGGGCCCCTTTTACAGAACTGGGCAGGCTTTACAACTTTGAGCTGAACATGCTAAAACACAAGAGATCATCTTAAGGTAACACTGTGCCTCTATCACGAGGAAGACGACAGCGTGAGGATGTGTGGTTTCATTGGTCACCGTCCTCAAATGCTGCCATGATATTTTTGTTTTTGTGTCGACCCTGGACAGGTCACCAGACGGCTGCTTCACAAAACCGGGATTTTTCCAGATAGCCTAGCTGAATTAAGCCTCCACTCGGTTTCACAAAAGCGGTCGGACATAAGTTACCATGGCGATTTATCCTGCGCAGCTTGCCTGCTGCAGACCAGGCTAAAAGCCAGGATTAATCCTGGGGCCTTATCTGTTCAGCCAGCGGCCATGCCGATCAGAAAATAATGTGTTTTCTCAGTGATTTTGTTTACTTTACCGTTTGTCCGACCCCCACTTTTTCTTTTTCCTTTCTCTTTTTTTACAAAATGCCACTAATTCAAAGTGGAATTCAGTCAAATACTATTATTCTACAATTGTGATGGCAATCTATAAAATGATCAGTTTTGCAGTTGTCCATTCATAGTGTTTGTGTTTCTGAAGTTTGGCATAAAAGCTCCCACATGTGCAGAGGGAAATAGAAAAATCCCTCATAACGTACGAAATGGGTTGTAATAAAGTTCAGCTGTACATGTTGCAGGGAACCAGATTGGAGCACCAGCAATCAGGTGCAAATCCTCTTTGGTTGTTTTTTTTTTTCTTCAAAAGTAGAGACAAACATAAGTTTTCCATAATGACTGGTTAACATTCATGTGGCACTACCCAGTCCCCTTCAGTTGTCATAAAAAAAATTGTGCATGATTTCTTTCAACATGACTTGGAAGAAATTTGACTTTGTAAAAAAACTGGCCGGTGTCTCTTTAAGTGGCTCAGAGTCTTTGTTCCTATTGTCACAGTTTTTCTCAGAGCAACAGACGCTAAATTTCAACTTAAAATTGTGTTACATATTATATGCCCCTTCATGTCATTTGCTTTCCCTGTTGATATTAAAACCAAATCTTTTTGCACTCCTGGTGAAGTAAAAGAAATATCTATATGTGCTGTTGAAGCCATTTTTTTTTTGTCACACCACTGAGCTTTTGACCTTTGATGATCACTAGAGAGCTAAATGTTTTATCGTAAAGATGTTGCATAGCTTTGACAAAATGAACCGGACTTTGTGCTTTGATTCTATTAGGACAAGTCATACCATGATCCATCATTGCATTTAGATAGGAATCTCAAATGGAACCAACAACAGGAGAAGAAAAAAAAAAAAAAAGAAAAAGCAAATAGAAAATGTCTGATCTGACGTTTTTGGAGCGCATGATGAAAAGCACGAGAGTTGCATTGTGAGCAATCAGAAAGGATAAACTGATGGAAAAATATCTGAGGGCAAATATGAAATATACATATACTTTGTTGTATCTTCGGCTATGTTAGCTCTGTGAAGCCAGTTGCTTTAAAACAGCAAGAAATCCAAGCAAACTGAATGTGGGTTAAAACGCTGAAGTACTGTTAACTTTCATTACTTCAAATATGTAATGTGGCTTGATCTCCATTAAGGCTTTGATAGAAGTACTCTATTGAACTTCATAAGGCCATGTTTTCTCCATCTGTTTACAGAATTATGCATGAACATGGAGCGCACCAATTTCTTCAACGACACACACAAAAAAAAAGCAAAATCCCTAAGAGGTTATTTCATTTGCAGCCATTCCCTTGCAGCGCCTCTTGAAATATTGTTATTAGTCCAACGTTGGCGTTTGAAGAGGACCAGTCATGAGGCGCATTTCAAAAGCACGAACCCAACAAACATCCCTTTATGTTTCATGGAAATAAATCCAGGTTAAGATGGAAAAAGTGGGTGTGCAAATGTGCATGCCTTTGTACTCTGCACCCTGGAGCAGTTAAGTGTTTCATTGAATATCAGTTGAGTCGCTACACTTTCTATGTGTGTATGTCTGCAAAAAGGTGTAAAGTGACATCACGTTTTCTATCTATTCCTACTGTTCAGGTACCGCATGCTTTAGTTTATTAGAAGCAATTGTTGGCTGCCTGGAAACCACCGAGATGACTTCAGACGACTGTTTCTTTAGAAACGTGTGATCACATCAGACCAAAAAAAAAAAAAAAACCAACAATTTTTAGCAGTGAAAGCATGAGTGATTTTATTGTCATTTTACATGAAACTTGCACGAGGCCCACACATTTCCCAGCTGCAGAAACAAAACGTAAAACTGATTTTGAACATCAGAGAGCGAAACCGTGTTGGCGCAAAAAAACACGACACAGGGCAGATGTGGGAAGTTACATTGTTAGTAGCGGAGGGAGTGGTAGTATTGACATTTTGTCATTAATAACGTTAATAAAAAATGAATTCTCAAGCTGTCGCTTGTTCATTCGTTTCATATGTTAAATAACTGAAATAGTCCGTAAATGCAAATGAGTTATATTCAGTGTTTGCAATGACTGGGGGTTAGTCAGCAAAAACATCCTTTCTGAATAATGTTAATATGAAAATCAAGTATGGTAATGAATATATTACAACCTTAAAATCTTCTGCCTGAAACTTGAGTCGTATGCTGCAGCTTCACTTTCTATCAACTTCTTTCAGCAGATCTGGGTTTTGTGTAAAAACGTAAAAGTTTTGTTTTCAGAATGGGGTGAGCAGAGTCGTATGTGCTCCAAATCTAACCGTTGATGCTGCATATTATAAGTTCTGCTTTGTAAATTGGAACAATCTCTATAGATTTAAAGCTTCATGATCAATCATTACAACATTCCTTCGTTACATCAACCACTCTTTTTGCCCTATTGTTGCAACAATCTCTGCTGTGCTTTCTTAAACAAATGTTAGCGATGGTTGGATAATATATTTTTTTTTACTAATAGTCAGATGAAATATGGACAATCAACGTTCAATGATCTCATATGAGCAGGAAACCAAAACGCTTTATATTGGTTACTTGCAGGAAGTGAAAATTAAAATTTGAGGGTGTGTCACATTCATGTATTTTGTTGTTGTCACTGCAGCGCCAAAATTCAATTTTATCAACCTTTTGGGATCAGAAACTATAATAAGTCAACAAGTTACAAATAGTTGAACTCATTTATAACTCTTTGGAATGCGGTACACACTGTGATAAATGTTAACTTTGGCCAAAAAAGCATCTGGAAAAATCCTCTGCTGCTCGCAAAGACTTAGAATGAATTCTTCAAATCTCTGCAGGGACAGTTTTACTTCCAGAGGTATGCATTACTGACTATTAAGACTAATATTGATACAATAAATACAAGATCTGATGGAAGATCATGTGGTGGGAAGCAATAAAAAGGAGCTCTGTTCAGAGTTTAAAAAAAAAACAAACAAACCTGTCCATCAAACTAATATGATAGCCACAATTTTATTTTACATAAGCACTGAGTTTGCAGCTAGCGCAATGAAATGATGATGCATGTGTCAGATTTCATTCGTCACCTTAAAATTAAAAAAATATGTTCACTACAGTTTCAAAATTAGGCAAAATCCATTAGAAGAAAGTTATGAAATTAGCATATTTAAACAAAAATAGCACGACCAAAGAAGTGAACCACCAAAAGTTAAAAACATGAAAAAAGACTCAACTAAACATTAGTGCATTGTGTGGTGGAAAAAAAATGACTGGAATACCCATTTATATAGTCAAAAGTTATCTTTTTTTTCTTTTTACAAATTATCCTTGAGCCATTTAATGTAGTTGTCTGTCATGCGACGTGCAATGAGAAAGTCAGTGGGCCACACAGTGAACATCAGCGCTCCGTGGAATCCCGTGTCATAGTGCTGGTGCGTCACCTCAACGCCGGCCGCCCGGAGCCGCGTGGCGTACATGATCCCGTCATCTCTGAGGACGTCGTACTCGCACGTCAGAATGTACGCCTTGGGTAGAGAGTGCAGGTCCGCGTCCGGGACAAGCAAGGGCGACGCCCTGGGGTCGGCGAACGACTGAGACGGCCCGGCCATCCCGGCCGCCTCCCCTTCGGTTCCCTGGGCAACGGCGGGAGCGCTGTAGTTGTACTCTTTGTGATACGCCTCCGGCAGAAAGGCGCTCCAGTTGACGAACTTGAGTAACCTGGACGACTCGGGGCTGTTGTGCGAGTTGGCCATCATGGCTCTGAAGAGGGCTTTGTTGCTCGTGAAATACTCGCTCCAGAAGCGCACCATGAGCGTGCGAGGCAGAATCGGCATGTCTTCATTCTGCTGATACGAAGGCGTTTTGAGGTCCAACGCCTGCAGCACGGGGTAAAGGAGTGCCTGAGCCCTCAGCTTGATGTGCTGCTCAGACTCTTTTTGCAGCTGTGGAGCAGACATAAGCAAATCAGATTGCGTTAATAAAAAGATGGGGCATTACTTGGTGACATAAGATGAAAACAGCAAGTTTCTGAAGAAGCCCCGTATGTGATACTCACTGCTCATTAAAAAAAGAGACACAAAAAACATTTGTCTTTTACTGTCATGGTGGTGATGTACAAGTTAAGGAAAATACAACAGTATCAATATTTTTGGCCTATTTATGAGCATCAGTTATGCACAGAAAGTTAAATTTGGTGTGAAGCAATCATTGAATTTTTTTTTATTTTTAAAGCATCTCTATCTCTGACTACTGTCACAACTGACAATTGCGCCTCTCTTAACACGGTCAAACGGTTGACTCCAGACTTTGTCCTTTCTTTGTCTGAAGCAATGAAGACACTCAACAAAATAAGAGCATGAAATTACAAACATCTACAGTTTTTCTTCCACTTTGACAATGACATACTTTTGGTTATCACTGCTAAATATTTTTAAGCTCTCAATCTCTTCACTTTTGTAGCTACTGGTTTGTCTGTAAATGAACTCAATTGTTTGTATTGTACTTTTCAAGTCATGCAACCTGGAGTTCAGTGCTTTGCCGGTGGGCACGTCAACACGTGACAGGAGGAAACTGGAGTCGACCCTGCAACCTTTCCACTGCAAGACAATGGCTCAACTTACTGAGCCACAGCCGCATTTGCCTGATTTTCTCTCTTTTTGCTTAACAATCCTATAAAGCAGTCGGTACAAATATTGTTTTCTATTCATTTTGATTTCTGAAGAAGACGTGTGCTGATTCGTCATCCCCTGGTTCGGTGAAACAAGCTTTTCACCGAACCAATGACAAATGGATGAGCCGTTAGCCACTACTCCCCCCACACATCTTGACTTCCAGGTAAAAATAAATACATTTTTGTGAGTGCACCAGTTTACCAAGCCCCAATCAATACTCCTCTCGGTCTTTAAAAGATTTTTTTCCAAGAGTTTCTTCAGCCTGAAAGACAAAACGTATATGAAGTAAACAGATGTGCAGACAAAACCGCTCTTTGTCGGTGCATCAATGTTGTCCGAGGATGGATGCCACAAAGAGACAGCTCTAGATCTCTCGCTGTGATACTGAACCAGATGACAGTGCTGGACTAAAATCACGAGCCTCTTCTCATTTCTTTAGGTTTTGCTTTACATAAGGCCCCTCTTTCTTAGTCTTTTAGAAAAAAAGACCTGGGGGATTTTTTTGTCCTGAAGGTTTTCTGAAGCTGCAGCTCAGTTTCTTTGTTCATTCCCTGTCTTTAACATAATGAATCTTTTTACTTCAGACATTCACCTTCGACCGACAAAACAAATCTTGTTACATGATAAACGAGCTCGAAAAGCATCCTACATTCAAATGTTTTAAGACGTGCTAGTGAGGAGAGTGTTTTGGTATCATCTAAAACAGTCTCACGTTGAAAATTCCTCACTTCGTTGTAGCGTGATGTTCTGGACTGTGGACAAACTTAATTGTGGTGCTGCTCCTTAAACAGCATTTATGAAGGATGGGATGTTTTCCCAGGGGTCCAAGGATCCAGTAAAATAATAAATAAATAAATAAAAATGCACGTGTGGCAACAAATCAGGTAATACACGCTAATAATGCAACAATTTGGTCATAACAAAAGTAGAAGGCCCAATCATGTACTTATTTGTCAATAATTTAATTCAGTTTTTGGCCCAATAACAATAGTTTGCATTATATTATTGGCTAGATGACACTGAACAAGCACGGCGTTCCAGCACATTCCACTAAGAGATCCAAACAGCTAGAGTCACAAAACCAAGTTATGAACAGATTCACTGAATCTAAGAAAATGCTCCCTAATGTTATTAAGCTATTACAAGCAAACCTGTTGCAATGCAAGCTGTACTTGCATTGCCTTTGCTAGGAAGAATGAATGTTCTGCTACCTCCTCTGTGCTTTTGTTCCGTCAGCTGCGTGGGACCAGACACAAGCTTGTTATCAGCAAACAAACCAATATAGACCCTTTACGCCGCTGGAATTAGGAGACGGCTGTTCTCGCCAACGAAGACTTATACCCTTAACCCTGTAAGTCCTAAATGGAGCGGCGACGACCCAGGCAAATTTGCAGTACCGTAACTCTGCCACACTTTGTGCTGTCTGAAAAATTCCAGCGGTTTCTGAAAGGAGAGACGTTGTGCTTTCCAGCCGATGTCGGGTGACTACAGTAATTTCACCCCCTGCTGGGCATTCTGGTATACTGTGGAAATAACTTGCTAGATATTGAAAGTTCTAGTAGTTATGGATAAATGGGCAAATATATTTACTTACAGGACATTGAAAGAACTGCGTACAGTTAAAATACGCAAAAAACATCCAGGCAGAGATTTTAAAGTCAGGACATAAAGGGTTAACACGGATAATTCACAAACGCGTATGACTACCAAACTGCGCAGCACTGCCAAAAAAACATATTTTGTTTCTAAGAAATGCACTTCTAATTATGTGTTGTTCAAATAAAATCTTATTTCAGCTTCAGTTTTCAAAGATTCCTAAGTAATGACGCATTGTCATTATTACTTTATTGGCTTTGTTACATTTAAGATGACCAAAAAAAGTATTACTTCATCGGCAGATATTAAGTTACTGGCCACTATTACGTAACAGGATTAGCGTTTGTTTCACTTGCTTTATCCAAGTCATCAGTGTTGGATTCTCAACACCTACCTCCCTCTTCACCATAGATGAGTAACTGCTGGTGCGGTTATATGAGCTTCATCAACTCGACCTCTCAGCTCTGCAACTAATTCCCTACACAAAGCTTTTGGATCTTAGAGAATGATGGAAAGGATGGCTCATTTCACCTTCACTTACAAACACAGACAGGCCACGCCGTTGCGTCACAACTACATTTGAAATCGTGTTTTTTGCTGATGTTTTCGAACGAAGGCGGCGCTCGTCGTACGACGTCTGCGATTTGTCCTGACTTCGCTAAAGCCCAAGGAAATGACTTGAGGATTCACCCAAACCTCAACCCAGATCACTATTACAAAATTAAATTCCAAGGAGATTATCTGCGGAACTCCCTGCATGCACAAGGATTATTGTTGAGCCGGGGTTCTGTCTGTTCATGTGCCTGTTGTACATTGTGGAGCCTGAAGTTTTCTCCTGACCCTGTGTGATGAACTCTCTCTAATGCAAATACACGTCTTCTCTTCAGCAACCAAATGCTATTAAGTTATAGCAAATTTTCTTTTCTTTTTTTTTTTTATTATGTGATTATCTTTAGTAAAACAAGATTGCTTTGCCCCATATCAGGTAAAATGGCTTAATTGCTGATCAAATTGCCCATGCGTGCCTCAAAGCCATAAATGCTACTTCTCCCTATCATGAGAACATTATTTGTTTTGTGCAGTGAGCTAGTCTCCATTTCTATTTTCAATCAGCAGAAAGTGCAGCGCTGCCCCGACAAACAAAGGTTGGATTATTGCCTGGAAGCTCTGTCAGCAT
Organism: Poeciliopsis gracilis; assembly: GCA_911649635.1. Classification (NCBI taxonomy): domain Eukaryota; kingdom Metazoa; phylum Chordata; class Actinopteri; order Cyprinodontiformes; family Poeciliidae; genus Poeciliopsis; species Poeciliopsis gracilis. The sequence continues at coordinate 591,529 of CAJVRI010001029.1, forward strand.
TGGCTGCTTGACACAAGCTCTTTTACACTGCTGTAAAGTTTGGGAAATTCACTTCTACCAATTCCCCAACTCAAAAATAGAACTTTTTTTAGTATTAAATATTAACACTGTGAAGTGTCTCGGAAATGTTTCAGACTATGAATGTTAATGCTCTCTTTTATTTAGAGAGATTCTTTCACGTTTGACAAAAATAGGGTGCAACAGCCGCAGTCCTGACTCAGTTATTGCATAAGTCTAAGCCAGTGTTTCTCTCACTTTTTCAGGCCGAGGACCACTCACTCCATGTAACAAACACGCAAGGACCACATAACTTGAAACACAACATCTTAATATAAACAACCTGAAATGAAAACATTTGTCTCTTAACTCACTGTCTTTGTTCCTCCTTATGCGGCGTTTTGTAAATTTCACTGGCCAAAATAAAACTTTAAACAAGCTTGCTGGGGGCGTTTCAAGTTGCTAACAGAATCTGGAAGTATGGATATAAAACACATGGAAATAAATAAAAAAAAGTTCAGCACTACAAGTGTTGCTTGCACTCGCAGCGTTTTAGGGCTGTTTGTAATTCAGAAGAACAATAAAAGAAAATCTAGGCTTGAGTTGCATTGGCAAAAATCAAACATTTTCTTTCAGCCAACAGATAGCCCAACGTAAATATTTGATTTTCGGCGTTAAGGTGCAGTTAGTCAGTGTGGGGTGGAGCTCTTTTCACTACTGGCTTATCGCATTCATCACAGCCTAGATATTCATGCCTCTGGCACGTTACATATCGTAACAGCGTTGAATAAACAAAAGTTTTGCAACTCACCCTGAGAAACTTTCAGAGATTCTCAAATCTCTGAAAGAGATTTGAGAATCTCTTTCTGTGTTTAATTAAAATAATCCATTCTAAGTTTTAAAAACAATCCTCATGGACCCGCTCGAGGGGAACAGCAAGTGGTCCAGGGACCATAATTTGAGTAAGACGGGTCTGAGCTAAGGTCATAGTTTGTTGACATGTTTTGAATTTAAAAATGCCTCTGTGACATCTAAGAAGAGTTGTTCAGATGAACCTCCAGAACAAGAAGAGACCCGAACCGCCTTAGAGTGACAATTTGGAAGCAGAACCATATTTTTGGAGCAGAACCTTTCTATCTAACAAACAAAAAGAAACCTTGTCAGTTTTGCTGAAAAAAAGGCGAGCTAACAGACGTTTATGGACTAAAGTAAGACGGTATTTATTATATCATAATAAAAACTATTATCTCTCAATTCTGGTGCAGAGAGACGACAGACAAAAGGTAGTTCTGAATCTCCGTTTCATTGTCTTTCTGAACATTTTCCCCTTATGAATTAAAGGTCGATAGTGAAACTTTATGATCTCTTCCTTTGAGCTTCTGAGAGAGACAAAAAACTTTTAAATTGTTTCAGTCAAATTCAGAGTCTTCATTTCACTGTCATAAAAATTGTGTTTGTAAAATGACTGGTGTGTGTTTATTTGTCCATTTAAGCTTATGTGGGTTGATTATAATAGACTTGTGGCAATAGTAGTGATTAGCTGTCATTGGTAAACCTAATAATCATTATTACCAGAACAGACTGTTTGTTTTGATTAGAAATCAAAAATAATCCTTAATATACTGAAATCTTCTTTTGCATCCATTTAATGTACTGGAGAAAATGCTGACTCCTCCTTCAAATGATTATTTGATAGATTATTTAACTGTCTTGTGACAATTAATTCGATTGATTTGTCACATCAATTGCATTTTTGAAGGTCATAGTTTGGTATGACCTTCAAAGGTCAAACCAAACTATATTCTCCTTCATTAAGCAAAGTTCAGAAGTAAATTAATTTCTTTACTGACATGTCAGAAATTCGATGAGTGATGTCGAGATAACATAGCTGTGGAAAAGTCTACAAATTTCTGCTAAATCCACCTTTTCTTATGCCCTCTGATCCGATGAGAAACCAAATCTAAGCCTCTGAAGCAAAAACAGACTCTGTACCTGCTGAGAGACTGCCGCTGCAAGGTTCCCTCCAGCACTATCCCCTGACACAGCAACGCGCCCCGGGTCCACAGAGTACCGGGCTAGCACCCCCTTCTGGAGGAAGTATTTGACCACACGGTGCACGTCCTCATACGGGACGGGGAAATGGTGAGCAGGGGCGAGGCGGTACCTAAAACAGATCAGAGTTTGCAGATTACTCCTGCAGTAAAAACAACGGCTTTGGAGGTCAGACTCACAGACAAAACTTTAATCCTGGAAACATCAGCATGATCAAATTTCAGACAAGCAAATAAGACACTATGCAAAAGTTAGGGGGGGTGGGGTTCACATTGCAGTCAAAGTTGTTATTTTTTTAAATGAGTGCTTTGTTAAATGAAAAAGTCAAACTGGAATGAGCTTGTTTGTTTAACCATCCAGTAGTTTATTGACTCCTGTCAATAAACAGAAGTTATTGATGGAAACGTGAAGAAAGTCTTCAGAACATGCTGTAAGTACTTTGTGAAAGTCAAGAGCTCAGATCTAACCACTAAACATTTCTTTAATAAAGCTATAACACGCTATTTTAATACTTATAATGTCACAAACGATAATTCATCAACAGAATATCTCTGAATTTTTGAAGTGACGTTCTGTTAAAAGGATATAAGCTGCTAATATTTTAGGTAAAGTACATATTTCTCTTTTTGTGTTGAAAAATCCAATGAGTTTGGTTCCTTAAGCGGATACCAAGAAGGGCAAAGACTTAGATCATCTTAAAACAATCACACCTCTTACTTTCATATGTCTTCTGTGTTAATAAAATGCTAATGGAAACATGACAGAAACTTCAAGCTTCAGAAATGAATGTTTACAAGCAAAGACAACAATAACTTTAAGATCAGAGTTGTTTTAAGATTGCAAAAGTCTCCTTCGGGTCTAACTTTTATGTTTGCTATTCTAAAGAAAGTAATATGCGTTTCTCCTTAACGATGATGCTATGAACTTCACCTACTGATATTACTACTAATGAAATCATACTTTTTTTGTAGTTAAAGTTTTTATTATTTCAGAACACATGTATACATATATATATATATAAAACCCCTCTCAGCCCTGTCCACCCGCTCACAAATAAAACAAATCAAAACAAAACAACCAGGTCAGCGCATATCAAATCAATAAAGGCTTCACAGACAATCGGCAGATACAAATATCTTCGATGTTAGCAGTAGTCACTCGTCAGTATTTTCCAAAACAGCAGTTCATCAAAGGAGCTTTCTTGTCCCACTGTGTCATTATTTAGCTTGGCCAGCATTTGTTCACATGACACTAATTCCAACATTAATTGCAACCAGTTTTTAACAGTTGAAGATTTCTATAGTCTGAGGATTAATCTGGCACCTGCAACCGTTCCCATCTGCACAATGGCGTTTTGACATATTAAGCATCACCGTTTGATCCCCCGATGAGAAAAGTCTTGTTGACTTGGGCATCGCCACACCTATCCACTTTCCAATGTGTGGTAATACTGCTTTCCAGAATGGGGAAATGCATTTACATACTCCTATCACATGTATAACAGTCCCTGATTCCGTTTTGCATTTCCAGCACAGGTTATATTTTCCACCGAGTCTTTAAGCTCTTTAGTTGTTGCTTTACTCGAGACAACATCTGCCGACACAACTTGTAGCGTTGCTCTCGTTTTCTGTATTTCTTCCGTGAAGTTGGAGTCGGTATGTTTCTCTTTAGTGCAGCTTAAGTCTGTCAGCGGGTTAGCAGCAGAGCTTTCAGGCGTGAGGCCGGTCCTCGCTGCTAGCTTGCTTCTCGTTGCCTCACTGTTGAAAAACTTAGCTTGACATTTTGTCGGTAAATTATCGACTTCTTAGAAATACTTTAGGATTTAGCGCGTCGGATGTATTTATATCCAGGTAAATTGAAAGCTGTATATTCCAAATAAATGTGAAAGAAAACGGTCGGTTTCCGGCGCTCTCTTAGCGCAGTCCCACGTGATTCAATGAAATTGTACTTGAGAAAATTTTAACTTTCATTTCCTCACCAAAAGCATTTGTGTAATTATTGTAATTCGCTGCTGTCAGTGAATTATTAAGTAAATGTGAGAATACAAGCAAGTGACAATAGAAAGTCTATTAGGGAGATGAGATGAAGACGACAACAAATATGCTGAGGAAATCTCACACAAATTTTCAGAGAAATCCACATAACTAACACAGCAGCTTTATGAAGAAAAAAAAGTTGTTTTTTTTCAATCACAGTGAACTAAGCGAGAGAGAAAACCCCCAAAAGTTTCTGTTTGCCATATTTTTAGGGATCCAACTTAAAAAGCGGAATCCCAATTATCCACAGAATAACTGGCAATCAATTATTCTGACGAGCGATCGATTAATCGGATAAAATAAACTTGGAACATTCTGCTGATTTCTCATTTAACCATCAAAGTTGTTTTCATGCAAAATTACAAATATATTAAATATACAAATGAACGATTCAATTCCCTTGTTTAAATAAGAAAACGCCATATCAGCATTACTTTAGTGAACGCTGGATCACCGGTATGAAGGACCCATTGGCAGCTACAGAATCTTTCACACATCAACATGTGAGAAGATGGGCCCTTTCTGCTGGACTTAACATTAAACACAGTGTAGGGCTAATCTGTTGACTGTGTTTTTTGGATTAACAGATTAATAATTGGAAAGCAAAAGGTGCTTAGCATGAGATTTGTTTGGTTTTTACAGCATTTTAAAAGGGTGAAGGTAAATCTATACCACTTGTGGAGTTATGGGTAAAATGTATTTACAAGTAAAGGTCTTGAATGCAACATTTATTCGTCGTACAGTTTTGGCTTCATTACTGCTGGCATACTAAATTCGGCGACGATTATTTTAATCCTAATTAAGTGTTCCAGGCCTATATATTCTCCTCTTTTAATAGCTAAAGCTGGTCAGTGGGACAATTGAGATAAAAGGAAGAAAAGAGTCAAAGCAATACTTTAAAAAAAAAAGGTGTTTTTTTTTCCATTTGTAAATGGAAAAGAGATCCATTTACAAGTGTCATATTGAGGTTTTCTGCATTTTGTTGCATTGGCATTTTCTAAAACGACAGCAAAACACTCACTCTACAGAGAGAACGACAGCATCAAGTTCAGTGACGATCTTTCTGGCCAGCAGATCATATGGACTCATCCCTGCACAGAAAGACAACCCGGTGTCAGACATGCCTTAGCAGATTAATGGATTCCTTTAACAGTACAGTAACTTGCATGAATAAAAAGGGATTCTGTCCAACAAAATGTAAAGTTATTCATTCAGCAGACTGAGCATACAGCATAAAATTATTATTACGTTCATGGATAGTGTGGCTCTTTGCCCAGGACACTTTACTGCACAAGCAGTCAAAACGTTGTCTGTCAGACAAACTGATTTTCTTTAGAGCATATTGAAGCTATAAAAGACTTCACTTCTGTGAATGTGCAACAAAAGCCAACCTACGGGAGCTTCCCAGACACCATCCTCCCCCGTGCAGATAAATGACGGCTCTCCTCAGGTCAGCGTCTCCGGCCTGCCGCTTCGGTTGGTAAAGCACCACCTCCACGCCGTCGAACTTTTCTTCTGTCACTTTGACGTGCTCATCAGACACCGGTACGATCTTTTCTAATAGAGTAATGACATACATTACATCCATGTAGTCCTTCAGACCCGCCGACTCACACAGGTCTGCCTGGAAAAAGGGGAAACAGACAATGAGAGATTAGGGAGAGACATCGTCACGTCCCGATCGTAAAGTGAAGACAATTTAAGCTCGCGGCCTCCTGCTTGGATCGTGAATCCGGGAGAACTAGTCACATGAATGCAGCTCTGTGCAACGTCAGCTGTCCCTGAAGACGACCTCTCGGCAGAAATCACAACGCAGGGGGAATTCAAAACTGAAAAGTAACTGGAGCCTGAAACACCAACACACTGGGACATTCTTCTTGTTTCACGAGCTCGAAACGGATCTCCGGTTATTAACTTAATAATAGCCAAAATACAAACGGGCTCATTTCACTGTAAAAATCAAATAAAGACTTTAACGGCTTCCCATAAACTATATGACATTAAAACGACTATAACCAGCAAGTCAGCCTCGCATAATTTACAGGGAGTGTTTTATGGAACCGCTCTATAATTTGTGCCTGCCTGCAAATAATCCCCCCCCCCTCAAATAAGTGAAGGATGCCATCTTAAGTGTGCTGATGTATGGCCCGTTGCTCCAAAACACATCTTCACCATCGTCTGTGTTAAATTATAGACATGCACACGTTGCTTTGCAAAAAGCTTGTAATCTAGGTATCTAAAAAAAAAAAACAAAAAAAAAACCCTCCAGTTTGCCACCACTGTCTTAGGCATTACACACCACAGGTGTCTAGTCCTCATAAATGGAGGAGAGTTTCCATAATAGGATCTATTATTAGACCAGGTGAGGACTATACAACACATGGATTAGCATCTGACATAATCTGGTGTAACCAGTATGTGTATCTACATCAGCAAAAAGTAATAATAGAAAAAAAAACAAAGTTTAACCTGCTCTAAAAGAAGAAACAGTAGTAAATACCAACACATGAAGCGACTGAAGAAAAAATAGTTGCAAAGCCTGAGTGATAAAAGCTTTGTCTGTAAGGTGAATAATTAAAAGAGAAATCATCAGGAACGAAAGGAGGAGGAAAAGTTTTTTCTCTTACCAGGTGACTGAGAGTTCTGAAAAAGGAATTGGTCAGCATGAGTTTCCATCTCTCCTCTATCCTTTCAGGAATTGGCTCGTAAACATAATAGGCTGTGAAAGAGCAGAAAGCGACGAATAAAATGACGCCTCCAAGCCTCATCTTACAGCGAGCGTCCGCCGGCCGCTGAGCGCGAGCTGCAAACACGGACGGACTGTTTGGCTGCACTTGTTAAGGAGAGTCACTTCGGCGCGCGGAAGAGCGTACGCCCCCAAAAAACAACACAAAAAAAAAACAAAAGAAGAAGAAGTAATCAGTTTCGGATCCAGACGAGCTAAAAGTTACAGCGTGTGGTCGGCGTCATTTGCTTCTTATCGGCCCGCATATTCGGAGCTTTTCTTCGCTGAAGGCGCGCGCTCCGCAGAGCATGTCTGTCTCGTGCGGCGGCGGAATTAATTGAGGTCTCAGCGGGGTGGAGAGGGCGCGCGCGTCGTGCGCTCACGAGGCAACGCCGACCCACCTCGCCCGTGGGGCAGTTCCTCAGGTGCTCTCTAATCGTTTGTGGATTAGAGAGGAAACGCGACAGAGCTGTGCGCCGAAATGCGGCGGCCACGCAGATACGGGAGCTTTCGGGACAACACACCTCCATGCAGACCCGCTCTCTGAAGTAATCTACGATGTCACTGACATCCGACCGATCTCGCGTGTTCTCCTCGCCCGGTCACAGTCGCCCCTTCTGGATTCTTCTGCGGCTCCGGCTAATTTCCGAGAGCGGCTCTCGGTATCCCCAACTTCTGAGCGAGCGGCTATCGCTAAATGAAGGTCCAGATAAGCAATACGTTGCTGCGAGGCAGCCTAAGCTAATTATACGATTGGTGTTAAATTCACCCCCCCCACCTCCCCCCCATAACAGCCCCCCCTCCCTATCGGCCCCCCCTCCCTATCGGCATGACTGACAGCCAAAAGAAACATGACTCTGATGCTTTAACTTTCAAAACGGAGAGCAGCCAAGAGCTGCAGGGTTTTGACACAGAAGAGTCAAACGCAAGCAGGAGCTTTCCTTTCCTCGACCGTGCTTTCAATGGCAGCTTGTTCTGTACAAAGCTCAAGGTCATGTCCTGAATCCCATGGCTGAGGCTGAAGAAACAATTCAGTACATAAACAAGTGTGTAGGAGTCTGCAGTCTGAAAGTGAATAGCAGCTGATATTGCATTAATATCCAGTAAAGTACCGATGAGTAACATGATAAGTCTAAATGCAATAAGTGCAGTAATGCAATAAAGCTGTTGAGGCAATAACTTAATAACATTTAGGCATAAGTATAATGTTAGCTTGTTATTGCTTTATTAGCATAGCGCAAACAGAAACCCTTTGAAAATTCATACTCAAAATACTACACCCTGTAAAATATTTTCCTCCGAGCTGACTGCATGACCAAACTGTATTCTGTGAATTAACAACAATTCAATTAAATCTTATCTCAAACGAACATGTCTCTACTATCTGCTAAAGTGATCAATCCACAACCTCTGAAATTAGCATTAGCATCGCAAGTAGCACCATTTCACCCGCTTTTATTCATCTTGAGGAAGCGGTGAACTGAAGTCCAGTCGGGTAGCTCAAAATGGAGGTCTGCAAAGAACAATGAGGCTTCTTGCAAAATTTAAAACAATTTGTGATCCAATCTTTTGGCTAAAACTGAGTAAGTTTCTTTTTTACCCCAACAGAACAAATCAAACATTTGATGAAAATAAACGACCCCCCCAAAAAAACAACAATGT